>CM073134.1:48124012-49324012 GCA_037039145.1 Fundulus diaphanus
TGTCAGTATGCATTTTGGTGCCTCAAATTAGTACACACATTTCAACATTTGTTTTGTGATCTCTGCATTTTCTGACTTAATGGGGTGTGTAATAACCAGTCATCACACAGACGTACTGTTTTCCATTTGTAGGTGTTTTTATTTACCTGTTAAGTTCATGCCTAACAACTCAAAATGTTCTGAAACCTACAAGAAAAGAGAGAAAAAAGTAACGACTAACAATTTTGCTCATCATTGTGTCAAGGTTGCAACATTTGAGCAACAGAGTGTAGTTTTTAAAGCTATAATTTTTGACATTGAGAGTTTTTGAAGCAGAATACAAAGGCACCAAGCAATACTTATTTAAAGCAGCAATTGAAATGTTGTAGTATCTCCACTGCCCATTACAACCATAAAAGTTGGAGTTATTGGACATGAAAGAAAACCAATACCTGTATTGGGGTGTTTTCAATGGCCTCTTCAATATGATGTTGGTCAGACTGGCACATAGTACATTCAGATGCCTGCAGAGGTGGGAAGAGTAGCCAAAAATTGTACTCAATAAGACAAGTATTGGGCAAGGCAAGTATAGTTTATTTGTATAGCACATTTCAGTAATTTAACTGAGGCCTCTGACAGACAGTATACAGAATATAAGAAAACACACAGAGGAAAGTACACTACAGTGAAATAATAGAGGTAGATACATAATTTGAACTACAAACTTAATCTAATTTTTCAATTAACTATAAATCAATACTGGACTTGCCCAAGTCCAGAAATGTCCTAACTATAAATTCACTTGGACTCCCAGAGTCCTGTAATCCGGATTACTTAATGGGGTCCCAGAGCCCCTTTATAGTTGACTATAACATAGACATCCAATGTCCTATGGATCTAAATCGCTTGGACTCCCAAAGTGCTTCATAGTCCGAGACTACTAACAAGGCATCCCAGATGCCCCTCTATAGACAATGAAATGTAACCGTTTAAATAGAACATTTTAAAGGAAACTCTAAACAAGTAGGTTTTTAACCTTGATTTAAAGCACTTTTACAGTCTTCCAGATAAGTAAAGCATGAGAACTAAATGCTGCTTGTCCATCTTTGGTTCTGGTTCTGGGTATGCAGAGTTGATTAGAGCCAGAAGACCTCAGTGGTTTGGAAGGTTGATACACTAATAACAAGTCTGTAATGTATCTTGGTGCTAAATCATCCATTCATTTATACACTAAAATAAGCATCTTAAACTGTATTCTCTGAGACAAATGGAACCAGTGTAAGGACTTTATAACTGGGGTGATGTGCTCTACTTTCTTAGTCTTAAGTGAGGATGCAGGCATCAGCGTTCTGGATCAACTGAAGTGAATCTTTACCAATCTGTATAATATGATTGATTTGACTTTGTAAAGTGCCTCGAGATGACATGTTTCATGAATTGGCGCTATATAAATAAAACTGAATTGAATTGAAAAACTGCAGCTATCTCATCGACTTTTTGGACATGACCTATACACTTCTCAGAAAAATTTAAATAACACTTTGAAAACAAATCAGATCTCAAATGGTAAAAAAATATCCCAATGCTTATCTCTATTGAATGGGTAATGTGTTAAAGGATGCCACATCATTTGGAAATGATCACCCCAGAAGGCTTAATATGAGGTCAGACAAAAAGAAAAAGAAAATGAAAAACTAATGCTGACTGTGGTCAAATGGAAAACTACTGAAAAGCAGTGAAAAAATGTCTCTGGCCTCCACCTGCAGAACCATTCCTGTTTCTGGGGTTGTCTCATTGTTGTAGAATATCCAATGCTGATTAACAAGCCCCTGTACTGCAGAACTGAACAGTTTAGATGACTTGATAGTCTATTATATTTAGATTAAAAGGTGTTCCTTTAACATTCCAACAAAGTTCATAGTGTCTATGTTTTAGATACACCCTTGTTTTGTGTTTTCTATTATCACCCACTGTTTTGTCTAAAACAAAATTGACATGTTTCGACGGTAACTTCCGTCTTTGTCAAAGGTGACATCAGCAGCTGCTGTTCATTGAGGCGGTCTCAGTAATGTTGACAGGCCGACACCGCTCCCTGCTGGCAGAATGTCGCTGAAGGCTCTCGCTCCAGGTGTGGGAAAGAATTCCAGCTTTTTGACTTTTTTCCCCCATCACACTAGTAACAAGTAGCAACTCCCTAACTGTCCTGTTTTCTGATTTAGTCATAGACGTCATGAAGACTTTAAAAGAAGTGGTCTCCTACAACGAGGACAACAATGACAGCTGCATTCTTCTGTTTTTCCTATCATATTCTTAATTCTTATACCAGCAGAAACACTAATATTTTAATGTAAACGGGGTATTAAAAGCCCATAAAGAGGAGCAAAATATTTTTAAAGGTGCAGTGTACAGGGCTGGGTTGGAAATACGTATTTGCATGGAATTATATTAATATTTTGAGATCCAAGGAGTGCAGCCCAAACCTAGGCATTTTGACATCTTAAAATGGGCTGAAAAGTGATTAATTTCAGGATCTAGCTTTCCTTTTTGCTCCTTCATATTTGTTTTGATTTTTATAAGATGCATGTTTAGTACTTTTAAAAGCTTAAGTTTTTATTTCTATCATGAAACATATAAACACACCAATCGCAGTTTTAATTGTTGAAAAAAGTGTTTTTATATGGCAAATAAAGTATTCATGTTAATTCTGTTAACATGGAGCAGATTATTTACAATCAATTAAGACATCGCTGCATGTACAATTCATTTTCCAAAAAAATCTCTGACTGGGTGAACTTTAAACATTAGTTTTCTGGCCCATGATAGTCAGGGGACCATTCTGGTAGTTAACCAAAACACAGGCCACAGCAAAAAGTTGCTTAATGCAGCCAGTCAGGAAAAAGGAGGTCTCACTATTGAAGAGCTTGTGCTCCTTCACCCTTCTGATGACCCGCTCCGCATGAATTCTGAGCCTTGCAATGGACTGCGTCTTCCTAACCTCTGCTCCTGACAGCTGCTGCTTTTTCTTCAGGAAGGTAGGTATGTAAACCTAGCAGGGAACAAGATCCTCAACAAGGAAACCCTTGTCCACCATAAGAGCCAAGGTGGGCTTGAGAAGAGGTACAAGACCAGATTGCTTTAAAATCTTCCGGTCACTGATGCTGCCTTCATATAACGGGGACACAAATGTCACTGCACCGTGGGGGGCCATGCCAGTGAGTCCCTTAAAGGTGCTGAGGGACTTGCAGCTGGACAGCACCTTGCTCTGCAGCAGGAGAGAGTCTGGTGTCTGGCAGCGTATCTCTGTGCAGTCCAGGATGACGTGCGTGTCGAGCTGCTCTGAAAAAACCTAAGGCAGCCAGATGCTGAACGCACCAATTACAGTGTAAAGACAATTAGCCCAGGTGGTGATGATTCTGCTCACAGTGGACTGGTGGATCAGAAGTCTGTGAGCCAGGTCTTTTTGAACCGAACCCAATGACAAATATGTCATGAAGAGGAAAAACTCACCAATGGGCTGGAGTGACAGCAAATAAATAAAATAATAAAACAACAGATTTAAGCTTCAACATGCTCAAAGAATAGAATCACTGCACTGTGTAACGTTTGCTTGTAGCTGAAACATGGATATATACTTTTTTGAATAACGAAGAGAAAAAGCTTACCGTTGAAACAGCAGTTCGGACAGTCTGAGTTCTGGTCACACGCACAATGTCGTGTGTGGCTGGTCCCAAAATGCAATCAGGCGGGCATAACTTGCAAATCAGTTAATAGAGCAATATATGATTTATAGGAAAATAAAAACAGTCATGTAAATTACGTATTTTTCGGACCATAAAGGCATTTAAGGCGCACTGGAAATTAGCGTGTCTATGTGTGTCTATGTTCTCACATAAGGTGCACCAGATTATAAAAGGCATTAAATATTCTTACCACGTGTGTAATATAACCCCGCCCCGCCCATCCACACAAATACAACCTGAGAGGGAGAGCTATCTGTCTCTCTTGGGAGGACAGAGTAGTTGGACTACACTGCCCTGTTTCTAAGCCAAAACAAAATTAACTTTTATATTGAATTAACTTAATTGGTTTATTGTTGCTAGCGTGTAATCCATACTTACATGAATGCACTTCTAGTTTAGACATTACAGTCAGATAGTCTTGTAGACTATCTGACTGTAATGGTAACATCTCTGTCTCTCCTCGAGGTCGGTCGGTTTTTCTTCAGCTCTCCAGAGCTCCTTATCTGCTATTACCCTGCCCCCATTCTCCTGCTATTTGCTTCGTCTTGTGTTTTTTGTGCCATTTCTTCATAGCAACCGAAAGCTCTAAGGCAATTATGGATCTCGTCAGCTGGTCTCTCAACGCTATTGATCAAATTTTTTCAACTGGAAAGACAAGGGCCGGGGAGCGTGCCTGTCACGACGGAACTTTTTTTGCGGGATACATCTTGGACCCGTGGCAGAAATGGTCCACGGTGTGCCTCTCAATTCTTTCTGTTGAGGACGTTGAAGATGTCTACTTGTTCGGATTTACGATACTTGGATTCCTCTTTTTTGGCCTCGGAGGATATTTAATGTATCAACACCTTCAAAAGCTGCTGGCGGTCAATATGGCCTTGATGAGACTGTCAGCAGCAGTCGACGCAATCACAAGGTCGTTGAATGAACAAAACGGACGGCTTGATAAGCTGACCGCGGTTGTGGTACAGAGATGAATGGGATAAAACCTGGAAGTGTGGACGTTACTAGCCCATCGATTGGATTATTGGAATATTGGATCCTGGAGCAGGCGGCGAAAAGACTCTAAGGCTGACAGAAAAGTTGGTGTCAGCTTGTTCTCACAACAAATTCTGTTTTTTCAATCGGACTCCCCGCTATCAAATTCTCCCTGCGTTGTTATGGCGAGATCGCACAAATCCCCCTGCTTCCCCCCACCTTCCTTGCTGACATCTGTGGAGGAGTCAAGCTGGAGCTACGCAGTGATAGACTTTCCATCAAGGACACTTGCCTGCCGGAGGGACGGCCTTCATGGACATACAGATTTCCACACAACATGCACCCAGACACACATATGCCCACAAATACGGATGACTTCACCCGACCAGCACTCAAATGTTTACCTTCTGCATACAAGTTGTATTGTGTTATTTGTGCTTTCGTGCTATGAGGGTTTTTTTTGTGTCGGTTGTTTGTCTCTTTATTGGTGAGAGCATAAATAGGCAAACATCTGTCTCTTTTTTTCCCCCCCCCCTCTTCCCGCCATGTTGTTGCTTTTCCTTCAGTTTCCTGATGGCGCCGCGAACGGCTGCCAGGGTGTGTTGGTGCGCTGTCTGCACCATCATCACCAAGTCAAATTCCTTGTATGTGCAAACCTACTTGGCGATTAAACTTGATTCTGATCTGGGTTCTGATTCTGATCTAGACTGCTCAGGGATTCCATCAGGCAGTGTACCATAATGCTCCGATTATCCACTGAGTGGAGCAGCTTCGTTGCTAACAAAAGGGAATACTACAGGCTATATAATTCTAAAACAAACATATTAAATGAATTTAAATTAAAGTTACCAATAACACGTTTGGGTATTGATTAATACAAAATATAAATTACTATTGTCTGAATTATCAATTTACATTTTATTTTACTTTTTTTTTTGACATTTGTGAAAGTAATTCAAGAGAGGGTTACTTGTTACTTCAAGTCGTATTGACCTCATCACAGTTTTAACACAATTTAAATGTCAAGCAAATGTTATAATTTCACTGGCTTACTGTGAAAAACAATGCATCTCAGATGCTTTGTTTTATGTGTTGATGCAGAGAGCAAGATTGGAGCCTTTCTGGCTTTACCAGATATGTCCTTTGGGACATCCAGAAAGGAGACCTGTCCAGGGTGTACCCACTGATCTCTATTATACACTGGATTGCTAATCGCCCGCTGTTAGAACGAGTCGCTTTGAAGCCACCAGCCACCATATTGGTACTCCCTATTTTCCCCCAGTAACTAGGGAATATGTGCGCTACAGCATCGAATAACGAGTATTTTCTCATGTTCAGGGGGGGCTTAAAACTTTTAAAATGTCAAATGCCATATACTTTTATGTTACGTACTAAAACTATCAAGTACTGAGAAAGTCATGTGCTGAAATATTTTGCATGTTATTTATTTATATATATATATATATATATATATATATATATATATATATATATATATATATATATAAATAACAATACACAAAAACATATATTTACATATACATATATACATATATATATATTTATATATAGCCTACATATATTTAATATGAATAACATGTAAAATATTTCAGCACATAATTTCCTAGTAGTTAATAGTGTTAGTAAATCCACTGACTGTAGAATTACCTGTGAAACGTTTTCACACAACCAGAAAACTGCTTGTTGCAACCAAATCCTATGAGGTTCTGTGAGAGTAGGGAGTAGCAAGATGGCGGCCAGTGACTTCAGTTTTTCGGGCAATTCAGCAATCCAGTGTATGTGAGATCAGTGGGTGTACCCCGCCTCTCACCACTGACAGCTGGAGAGAGGTACCAGCACCACTCGCGACCACAATAGGGATAGACGTGTTAGAAAATGGATGGATGGATGGAAGTTACTCGGGCACAACGGATTGCTTTATTATGCCTACCCACTTAACCTGACAATGAGTCAAAAGAAATAGAAAGCTGGGAAATATTTTTATTTGCGCAAATGCAGCACCGCAGCTGCGCAATTACGCGCAAAGCTATGGATGGACTGGCGGTCCAGGGCTGACAGCATAGACAGCCTGCCTCCTTCGTTACTCGAACAGGGCTACAGTAAAAGGACACAGCTCATTTCAGAGCTGCTGCGGAGCCATGAGCGTTGCCTGGTGCATGTGCGCACATGTGGAAGAAGTGACATAACTGAGTCTGAAGTTAGCAGTAAAACCTGTAGGCTGATCCGGAATGAACCTGCAATTGGACTGCAGATGAAAATGGCATACATGTTGAACCTTGTTGTGAGCATGTCAATATACTTTATCTTAGTTAAGTAGATTTTTTAGTTATCGATACTTTACGGAAGTAATTATTTTTTGCCGACTTTTTATTTCTACGTACGTTTTCATGCCATTATCTCTATTTTCTACTCACATTTTGGGGAAAAAAGCCCTGTAACGTGTAGTAGCAAATGTGAATACTTTTGACAGATCTGCTATCAAAACAACCTCTGCGGCTTCCATCAATCCCCAGGAGAACCACAGGCTGCTCACCTCCCTGTCACGCCACATTGAAGCAGTAATGTGCAAAAAGGAGCCCTAACCACATAGGCTACTGTGCATAGAAATGAATTTACGTTTCAGAAAAATGACATTTCTGTTCAAAATGTCATTTTTTTTGCATATTTCTTAGGCAATATTCTAAGTTCTGTGTACCAACTCCTTTACTATGTATAAACAGTTAAAACAATGCTTTTGTTGTGATTGGTTATATGTGGAATCTGTGACTGCCTAAGTTTAGTTTCCTTTTTTACGTCGCCTTTTATTCCCTTGTGCGCATGCGCGTCGATCAAGCTTCCTGCCAATTCGAAATAAAACGAGGGAGAGCGAAGTTGTTTCCGGCAGCCGTAAGTAGTGCTTTTCCTATTATCCCCGGCTTCCAATGTTTCCATGTAATGACTTACAGACGGACACTGCGCTTGTTTATTGCGTCGACATGAAGTTATGTTCACTATCTCGCATATTCTGGGGAGTTTGACGCTTCTGTCCTTATCTGAGATCGTGTGTAGGACCAAACTCGGTTTGAAAATCGTTCTGTTTTGGTTTGCAGTGGATACTGACAAACCAGCAAATAATAATAAGCGCTACTTCACTGGTTTCTATAATCTTGACACACCACCCTTGCTTACGGCCAACATTAAACGTCTAACTGGGATTCCTTTAAGATCCAAAATACTTATTTAATAGCTCTTGTTTACCTTTTTAGTCTGTTTCAACTATAGGAGGCCAGGCTTTAGCTGCTGTTATTCTAAAAAAAATTTATTTGTGACGTGTTACAATCTGTATTTAATTGCTGAATTTAACAGGATTGGTTATTTATTGTACAATGTTCAGTGGCTGCAACGTTTGCTGTTAAGAGAACATTAGAGAACAAGCAGCATCCTGAAGACCAAGGACCACAGCAGACAGGTCAGGCAGAACGTTATGGAGAAGTTTAAAGCAGGGTCAGGTTCTAAAACAAGGTTCCAGGTTCATAAATGGAAGTTGGTGAACGTTCCTTTCACAACAGAACAGAGAACTTTCCCTTGCAG
The DNA here is from genome assembly GCA_037039145.1 of Fundulus diaphanus. Classification (NCBI taxonomy): domain Eukaryota; kingdom Metazoa; phylum Chordata; class Actinopteri; order Cyprinodontiformes; family Fundulidae; genus Fundulus; species Fundulus diaphanus. The sequence goes on from CM073134.1 coordinate 48,132,298, forward strand.
CTCTCATCAGTGGCGCTAACAGCTAAAAACAAACCCGCGTTCTTTCCAAACTTTATTCGTCTTATCTGACAGACACAGGTAGAATACAGCTTGACATCAGCACAAATAAATAGAAACACCTTTATTGTCCCACAATGGAGAAATTTTGCCGTCAGAGTGCCAGGGTGTATTCTGCCTTCTTATTGGAGTAAAGTTGAAATATTTACATAGGAGGTGAAGTCCATCAAGAACCCGTAGAAGTTTGGGAGGACCCCAGAGAACCTTGCTTTATGCATGAGAAATTTAGGTTAGACTAATGATAAAAGTTAAAGTTTTTTTTCTTGTATAATTAACTTTCTTAGGCCTGATTTTTGAATGGTGTGTTAATAAGGTCCTTTATTTTATTTAAAATACAGTATTAAAAGTGGTTCATTTATGCCTTCTTCTGATTTCTTATTAAAAAAAAAAAACAGCGTTCCTGAAAAACCTTCCTTCTGGTGATATCACAGTTGAACTTTATATTTAAGTGGAACGCAATCGGTTTTCAGGAGGTTTCCAGAGCTACAAAAGGTGATTTTTGCAAACAACTCTGCAACAAAGATATAACTTACGTCTTTCAACGTAGTTCTTTTTACAGAAGCTTCTGTCGTTGTAATATTACCGTTGTTCCATAACATTTCTTTATGTGGTGGAATATTGAGTAAGACACAGTTTTCATGAGAGTAAAGCCTGTTGATAATTAGAAACAATGTAGTTGTAGCTTGGTAAAAAATGTTACCGCCTATCATTTTAGATGTTTTGTGTGGAATGAAATTCCATAATGATTCTAGCAGCTCCAGATGTTATTAATCCATGTGACTTAAAGGTAAAATTTAAATAATAATAATAAATAAATCTTAGGAGTTGTAATCACTCCTTGTTCTTTGTAAACTAGGTATTTCCTGTTAGGTGCTGGTGTTTGTTGATTTCTTTCCATGGTAACTTAATAACATAAATGGAGAGAGCAGAATAAACACATGTTGATAGACCTTCACCTTTTGACAACAACACTCCACCAAAGATAGAAACTTCTCCCTGCAGTCTTACATTAAAAATTAATGCAGATTTTTCAAAAGCTGCTTCTGTCATGATAAAGCATGGTAATAACCATGATAAATTATTATACAAAACCTAAAATTTGTAGAGTTTGTATGATACATAAATGCTCTGTTGGGATAAAAAGAATGCCCTTCAGGAAATTTCAGCAACACTTTTAAGTATTTCTGGCTTCTAATAAAGATTAACATAATTTTGCAGTAAATTGTCAAAAAATAATGACCAGGATATGTAGACAGCACTACAAGACAACCATGTTTACAGTTTATTAGCAAAAACAAGTTGATTTGGGGCTGAGTTACCCTTTAACATCTATAATACAATTAATAAAGTGCATCAATCTTTCTGGGGTCATCAGGAGTCAGTCATTTAGAGATGTATGTCATCAGCATAGCCATGAGAATGATTGCCATGTCTCTTGATGACACCACTCAACAGCAGCTTAAATATTAGAAAGAGTGGGACCTAAAACGAAGCCTTGTGGAACATCATAATTTAGGTAATAACATTCTGAACAGTTTCCTATAGTGACATAATTTCCTATTGGTGAGAAATTGGTCGAACAACATTTGAACTGTTTCAGGGTTTGGGCAACTGTTGCAATAAGGTTGAGTGATACCAGTATTGAAGGTTTGTTCTGATCAATATTACATCTGAGGTCATTTAAAATCTTTAGTATTTCTTCTCTGCTACCCCCTCCTGAAAAATGTTTTAAAGCAGCTGGTGATGGGAGTAAAGGAGTGTTATAAAGTGATATTTGATTTCATTGTCAAGAGAGACCTGTTTTGACAAAACAAGTAAAAACATTTTTTGTGTATGGATATCTGTTTTTCTTCAATAATTGACAAACAAATTTAATAGACTGTATGACATAGGATCTTTATTCTTTCTAGAATCTTTATTCTTTCTGGAAAAATAAAAGTGGTCCTTCACCAACTTGTCATCCTGTTATCATCCTGAACTTAGATATACACAAGGACAGTGGAAGCAGCACTTTGCCACCTTTGCTATGTGTTTCATCAGAAACTGCCTTTGAAAGGTAAAAACCGATTGCACCCTCTGTGCTTTTGAAGCGGTGGCCACTCACTGTGGGGTAGATCACACAACGTGGGACACCAGCGGTCTCCTGCTGGACAGCTGGATGAGTAAGGTTAGACAGTTTCCTTTGATGTGACTGTGGGATTCTCTGGGTTCTCATCCTCCCATGGGTGCCTGCTAAAACCTCAAGCCCAGAAATATTCATACCCCCAGGTAGATTTAGGTTTAAAATAGCCTTCTGACCAACATCGTTATTCTGACTAAAAGTAATAGTAGCTTTATGGAGGATCCCAGCGAAAGTCCTGACTTGTATCTGATAGAGAATGAGAGGAGAGAGCTGAAGAATAGAGGCCTTCCAACATCAAAACTCTTTCAAATTACAGTGGAAACATGACAAAAGCGGCTCATCAGAAGGGTTTGATTGCTGTAATGATAATAAAGTGACATTAATTAATGAACAAATTGTTGAGAAGCATATAAATTCCAACCTTTTTAAAGGTGCATAGCCACGTTATTTGTCTTTTTATTCATACGTCAGTAGCTCACTCTGGTTGCATACAAAGTTTTTAATAAAGATTATCACATCCTGCTGGCGTATTAGTTTTTACTTTGAAGTTTTATGGCAATTTGTTAGTAAATAAAGCCTTTCGTGTTTATTTCAATAACAGAGGAAGTACAACACTATGCATGTGCAGCAGGGGTTAAAACAAGGAAGCAGCTAACGGCTATTAGCATCTCTCAGCATGGTATGATGGTATGGTACAAGATCTAGTGGCAAAAAATATATGACTCCAAGAGGGAAAAGACTGGAATGTCGCTGGGAATACAGTATGAACGTTGGTGTTCACTGAAGCAGACGCTAAACCTACCGATTGCTCAGAGGTGACCGCAGAGTTGACTGAAGTGAGTAAATGTTCCGATACGAGGCTCTTAAAGTTGTTGTAGATCGTTGGTCTTTGATCATGCCGTGCGGCCGCTTTATTGCAAGGCATTGCAGAGGGTCAGGCTCGGTCTGGCATTATTTAATACTGTTTTATTAATTAGGCAAACCGGCATTATGATAGTTCTGCGATGCTGCCGGTAGATGGCGCCACACATGTTTATATCTGCTCATGGCGTTGGCTGCTGAGGCTATTTGTATCCACAAAAAGGACCATCAAAACATTATCAGGATGGAGGCTTGGTGTATGTTACTTTATTTTATCATGGTCAAACAGATTTGGTATTTTTTTATCAGCATATTATGTGGCTATATACCTTTTTAAAAGGCAAAAAATTACTACTTTCAAAACTAATCCTTCTTTTACATTGGTTTATTATCTTTTAAGATATACCTGTCTTATTCCCTATTTGAAATACAGTTTTTGGTTAAATGAAAATCATTTTAAATCTTGGTGTATGAATAATTTGGGGATTTATTGTAAGCACATACTGACACTAACCTGGCCAGCCAGATTGATAATGTGTAGCACTCTAAAGGCCCGTTTACACTACACTTTTTTAACCGAGCCGAGACCAGTCCGAGCTCGGTAACCGAGATAACTCTTGTGTGTAAACGGTCAGCAGACTGAACCAGACCGCGCTAACCATAACCGGACCGCGCTAACTGCAGACCAGCTCTTGGGTAGGTCTCGGCCTGGTTCTATTTTATCCCGGTTTCTGATAACGAAGAGTGCATGAGCAGACCGCGTCATCTCCTTACAGTCAGCTGACTGTCAGCGGGTTTTCCGGCGTGTCTGGCTGCACGTCCCGATTCACACTCCATTCAGACAAATTTCAGACATTCATAATAATACTAGCTTCCTTACCGTGCCACACGGTTTCCAGAGATGAATCTGCTTAGCAGCGCAATGAACCTCAGCGTCTGTCGTTTCCTGCATCTGTAAATCCTTATTAGACGTTCGTTTGTCTCATCCACTTCCCAAAAAGCCAACTTTCTCAAGTAAATTCACCAATGGTTGCCTTCTTCCCCTGACTCTCTGCAAACACCGAAATATCACAATATCAAGCATAACTTCCTGAATGTTACGGGCGCAGCTGTTTTTTTTTTGCTGCTTCCGCCTTCAATCCCAGAGAGCGGTAGTACCGCAGATCGCCACTAGGGGGCGAGGAGCAACCAAGGAACCGAGATAAGCTTTGTGTGTAAACGGGTCGGCTTGTCTTGGATAACTGAACCAAGCTCGGACTGGTCTCGGCATGGCTCGGTTTTTAGATGTAGTGTAAACGGGCCTTATGTGCTGCACATTATCAATCTGGGACTGCTCTCGTTGAATCCGTTTGGGGAAAGGAGCATGCACAAATAACGCGAGGATTCAGCTTGCACAGACACTGCTGGTTTGGGAACTCAGTAAGTATTTATTAAAATTAAATATTTGAGGGATTTGGAAACAAAAAAAGCCACTTAAAAAGATGCCTGGAACAGGCATTCCAAGTCAGATACTAATCAATGACCCACAACGACCCAGGACAATAACGGGTGCATCATTGATTTGCATCTGACTAGAACGTGCCTAGGAGGATGGGCCTCCATGTGCTTATAAACAGCAGTGCACCATCTACAGGTTGCTCAAGTGCGAGACGCCAGAACTGACAAAGGCTCCTGGATAGGGGTCAAAACATTTTCAGAAAGATCTGATCGAAAGTCCGGTTGCCTCCGTTTTAAGCCTGTTTGCTGTTGCGATGACCCGGATAACAGAGAATATGTACTGGCCTCTCTCTTCTTAATGTTATTTTTTGAATGATTCACAACTCTGCAGGCTTTTTATTTTGAAGCATCTTAAATTATCAATAAGTTGGAAAAAAAAACATCCTGTTTGTGTATGTGCGGCTTTCTTCCAAATTTCGAATGAACCTACTATCATGCAGTTTTCACTGTAGCGTCACTACAGATGGAGCAGAATTTAAGCCTAAAGGATTGGAGGGTTTTTATCTTCATTTACAATAAAAATGTAATGAGATTTAAAGTAACTATAAACTCTACCAGAATCTGATTCTGAATCAGATACAGATAGGGATACTGATGCGAGAAAGAAAGGAAAGGACTTCAAAGACAGGGTTGTGTAGCTTTGTTAAAGTTTGTTGTTAGTACACTAGTATTGACCATTTGTATGGCCATACAGTTCTGTTTTGTTCTGTTTAATACACTGTATTCTCCCCTCACCATTTAGCCATAATCAGTTGCCATTGATGGTCTGTTTTCATTAGCATATCATTAGTGAGCCCTTCTGAAAGATTAAGTTATGTCTCTCTGACTCCTGGGAGGTTTCCTCAGATTTAACAGTTGAACTCCACCATTGCAAGCTCCTAGACATGTTTGAACCTAGGGGCCATAGGATTAGACTGATGATTTGTGGTGCTGAACAGATAAAATGTATCTTCATCGCACACATTGAGGCCCCTTAAGTTATCCTACAACACTGGAATCAAACGGATGAGGTGCTGCCCAGGCCAGTGGTGCTTATGTGGCTTATCCTTCTGCTGCTTTCAGTGTTACAGTATTTGAAAACATATGGTGCATATGCATTTATTAATGTGTTTATAAACTCATGAACACAGCTTATCATGTCATTTTTTTATTAATCTTCACGTTTGCAAAGGAAAGGAAGATTTTTACCTTTGCCCTCCCATGAAACTTCTTACCTCTTTGACCTTGTATTTCGCTGCAGGCCGATGATGAATAGGATCTGATGCTGATGTTAGATCCATCTTTTCTTTCATTTCTGTTTGGGTTCTAGTATTTATTTTATAGCAGCTTGCATTAGTTCGGTTTGTTCTGTTATTGCTTTTTTAACTGAGTATCACTTATCACCCAGAGCAGACGAATGCTGAGACTTTGTTGTGCTCAGAGGAGCGGAGAGGCTACAGGCGGCTCAGGTGGCCTGCCTGACATGTGGGCAGATTAGTGCTGGAGATCAACCGACTGTGTCCTGCCAGCTGGTGGCTTCTTGTTGAATTCCTTTCATTTGTTTGCCTTCTGTCTTTATTATCAGGATACTTTTAAGGAAAAAGTATACTCATATACTCACATTTCCTCCAAGTGTTCTTCCTTCATTATTTCCATTCTTCTTCCTTCCTTCCTTGTCTGCTTGCTTGTATCCTTCTTTCCTGCCCGCCTGCCTGCCTGCCTGCATACATATGTTTTAAAATGACCATAATGGACTGAGAATTGAGTCTGGAAAAGGGGGAATTATTTACATGTAAAATGTGTAGGAACACTGCTGGAGCATACCACCAGTTCATCAGTGTTCTGTCCATTGCTGTATATTACTGGATAGCACATCCCCTGTTAGCCACTATGCCTAGTGATGAGCTCACACAGGCACCATTGCTATGCATTGAGTGTTGTCAACAAAACCAAGCTGCTCTTAGGTGGAATAAGGTCACATCTGTCAACAAATGGTCGTAACTCACTTAATTAAAATATGCCCAAAATTAAAGGTAAGAAAATTGTCAATGTTATGGTACATAGAAATATTCACTTTCCCTAAAAATAAATCCATAAGCAGTGTGGGATCTGTGCAATTATCGTGTTGACAGGTATACCTACTGTGCTATAAAGATTGCCATGCTGTCCGTTTTTTTAACAACTCAAGCTGCATTATTGTACCACAGATTGTTGGTTTCTGGCTTTGAAGCTGACATTTCTTAACTGATATTGGCTAAAAAATTTAATTTCCCTCTGGGATAAATAGAGCGGTTTTGAATTGAATTGGAAATTCCTGGGCGGACTGACCATCAGGACATTTCATGATATAGATATCTAAGATATCTATCGCTGAGGAGCAAAACCAAAGGCTTGGTTTGGGTCCTGCTTTATATTTTCTTAAATAAACAATCCACGCAGTCTTTGCGGCTCAGTCCAGTTGGGTTGCCTCACTGATGCTCCCAGACTGAAGACACACACCCCTCACCCCCTGCACAACAACGCAGAGAGACACAGAGGCAGCAGAAGGGGAAAGTAGGAGCAGAGAGGGAGAGAATAAGAAATAAAAAAGCCCTGATCAGTCATAAATTTATTTTTGTTCATAATGGAGGAAGTAAAAACTAGTGTTGTTAAGTCAGAACGCTATAGCTTAAAACATATTTGTTAGGTGCTAAGATGCCCAGAAATTTACAGAGCCTGAATTTAGTTTTCAAAATAAGGTGGTGTTCCCCCCTTACAAGCTTTGCAGTCGGGGGATTTATACACTTTTTTATGAGGGGGGGGGGGCTGGATGATAATTCAATAACAATATATATTTATCGACTGATGTGTGGTTCAATAGAAAAAAAGGAGTCAATAAAAGGTTCAATAGAAGAACAGTTTTCGTTCCTTTTACATTCAAGCCTATCATGTAGGTTTATACTGGTTATTACACCTTCCCAACCAATCACAAACACAGACCCAGGAAAGCTCCTTCACCAAGCTTCAAAGAGTTCAGAGAGCAAATGTTCTTTTTTTCAGACTTATAGTTTTGGTAAAATGTTGGTTGAATAAAGGTTTGTGTTCTTTATTTAAAAATAGGTCATTAAGTAACAGTATAAAATGGCCAGGGCTGCACTTAAAATCTATGTTTAGAATGTTTTGATAATTATCAATATCGATAAATATGTTTTCCATTTTAATCAATATGCTTTCTTTTTGTATTGTCCAGCCCTACCTATGAGTCTGAAAAGAGGTCTTACACGGTCCTACTCATACCTTAGATTAATATGCAGCTTTAGTCTCTTGTCACTTTCTCCCTTCCTAGTTGTCATCTTAGGTGGCTCTCTCTTGTCTCCTCTCTTCCCTGTTTGTTCCCCTCTATTCACTTCTTTCCCTTAATAACACAGGAGTCAAAGGAAGAAATTAATTTATTAATTTTGCACGATCCTTTCTCATAAAGGTAACCACCATAGCTTGATGTCTCTGTGGTAAAAGCGGGACACTCCATATCTTTCATGAATTTAATCAGATGCTTTGGTCAATAAGTTTGCTGCAATAAAGGAGGCAGTTTTTAGAAGCCCCTTCGTTTCCTTTGTCAATAACATTAGCCATCACATTTTTTGCTGAATCTGCCTCTTGTTTTCTTTTCGCTGCTGTATGAGAAACAAAGTCTGAGTGGCGGCAAAAAGTGTTTTATAACATCGGCTAGTAAAACGCACAGCACCATACATTTTTACAAATAGAGCAGTTCATTTCACCATTATTGAGTTCCAGTCATGGATATATTTTGAGCCAACTAGCCTGAAACTTGTCTTTGGGCTGCTTCGTAACGTTACCGGTGCTACCTGTCAAAGAATCCCCGTCATTCCCGACATCACTGGCTTCAGCGCCGTCAGCAGTTCCTTACTGTGTTTTTTTGGGAGCGGGTTCCCCCTCAGCTGATTACATTTTAACCAGCGGTCCATGTTTGGTTTACCTTACGGTTAATAGCTTGCAGGTTTGCTAGCAAAAGAGATAATCCGATGCAGAGAGCGCTCATATAACTAGAGAGAGAAGTAGAGCACAGTGCGTAGCGAAATCCGTTTTATCTTATTTAAAGATTGCTCATTTGTGTCAAAATCAATACAAACTGACCCTTTGACATCTGCCCAAATTGTCACAGGGTGTGTCGCTGAGTGGGGAAAATCTGTTAGAAATGCAGACGGGTTGGTGGTGACCTTGGAGCTGGAATCTAGAGCTATGCTTCCTGCGTATTGTCACCCAGCCGGCCTGGTTACCCGTACTGCTGGGAGACCGCTACATCAAGCTAATCTCTGTAGCTCCGCGCTAGCTAAGGGCCGGCTATCTGCTGGTTTTCTCAACAGCGCAGAGCTGAGTATGTTTAGGAATAACTAAACATCAGACACAGAGAGCAGGAGAGAGGGGGCGACTTAGAGACGGAGAAGCTGATGGGAGGATAGGGGAGGAAGCCATAGTAAGGCTAACCCTAAACTAGCGACCTCTTACCATGCCGAGAAAAGCAATCCGTGTGAATCACGAGGAGTTCCCAAACGTGAAGTGCAGCAACAGAGAATGTGTTTATGTGTTAGAAACAGAAAAATGTCACAGCAAAGGTATTCAAGATAAAACCGAGAGTCTGGAACACCAACCCAGAATCCACAATGCAGCAACAGAAAACAGGAAGTGACGCGATACACCTTACCGCAATCTCAGGAGCTCAACAGCGCCTCCCTCCACAACAATCAGTTTTTAAAACAGGGATGAGTCCCCGCTTCCGTACAAGGCAAGGCAAGACAAATTTATTTGTATAGCACATTTCAGTACAGAGACAGTGCAACGTGCTTGAGTGATCTCTGATTGGTCAGAGCGTTGTGCCTTTGTTGCATTCACTGAAGTAGGGAAATCTAGAAAATGTCCTTCGATATCATAAGGCAGCTCACTTAATGGAAATTAATTTTTTTTTCTCGGTTGAAAAAAGATTTGGGGCTTGATGAGAAGCCAGGAATGCCCACGCCAGGTGACACCACTGGGTCTGACCCTCCCCAGCAAACTCCCGAGTTACTCCACACTGAGCCAAAAGTAGACCTGGAAACGGAACTCTTTCACAAGCCTCAACTACTGAACGCTGGAGTTGAGGGTTCCATGCACCCACAGCTTCTTCTTCCTCACTGTTGTTTTGCTCCTATTGCTAGCGCTTAGCATGGGACAAATGCTGCTGACAACAAAACAGATGACCCACCACCCAGCCAGCATTGTGCAGCGCTTTCAAACCTCATCCTGTTTTAAAAGCCCCGACTAAGCGGTCTTGGGCACCAGAAGAAGAGTTGGCACTGACATCACTTTCCTGTGCCGCGTGGAATTGCACCTGTTACACTTTTTGCGGGGGCGGGTTTGAAAATGAAAAAGCTATTTCTTTTTAGTGTTCTATTTTGCTATGTCACATAATTAGCAGTTTTGAAGACGAAAATGAAAACGCAGTTTGGATGATTCCAAAAAACTTAGAATCTTTACCAGTAGTTTGGATGATTTATTTTTGTCATCGTTTTTAGGTGTTTGGCCCACCTGCAGAACACAGTCGGGAGACAACAAGCAGTTAAGATGTTTATTTAGGCTGATAAACACTAATAAATGCTCACAGAGTGAGCTGTAGACAATGATCGGGACGTCGGGATCAAAAGCACTGCGGGAGAGAAAGGGTCAGATTAACGAGAGCAAGTGCGGGAATCTACGCTGCGTGAAGCTTTGCTTACCGCCAGGTATGGAGAACCTGTCCGGGGTAGGTGGAGTGGAAGAACGGACTCAGCAGTTCTCTTACTCTTGGTGGAACTAGGCGACTGAGCGACAGGTGAGCTGGCAGGTGAAAGAAAGGCGGGGAGCCCGAGCAGCACCACAGCAGAGAGCAGGAACGGAGAGCAGCTGAAGGAACCGGGGTGAATCCAGGGACGGGAACTCTTGTCCGGCTTGGTAATACCAAGAGGGCTCGAGGGGAATGCAGGATCTGAGTGGCGGGGATTCAGGAGCCAGTCTTCAGCGCTAGGAGAAGCGACCGGTGAGTAATCCAAAGCACAAAACGAACACAGCGGTATAACACTCCGGCGTCCTTCAGCTGACTGCAACCTGCTTTTAAGCTCCAGCTGGTGCTGCCGTGACGAGCTGCAGGTGTGCACCACGCCCACCTGTCAACTACAGTCACCTGTGAGGGAAAAAGAGTAGAGAACAGGCTGTGCAGACAGCACAGCCTGCAGAATCCTGACAATTTTCAATTTTATTTATGAGTCAAAAATGCAGCCAGGACTTTGAAATGAAAAGCCGTTCTGCTAATACATATAAATTTTTCAAATTTGACTTTAAAAAAAAAAATTGGTCACTTTTTGCTGGGACATCTTTTGAAAATGAAATGTTCAATTTTATTTTATTAATAATTTTAATCAAAAAATAAAAATAAAGTTTGGATGATTTATTTTTGAGTCTAAAATGCAGCTGCATTTTGAAAATGAAAAGGCATTTCTATATATATGCATTTTAATTAGAATATTGGGACACACCCTTCCTTGCACATTTGCATCACTGCATCTCTATCTAGCCTTACAAATACTGCCAAACCTTTAGTTTCTAAATGCATTTTAGCACAAATGCCTTTTTGCACCATAATTTCTGCACATACAAATGATTTAAATATTCTCCTGTACACTGATCGCACAGTTTCTTTCTCCTGCATTGTTTACATTTCAATTGTTTACTTTTTAATCACTGCTGCACTTTATACTGTAATTTACAAGCTGTATGCAACGAAATTTTGTTCTGTATGCACTCTGTACATACAAAATGACAAATAAGGTTGTCTAAGTCTAAGTCTAAAGTCTTCCGTACCTGAAAGCAGGCTGATGTAACATTTTGGTCTTCATATTCTCTCTGTTTAACCATGTAGAACTTATGCTATAAGTTATGTAGAAGTTAGGTGATAACTCAAGTGTAGGAGAACATGTAAACTATGGAGCACTTTGAAGTCACAAATGACTCACTGGTCCTTTTTAATTTAAGACTGTAGATTCTCCCCTCTGGCCTAATTCAGGGAGTTTTGTCTTAGTCCATTTTTTATATTCCTGTCTGAATTTTCCGCCTGATTGAGTTGGTGACTTTACACCTGAGTGATCAGCTCCTCTGCCTTGCGGGCTGTTCTTGCTCCGCTGTCCTCGGCTGTTGAGGCTCCACGAAGGACCTGGCAGTCAAATCTGCTCGACTTCTAACTAATGAACTCTGACAGGAAGCAATGTGCTACCTGCTGGGAACATGACCAACAGTTTTCTGTCTTTTTTCCCCTGTGAAATGCCTCCCAGACTTGAACCCACCCCCCGGCACGTCGACATGGATCTGATGTTTCCTGACAGAGGTTTATCCTGCTAATGAGCTGGTCTGGGTTGGAGGAAAGCTCTGCTGGAATAAACCTCAGATCACAGCTTGGATCAGTGCTTGTCAGCAGCTTGGTGTTGTTTACTCTGAGACATACAACAGGCTGAGGCCTCTAACCTCAGACCTTCGCTGTTGTTTTAGGTAGGAGAGTGGAAGCGGACTGCTCCAGATGTTTCATTGCTAGTTGAATGGATTGTCACTCAAGCTGTATGTAGCAGGGAGACAGGGGGCTTACCCAGCAGAATTACTTTCTTGGGACAGATATTACAGCACAGGGGTGCATGGTCAATTTGCAGGGTTCTCTCTGGGGCTCAGACTAACCATCATGGTAGGGTGACCATTTCCATAACACCACAAACGAGCACATATGGCATATCAATAAATTACTACGGTACACATAGGACTTTTGTATACTCTCATTTATAGTACAATTTTGAGTGGTTTAAAGATGTTTGTGTAACTGAATAGGAAAAAAAATATTGATGAAAATTGAAAAATTGTTGGTTCACGGTATTTGTATTTATTCAATACATTACGCAATACATTGCGTTCAAAAAGTGACCACTGAGATGAATCTTTTTAAGTGCCCGCAAAGCATAACATGTGTGGACTTAAATGTGGAAAAACAGTTATCAGGTAACGGAATGCATAATACATAATAAAAATGCTTTAAAAAGCCCAAATAACCTGTTATTGTTGATGTTTGTAAAAAACAACAACGTTCACCCTCAGTAGCAGCTAAATCTCTTTACCTGCCGCACGTTTATTACTTTTAGGTCTATCCGTACCCACATGCCGTTCAATTCTTTGGTTTTACGTGACGTCACAGTGCTGCTTCGCGACACCGCGAAATTCAGATGGAGGGCAGGAAGTGAAGTAGCTGAGGATTTGCCGTCTGAAATAATGCCTATGTTTTGTGTAGTTTACGGCTGCTCCAATCGTTCGAACCGAGAAAAGGAAAAGAGCTTTTACAGAGTACCAAAGATTGTCGTTCACAAAGGTGAAAATTGTAAAAAGCTCACAGAACAACGCCGTAAAAAATGGATTTTAAACGTACGTCTGCGGTCTGGAGGAGCAGAGTCTGCCAATGCCCGTGTCTCCAGCGACCACTTCGTCGGAGGTAAGCTATAACGTTATGTTAGCTAGCTAACTTGTTTTTGTGGTTGTGTTTATGTAGCATAAGGTTGTCGTTAAATGCTCATTTACTTAGTAATGATTAATAAGTTACCGGTAGTCTAATATGGACTTCATTGGGACTGTTTAGGCTGTCCTAGCGCTTTGGGTGACGTTGAGTCGGTAGACTGGGCTCCGACGGTCAACCTCGGTTACCAAAAAACTAAGCCCAAATCAGAAGCATCTCTTCAACGAGAGAAGAGGATGAAGCTCAAAGAAGATCAACAAAGCCGGTCGGAATGTGCAGAGGCTATGTTGGATCTCCAAAAGACAGCTGAGAGTCTGGGTATGAGCTCCGATCTAACGCAGACAGGCGACTGCTCTGAACCGTAGCAGCTAACGCTAGCATCTTTTAACACATAAAACAATATAAGAACAAACACTCACCCTGGCGAAGACTAAACGATGATCGTCGTGGAGACGTTTGGTGCCGACGTTGTGGACCCACCCGCTGACAAAGAAGTTATATGCCTCCATACTTTTATATACGATGTCTGAAGGACCAGAACTCACTCATCTTCATGAGGTACGGGTCACGTCCAACATATCTATCAATCAACTCCTTGTATCTATGTCTTGAAACAGGCACTAACTCCATACAATACGGGCTCTCGGTAACGGTGTCCTCCATGTTTACGCTAACTTCATAGACGTCCTGCCCTCCATCTGAAATCGCGCCCCCTGGCCGCGTCATAATCATCATGTGACTGAAACCCAGCTATTGCAGCTTTACCGTGACTGCTTACGTCAACATTGGAACGACAGTGTGCAGAAGCCATGGAATGAGTCTTGACTACTTTTTGTTATAAATTCACGCTCTTTTGTCCATTCAGAATTAAACAAGGTTTTTTTACGTTTTGGCATGATGCTAACTTTCTGTCAATGTTGTATGACATAGCAGCACATGGACCCTTGTTTACTTTTTTTTAACCAGCCAATCATTTGTTAGACTAAAGATGTTACTGCATTGGATGCATTGTTTATAGTCTATGGTTGGATATTGTGCTGCAGCCCAGCAAAGATGAAGAAAAATCCACTCTTCAACTCAAGTGCCTCAAAAAGGAGGACAAATACCCGTCCGGCTTGATACACCGGACGGCGGACAGGTCATTGAAAATCCGGACTGTTCGACCCAAAGCCGGACGCCTCGTCATTCTACGTTATGGCTAATTGTCAAAACTTTTAATTAGCCACATCTCAGCCTGATTACAGAGATTGTTAAAAAAAACTGTTACATGGTTTCAACTGAACTCTAATCTACAAGTAATTTATCACAATTTTTGACAAAGAAGTTTAAGAATAAATTTTCCAGACTTAAGCAAGCAGCAGCTTAGTGCTGGTTGTACCTATACTGGGAAAATGATTAGCCAGATCCCTGTTCCCTGTTCTCACTCACCAGAGTTTCCAGGTTACTGCAGGGTTCTCAGCGGCATGTTTGTCAAAAGTTGTCAAAATTACCCTGAAAACAGAACGTAACGCTCGTAACGGTCAGTATGACATGGATGTTTGTGAGTAACATGTAAAGAACGTGCATCAGCACAGTCATAAACCTTCTGGACAACATAAGCTAACGCTAGCTTGACAAACAGCCCCCTCCCAGCTGCACTATTCAACGCTCCGCTGCGTTGAATGGGAGCTATTTAGCTAAAAACTTAAGGAGCTTGTTGAGTGTTAATGTGATTCTTTTTTTTTTTATATAAAGAGCATTTTGCATCCTTCTCATCATTAAACAGTGTGAAAATAATCCCACACCCGATGTTTAAACCACTTCAGGTTGCCTCCGCCATGACAGTCTGGCTCAACTTAAGAATGACCGGCAGCGTCCTCTGCTGGATGATGGCCATACTACAACACTGAAAGAAAGTCTGTCTAAGCCGGGGGTCGGCAACCCGCGGCTCTAGAGCCGCATGCGGCTCTTTAGCGCCACCCTTGTGGCTCCCTGGAGCTTTTTTAAAAATGTGTGAAAATGGAAAAAGATGAGAGGGAAAATATATTTTCCATTTTAGTGTGGTTTCTGTAGCAGAGGAAACCCCAAGACAAACACTCTCAATGTTTTCCAATGATGAAAAATGTGTAGAATACATATTACATTTCAAAATATCTGTCAACGGAGATTTGCGTCATAAGCTGCAGCACACGTTTCTTGCAGCTCGGTGTAGCGCCAGGCGGGTCGCAGTTGTAAACAAACCGGTGGGTGTGTGATGAGCCAAGGATCCCAAAGGGAAAAAGAGAAAGATAGCTGAGGAGAACAAAGTTCTTGGACAGTTCTTGGACCGAATCATTTGCTTTCATTGGCGATATCATAGTAAATTGGGCAAAAGACGGCTATGTCTGCCCTGCGATGGACTGGCGACCAGTGTTCCCTCTAAACTGCACGCGTGCGCCATTGCGGGGTTAAGCGCGCACAGCAAATCTATGCTGTGCAGAAAATAAAATCCAAGCTGAACTGTAAACCAAATAATAATAGACCAAGTTGTTTTATACTATTTTGCAACTCTCTTGAGTCTTGACACGGTGTTCCGCGGCCCGCTCTGTGAGCGCAGGTGCTGATCGAAGCGCACCGCTGATTGGTGGGTGGGGCAGACGCCTTTGGGCAGGTTGCGGTGTGTGTCTTTGTTCTGGACTCCGTTAAAGAAAAAAATACCGATCTACCCCGAGTAGAAAGAACAGCTGATATCAGCTAGGTAACTAAACTCAGTGTCCAACCAACCATTAATTCAACGCGAGCACGAGCATGAAAGAAGCCCTGATCAATGGGACGCAGATAACGTGCTTCACCATGGCAACGGCAGGGATAAGCTTTAAAGTGTGCATTTCCTGTGAGTGGAATTAGAAAATTTTAATGAAAGCATATGGAGAATATTTAACCATAAGAAATAATGCTGTTGCTGCTGAAAAAGCGAGTTGGCTTGCACCATCAATACCAAGTCAAATTCCTTGTAAGTGCAAACCTACTTGGCGATTAAACTTGATTCTGATATGAGTTATTTGATGAAGAATTAAAGCTGTTTTTTCCCACTTTACTAATTCAACACAAAAGCGGGGAGTGGGGAGGGCGCATTGATTACAAAAAGCATTGAAAGGACATGGCAACCAATCAGGTATGGTAAAGTCCTAAGTTTTCTTGTTTACACATACTCAACTAAATCATTAATTGGCTATATTCAACATATGCAATTAATATTGATATGGTGTGAGTTATTGAATAACTGATATGTTCATCTTTTTGCAAGCGTTGGTCACTCATCCTTCTAAAAATTAGTTGACATTGTCTTGTGTTTAATTTGTGCCAACCTCACTTTATATTGTTCATATGTATATTTCCAGCTGAAGTAAAGGTAGTGTTATTTAAGTGGAGAAATGTGCAGTAGCCCTAACAGTGTTGGGGGGGAAAATAAGTGAATGGAAACTAAAATATATGAATAGAAAAGTAGAAATGGAAGTGCCAAAATTTGACACAGAATAAATTATTGCTTTCATTCTGTAAAGATCTGTTATTAATCTTGTGGGTCTCTGACTATGGAACACCTTTACTGAGTGCAGCAGTAACATTCCTGACAGCGCGACATACAGCTGCCTCTGAAAGATTTTCTGCATCTCCTATGTTAATAAAAAGCTGTCGTTGGTATATAAAAAAAGGAGCAGCACAAAGAAATTTTTCTGAACTAAGAGCGTTCCCTTGTTGTATTAGAAAAGCGATGTGCGGCTGAGAACATTGAAATAAATCATCTGAGGACCCCAAAGTGCTTTACATTGGTCAATCATTCACCCATTCACACCCTGAGAGCGGTGAACTATGTTAGTAGCCACAGCTGCCCTGGAGTAGACTGATAGAAGAGAGGCTGCACAACACTACATGCTTGAGCTAAATCTCACTGCAGAAAATTTAAATAATTTAATGGAAACAAGAGTGGAACTCTGAAAGATGTGCACATCTCTCAGTTCTTCCTTAGTAAGACCCCTACTCTGAAATAAAAATAAGCTATACAGCTATACAGCTCTTTAAGAAAATCCAAGTGTCAGGATTGTGGAGGCGAGGACCTAGGCGGCAACGAGGCAGAGGCAGGCGCATGGGGTTAATAAAGATATTTTAATGAACCAAAGACTTACATGGAAAAACTCGGGAGCGCAGGAGACCGTGGAACACAGGATGACCAGAAGGCAAACACAGAATGACCCGACAACGGGGAAACAAACTGAGGCAACTTATATACACACACACACACGCAACAGGGATAATTAAACACAGGTGAGTCCAATCAACAGAAAAGAACACAACTCCGAGGATCCTGACACCAAGAATTTTGTCTTTTTCATGTAATCGGGTTAAGTCAGTTTTATCTAAACTAAATAACCTAAAAGAAATTATTGCTGTAACTTGATTCTTTTATTAAACCATGTAGCTTGATATAACCTCAGGTTTTGGACAGGCGTAATGTAGCCTCAGTGTGCACGTGTGATGTTACTCACAGAGGTCCAGTGAACGCTCAGGGAGTTTGTGTGTTTGCTCAGACACATGAAAAATTAGGGGGAACATTGCTGCCGACCTGTCCAGGGTGAACCCCGCCTCTCCCCCATTGACAGCTGGAGATAGGCAACGGCACCCCTCAGGACCCCACAAGGGATAGACTTGTTTGAAAATGGATGGATGGATGGACAGACTGGGCTATTTTTCGTCTGGAAACAGATACAACACCTTAGGGGCGCAGCCATGATGAACTGGTTGAACTTGCACGGCTGACAATACAGCGATCTGATTGGCTGAGCAGCAAAACTCGAATCACGTGACCTCTCGGACCGGAGCGCAACAGTTTATATTTTATATTGGCTATAATGTACTAATATGCAATTGAAAACGTGGGGAAATTGGTGTTTTGAGATCACTGCTATCTGTAGCTACTGATCCAAGTGGAAAAAAGTTGCCCCCTGACAGTTCATACAAAAAGTCACCTTACAGTTTCTGGCCCACGGCCTAATTTGCACAAAACCAAAGAGAAGAGGATAATGCACAGATATTAAGCTATAAACTCCATTTTTTATATTTTATATAAATATAAAATATTTCTTATATTTTATATATGTTACCTTTTTAAAGGGCTGCTGTTTTATTGCACTCTGTTGCCCAAATAAGGGGCGCGGGGGAGGGGGGGGTTGTTTTGTTAGTGAGTATTAAAGATAACTGCACTTTATTTTAATGGGGAAGTCTGAAGTTGTAGGAGGCCTATTGTACATGTTTCATTGTTGCTTTTTTGAATCCCAAAAATAAAAATTACATAAAAAACTAATTTGTTCATTATTCATCAACGCAATGAAATATAATACGCTAATATTGTTATGGAAGTTAAATTTAAAGCCTCATCATAGAGCAGTATAGTCAAGTGGTGCTTTATTCTCTCCAGGATGTGCTGCAAGGAAAAATAAAAATGAAACATGAATGCTCTTTATGTATTCGTAGCCTACTTAGCCATTTGATAGGAGGCTAACATAGCTAATATAGACACAGCCCATGTTGCCTTTATTATAAGGCGATTAATCCAATGAATTGTCTTGGAACAGTATACAGCAGATGGAAGCACACAGTAGCACATTAAAGAGCAGCCGTCCGTCTGTTTTCTTCCGCTTATCCGGGGTCGGGTCGCGGGGGTAGCAGCTTCAGTAGGGAGGCCCAGACGTCCCTCTACCCAGCCACTAGGGTCTAGTTACCAAAAAAAGAAAAAGAAAAAAGACGAACAAGTAGACAGCTGTGATGGACTCAGGAAGGTGAATTTGTGGTTTCAGCTGTCATGCGACAATCTAATAACATAAAGCTGATATTTTCGTGACACATCTGGAAATGACCACAGAGCCGTTTACTTTCCCAGAACGTGTTATATTGAGTGATCAATCGAGTTTTAATCAATATAGCAATCCCTTATGATAGCACTAACAAGTGTTACATTTTCATATTTTTCCCACTAACTGAACGATAATGTAACGACACCATCGCTATATTTCATTAAGAAAAGTAATTTCCACTCCTAATAGGTTGGAAATGAGGCGGAGTTGACTGGATTAATTCTTCCAGCTGAATGCACTCCCGACGCAGGGGATACAAATTCTGGCGGGGATAACGCGTTTGGCGCGACGACACCTGTCGCCTGTGCTATCCTAGCGCAGCAGGTCTTGGTGATATCACAATAAAATGGGCAAAAGACTGGGCTATTTATGCCCTGCAATGGACTGGCGACCTGTCCAGGTTGTACCCCGCCTCTCGCCCATTGAAGGCTGGAGATTGGCACCGGCACCCCTCATGAACCCAGCAGGGATAAGTGTGTCACAATATAGATGGATGGACTGGGCTATTTATTTTTCCTTGCCATCAAGATCTCTGCCAACTGGCACCAGAAAATGCTATTATTGGGCTTTCTTCGTCTGGAAACAGATGCATACAAACACGTTACGGGCGCAGCCATGATGAACTGGTTGAACTCGCACAGCTGACAATACAGCGATCTGATTGGCTGAGCAGCAAAACTCGAATCACGTGACATCTTGGACCGGAGCGCTACAGTTCAGATTTTTTATCGGCTCTAACTTATTAATGTGCAAGTGAAAACGTGGGAACATTGGTGTTTTGAGATCACGGTAGTGTGCTCACCCTCGCGGTGACACATTCTTCTACTGATGACAAGTGAGGAGGCAACTCTGTGCCTTCAAAAATTTTGAAGGCACAGAGTTGCTGTGGTATTGAAAATGGTATTGAGTTTGAAATGTTAGTATTGTGAGCCTAATGTGTATGTACTGGTATTTCTACATATAACGTAACATATTTGACCTCCAGGAAGTCAATACCGTGTGGATAATACTAAACTCGTCATTTACTGCCGTTTGTTCTTGATATAAACAAAATTACCTTTTGTGGTTTGCCATTTAGGTCACTGTAGCATCATGGCTGTGTATGTACTCTCAGAGGGGGCGGGGCCAGGCTCCCAGGTACCTTCACACCTGACCAAGATTCCCATCGCTGTCCTCAGCCCAGGCACTGACTTCACCAACAAAACAGTCAAGGTTTGTTTACCTTAACTGGAACTGCAGAAGCTTCGGAGCATTGCTTGGAGGGACTTTACAGTATTTGTTTCAGACATTTGTCTTCTTGGCTGCATCCATTGGGGCCTGATTTTTGGACTAAGGGTGTAGCCATCGAAAACATCCTCCACAGATATAGAGTTTGATCGGCTTTTTAAAATGTATACATTTTTTTCTGCCTCCACATTCAATGCTGTGAAGAGTGTTATAACACTTAAAAATCTGAGATTCAGTTTATTGTCCCTTTCATGCCCAATGCTTTAAACTGTCCAACTGAAGAGATCCCATGGAGATGAAGTCAGTTTCATGTGGTGAGTTGGAAAATTGAATCCAAAGCTTGCATAAAGAAAACTCTTTGATTCACCGCCTTTTTAGAGATGGCAATAGGAAAAGAGTGGGAGAGGTGGACGCATTAGAGTAGATTATGATTTACACCAACAGCACTGCTAAAGGTATTGATTTTTTCCCCTCTGTGGCCATTTTTTACATTCTTGATTAAAACTTGGAGCTGACAAAAATACAGCTAGAGAACAATCATGTTCTGTTTTTAATCTAATTTCCACAAAGCACTTAAAATCCCTGCATGGTTTACTGATCTGGTTTATACCAGCTGCCAAATTCTAACTGGAATTGTTTTGATATTGTCTTTTAATAAGAACTAAACATGTTTCAGTGTTTATTAAGGTTTTACTTTTTTTCAGGGTAAGGTGATTCATAAAGGGCCACTGGTGACGGTTGAAGCAGGTGACTTCATCCTGAAATCTGTCATTCATGGTAATCTTTTCTGTAGTATTTCTCCTATTTCTCCTATTCACCAACATTTTTCTTTCTGGACAGGAATAAGTAGTTGGTGGAAACTGTGGTTCTCAAAGAAGAGTAGCCAATGGTTATTGGGATGATTTTAATTTGGTTTTAGCCTATCCACCACACATCCAATCCAAATCAGTCTCCGATCTGTGCATTAGTTTGTGATTAAGTCTTAGAAAGTTGTACATGCCTGATAGTAATCCCCCTCTCTTACTGATGTGCACTGTTGGTCAGCAGGCTTAAAACCTGTCCCTATAAGTCTGACAAATTTCTCTGTTTGGTGGTTCAAGATTATGTTGTTGGAAAGTTGTTAATATTCCGGCCATGAAACAAACTGGGATTTCAGAAATCACATGAGACTTGGAAGATGCCAGACTTTTGATATATCATCAAAACTCAGATCTTTAACACCGTTGGTTTATTAGCATCACCAGGTGGTTTTAATAAACCTTGTTATAAAGATGTTTAACTCCTGTATTTCAACTATTGTTGAGGATCAGAGATCAGCTGAAGCGTTAACACACATGTCTGGTTGTTTAAAACTGCATTAATAAACTCATGGTGGTATTCGGGCATCTTTTTAAATATTAGGTGTGGTTAAATTGCCTTTTATGTACTATGATCCTTCATAAAAACAGAATCACGCAGTGAAGGACCAAACAATAAATTCAATTAAATTTTATTTATATAGCGCCAATTCATGAAACATGTCATCTCGAGGCACTTTACAAAGTCAAAATCAATCATATTATACAGATTGGTCAAACAATTTCCTATATAAGGGAACCAGTTGATTGCTTCAAAGTCCCGACAAGCAGCATTCACTCCTGGAGAAGCGTAGAGCCACATGGAGAGTCGTCTGCATTGTTCATGGCTTTGCAGCAATCCCTCATACTGAGCAAGCATAAAGCGACAGTGGAAAGAAAAAACACCCATTAGCGGGAAGGAAAAACCTCCAGCAGAACCGGGCTCAGTATGAACGGTCATCTGCCTCGACCGACTGGGGGTTACAGAAGACAGAGCAGAGACACAACAAGAGAGACAAACAAGCACAGAAGCACACATTGATCCAGTAATCTGTTCTACATTAGATGGTAATAGTGGGTGATCTGTCTTCCCTGGATGATGTCTCGGATAACAGAACGCCAGACCAGAAGTACCTACTATGAAGAAAAAAAAGAGAGAGAACAAAAAGTTATAAGCAGAAATGATGACAAGCAATGCATAATGGAAGAACAGTAGAACTCGATAGAGTGAGAAAAATAGATCCTGATGTCCTCCAGTAGTCTAAGCCCATAGAAGCACATCCCCATAGGTAGGTCAGGGCAACATAAGCCACTATAGTTATAAGCTTTGTCGAAAAGGAAAGTTTTAAGATTAGTCTTAAAAGTAGACAGGGTGTCTGCCTCACGGACCAAAACTGGGAGTTGGTTCCACAGGAGAGTTTGTAGAAAGACGTTTCTAATAATTTAATGACTTGGCCTCCGCCATTCTCTGGTGTGAGAAAAACAAAGAGGTTCTTTTACAAAACCACTTAATTAGCTCTAGTGCCAGTCCTGGTAAACAACCAAAACCATGCAAAAGGCTCTTGTTTAGCAAGATATGGGTTATTGTTCCTTCAGTTGAATAAAGTCACTTATATTGGGGGGAATATTGCATAATTGCCCAACATGGCAAAGGCAACCAGCCCCACCATGCGGTTTTGCCTAAGCTGTCATGCCAGGACACGTGAAACAAAAAACAGATCCTTCTGACCCAGAATGAATGAACAGAAACTTCTTAGAGTTAAAGTTCCTATTAAATCTCTAAAGACTCTAAAAAGCAAGAGAGGGGGTAACCACTGTGAAAGCACTGTTAAATGGGAAAATTGGGACAATAGGCAGACATTTGTCACTGCAGCAGTTGGACAGCAGCATATTCCCAGGAATTTTCACACTGCTTGATATTTGACGTAGGTTGTCTGTGGTCTTGGGAGCTAAATCTGCAGTTGGTGCGCAGGTCATATTGAAGGAAATCAGAGGACTGATGTTATCTTACCATTAGAGATTTTCTTAGGATTCTTTCACAATAAAAGCTTTTTTATAACCATCTAGTTTGAAACTGGCTTAAAAACCACCAGCCAACACTCACAGTTGGCAAGTTACAAGTGACATGTCTGTAAAAAGCTCATTCTACTTGACTATATGGTTCCACTAATTAGCCAGCTAAAATGGGCCTGTTATATATGTTTTATTTCTTATTTTACCCGGAAGCTGATGTGTTCTAATACTAAAACATATTTGCTGCTTTCTTTTGTTTCAGAAGAAGATGCCATGCAGAGTAGCTGCTCTCAGAAGACTTCTATCAACATCATTATATTTGGAGCACTAGCTGAGAACTTCAATCACACAGTCAGTCAAGGGGTACGTTTCTTTAATCATTTAACAAAGATCTGGCCTGGTGTCAAAAATAAGGCAATTTGATTGAGCCTGGGTGTATTAGAACAGAGCACGGTGACATTACATCTATATAAACAAGTTTCTGTCTACGCTGCTGAAGTGTTGCTGACAGTATTTCTGAGTTCAGTTTGTTTAGCCAGTAACTTGAGAATAGGCTGTGCTCCCTGAAGCTGTACTTAAGGGAATTATCAACCAAGAAAGCTTAAAAAGAACCAGGCAGTTACATTATGCAATTTAAGGATTAACTTAATTTATTTTGTTTAAAAGACAAGTTGGATGGAGTAGTTGCAATGGGACTTGTCAAAAAAAGACATTTTCATGAAGTAGTGAAAATATTTGCACAAGATATAATTACATTAAATAAAAATTGAGTGTCCCAAATTATTGTTTTAAATGTTATTTTCTCAAATACTGTGAATTGCATTGTGAGTGGGTTTAACAGTAGGGCTGGGTATCGATTCAAGTTTCAAGAATCTATTTGATTCCTATTCTCAAGATTTTTAATCGATTCTTTTCAATCCGGTACGATCTCAAATTGGATTGCTGCCGGTATTAATATATTTTTTTTTTGCTGTTACCTGACTGTGTAGTTATGCATCATGCAGATACTAGTATTAACACTCAACAGCACATTAATGAAGTAAGGGTAGTTAATAACGGTTGTAAGGACCAAACCCTCTCCCTGAATGTTGAAACATTTTCTTTCACAAACATGCTGTGGGGCAGAATACACAAACAGATCCAGGGTAGAAAACAGATGATACCAGATATATCTACAGCTGCAATTTGGAAACTAACCTGGTGCATTATTAAAAATATGGCATTAAAAATTCACCTCCAGAAGTGGCGTGTGAGCTGGAAATGCCGGCTCACAAGTTTTAGTACATTGTGGACAATGCATTTTTTTAAATTAATCTTTGATTTTATGAATCAAACTTTAGGGATTAATATGAGAATAGATTCATAATTGGAAAATTGATTTTCTTTCACCTATTGTCCTAATATCAAGGCCAGTTGGGCGGGTATTCACCGGACAATACCTGACAGACCGAGAGTTATTTGATAAACATTAAATAACTTAAAAGCATGTAGCTGTACAACAATGGCATTATTATTAAAGACTAGTACACTAAGCTGCATTCTGCTTTCCCCCACCCTCTCCCACACAGACAGCTTAGTACTGTTTGGTTGAGACCTGCAGCTGAGTGCAGACACACACAGGAAGTGCCAGAGCCTGCTGGCCATACAGTTGTACTTCCACTGCTCTTACCATGAACATGACAAATACTTGATTGCTGGTGAAAACAGATTATTTCAGTTTATTTCTAATATTAGAATCATATATCATGATCCTGTGTTCATTTGAACGAAGATGACGTTCTCGTAACAGATGTGTTCTGTCTGGCTGCTGAATCTAATTTGCAGTTTATTTTTTCTCTTTTACTTCCTGTTACTTAGATGTGTTAACAAACGTCCAAGGTGCATTCAGAACTAACTTGCCTGCACTGAAGCAGTAATGAAAAATGTGTGAGAAAGTCAACATAAATAAAATAGGTGTCATTAATTTACACATGCAGGCTCATCTTTTTGCAGCTTTTCTCCACTGTTCTCCTGTTTTTACTGTGTGAATATAGAGTAACAGATGTGTGGGGATGAAGACATACCTTTGTGATTCACTCAATATATAATATATGGATAGTCACTTATCAAAATAAAGTGTTACTGCAATTATTAAGTATTTGACTTTTTGCTTAGACTTAAGTCAGTTAAACCCCTGAAATATGAATCTGGGGTCTCATTATAAAGCTTGTTTATGTGCTTAAATGTTGGGTACTTTCCACGCATTTGTGAAACAAACTTGATAGGCAAAGGTGAGGTCCCTCATGCAAACTCTGACCCATGCGTAAGCTTGTTTTGGAGAAGGCGAAATTGACGACACAGATGGTAATGTGGTGAATTGCAGCCAGACTGCATCATATATATTTGTCCTGTCATTTAATAGTGCTTTGTGCTTACTTGTCCGGTGGACGTCCACATACTTAAGTATGTGTGAGTATGTGCGAGCCTTAAGGTAGCAGGTGGCAGGAATCACCTCTGGAGTCATTCCAAACACAAAACATGACAGCTATAGGGATTACTGTGAATGTTTACACTTAAGTGTAAACATTCACAGTAACCCCCTTATTGCGCTTTTTACAATATTTGATATTTGAAAATGTATGATTTGTTGCTGAGCCGGTATGCTTAAATTAAGTATACTTAATTTGTGCTGGTCACATGAGGCAACCCTTTTTATTTTATTTGGGAATGGGTAGAGTTCGAGAAAATGAGAATAATAATAGTCATTAATCATAGTAGTAGAAACAATAAATGTTTTTATAATTGACTTTACATATGTTTTACATATATTAAATTGCTACAATTAAGAGTGTAAAGAATATAACAAAAAAGTATAATTGAATAAGAGTAAAATCAAAAGTGATTAAAATAAAGCTGGGTTTAAAATCTTGAACAGCAGGGAAGTTTACCCTCTGGGTCTCTCTGTTGGATTTCATAAATCTAGTCGATTTGAACTTATTTGTGGTACAGACGAGCAGAGTGCGTTGAATGTTGCTGTACTATTTGCTTCCTCTTCAGCTGTGCCTCAGTGGAACCTAAAAAGCCAAGTAAAACTCAGCCAGGGAAGGTATCATTGTCCAAACTGCTGCTTCACCCTGTGGTGGACCTGAGCTCTCCTCGGGCTCTGCATCTCTGCAATAAGATTATTCACAGTATTTTTTTGTGCCTTCTTCAGTCCTGACTGGAGATTTTACATTCATCTGGAGGGCAGTCGAAAGGCCAAACAAAGACGTCTTCAATCGTCAAACTATCTTATCATCTCTGGGTTGTTGTGACGCCTTTGTATCTCCCAGGATTCTACATCTGCTGCTTTAGTCTGTTCCCCTCTGGGAAGACTGATATGTTTTGATCTCTCTGAGCTTGCACCGATGTGATGTCCTGGTTATTCATCAGCTGTTGTTTTTTTGTGCTCTGTTGCAGGATGTGGTTTTGGCCTCTGGTTTTACTGTGGGTAAATCTCCCACAGCCAATAAGGACAAGCTTCACTCCTGTAATTTGTTGCTATCAGGAGATGATGCATGCATCTATGTGAGGACATTTCTACATCTCCAAATGATCTAAACTGTGGATGTTCTCATGCGTTGGATGTTACACTAAACACTCACCAACCGATTATTACTCTTAAGTACACATTTGCTGTTCATCATATATGAACCATGACTTGAAAACTCTCCAACCTATTTATGTGTAAACAAGTTATTTTTTAAAACCTGAATACAAAATATGTTTTTTATTTTTCCCTTCTTGCTATACTTAATTTAAAGCCCTCCAATGTAAGTGTGCTGTTTTTGTGCTTACTGGCACAATCTCCAGCTATTTTACTTATTTTCTCTTAAGGTTTCGAAGCAGAAACCTCCTGACCCCAGATGCCAGTTGGCCAGCAAGAGGAGCTCCTTGAGCTGTCCCGAGGTGAGGGTAACAAGCAGGTTTCCTCAATGTAAAAGCCACTTTATTTTTAAAGCTGCTGGATTGTTGGAGTTTTGCTGGTCTAAAGAGAAACCATTAGATCTTCTTGGCTGCATATTAACACATGCAGGTGCATGTGCAGATCAGTTTTATTCCATTCAGTTTTTATCACACTTTATTGTGAAGATACTAGTCCGTATCAAAAGGAATCAAATTTAAACGAGACTTAATAGCTAAAAGTCATTTGTAAGTTACAGTCTTTATTAAATATATTTAAGGAAAGGATGTAATTGAAACATAAATTGAAGGCCTCGTGTTATACTTATTTTTCTTACTTTAAAGCTGAAATCTTTCTAGTTTTATTTTGTGCATTAAATTTGCTGTGAAAAAAATACATTTTGCAGTTTCAATAGTCTATCCCTCTGGTGCATAGCGGTCACTGTAGTGGACAGCTACTAAAAAGTAAATATCTCTTTAATTCTATCGTTTCTATGGTGAAACTGCATATTAGTGTCTAGAATGCTCTCTGCTGCCACACTCCATTGAGGTGAATTCAGTGGTGAGTCATTGTAACTGCAAGTAAATTTCTTCTGAATCCAAGATGGCCAACAAACAGCCACCCCTGCCGACCACTGCTGGCATATCCTCTCTATCCTTCTATGGTAGAAGAGCCCAACAGGTAAAAAAAAATGATGATTTACAGTAACATTTAAGGAAGGATATTATCAGTTTGAAATATAAAATTCTTTGTCCAAAATGTAGAAAATTACGATTAATCATGTGTCAAATGAAGTGGACGTCATGCATCACCCATTACATTTTTTCAACAGAAGTCATATAATTGCTTTACTGTGTCTTGTAATTGTTTTGCTTATAATTCAGTGTTTTAACATTACACATATAAGCTATTCATTTAAAATTGACATTTTAGCATATTTTGTGTATATTTTGTGCAGATTAGCTGTAGTTTGTGTAACTATACCAATTATTTGTATTGCAGACTTTAAACACAGCAAAGAATAAGGCAGCCTACAGAATAGTCCAAGAAATTTCAACAAAATATGTTGAAATATTTTTCAAACCCCCAGTCGGTCGAGGCAGATGACCGTTCATACTGAGCCCGGTTCTGCTGGAGGTTTTTCCTTCCCATTGATGGGGAGTTTTTCTTTCTGCTTCATGCTTGCTCAGTATGAGGGATTGCAGCAAAGCCATGGATAATGCAGACGACTCTTCCTGTAGCTCTACGCTTCTCCAGGAGTGAATGCTGCTTGTCGGGACTTTGATGCAATCAACTGGGTTCCTTTATATAGGAAATTTTTGACCAATCTGTATAATCTGACCCAATCTGTATAATATGATTGAGTTTGACTTTGTAAAGTGCCTTGAGATGACATGTTTCACGAATTGGCACTATACAAATAAAATTGAATTGAATTAAAAAATGAAACAATTGTTTGTATATTTAACTTACAACAGAATACAAGATCGTTCTTTTTTTACAATAAATTCATAATGTTTTATGTTGAGTTCTCAGGCGCATGTCGTCCACTGCATTGGACATATCTGTAACTTCATGAAATAAGGTTATTAAAAAAAAAAAAAAAAAAGTTTAACTTTTTTTTTCCATGTCCTAAGAAGAATAAAAACACTTGAGAAAAAAATCTTGACCAAGGCTTTCATAATTCATGCATCAGAGGGCTAGAGATTTGTCAATAAATTAATTGTCTTTAGTGGCAGTCTTAAATCCTACATGATCTACATGAAATAATCCTAATTTTGGCATCCTATATGTAAATTCCGCCATCTACACTCAAAACCATCACCACACCTGACCCACACAAGTACAATTAACATGCGCGCGATCTGCGTTGCATACAAATACATTATGTGTTTGGGTGAATCACCGTGAATTGTGCGCAGGACACACAGCACACATCACAACTTTGATTCAGCAACTTGCACTACATGACCCACACAAATACAGTCCACATATAGTCGATGCATGTGGTGCACAGAAACAGTGCATCTGACCTACACGGCCCGAAGCATACAATACGACACACACACGCATTGCCTATTTGTTACAAATTACGCTAAATAATACATGAAAACCAAGCCTAACTATTTGAATTGAACTCTCCTCCTCCCGACTGCATCAAATTGCCTTAGCACTTCCTCGCTGTCGATGTTGATTTTGGGGGGAATGTTCATCAGGGCAAGCCCGGTGAGCCTGGTGTCCCACACCGTGTTGTGTAGATACGTTCAGCATCTGCGTTATCCAGATTTGCCATCAGTGTCCCAAACTCGGCCTTTATATCTTGCCAAACTATGTCTGATAGTTCTGAGAGTTTATCCTCCCATGGAAGTATTGTAACTACGGAGGTGAAGGCAGAGCAGCTAGCCTTGACCGTGTGATCCGCGAAAGGAGGAGAACTAGGATGTCACAGGTTCAGGTGCTGTGTCTGTGACATCCTGAGGAAGAGTAGTTGAATCGACAACTTCTTTTCAACTCTTTTAAGCAAAGGTTTAGGCAAGATTTATTTGTTTAAAAGTCCTCTTATTCATTTTAGTTAGCTTCACAGGTGAGTCACATTGAGCTTGTGGAAAGGCGGCAGCCACTAAATACACAAAAGTCATCCAACCAATTAAATTTCGATTTAGGACATGCGCACGAGCACCCGACCGCACAGATGCAAACATATATATCTACTGAGTTATTTGACAAAAAAAAAGTATTTTATTCCCAATTTTAATATCAATAGAGGAAAAAAAACAAAAGTCAAAAATTAAAATGGAAAAAAAAAATCAACCCAAATCTAAAGGTATGCACAGTGCGCACGGCCGTACGGCTGCCGGCGGCCCCGTCTCCACTTACAAGCACTGGCACGTGTACATACCGATACACAGATTGGAAGGCAACCCTGCAGTATGTTTAAACCATACTTCATGGTGGGGATACTGTGTTAAGAATTAAATGCAGGGTAAGTTTTCTGCCACAAAACATTTTTCATTTAGGACAGAGACTTCAGTTTTAGTCCCATCTGATCGGATCTTGGTTACTGTGCTCCTACATGGATTGATTCCTGTGGAATTCTTTCATCAATGCCTTTCCTCCAGCAATCCCTCCATAGTGGCCAGCTTTATGTTGTACATGAATAATAGGTTTCCCCACCTGAGCTATGGATCTCTGCAGCCCCTTTGTTTTCAGATGGTACATTCAAGAGTGCTGAGAGAGGTTGGGACATTGTTTTATATCCTCAGTTCATCCTTTGATTTAAATTAGAAACAAAATTTATATTAATTAGATCATTACTCCCATACATTGAGAGCATCTTTATGGACAAGAGTTATTTTTTTCTGGACTCTGAGTCTGTCAACGCTGCTTACTCATAATATTAGCAGATGATGTATAAGAAGAGGCCAACATAAATTTAGTCTTTAACTTTAAAAGCTTATAACTTCTACAAAACAAACATAGCCATCAGTAAAGTCATAAAGAAGTCAAGAGCTGTTTCTTCTCTTCTCTCGGTAGGTTTGATCACCTACCATGAAAAAATGGCCTTTAAATATTGTGTGAGAAGGACTTTGTAAAAAAGCATGAGGAAAAGGTTGTGTCGGCCTCTTGACCGCATTATGTTTCTTCTCAGGAGTCCAGGTCTGTCAAGGCTCCAAAATATACATACGTGAGACTGGATCAACTAAAGACTGAGACCGTTGTGAACGTTTATGGAGTGGTGACGTTCTTCAAACAGCCATTTAAGAGCCGTGGCACAGGTCAGTTGGATTTCTGACACGTGATCTTGGAAAGCCTCTTAGACCAAAGAGACAAAGAGAATCTGTGTCTGTGTGACAGACAGGCACGGGGGCTTGGTGCTTAATGTTCATGTAAAGATGACTATGGTAGATTGAAAGTGCACACGTCCTGGTCATGTTCACCATATTTTTTCTGTCTATTTGATTTTTGCTGATGTAAACAAGCTGTTTCTTTCTATTAGTCTGATTTGCCTTATTCTCTGCAGAAACGGTGGTTTGACTCATATTTTAGTGATTCCTAGATTTTAGAAACCATGGGTAATGTTGTAATCTTTTTTTCCGAAATGTTTCAGTTTAAAAAAAAAAAACTGTCAAAAGTTTGACATTTATGTGTCATAGTAGGCATTAATTATCTTGTTGGTGTTTAGCTTAGATACACATGAATATATTATATAATAACCTTACAACTGAAACGAGTGGTTAAAAACAAGAATTGGGTGCTTGTATTTTTTTGAGGATTGTTCTTAATCAGAACAGGGTCAGAATTATACATACAGGTACAAATAAAAAATAATAAGGATACCGTGAAAAACGTCAATATTCTTTGTCACTCATCAGGCGTTGAATTTTGGGTTTTTATTTTCTGCAAGCTGTCATCATCAAAATGACAAGAAGAAAAGGCTTGAAATATTGAATTCATGTATTAGATACATGCATTACATAGTTTCATTTTCTGAAATGAGTGACAAAAATATTGAACTTTTTCAAGACATTCTAATTTCTTTAGCTATGCTTGTAAATTAATTTTGTTGTGATCTACAGGACAGGCAATAATTTTTTTAACAAAGTTAAAACTGAGGCTCTTTCTGGAGTTTATCCTTAGCCTGGTTCAAACCATACTCCATTTTCTCTTTCCCACATAATATACAAATTTTAGAACAAGTAGCAATGAGACATAACATGATCAAATAAATGAGACACAGTCACTGCAGGGCTGCAACTGATCTGAGTTCTGTACCCACAGATTACTGCTCCAGTCTAAAGATCACTGATCAGTCCAACCAGAAGATCGGCTGCACCATCTTCTGTGAGAAGCTGGAGGAGCACCCCACCATCTTTCAGACCGGAGACATTGTGCGCATGCACAGAGTCAAGGTCTTCAAATTATGTTGTTTTCACTAAAATCAATACCCACAAAATGGTGATTGTTGTTCTTACTGTAACAGTAAATAACTAAAAGAATATTTTTGAAAAATGTATAAAAAGAATGAGCGACATCTTACGGAATTGGACTACATTAAATGATTGTTCTAAAATGAAAATCTTCCAGTGTCATAACTAAAAGCACTAGTTGGAAGCATCAAATGTATCTAATCTTGTATTTTTCTACACAGGTGCAATTATACAAGAAATCCTTCACTCTAATCAACACACGTGGTTTCTCTGTGGTGACGTTTGATGGCACTGTGGGTGTCGCTATTGAGCCTCGGACATCCAGTTCAACGTTCCACTTCGACGACAGTGACCGTCGCACTGTGGAGGAGCTGAGATCCTGGGCTGCCAGCCAGACTCTGCTCCCATCAGTCTCTGCTGCAGTCCCTCTGTCTGCCGTTCAGCCCAATACCTACTTCGACCTAACCTGCCAGCTGCTGGCTAAAGCCTCCGTTGATACCACCTGCACTCTGCTGAGGGTAAGTTGGTCACAGTGTTTTTGAAGTGAGAATTTTTCATAAAGTATCTACTGCTCCTCAAGATATAAAAGAGACATGACTTTTATACGTTTCTTTTAATAACAGCAATATAGCAATTGATTGCTTTTATTAATTTAACATAATCAATGTAAACATCATAATTTACTAGTTATCTTTATTGATCCGTATATGTTTTATGTATTTACATTACGGATGCAAGTTATTGATTGATCTTATCAATTGATCTTATCGATCAACTAATGATTAGTTGATAGCCGGTTATTATCTTAAAAACCTGAGTGTTCTCTTGTATCAAGAGAGTCTTTTTATAACATTTATTGTTCCTCCTGTATTAAATACTGACTGAAATAACAAAACATTGTGGTTTTCTAACACATCATTATACTTGGACATATTGATAAAATATTACAAAACAGAACCAATCAGGTTTCTGAATGGAAACAAAATGAGATGAATGCAATAACATATGTGAAACAGTCCTCACGAAAGCCCTCACCATCAACCGTGCAAATTGGCATCATGTCTTTTTTGATCATGTCACAAATGTTTTGCGTAATGCCCTTCACTTTTCTGTCATCACATCTTCACCTTTTGAGCACATCATTGGTTGAGAAGTTGACACTGCTCCACCATGCAGCACGGCTGAATGGCCTTATTTAGGTTTAACTTGAATTAGTTGAGTGTTTGTTTTAAAAACAGAACCTCATAAAGAGCATTTTGCATTCTTGTCGTCATTAAACAGTATAAAATAATCCCACTCCAGACTCCGTTTGGACCTTTTCAGGTTCCTGCTCTGGCATGCTTGCGCCATGACTATTTCTTTTACACCTACTGTGGTTTGGCTCCGCATTAGAATGAGCTGCAGCACCTTGTTCTGGATGGGGGCCATACTACAACACTGTACGAAGGTCCATCTACCGGATGTTATCAGTTAAATGGATGGAACAAACCATAATGTAATGAACCATTGACAATGGTAAGTTGATTGTTGGTTTGCATCCCCAAGGGGCCATTCAGACATGATGCGACTTGCACATCGTTGGGCTGTGAAATCCATTTGTAATGTCTTGCGCTGTGCGAGAGAGGTTAATCGCTGTGTCAAGCAAAGTGCAGGAATAAACCCAGCTCATGTTCAGTGACAAACACATGCGTGGCCAATAGAAACTAGGCCATCAGCCGGGAAAACCAGAAAGCAAAATGGAGAACTAAATATTGTGCCTGAATTTCCTGAACTGTATGACACAAGTTTGAGATTACACGGGGACATTGTGAGGAAAACTGAGCTCTCCAAGCTGCTCTCTTGATCTTAGGGTTTCGTGCACCCACAGGTCTTCTTCCTTGCTGCTCTTTCTCTCCTAATTTACAGGACTAGTGCTAGCACTTACCGTATTTTTCAGACTATAAGGCGCTCTTAAAATCCTTAAATGTTCTCAAAAATTGGCATGGACATGGCCGCCATCTTGAATCGATCCTTTATGCACTCCCATTGCGTTGATTTGTATTGAAGCTGGTTGCCTGCCTAAAATAATCATAACTCCCTGAATTTTCACCCGATTTTCAAATTGTTTGGTTTGTTACAAATGGAAGAGATGAAGTTATGATACAGGATGCTGTCACTCATTAAAAGTATGTGTTTCCATGCTGAAATGCTCGTTAACAAAGACAAACATATGGTTAATTACTCCAGGGTCCTTTTGCAATGTGGTGCAGCCTCAGTTTATATACAGAGACAACAAATGACATAGGGCTAAGCATAAAATGATGGTTTTCGATTCTGAATCGGGTTTCTGCAATGTGCTCTCTGAGTAAAAACACATCGTCTGAAACAATCTCAGCCCTAACGAAATGGTGATCTGCACTGCATGATCTACTTTCACTAGTGTGGCAGTGATTAGCTGCACAAAATACGGGCATAGTTGCTCCCTCTGCGTTTACTCCTATTTTCTCTAATGCTAACCTAGAGAAGGAGAGACCCATCCAACATGGCAGCGACACACTGTGTGCTTCAGCACATAATGAGGTATCAACGTTTATAATGTCTATGGGTTTACTGAATCTGACACATGCCCCTTGAGTCTGTGCAGGAAACAAAGTCTGAAGGCTTCCTGGAGCAGAAGGTACTGCCCAGTGTCAGAGAGCTCAGCTTCAGTCACAGAACACGGGTCCTCTAACAAGAACATGACCCAATGCATACAAATAAAGCACTCAAGAGAGGCATAGAAAAAAAAGTTGGACTATTTTCTAATGGCTCTTCATAAGCCCAGAGCTTCATCCTGCTGAACACCTATGGAAATATGTGAAACCTGCAGGTGGAAGGCCCTACTTTGAACCTTAGGTCAGTTAGGTTAGGAAGCATGGACCAACCTACCCGCCTTCAAGGCAGAGCTTTCATTTGAAGCACAGAGATTGCTTGTTGGAAGTGACCGTTGCCACCAAATATTACATTAAGAGGACCGTCTTTATTCTCTTTAATATCTGTGTTTGTATCATGAAACAGTGATTAAAACCAAAGTTTGATTGGTGTTGAATATAGAATAAAACAGCTATTGTGCATGTAGAAAGTATTCACAGCACTTCACTCTTTTCACATGTTATTCTTCAGCCTTATTCCACATTGCTTTAATATCTAGCAAAACATTACTCGCAAGATCCCACAATAATGTGAATCTATACAGCAATAAGGAAACTAAGACATCACATGTACACAGCTCTTGCCATGTAGCTCTCTGTTGAGCTCAGGTGCCTCCTGTTTCCCCTGATGATCCTTGAGATGTTGCTACAGCTTAACTTGAGTCCATCTGTGCTAAATTCTGTTGACTGGCCAGGATTTGGAAAAGCAGACACCTGTCTATACAAGCATACCAGGAAAATAATTGTCTGCAGTCTTTCCAGACAGGATTATATCCAGGTATAAATCTGGGGAAGGTTATTGAAACATGTCTGCTGTTTTGAAGGCTCTAGTGAGCACAGGGGCTTCCACCATAAATGGAAGAAGTTCGGAAATATCAGGAATCTTCCTAGAGATCCACTAATCACATTTGTACGGTAGAGTGGCCAAACAGAAGGCACTCCTTAGTAGAAGGCACATGTTGGCCCACCTGGAGTTTTACCAAAAAGGCAGCTGAAGGACTCTCAGACCATGAGAAATTAATTTCACTGGTCTAATAAGAATGAGATTAAACTCTTTACCATGAATGCCAGGTCTTGGAAAGATGAATGCAGTCATGTACAGGGACATCCTGGATGGAAACTTGTTCCAGAGCGTTCTTGACCTCAAATTTCGTCAACGATTCCTCTTTATTGGTTCCCCAAGGTCTTTTTTATCTGCCTCTCCATCTTTTTTATTTATCCATCTTTTGGTCTCCCTCTTTATCTGTTTTGTAAGATGACAAATTAAGCGAGAGAAAAAAAACGTCTGTATTACTGTGTGTCAGGGGCAGGGCATGACACACTTGGGCTATTTTGTATACCTGTACTGGGAGTAGGAAAGTTCCTCCTGCTACTACCCGTAGGAGAGTAAATGTTACCAGCGATCACGAAATTCAGAGCATTGCATGCAGATTTTCTTTCTTGCTTTGCAACAGGTCAGTCGTTCTCGCAGACTGACTGACCTGTGGAGCCCACCATGACAGGCCTGGATGTTGGCCTGTCATGGTGGGAGACCCCTCTGTAGTCACAGGCGTCATTTATGTTGTAGCAGTCTGTTTCCCTAGTTGTAATCTTGAGAGGCAGTAGTAGAGCTCTGGTGTTGTGGACAAGTCGTCAACTTTCGTTTCATCAGCTGCCATGTACTGCTGACACCCACTTACTCAACTTGCAGGAAGCTGAATCACCTTCACGTCGGCACATCCCAGTCTAGCATTTCTGTTAAGTTCTTAACCACTGTACTGGTTCCCAGTTAAACAGCGAAAGCAGACATTACATTGGTACCATTGTGGAGGAGTGAAAATGACGACACAAAGGATGTAGGTTTGAACAGCTCTTTACTCGACTCCAACTGAGAGCAACTGTACAGAAAACCATATATATACACCAACGAACAAACATATTTCTCCTCACTACAACTTCTCCACTGAGTGAGAGTGGAGCCCCCTAGTGGTCCGCCACATATGCCCCCCCCGAACACTCAGTAGGGTAAAATAACAAACTAATCCAGATTCGTGCATTTCAATAAACGTCCAAAACGGCTGAACTTGGGCCCTGTAGGATGATCCTGGGACATCCGTGCCTGAGGACGAAGGCGACATGGAGGGGCTGCAGGGGGGTTGAGCTCCGATAAATGAGGATCTCTGGAGGGAGAACAGCGGTCCATTAAAACAGTGGAGGGGGGTCTTCCCCTGCGAGGAGCTTGGGCCGTTACCACCTGATCGTCCGCCAAGACATGAGCGGGTTTGAGCCTGTCAACACAGATAGTTTCCTTACGCCCTCCCAAATCCAAAAGAAAATGTTTAGGCCCTGGTTCAAGGACTCTGAAAGGGCCATCATACAAAGGTCGTAGGGGTGTTCTGTGTGCATCGTGTCGAACGAAAACAAATTTAGAGTTCTCTAAGTTCTCAGGAACAAAGGACTGGGGCAAACAATGGTGAACAGGGGTGGGAACCTGAAAGGAGTCTCCCTGAGGGAAAAAACGTTGCCCAAGTGGACTGAACTGTGGCGCAGGGGAATCAGGTAAAAACGCCCCAGGGACACGCAGGGGCTGACCGAAAACCAGTTCAGCTGTGGAAGCACCAAGGTCCTCTTTAACGGCTGAACGCAAACCGAGCATGACCCATGGAAGGCGGTCAACCCAGTTTCCATCAGTTAAAGAAGCACGGAGCGCAGCTTTCAAAGACCTGTGGAACCGCTCACACAACCCATTAGCCTGCGGATTGTACGCAGTGGTGCGGTGGATCTTGATCCCCAGACCATCAGCCATGGCGGACCAAAGCTCTGAAACGAACTGTGGGCCTCTGTCAGAGGTAATGTCAGAGGGGGGGCCAAAACGTGCAACCCAGTTGGACAGGAAAGCCCGGGCCACCGCTGCTGACGTTGTAGATGACAGCGGAACCACTTCCGGCCACCTGGTTGTACGATCGATCATGGTCAGGAGATGTGTGAAACCCTGTGATGGAGGAAGGGGACCCACAAGGTCTACATGCACATGATCAAACCGCTTGTCAGGGATGGGAAACGGTTCCAAAGGAGCTTTAGTGTGCCTCTGGACCTTAGCACGCTGGCACTGAACACAGGCTGCAGCCCATTCTCTAACTGTTTTGCGCAGTCCAGTCCAAACGAATTTAGAACCAACCAGTTTGACGAAGGCCCTAATGCCGGGATGCGAGAGGCAGTGTAACGTGTCAAAAACCCGGCGGCGCCACGAAACAGGAACCAGAGGGCGGGGACAGCCAGTAGAAACATCACAGATCAGAGGAGGACCACCTTCCTGCATCTGTCTTTCCTCCAGCTGGAGGCCCGTGGACCCAGTCTGTAGCGCAAGGATGTCTGCATCACTGCGCTGGTCTGCAGCCATAGCAGAAAAATCGATACCTACATAAACTGGGGAAATCAGCGCACGAGACAGACAGTCAGCCACTAAGTTGGACTTGCCAGCAACATGCTGAATGTCAGTCGTAAATTCGGAAATGGCGGCAAGGTGGCGTTGCTGTCGTGCGGACCAGGGGTCGGATGTTTTGGACATGGCAAAGATGAGGGGCTTGTGGTCCACAAAGGCAGTAAATGAGCGGCCCTCCAGAAAATATCTAAAATGGCGTGTAGCCAGGTAGAGAGCAAGCAACTCTCGATCAAAAACGCTGTATTTCCGTTCATTGTCTCGCAAAGTGCGGCTGAAAAAGGCAAGTGGCTGCCAAACACCAGAGACACGCTGCTCCAAAACCGCCCCCACAGCCACGTCAGATGCATCAGATGTCAGAGCGATCTGTGCTGACTGGGAAGGGTGGGCCAGAAGAGCAGCATCGGCCAAAGCAGACTTAGCGCCACCAAACGCCTGGAGGCGTTCAGGGACCCAGTCGATGCTGTCGGTGGCTTTTTTCTGTTTGAGCGTACCGTAAAGCGGCTGCAGAAGTTGTGCTGCTTTGGGGATAAAGCGGTTGTAAAAATTAACCATCCCCAAGAACTCCTGCAGGGCTTTAACCGTCTGGGGGCGGGGAAAATCGGCCACCGCCTGAACTTTCTGTGGCAATGGGACCGCACCACTGGCAGAAATGCGGTGGCCCAAAAAATCCATGACCGGCAACCCAAATTGGCATTTTGCGGGGTTGACAATCAGGCCATGTGCCGCCAAACGTTGAAAAACCTGACGTAGGTGGGACATGTGCTGTTCGGCCGAGCTGCTGGCCACAAGGATGTCGTCCAAATATACAAAAACGAAGGACAACCCACGCAGAACGGAATCCATCAACCGCTGAAATGTTTGAGCTGCACCTTTAAGGCCGAATGGCATGCGTAAAAACTCAAACAGGCCAAACGGAGTGATCACCGCGGTTTTAGGGATGTCCTCAGCTCTCACAGGAACCTGGTGATAACCCCGCACCAAATCCACTTTAGAAAAAATGGATGTCCCGGAGAGATGGGCAGAGAAATCCTGGATGTGGGGGATAGGATAACGGTCGTTCTCTGTCACGTTATTTAGACGACGGAAATCCCCACAAGGCCGCCACTGGCCGTCCGACTTGGGCACCATGTGCAACGGTGACGCCCAGGGGCTGTTGGAGCGCCTCACGATCCCTAAACGCTCCATGTTGGCAAACTCCTCCCGCGCAACAGCAAGCTTTGCCGCGTCAAGGCGGCGCGCGCGCGCAAACACTGGAGCGCCAGTTGTGGGGATATAATGCTCTATCCCGTGTTTTGTGTCTGTGTTTGAAAAATTGGGGAGAGTCAGAGAGGGAAAATCTGACAATAAACGCTGGAACGCGTCCCCTGAAGCTAAAAAATTAGTGTGTACTAACGGCCCAGCTCCTCGCGTTATACAAGGCAGTGAAGAAAAAGACACAGCATCAATTAAACGCCGGTTTGCAACGTCCACAAGCAGGCCGTGAGCACAGAGGAAATCAGCCCCTATGATGGGGACAGAGCTCGCAGCTACTACAAAGTTCCACTGGAAGTCACGTCCATTGAAACAGACAGTCACCAACCTTTCTCCGAATGTTCTGATGGGAGAACCGTTAGCGGCGGTCAGCTGGGGACCGCAGCCCTCAGCAAGCCTGTCGGAGCCCGCCGGGGGAACGAGGCTCTTCTGCGAACCTGAATCCACCAGAAAATGTCTCCCCGATCGCGAATCCTCAATAAAGAGCAACCTCTCCTTATCGCCGACGGCCGCGGCTGCTAGCAGGCGTCGGCTTGGTCGTTTCCCGGCGGCTTGAAGCTGCAGGGCGGGAGGCAGCGCCGCGCCCTGACGCCGAAGCGCTGATGGTAGAAACAAAGAGCCGGCTTCTGGCGTTTCCTGGTGGCGATCGCTGCCATCACCGATGGCTGATCGACCGCTGAAGACGGCAAAGGCTCAGAAAAAGCTGCCGTAGGTTCCTTGGCCAGCGACTGGACCGTGAAGGTCCTGGAAGCCAGGAGGATGCGATCAGCTTCCTCAGCCAGCGAGCGGTAATCCTTCTCCCGCAGCAGGGACGAGTTAGCCAGAGCGATCCGCACCGGAGCCGGGAGTTGTCGCAGG
Source organism: Fundulus diaphanus (assembly GCA_037039145.1). Lineage (NCBI taxonomy): Eukaryota > Metazoa > Chordata > Actinopteri > Cyprinodontiformes > Fundulidae > Fundulus > Fundulus diaphanus. Next base: position 48,172,357 of record CM073134.1, read on the forward strand.
AACAGGTGGATGAAAAGAAATCCGCCTTCGTCGTCACCCAGCAAGGACAGCATACTTTCCATGAGCTCCAAAGCTGAGCCATCTCCTAACCCCGAGAGAGAAAGCAGCTTCTCGGCGCGTTCTGCGTCGGACAGGGAGTAACGGCGGAGAAGCAGGTGTTTGAGCGCGCTGTACTTTCCGTCCGCGGGAGGGTTGCGAAGCAGGGTCATCGCGCGCCTGGTGGATGGTGGATCCAGCGCTGAAACCACATAGTGGTACTTTGTGTCGTCCGATGTGATTCCACGAAGAGCAAACTGTGCTTCGACGTGGAAGAACCATGATTGCGGATCATGTAGCCAGAAATCCGGAATCTTAACGGCCACAGCAAAAGAAGCCGGTGGAGGTCCACCAGAGACAGCGATCGGCTGTGAGGAGCTGGGCAGGCCATCAGATGTGGACATGTTGGCTCACAGGGGTCACCAATGTGGAGGAGTGAAAATGACGACACAAAGGATGTAGGTTTGAACAGCTCTTTACTCGACTCCAACTGAGAGCAACTGTACAGAAAACCATATATATACACCAACGAACAAACATATTTCTCCTCACTACAACTTCTCCACTGAGTGAGAGTGGAGCCCCCTAGTGGTCCGCCACACCATGTTCTTTTTTTAACATAACTGGTCCTGTCAAGAAATCATTCCACAGTCATCCAACAAATGACAAAATACATTTTTTCACTTTCATAAAAACAGCTCATCCTCCCAATTGTATAACTTTTTTTCCCCTTTGGACAATTTCATTTTAGCCGGTTTATAAAATGCTTATAACTCCCTTTTAATGCGATGCACTGACTTCTCTTAGTAATCAGTGACATTTATTTTAAATGAGTTTTGGCACTAGTCATGGAAAAGTTCATCCTACACCTAAAACATTTTTATGTTTGATATTTTCAAACCTGCACTAATGCAAATGTTGTTTCAAAAAAACAGCAAAAACTTTCTAATAGAATGTCTCTTCTCACAGAGCCCATGGACACCATGTTGTCCGTGTTTGCAGTGCATTTTCAAGTCCTGTAATATTTGCATTACTTTTATTAATATTTTTGCCCACTGTGCTTTTGAGGACAATGTATAAGATTAGTTTGTGTTATCAAAATGTGTAACAAACAGCTAACTTAGAGAAGCACGTTGTGCCTATATTTTCTTGACTTGCATCATACATTTGCCCATTCATCAGCCCTCCACCTTTGTGCTTGTCAGCGGGCATGAGATTTTTGTGTTGATATTCCTAACATGGCACCAGTAATCTTAGAAACACATGATGACTTTCAAGCTCATATCCTTGTCCTGGACTGTTGCTTGACTGTTTCCTTTGTTTCACATTAAGACGTGCTACCTCGTCAGCCATGTTTATTAACTCTGAACTCTTCATCTGTAGAGGTTTTGGGAGATTTCCTGTCTGATATCTGAGTGTTTGTAAAGAGAAATCTGTTCGTGTAAGGTGTGCTGTGCTTGTCCTTTGACCAGACGCAACACACTGTACGAGCAAACCTGTTGTATTGGGTGTGTAGAAATAACGGCGTGTATTTTGAGTAAGGATTTGATCATTTTCCTGATTTCTGTCTATAATTATGTTTCGTTATGTGTTTTGTTTTGTTTGGGTTTTCTACTGAGGAATTCGAACATATTCTAAATTAAACTCCTCCTGTTCCCTCTTCAGGTGAATTATCTAGGGTACATGTGGACAAGCGCTAAAAATTTTGTTTTCGTCTAACGCTACAGTTTAATCATCACTAACCAATTGTGGTGCTGAGTCACAGTATTTAACATTTGGAATCCGTGAGAAACTTATTTTTGCACTGCTTTGACATCTTGTTCTGATCGAAGAGATAAAAGGGGCCTGCTGTTGATTTGCTGTCATGTGCTGCTTTGTTTTTCCCTATATCCTAGGTATGGGATGGGACCAGATGTCCTCACACTCTGCTTAAAGTAATCGTGGAGCCAAATGTCACAGAAGGACCATCTTCTTTCTTCGAAAGGAAAGAGAGCCACATCGCAAATGTTCTTGTGTATGACAACCATGTGGAGTTTGTGAGAGACCTGAAGGTAAGACTTTAGAGAATTATCTCCGGAAACTTTTCCTCTTCAGTTAACGGCTAAATCAGTCGCTTGTGTAAGCAAGGATATGTCAATCTGTCTGAAGTATCCACTTAAGATTGAAGACAAATAAAGGTGGAGTCAAACATTTGACCTCCAGCAGCAAATGGGGTCATGACCTTGGCACCGACTCCAAATTATGCCGCCTGGCAGAAGTTGTCCAAACCCAAAATGCCATTGCTGCATAGCTTTGGTTATTGCATGTGAAAAACCTTCATTTGGTTCATATATAAAACAGCAAAAGACTGTTATATAAATGATGAAGGTTTAAAGTTTGGTACATAGAGTCTCACAAAGAACATAGTCCAATGAGATCGCCCCTTGTGTATGGTCTCATTGAAGCTTTCGTTGTCTGTCATGGGATATAATTCTGGCCCCAGTCGCCTAAATCTGACCTTCCTGGCACTGCCAGGAAAAGAAATTTACAGTCAGCATCCATCTGGACCTAGAGAGAAGAAAGAAGGAGAATAGGAAAGAATGAAAGCGGAAAATAAATTGCAAAGAAGTCTAAATTGACAGTTTAACAAAGCCATGGATAGTAGCTTCTCTAACTGCTGCTGTTGGACTCGACACAGAAAGCTCTGATTTATCTTGCATGGTCCTCTGGTGCCTTCCAGGCTTATCTGTTGTTTTTTCCCTCGTTTTCGTGCATGCGTTACTTTAGCATCAAAGTTTAACAGAATAATACATTTAAATGCTCAAGGCCACAGCTGTTCAGGGCTCAGATTAGTTGTATTTGGTTTCAGACCACTTCTTATGACAATGTATAGTTTCTGTTTTTTCAGTGGGTTGGTCCAGGCTGAAAATACAGGTGCATTTCAACAATTTAGAAATCATCTAAATATAATTTCAGTGATTTCCTTCAAAACTGACACTCAAGTATTTTTTTCATTCAGAGCTATATTGTGTTTTGATTTCTGTTAATTTTGAGTATTATGACTTACTGCCATAGGTGGTATTGATTGTCTGGCCTGAAGATCTAGTGGTGTGACATTTAAAAATCTATACAAACATGACTCAAGACCCTAAAATACTTTAAGAAGTGTATTTATTTATTTCAAATAACAAACTAATTTATTGTCTTTTATACAGTGTCCTCTTCACAAAACTATGCTGGGTTGACTCTAAGTTGGATATAAAAACAAAAGAGGGTGTTTTACATAAAGGCAGCAACATTGAACCATGGCTACCATGTGTCTGAGCTCAAAAGTCACTCTTGTATCAGGTGCTTTATATTCTCAGTGCGGCAGAAACTGAGGGAGGAGAAGCAGCTACAGAAACAGCAGAGCAAACTGCTTCCTTCCCAAATCAGGGTGCAGAGATGTTATGCAGCTTGTCTAAATAAGGGGATCCAAAACATTTTTTTCATTATATGGGAAACGGAGAGAATTTGTTATGTCTAAGAACAAGATTAATGGCTATGAAAAAGTGTGAAAATAAAAACATGTAACCTTTTCAATATTACTTTATTCATACATGGTTTTGGTCTGATTCCTTCAGTGGAAATGAAAATGGGAAAAACCACCCCAGGAAACTACCTAAAAAGTTTCGCACTGTGACAATTGAATCTGCAGTCAACAAGTGGAACAATATAATAATATTTCAATAATTATTATTATACATTAAATTATAAAGAAGTTTACATTTTTACACTCAGTTCTACACAAAAAAGAGCTTGTGTTAAAAAACAACAACTTCCTGATGATGATGATGTCATAGCCCCACTTTGCAAGCTACTTATGCATGCTTCACAATCTCTTAGTGTGTCTCCAGTACAGTGTTGCAGCACCGCCCATATTCATGGAGTGGTTAATGTAACATTTTTGGACATTTTTGTTTATTTTTGAGAATCAAGCTAGTTTCTTAGAATCTTCTTGATGTTAATATTAAAGTGAACTTTTTTTTCTCAGAGACAAAAGCTTTTTTTTTTTTTTTTTTTTTTACTTTTGCTTCAAGTCAATTTTCTTCCTCTTTTTATTCCTTTGTTTGCTTCAGGTAATTTCCACATTAGCATCCTCTGTATTTGCTACAAAACATTTGTGTCTTCTGCTTATTCATATGAAGTAATTGTTGTTTGTCAGACTAAAGGGAAATCTTACACATTGAATACTTCTCCAGGTAAGAATGTTAATAGACACTGAACAATCTTTAAATCAGTATATTATGTTGTTCTATATCGTTTTACCCCATATGGATATATATCTTATACTTTTTAGTTAATTTAAAATAAATTTAATATTTTAATGTCAGTTTTATAAGGTAGTGTGGTGTCCAGAGTTTATAAAAGTATTAAACTGAGTGGATATTGACAGCTTTTCTTAAATGTGTCAGTAGCCAAATGCTCCTTTCATATAAAACTTTGAAGATTTACATGTGTACTGACAGAGCTAGAGGAGCAGTCTATCAGCTCCTCTAGCTCTGTCATAGCGCTTTAAGTTTACTGGTTTCACATTCCGTGTGCATGTGCACCTCATCTCTGTACTTGACTGGCATGAATGATTCATGTGTGACCAACAGAAGCACCTTGAAGGTAGGATAGTTTTGTTGCTGAGTCATGGAACCTTAAGACCAGCTATTGTCAAGTGATTCGGTTGTATTTTAGCTGATTTACTTTACTCATTATTTGACAATTTACTGCATATTTGTTGAAATCCTACTTTTGCATCCAAAACCGTCTCTGTAGCGCCCTCCTCATGGTTAACAAGTGCACTGAACTTAAATTTTTAATCAGTATCGGTTCAAAAGATATTGTGACGTCACCTAGAAAGAAATTGACGTCAGTAGTTTTGCCGCTGTAGGGTATAAAAGCGGCTTAGTCTCATACATACCTCTGTAGGCAGTTGGAATAGGGAGCTTTGCGATCTTTCTATTGATTTTCAGGTTAGCAATATATTAGCTTAGCAGAATTTATAGAAAGAAAACCTACACAGCAGGTTTTAAAATTATGTAAATACAACATGCAACATAGGACTTATGATGCAACACTGTCTTTATTTCAAGAGTTTGAGCAAAATGAAGAAATGATGCATGGAGACAAAAGTGAAAGTAGCATCCAAGTGCTAATAATTCAGTGTACTTGAATAACTGACCTTTAGCAAGTGCAAACATCTCTATGTTGTGCCGCTATACATCTTTTCTCTCCATATGGATGCCCCCCCCCCCCCCCCCCCCCCCCCAGAGGGCGCAGCCCACTGCACTCCAGCAGAATTTATTGCAAACATCTGTTTGCTGATTGACCACACACCTCAAGCTCATTTCCTTCTACGTTCTGCTTACTTAACCTATAGGTGTTTGCAAAAGCACACACTCCTTTTTTTCCTGTTTGTTGCAATAAAGCTTATTGATACACAGAATCCAAGAGAGCACATCAAACCAATTAGGCAAAGGACAAAATGTCAGATTGTCAACTTACACAAAGGGTGCAAAGACTTTTACACAACTGCATAAGCACATAGCATCAGCTTGCATAAACTGTCATTATAAAACCATAGAGCTGAAAGTGTGTTTTTTGTTTTTACCAATAGTGAACATACATTTCCTCTGGAAACTCCTAACGAATCTTAAATTAATCTCATAATTCCCATTAAACTATCAGCAGGTTTTCCCTGTAATCACACTTGTTTCTTCACAGCTTCTTTGTGAAGGTGGGTGTTAGTGAAGACATAAATAGCAAAAAAAGAAAATACAGAGACAAAGTGAGGGACGAGCCACTTCCCATATTACATCTTTAGCATTCTTTGAGCAAACTTCTGAATTTTCCAGATCTGCCAAGCTGCCAAAGTGTTGGCATTTATAGAGATGTATCCACTTGCTAATTATCAGCTAATCAAGTACGCTGAATTATTAGCACTGGGATGCTATTTTCACTTTTGTCCCTGTTTAAGCATAGAAGATGGATCTCCATGCATTATTTCTTCATTTTGCTCAAACTCTTGAAATAAAGACCGTGTTGTATCATAAGTGCTATGTTGCATGTTGTAGTTACATCATTTTGTGTAGATTTTCTTGCTATAAATTCTGTCAGACCTGAAAAAGGTGTCCTGATAACATCCAGTCAGCTCCTCATGTTCTATAGCACATTGTGTGTTTCTGCAAAAAAAATGTTTGAGAGGTGTTTCCCCCCAGTCACCAAACTCCTCTAGTGATTCATCTGTAACATTGTATGAACTCTGCTGAGATGTGAGACGCAACCCATTAAGGGAGAAAAGAGCCATTATGATGAAAAGAAGTTGGAAACAAGAACATTAGGAGGACTGATACAGTTTCAGTGTGTTGGTTCACTCAGAGCTGATGAAGGAACACACACAGTTGTAAAAAAAAATTGGTTGATAGAAGAAAAATTTAAAGCAACAGTTAACTGTCACTGTTATAGTGGGTTCATCAAACAACCAATTCTTCACCTGTCAGCTATGTCTGTGTATTGTAGTTGTGCTGCTTTAGAAGAGAGATGTGTCTGCCATTTTACCATTTACCAAACTAATCACACACAACACACTTAAAAACGAACTGTCAACATGTTAACACCCCAGCCTCCACAGACATTCATGATCTACATTAATTATGATTGTCCTCATCAGCATATCCTATTAAAGGCCCTTTTTTTTCTTCTTTTACAATAAATTTGCTTTGGACTTCTGCAGTTTTAAGTGAAAGTATCACAATGTTGCATAGTTTTTACACTCCTGCCTACTCCATGTCCTTAAAAGCCTTTTTTCTTTTTTTGTTGCAGTCAGCAGTTTCATAAATTGTCGCTGACCTTGATATGAATCCATTCCTCATTAGTATATGCCTTCTGGTTGCTATAGAGGTCCAAATGCAACTGTTGTCTGTTTGGTGTTAATGGCACCAACATATTGGACAGTGAACATGTAGTTTGACTGTCTTGGGTGTGTTTTCCCAATGACCCGAAGTAATTCCAAATTGTAGCCAGCATTTGTCAATTTAAATAGCATGAGTGCCATAAACCGACCAGTCTATTTGGTCATCAACATGGAATACACTCAAAGCTGGTGTGGTGTTGTTTGTGTGGGTGCTCAGGCCATGTCCTGGAATGATGGGCTTCCATCGGGCAGCCTATAGTTCCCAGGGATGTGTTGGGCTGGCTGTGGGCCGCTGGACTCCGATGGGCATCCCTCCCTCTTGACCTCTCAGGGAGTAGCTAACCAGTTGAGGTGGTGATGTCACTGGTGTCAAAAGTCTGCGGTTTTGCGCTTTAAAGGTCTTATCGTCCTCAAAAAGCCTGACATTTTAACTTTGTAAGGCAAAGTAGGAGCAGATCAGACATCCTCACTTCCTCTCTCTGCTACAAGTTGAAGTTCACGTTCTTTTTGTTTTACAGGACAAGGTGTCTGTCATTTAGTTCTGTGTTCATGGTGTTCATGAGGGGTCCACATCTCTCTTTGTCGCTCTTTACAGTCACTGCATTTTAATGGAACTCTGATTTTTACGTCCCTCTACATACATTTTTTTCTAAAGCCTCACCCCCTGTCTAAATGCTGGATAATTAACCAAAATGTAATACAGTAGAAACGGAGAGTTCCTGGTTAGAAATCATAACGGCAACATTAGACCCATCCGTGAAACTCCTGAAGTTTGCAGGGAGCAGCATTCATTGATCTGATCCAGGATGGTGACCGGTCTGCATACAGACAGAAGGTGGATCTGCTGGCCCACTGATGCAATCAGAACCACCTGCCGCTTAACCCGCTCTAGACAGTGGAGATGATTGTGGACTTACAGAGAACACCTTCCACACCAACTCTGCTCGTGATCCTCAGCAACACTATGCCTGCTGGGGATCACTTTCGGTTCCTAGGAACCACCCTTTGCCAGGACTGAAATGGTCCTCACAGAGGACTTTTCCGGCTGCGCTTCCGGGCAGCGGCTAGGCGTACAGCTCCGTACAACTTTGCGCATATTTTCATAAAAAATGCCACCAAACTCGCTGGAAACCACTCACCTACCCAGCCGATCAATGCTTGACCGCCAGCGCCTGCTGGACTTACGGTCATGCAGTGTTTTTGGACTTGTATCCACTACTACGCTCGACTGTTTACGCGGCTTCGGGGTACTACGGGTACCAGTCCCGGGGGCCTGTGAGGCGGCGGACTCGACGAGCAGCTCACGCCGGTGGAGAGCGAAGCGGAAGCAGTGTAGCCAGCCGAAGAAACGCGGCTTAGCAGCTAAGCTAAAGGCTAACCCATTCAGATCGCCGCTCCCAACCATCTTGCTTTCCAACGTCCGCTCACTGGACAACAAAATAGACCATTTACAACTTGAGCTCTCTGCAAAGAGGGAGTTCAGAGACTGCTGCGCTCTCAACCTGACGGAGACATGGCTTACCTCATCAATCCCGGACAACGCCGTTAGCCTGGAGGGGCTAGCTACTTTCCGCGCCGACAGAAATAAACAACTCAGCGGTAAGACCTGAGGAGGCGGACTCTGCGCTTACATCAATAACAACTGGTGTAAAAATGCTAGAATAGTCACAAGTTTTTGCTCTCTGGACATCGAGCTCATGATTATTAGCTGCAGACCTTTTTATCTGCCTAGAGAGTTTACTGTTGTTATCATCACAGCGGTTTACGTGCCCCCAGGCGCAAACACAAAAGAGGCTATGAGTGTTCTGTATCGGACTATCTCTGAGCTGCAATCTGCACACACAGAGGCGGTTTTCATCATTGCTGGGGATTTTAACCAGGCAAATATGAAAAATGCTCTCCCTCATTTCTACCAACATGTGGATTTTGCAACTCGGGGAGAGCACACTCTAGACCTGGTTTACACAAACATAAAAGGCGCATTCAGAGCAGCCCCCCGCCCCCACCTTGGCTCTTCAGATCATCTTTCTGTGATGCTATTCCCTGCATACAGGCCCCTGCTGATCAGAGAGGGTGTGGGCAGAGGGAGCAATGGAGGCGCTCCAGGACTGTTTTGAGTGCTCTGACTGGAACATGTTCAAAGCTGCAGCAACTTATGAGGACAAGATCGACATTGATGAGTACGCCATGACTGTGTCAGCCTACATCAACAAATGCATTGAGAATGTCAGCACCACCAAGACCATCATCACCCGAGCCAACCAACGACCCTGGATTACTGTGGAGGTCCGTCAAGCGCTAAAAGCAAGGAACTCAGCCTTCAAGTCTGGTGACAAGGAGGCACTGAGGACAGCGAGAGCCAACTTGAACCGTGCCATCAGGCTAGCGAAGCGAAAACACAGTCAGAAAATCCAGGAGCTTTTCCATGACGCAAGTAACACCAGGAGCATGTGGAAAGGCATACGGGCAATAACAGAATACAACACGCCCCCCCCCCCCCCCCCCCCCCAGTGGGTGAAGTTGATGCTGACTTCCTCAATGGACTAAATAACTTCTTTGGAAGGTTTGAGACACTAAACGGCACTCCAGCAGTGAAAGCTATCCCCCATCAGGATGAGGAGGTCCTCTGCCTTGACACCGCCGACGTGTGGAAGACTCTGAGGAGAGTCAACCCGCGGAAGGCCCCAGGTCCCGACAACATACCTGGGCGGGTGCTCAAGGAGTGTGCAGGTCAGCTGGCTGGTGTCCTCAAAGACATTTTTAACACCTCGCTGGACCAAGCCACAGTGCCAGCATGCTTCAAGTCTGCCTCCATCATTCCGGTGCCAAAGAAACCTCAAGTCACCTGTTTCAACGACTACCGGCCTGTTGCACTGACTCCCATCATGATGAAGTGCTTTGAAAGATTGGTAAAAGAACACATCGTCTCCAGTCTCCCCCCAACACTAGACCCGTTCCAGTTTGCCTACCGACGGAACCGCTCCACTGAGGACGCCATCTCCTCCGCTCTTCATCTGAGCCTGGCACACCTGGAGGACTAGAACACGCTGGTGCGGATGCTGTTCCTGGACTTCAGTTCAGCGTTTAACACCATCATCCCACAGCACCTGGTAGGAAAACTAGAACATCTGGGCTTCAGCACACCCCTTCGCAACTGGCAGCTAGACTTCCTCTCCAACAGACCTCAGTCAGTCCGGGTCGGACAGAACACCTCTGATGTCATCACCCTCAGCACGGGCTCCCCTCAGGGCTGCGTCCTGAGCCCCCTGCTGTTCACCCTGATGACTCATGACTGCGTCCCCAGGTTCACCACCAATCACATCGTGAAAATTGCAGACGACACAACGGTGGTGGGCCTGATCAGAGACGACAACGATCAGGACTACAGAGAGGAGGTTGAGAAGCTGGTGGGCTGGTGCAGAGACAACAGCCTGATCCTGAACGTGGAGGACGAAGGAGATCATCGTCGACTTCAGGAAGAACCAGCCTCACCACGCTCCACTGCTCATCAACAACTCAGCTGTGGAGGTGGTCAGCAACACCATATTCCTGGGGGTGCACATCACGGACAACCTCACCTGGTCTGTGAACACCACGTCACTGGTGAAGAGGGCACAGAAGCGACTGTACTTCCTGCGGAGGATGAGGAGAGCCCGTAACATCATAAAAGACCCCTCACACCCCCACCATGGACTGTTCTCCCTGCTGCCCTCTGGGAAGAGGCTCCGCAGCATCCACTGCAGGTCCACCAGGTTCTGCAAAAGCTTTTTGCCTGTTGCCATCAGACTGTTGAACTGCTGAAGCTATAAACCGGACTCTGTACCACATTCGCATATTTGCACATTTGCATCATTGCATCCTTATCTAGCATTACAAATGCTGCCGAACTCTCAGTTTCTAAAATGCATTCTTGCACAAATGCCCTTTGCACAAATTGTGAAATTAAATTTAAATTTAATGGTTTCTAAAAAAACTCACCTGTACACTGTGATCGCACACTGTCTCATTTCCTGCATTGTTTACATTTCAATTATTTTACTGTTAAATCACAGCTGCACCTTATCCTGTAATTTACTGTAATTTTCAAGCTGTATGCAAACGAAATTTCGTTCTGTACGCACTCTGTGCATACAAAATGACAAATAAAGTTGTCTAAGTCTAAGTCTAAGATACATACTGTTCTGAAAATGGCCCAGCAGAGACTGTACTTCTTGTGGCCTGCAAAAGTAATCACCCCAATTGGCATTTTTCGCGTTTTCTTGCCTCACAACCTAGAATTAAAATTGACTGAGAGTTTGCACCATTACAGAAAAGACTTACAAAAAAAATTCAGTGTGACTGTAATTGCTTGGTGAAGCTGCAGCCTCTGAGACCTTTCAGAAAAAGTGTGTTTATCCTCACATATCATGTGACACTTAGATTGCACACAAGCGGACTTTATTTCTCTAATTATCAGACTTTTGAAGGTAATAAAAGTGGGTGCATATACGTATATGCACATGCAAATTTTCTGGTTGGAATGTAACAAAATGGATAAAAACCAGTGGGGGTGAATATTTTTGCAAGGTACTGTATACACAGACAGTTTTACTCTCCCAGGCTGCCTATATGATGAACATCTAGCAGTCAGTGTGCCCAGATCAATGCCTTACTGAAAATTGCTTGCAAAAATATTCCCACCCCTTGAACATTTCCACATATTGTCACATTACAACCACAAACATAAATACATTTTATTGGGAACTTTATGTGAAAGACCAACACAACGTGGTATACCATTGGTAAATAGGAAGACAACTATACATGATTTTGTTTTGTTTTTTACAAATAAAAAGCTGAACATTTTTTGCAAAAATATTCAGCCCCCCGAGTCAATACTTTGTGGAACCACCTTTGCTGCAATTCCCGCTACAAGTCTTTTAGGGTATGTCTCTAGCAGCTCTGCACATCTGGTGACTGAAACTTTTGCTCATTCTTTGCCAAACAGCTCAAGTTCACACATTTGTGCAGTGCACCACTAATAGTTGTCTTGTGGACAGATTCCCCCACCTGAGCTGTGGATCCCTGCAGTTCATCCAAAGTCACCATGGGCCTCTTGGCTGTATCTCAGATCAAGGCTCTCCTTGTTCAGCCTGTAAGTTTAGGTGGAGGACCTTGTTTTGGTAGGTTTACAGTTGTGCCCTACTCTTTCCATTTCCAGATGATGGATTGAACAGTGCCCCCCGTGAGATGTTGAATGCTTGGTAAAATCTTTTTATAGCCTAAGTCCACTTTAAACCTCTCCACAACTTTATCCCTATCACACCTCTCTGGTCTGTTTCTTAGACTTCATGATGCTGTTTGCTTCCCAATATCCTCTTAACCAACCTCTGAGGCCGTCACAGAGCAGCTGCATTTGTACTGAGATTAGATTACACACATGGGCTCTATTCAGCCATTAGCAATCTTCAGGCAATTTCTGAAGGCGACTGGTTACACTCAGAGAAAAGGGGGCTGAATAATTTTGCTCACCATGCTTTTCATTTATTTGTGAAAAAAAAATTAAATCATGTTGAATTTTCTTTCCACTTCACAATTGTATACCACTTTGTGTTGGTCTTTCTTGGTCTTTCAGTTTCCAATAAAATATATGTATGTTTGTGATTGCAATGTAACAAAATGTGGAAGTGTTCTAGGGGTATGAATACTTTTGCAAGCCACTGTATTTGCAATAATCCAACCAAGGAAAATAAGTATATTTTCCTTGTTTATATACTGATAATTAAAATGTCTTAATTGAAAGCAAATAAAAACCAAAGTAAAGTTCCTTGTTTGTGTCACAAACATGGCCAATAAAGCTGATTCTGGCTCTGGTTTTACCTGCAGGAACCTTTTCAGGAACCAGGATAGTTTTTCTGCGATAGTTTTACCTCCCCCTCTGTGGGAACTAGAAACAAATCAGACAAAAGTGGGTAGAAATCTACTCTGAAAACAGCCCAGCTAGGGAGGGGGACTTTTGGATGGACCCTTATGTAAAGGTGGAGCTTCATAGTTGGAGGAAATTAAATTTAATTAATTAAATTAAATTTGTCACTAGCTGAGAATCCCCATTATCTCCTCGTTTGCTGGTCATGGTATCTGTTAAATTTAGATTTCAAATTTTTTTTTTGTAAATACAACATTTACACAAAGCTACCCCTGCAAGAATATTTTAATTTCAGTTAAATGGTGTTAAAATTTATGATTTCTTATTTAGTGTAATAAGAGAGTCCAATGAAACCCCAGTTGGCTATCACAAAAACAGAACTATATAACAGCAGTTTGGAAAGAAAAGGTCCCCGCTTTGAGAGATGAGCTTCATGGTACGAGGCTGTAATTCGGGAGAAAAAAAGATTAATTGAGATTAGAATAATAATATGGAGCTAGGCAGTTTAAAAGAGTGGACAAGGCTAGTTCAGACTACACATTCAAGATACAGAAATATTCTTTGACGCCCTCCAGCCTAAAGAAGGCAAGGCAAATTTATTTGTATAGCACATTTCAGTACAGAGACAATGCAAAGTGTCTCTGTAAAAGAAGCATTTTAAACCAGTAATCAAATCATTGAGCTCTCAGGTAAGCTTTGAATTTTTTTGCAAGCAGATTTATTTTTACTTAGTAAAAGTCTGGTCAGTTCCGACAGCTGGTTTCTAAACCCGAATCTTTAGACTCATCAACTTATATTTTGAAGGAATGCCTTTTTTCATGCTTGTCTCTTTCACCAGTATGATGAGCTATTGTCTATCCCCTCAGTGTGTCCCTAACATTTATCCTGTCTCTGAATCTTATTCTCACTTTTTCCTGACTTCACCGTTCCTCATTTATCTCCAACAACTGTACCTCCTGTAGTTCTTGGCTTCCTGCCTCAGCAGAATCCATTTAGCACAGATCCTCACCCTGCTCAGATCTACACTGATCTAATTTTCCCCTGCCTTGTATCTCAGCCCCAATCCTAACAGTTCACTCTTTTATTTCAGAACCTGTTCTGATAGTGTCTGAGTACCACAATGTGTAATTTATTAATCTTAAGAAGTTTTCTAGTGTTAGTACAAATTACATTTTCAAACTATTAGAAATATCTGATTAGTCTTATTGATCCTTTTATGTCCATATTCACAGTCAAGCCTGAAAATATCTCATAAGCTGCAGTGTGTAGTTTGGACAGAAAACTTTTCTAATTTAAAATAGTTGTCAAAAAATAGGACAAACTATAATCCAAAAGTTTAGACTTTATTTTCCAAACTATATTTTGAACGGATTTAGACTAGCAGAAAGCTAATTATGACAAAAGTCACATCAGATAGGATTTTTTTCTTTATCCAGGCCTTATCTGGCAATAACTTGCTTCTGGGGAAAAGAATTTGTATGGATGATGTTGAGATTGGATCAGCAGTGGGAGTTCAGAGACTGTTTGGCCTCACATTTCTGCAGAACACAGATAAAATTATCTTCTTTTTAGTCTCTGTGACTCAAGGGGCTTTGTCTCTTAACAGCCCTAGACAATCCCTAAACCCTGCAATGATAAGGAAGTTTGAATTTATGAGGACCTTTTAACTTTCTCCTAAACAAGGAAACTGGCAAAAGAAAATCAAGCTTTTCTTTTGCCAGATGTATGTTTCAGCTCCTTGGTACTGCTTGTCTTGGTTGAGCTTGGTTAGTTCTGTACTTTCTTTATTACATTTGTAGATCAACAGTGGCAAATACTTGCAACCACTGACTGAACAAACCTTTCCCATTATTAGACCTAATCCTCACGTAGTTGGAGATCTGGGAAAACAAATAGATTTTTATGCGGTTAGGCCTTTCATCCACACGTAAACTCTGTTTTACATCTCTAAAAACAAATGAGTTCTGAAAACTGCAGCCAGAGTGTAGACTTCTAACAAACTCCATTTTTGAACCTGCGTTTGCACAAGAAAAAAAATTGACTTTTATATGCGACCATTGTTATAGATTTAACCATACAGTGGGCTAAAAAAATGTATGCTATCAGAGAGGAACTGATTTCTACATTTGTGTTGTGATTGACTATTTACGATATTTTTAATCAATGTTAAACTGGACAAATTCACTGCTAACCTGCAGCATCTCCAGTGGTTTATTTCCAGCTGACGTTACCTCCGCACCACACAGCATTTCCTGTCTTCGCCTCGGTATAAGGAACATGGAACAATATAAACATTACAGTTGCTTCAGACATTTTTTGTTTGTTTTTACAAGCTCAGCTCCTCCAATACATTGAGGTGCAAAGGAGACAGACCCGTTGGAGGTCAGCTGTTTTACACCAACTCTCCCTCCTAATATGGCGGCACAATGCTGTCCAACATCACCTGTATTTTGAAGGATTCTGACTGGCTGGCATAGGTTTTAGCTTAGCTGGCATGTTTAAAACAATGCTCAGTGGGTTTGTGTGGGTGAGAACTTTACTTAAAACGATCCCGTGTATGATAGAATTTCTAGAAATGATGTGGGTGACATATTTGTTTTTATAAATACTCAGCTACACATGTAAAAGGCCTCGGTACATATGCTTTTTCATCAGGGTTAGATTTTATTTGTCTGCTGAAATAACATTTCTGGGGAAACATGCACTGTAAAGAAGAAAGTGTTAAAGGTATACTATGCAACCGGGGTTGATTTTCCAGCGAGGCTCCCACCAGAGGGCGAAAGTAAAAGTGCACTGTCGTAAATCAGCTGTTCCCTGGTTTCTCCGGCAAGCCAGGCGCGGTTGTTTTGAGCTTAGACAGGCGAATGCAACGAATACAAAAGTCGAAAACACGGCAGTACAAACAATGACTAACACAGTGAAAGTAAGAACATGCACACAGAGAGAGAGAAAAACCATTCCAATGCAGTGTTTCCCCTAGGAATTTGCTTAGCGGACGACCGGCGGAGCGGGAGGGAGACAAGCTTTGCGTGACCGGCGGAGCGGGCGGGAGACAAGCTTTGCGCCACCGGAGCGGCGAGGCGGGCGGCAGACAAGCTTTGCGCGCATATCGAGTTAGTTTTTTTTTTTTTTTTGGAATGTTTGCGAGGCAGTAGCGTGAGGGAAACCCTACAATGTTACTTACAGTCGCATCAGCAGAAACGCGAGGTCCGCGTCAGCCTTGGAGCCTTCTCTTTCTTTTAGCTCTCGCCATTCGGAAAAAGCTTGCCCGATGTTCACCCGTGTACGACTCCTCTCTCTGTCCAGAGCCATTTTCCTCTTTCTTGCCTGCTCCAACATGGGCTTTCGCTGATTTCTCGCTGGTTCCGCCATGATAACTGCACAAATATCTCCACTGCGCTAGCAACGAGCAAGCCTTTCACTGGGGGCGTGTAGCAGTTCTCGCCGTAAAGCAAGACCGACTCTCGCGATGCACACGAGATTTTGAGCCTGTGGGCGCGGGCCGAGGCCTCCTGAAATTGCAAGTGCGGTATTTCCCCCACAGACCACCAGGGTGACCGAGAAAACCTTTATTCGACCTGAAATGACTCATTTAATCATCCAAAACGATATGGAACACATTAATTAACTGAAAAATGTTGCATAGTATGCCTTTAACTGGCCAAAAAGAGAAACTATTATCCAAGACCAATGCTGCATAAAAGCCATTGTTTTGTTTAGTCTGTGTTTGTTACTCTCCTGGATCATGCTTATCTATTCAGCCTTGCTCTCTCTTTGCCTTTTTAGTCCTTGCATGGCGGCGTGGGTGGGGAAGGAGGCATTGGTAATATCTCCAGAGATCCAAGGGTGTGACAGACCTGGGCAATTTGTTGGTCCATTGTAGTGATCACATCCTTCACATGGTGCACTACACAACAACATGGCCTAACGTGTTAGATACCAGAGGTTTCTTCTGAACTTATCTGATCCTGGCAATCCTGGACCCCTCTTGCTCTCCCATCTGTCTTTCCCTGCCTTTACTGGCTTTATCAGGTGTTTTATCCATTCTCTCCAGTAGAGGGAGCTATAGTAACCAGTTGCAGTCTACGCATCTATTGATCATGAAGACAGTGTTTGAGGCCAACTGAGACGTCATCTCCTTGCCAGTTCTTCAGTCAGTATATGAAACTCATTTGTGGCAAATCTATCAACTCTTTGTGGGCGACATGGCACAGCGGTTAGGGAGTTCGTCTTGCAATTGGTGGGTTGCTGGTTCAATCCCCCGCTCTGACT
This sequence comes from Fundulus diaphanus, assembly GCA_037039145.1. Taxonomy (NCBI): domain Eukaryota; kingdom Metazoa; phylum Chordata; class Actinopteri; order Cyprinodontiformes; family Fundulidae; genus Fundulus; species Fundulus diaphanus. Next base: position 48,189,492 of record CM073134.1, read on the forward strand.
GTCTCTGTCGTTGTGTCCTTGGGCAAGACACGTCACTCGCCTCTGTCAGTCTGCCCCAGGGCAGCTGTGGCTACTAACATAGCTCACCACCGTCGTCAGGGTGTGAATGTGTGTGTGAATGGGTGAATGACTGACTGTAGTGTGAAGCGCTTTGGAGGTCGTCAAGACTAGTTAAAAGCGCTATACAAGTACAAGCCATTTACCATTTCTTTAAATCTATCAACATCATCCCTGCCTTCCCACTTCCCACTGTTCACCTTAGACTCACTGGCTCACCTGGGACCGCTGAAGCCACCCCCTCTCCAATGCAGGATCTTTATTAATATATGCACTATAGCCCAACAGTTGCTCCTCCTTACGGAACAGAATCACCTGAGATGTATTATTGTTTTGAGCAAAGTATTTTCTCAAACAAAACCTTTTGCTCTTCTATCAGTCTCTGGGTTAATTTATTTTACTTTGTCATGCTATAGCAGAACTACTAGAAAACCTTTGTGGCTGTCTTTTTTTATGTCATCTGTTATGTTTTTAGCCCTGCTAGCTGTTGCTTTGGCTTGCGTTAAGCCGGGCGTACACTGTACGAGTTTTTCCCCTTTTCGGGCCGATTCTTCAGTCGTGCGGGCATTTTTGAATCGGGGTGAATTTCAGCTTGATCGTAGAGGGGGGGAGGAGGGGGGACTGGCTTCTCACGACTACCTCCCGATCAGGAATCGGACGATCGGTGAAAATCAAACATGTTTGAAAATCAGTCGGCTGTCGTGAGGTTTTCGTGAGCGCATCCTGCTGTTCAAGCAGAGCTACGAGGGGGCGCCCTCCCCTCCTCTCCGTCCCCACCAGCGGAGGGAGGGGAGCGGGAGTCCCTGAAGCGACCTCCGCCCGGCCCGCTCGCGGGGGCGTTGGGGAGGGCGGCAACGCGCTGGCCGCCTGTTTCGGCACTCCTCCGCGGTCCGCGCTGGCCGCCTGTTTCGGCACTCCTCCGCGGTCCGCGCTGGCCGCCTGTTTCGGCACTCCTCCGCGGTCCGCCGCCTGTTTCGGCACTCCTCCGCGGTCCGCCGCCTGTTTCGGCACTCCTCCGCTCGCGGGGGGGTGCGGGCTGGGCGACCTGCCGTGCCGAGCGGCTGCCGGTGCGTCTCGTCCCTCCTCTCTCCCCTCCGTTCCCCCGACGCCCGGTGCCTCCTGCGGGCCTCGCCAGAGCTGGGCTCGAACCCCTGCTCTGGGTCCCTGTCACCTACCGTCGCTCGCCTGCCTCTGCCATCACAGCGAGCGGTCCCAGAGGGGGCACGACGTACAGTGTGAGCAGTCCGGTCGCGTCCAAGCGCCGCGCCGCACAGATCGTGAGCGGTGAACTTTTTAAAACCCGCGGTTCCGTCGCACAGTTTGAGATGTATATAAGTACCACGACTGAAAAACTCGTACAGTGTACGCCCGGCTTTACACACTCTATTCAGCCATCTTTATTGCAGTTACTTCAACCGATTCACTAGGTGGAGCCCAGTGTCTAGATAAGTGAGGCCATGCCATGTTTTTATGCAAAGAAAAATTATTATTGAAATTCCCTAAATCCTTAGGTTTGAGAATAAGTCTATCAGCTGCTGGGGGAAAAATACCTATCTCACCCATATGAAGGCCCAAGACTGAAGCCGGTGTTCCTATTTTATGATTAATTATTTTCTTCCTTTGCAGAATTAAATCAGCTATCAAGAAATAGGTCAATCAAAATTATATGAATTAATGTATCAGATAATAAGGATATCAAATTATTGTCATGTATCCATCAGGATCCCCAGGGCTGCGATTCCTTACGTTAGCTCCATGGGGTTCCTGCAGCCTGTTTGTTACTCTTATCCTCATTTGTGTTTAGTTATCTTTTCAGGGTTTAGGTTTATCTGATTCTGATATCAGTTAGATCCGGTTAGATCAGTTCACCTGTGCCCAATTATCCCCCCATTATTTCCCTCAGTCTCTTCCCCTTTAAGTTCAGCTTTCTTTGATAATAATGCATAATGAAATGATGTATAAGTCTGGCTGTAAGAGCCAACCTGCTGCAGTAGGTTCACTGTGTATCGTAAACAAAGATAAGGACTGACACAGAGAAAGCAGTCTGAAGCAACAGGGAGATACCTGACTGAATAATGTTAAAAATGCATGCAACAGGCTATATGATTTATGAGATGAAATGTTCTAGGATAGAATGAGCGAAGTCCAATTGTGGAGCCAATACAAAAAATTAAACACCTAAATGATCAGAAGGACCACTTTTCCAAGACGCTGGCTGGACAGAGGTATTTATTATGATGGAAATGAGCAAATACATCAAAGGAATCAGCACATTTCAGAGTAGAAACGTGCAGCTTTGATTCCTTTTTTCTTGAATATGAAATAATTTTCTGTAATTAGCAGCACTACTGCTTAAAGACAACATGAGGCAAAGTTAATAAGAAAGAAAGGTAGGAGAAGCGTAAGACTGCTTTTCTGGAGAACTTTATCCCAGATATGTCCCAGCTAAGTCAGAGGAGGTGAATTTTGGCCAAGATTGGCAAAGCTGTCCATCAAGTTATCGCGTCAAAAGATGGAATGGCTATAGATGGTTCTGACTAATTAGCAAACAACAAGTGGACAGTGGGATGGGCAAGAGGCTGTCCTAGCTTTTTTTTATTCCTTTTTTGAAAGATTGAGATTGTTTCCTTGAGGTGTTTCCTTCCTTTTTCCTTGGAGTGGACATCCGAGTCAACATCGTAGCAGAAGAAGGAGCCAACAGAGGACTAGGAGCCACAGGAAGTTGGAAGATGACGGCCCCAGAGAGGATCAACCCTCAGTCTGTGAAGCTGTGGTTCCAGATTGGATTACCTCTCCTTGGAAACTGTGGGATAATACTTCCAACAACTGAAGATGAAGACCTGGTCAGCAGAGAAAGCCTGCCGTTTGCTGTTCCACCTACCTTCAACCGTCTGTGAGCTTGGAGATTGCTCAGATCTTCCTCCTGGATAGTTGATGATCTGAAGAAGCCTAACTGAGCTGCTTGCCAGCTTATCAGCTTCCTCTACACCTGGGTCTCGGCAGATTTCCAGATCATCGACATCGGAGACATCTGAACATTGATCGACTGATGAAATCACTTCTCTGGCTCTCATAGGTGAACAGGAGCCAGCATTGGGACAAAAATTAACCCGTCTCATGTCTCAGTAAGGGCAGTGAGGAAGAGAGCAGAGGAAGAAAACAGCAGCTCTGGTCCGAGGCTTTATCGTGCACAGCGGCAGCGTCAATGAGCTTCAGCACAGAGACAGCATGAACAGAGAGAGAAAGGAAGAGAGCCATGGACCATAAGAGACCATTCTGTTCTGCCCGAGTTTTCCACCCTTATTTAAGCCCCTGTCAAAAAGGCTGGAAAATGATCTGCATATGTTTTTAACATCCTGCTCTTTTTCCTTCAATGAACTGACCAGTTTCTGTCAGCCAAGAAGTTTTGGCGTCTGATGGACACATGCAAGAACGTTTCCACACCTATCAGAGGAGCCTTGCCCAGAGAGGGGGAAGGAGGACAGGGTCGACCAGAGGAGGAAGCATCTCCATCAGGAGGGAGGACTGCAGTCCATCATTGCCTCACAGCCAGGATGTCTGTGAAGTCGAGAACCAGATTAAGACCAGATGGGGCATAAAGAAAAATCTGCTCATCAAAGTTCCATCCAGTATTCATGAGCATCAGCAAACTGGGGAGAGTCAGCTTGGTTAGAAAAATTCTATTCTTATTATTTGATTATTCTTTTGATTCTGCTGTTACTTCACTCTGCTAATCATTACTAATTTAAGAAGCAAATAAAAAAAGTGGACATTCAGTTATCAGCCATTTTCTTTGTTGAGTTCTTTGATGATGTTAAAATAATCTTTGTGGTTTCGTGAATTATTAAGGATTTTAAAGGTCCCTTTGGGGACTTATTCTTTTCCTAGTCACTAAAAACTTTCTAGCTCAGATACCAAATGCATTTAGTAAAATAGAGGAATAGCAGCCGTTACTGGGTTGTGGGTTGTAAAACCTAGTCAAAGCTACTCTGTGACCAATTCACAATCACAAGCAGGGTGGGACACTTTGAAGTGGAGGCTGTGAGCAGGTAGACAAATATTCCTCAACACCAGCTTAAATAGATTGCTGTTAAATTCTGTACAGGGTAATACTTGGCAGTCTTAGGAGTCTCTGACCTGTTGGATGGAGAGCTGGTTTGAGGTAACATCTCATAGTTAGGGAGTTAGAGAGGGTGGGCATCACTTTAAGAAAACTTCATCGCTTAAACCAGAATGTTCCTTCACATTATAACAAAAGTCCTTTTCGCTCGTTGGCGAAGGAAACATCTACGCCTCAACCACTCTTCTGCTGAGATCTACTCATCTATTTAAAAATAATTTGCCATATTAAGTCACAAATAAGGTCATGGTAAGGCTGCTTTGTTATTAAAAGCATTATTTTTATACATGTGTGGGAGCAAGTATTCAGTTAGAGCGTCAGGAACAGGAGGACGTGGCTTGGCTTGAAGTCACCGCCCTAAGTGTTCCTGAGGACATTTTGTGGCTTCAGCTGCTGTTTTCTTTTTATAATTACTGAATAAGAAAATCTGATATGAATATGTTCAGGTTTATGTTATAAGGCATTTTAGTTTCTTAAAAATGTGTGGACATTTTGTTGTCCAGCTCTTTGAAGTGCTGCTGTATTTTATACTGGCTCTTGGTGCTGAGCTGGTTGGCCTTCCCTGATCCACACTTACTCCTTAATTTCGTGATTATGTCATCATAACACAAGAGAGGAATATAGTGAAACAATTGCTGTGTCTACATCTTTAAAGTCCTCTACGCCCTTTCTGCTCCATCATGCACAGCTTCCACTTATCATCTCATATTTAGTGCTCAGTCAGCTGAGTGTTTATTTCCATATCCCAGAATGTTTTTGAAAAACAGTGCTCACATTGTAGGGCACTTTTCACTCCAACTTCCTTTCCTGTTAAGTGAGCACAGCTCAGAGGAAAATGAGGCTCCACATCAGCCGGCTGGCTAAAGTTTCTCCCAAAACTCTCGAAGTGCAACAGAAATTTGTCTTGAAAAGCTTGTAGAGCATTTCCTTAACAACTGAGAGTTTAGATACATGCTTCATTATAGACCACGCTCGTCTGATATTCAGAGTACAACCTAAACAAAAATACCTAATCAAAAATACAAGGGGAAAAAACTGCTAAATTGAGTAGTACATCTTCAGTAACCATACCTACTTCAGAAAATATTCCTTTTCTATCTTTGTGCTTTTTGTAAAGTAACACTAGTCTAAAGCTGCTGCCACTGTGGTGTATTGATAAATATGTTACACAAATTCAGGTATAACTGAAATAAATTGGATTTTGTTTAACATGTCATTTCACATATTTGAAGTCTCACTTTTAATATGCTTTTGATGTGAATATTACATGTGTATTTGAATCAAGTGTATGTTACTTTTAGTCACCTTCATTAGATTTTTCATATGTAAAGGGACATATTATGCAAAATCCACTTTTTTTAGCCTTTAAATACATTTTGTTGTATACTTGGAGTCTCTAGGAACTCAGAAAATGTAAATGTAATTTGTCTAGGGGCTGTATTAATTAATGGATGTATTAACCCACGCAATTCATTACACCGCCTCCCAGCGTACTACAAAAATGACCAAATGGTGTAGTGGAATGCTCTGTAACCTGGAGGGTTCCCAGTTGGTCAGATAATTAATTATTAGCTGAAATAATTAAATATTTGGTCAAGATGCTAGTTTCAGCATCTGACATTTTGAGTTGAGTGATTCTTCATCAGAACAGACAGCATAGCATATAGGGGAATGTTGTTATTATTAGGTTATTACTTGTTGCAAATGTGTGCTATGCATGGCGTTTTAAAAGCCATGATGCTTAAACTGAGGATTTTTTTTGACATCTTGAAAACAGTCTGTGGCAATCTGGTTTATGTGTGGGTCAAATGTTTTATGATTCAGTTTGACTGTCAGGTAAGGCAATGATAGAGGCAAAAATATAAAAGCCAACTGCTACAGTGTGATGGCGTATTATATTTTAGTACATATTCTGTGACATGGGCATAGGAATTTCATCTTAGCAAGTTAAACATCCTTAAGCCGGGCATACACTGTACGAGTTTTTGCCCATTTTGGGTCACGCCAGAATTTCTTGTATTGGGACGAGTTTCAGCGACATCGTGGGTCCTGCGTCGTTATCTATTCAGCCTTGGGAATTCTTCTTCTCAGGAGTAGACATAGGAGTGGAGAGAAGCATGGTGGCAGTAGGCGTGACATGGAGTAAAACTACGGAGGTACAAGAGGCACCAAGAGGCCCTGGTACCTCTGGAGGAGGTGCATAGATTCACAGCTCAGGAACTCTCTCTGTCTCTCTCCGAGGTCGGTCGTGTCTTTTCTCTCTCTGCAGCTTTTACCCCCCCCCCCCCCCCCTCTCCTGCTTTGCTTTGCTATGTCTTGTCTTCTGAGCACTTTCTTCATATCAACCGAACTCTGAAAAACATGGATCTGGTAAGCTGGTCTCTCAATACTATTGATACATTTTTTTCGACGGGTAGGCAACGGAAGGGGGACCCGTCCGGTCCTGATTTGACTTATTTTGTGAGATACACCCTAAATTCCTGGAGGAAAACGGTGTGTCTTACGACCTTGTCATTCCTGGACGTTTGAAATTTTCACATTGGATTAAGGATACTGGGATCTCTACTTATTGGTTTTTGTGAATTTTTGAAGTATCGGCAAATACAGCGGATGTCGGAGCCATTTGGCCTTGATCAGGCTGCCGGCTGCATGACGCGCTCACTCTGGCTGTGAACGGAAAAACCTGACAGGTGAATGGAGCGAAGCCGAAAAGCTGGCTGTGCTGGAACGCAGACTGACTTTGGGGTTGAACTCAAGGGGAGATGGGATAAAATCTGGGAGTGAAGCGTGAAAAAGCCCAATAATTTGGAAAATTGGATTTATGTGGAGCCAGCAAAAGACTTAAAAGCTGACAGGAAAGGCAGTGCAGCTTGTCTCATAACAAATAACATATTTGGATTCCCTCCCTATCTACTCCTGGATTGTTATGACGGAGAGTGCCCACAAAAGCCCCCGGCTACCCCCCTCCCCCGCTGACACCTGAGGATGCTTCTCTGAACTGTGGGCCGGCTGATAACATCAAGGACAATGGCCTCTGGAGAGTGTTCACGGAGAAAAACACTTTCGCCCATACACACACGCATAACTGATACTCATAAAAACTGATGAATTACACACACGCGACAGGTCTCAAATGTTTACCTTCTGCATACATGTTGTCTTGTGTTGATTTGTGCTTCTGTGCTATGAGGGTTTTTTTGTGTCGGTTGTTTGTCTCTTTATAGGTGAGAGCATAAATAGGCAAACATCTGTCTCTTATTTTTCTCCCTCCCCTCTTTCCCCCATGTTGTTGCTCTTTCTTCGAGAGTTTCAAGGCAGCGCCTGTAAACTCCTTTTAGGCGGGGTCTGGGCAGTTTGGAGGAATGTGGCCTTGACAGCTGCGCTTTTTAGCAGCGGCTGGCTGGCTGCGTTCCTTGGCAACGCAAGGCCTCAGTCAATCGTTCCCCCCAAATGTTTGTTTGTTAAGTGTATGTGATGGACGGTTGTACTGGAACTGACTTTTCGATTGCAATGCAAATTGTAATTGACAAATAAAATTTGATTGTTTCATTGATTGAGGTAGGAGAATTTGTTGACAAGACAAATATTTCTCACGTATTCCACAACTAATAAGTCCTGCAATTTTTCCCCTTGTGGATCATTAAAATATTTTGATTCTGAATATGGCATTGCTGTAAAGGTGGCAAGAAGAAGGTTTCTAAAAGAGAAGATGCAACGTTGTGTTGGGTTATCATACAATCCAAAAAAACGTTGAAGGTTCTCTTTGTAACATGCCCAACTGGGATAAATATTAATGAAAAAAATAATCAGTCAAAGTGAATGTGGGGAATTATCAGCTAAAAAAACCCACTGATGCTAATTCAAATCGCTGTTTACAGGAAAAAAAAACTCAGCATGAAAAAATACCATATTTAGATTGTTGCTTTTCACCTTTAGATTATTCTAATTTAAGTTGAAAAGCAATGTTCGTTTGTGCCTCAAATCTCATCCTCTCACCAAATGAGAATAATGTAACATCCATGTTGCCCGAAAACCTAATGTCTGGATTATGGGTTTTAAGTTTTTATTTATGTCTTGATTTCATACAGCCAGATGAAAACTCTCAAGCACAGTCCTTCTTTATACTGTATTATAAACATAGTTTTGTTCTTAATTGTTTTGCTTGATGTTCCTCGGTTTAGGTGACATGTTTTATTCAAAATGAGATCCACTCCACTAGTCACATCCCCACTAACACAATGTTCGTGCACAAAGCGTGTGCTGTAAAATCAAGCTATAACTATCTAGCTTTTAAAGCCCATTTCCTGCTGCGCCACAAAGAGGCCAGTGTGAAATGAACAGCTTCTTCTTCTTAGTGAAGCCACAAGCTTTTTGGCTGCTTTATTGAGCCTCCGCTCTGCAAAATGCTGTGGAAGCCCACAGCAATCTTTTGAATTTTAAGGAATCTGCTTTTACTGAGCAGCCAGGCAGCACTAATACCATGAGACAGCAGGGTCTTGGCGGTCCTCTTCGGATGGCGAACTGTTAAGTTTTTATACAGATCAAGTACTTACAAAGAAAGCCGTGGGCTGCTCCACTCTTGTTTGCCAACTCTTCTTTTTAAAGTGGCTTGCTTGAGGCATAACTACAGGAAACATCCTCTATTAGACTCCGCTATCGCTCTGAACTGGGGACCAGTGCTGGTTTCGTGACCTCTTAGTGGGAACACTTGGGAACAGATTGACGGGTAACATATTCCCATTTTGCTTAGTGTAGTCCTCACTAACATCTTCGAGTTCAAAATATCCTTAGAAAGTTAAAACTATACTGCCTACATTCTTCTGTCGAGATGTAATTTTCTTTGTTGTCCTTTGATGTCCTTTTGTTAAAGTGATAGTTCTAATTTTTAATATTTTTTTTTTATGTTGGTGCTGTTTTGTGTTTCTGACCGGTTGATATACTACTGCTGAAAAGTTTGGGGTCACCCAAAAAATTTATGTTTTTCCAAGGAAACACGTTTTATTAATCAAATCAGTTGCAAAAGGAATAGAAATTATAGCCAAGGTATTGACATAGTTAGACATAATTATTTGTGCTTGAAATTATAATGTTGTCCTTCAAACTTTTCTTTTATCAAATAACCTTCCATTTGCAGCAGCCTTGCAGACCTTTGGCATTTTAGCTTTTTTTAGAGTTAGACTTTATTGTCGTTCAGCTGCACATTCACAATGTACATTAGAGCAAAATTTTGTTGCAAAGCTCCGAGTAGAAAACCAGAAGACAAAAGAGAAACATTATAAGTTTAAGTGTTGTCATTTGTTAGGAATGTAGCAGCATAACAAAAATGATTTCCAGAACTCCGGCTGAAGGTTGGAACAGAGCCAACACCACATGCCTTTTTTGTTTGTTTGATTTTGTCTTGCCGTGAACAGTACACAGCCAGGTTCCTTGGTACGTAGGATTGTTTTCTTTTGAATTATTTCTCTAAACACCTGTTCTCTGGAGACAAAATTAAGTCCAAGGACAGACTGTCATGCCTAAAACTGTCTGTTTACTCTCTCTGTGTTTTCATAATAAATAGGGTTTATATATTGTTAACATGGATTCATATTTAAATAGCATACAGACTTGTTGATTGGGAACACTCCCCTTGATGTTGACAGATATCTCAAATATCTCAAAAATTCCACCAGCGAATAAGAGAGATTGCTAAATATTAGGCAATGTGGCAGAAAATTGTCTAATATTTCTTTCTAAACAAAACCTAAATATGTTTGATATATTGCAAAAGACATGTCAAAACATAAACTTTACCAGTAAAGCATCAATCAGAATTTTGTGACCAATTTCTAGTCACTAATCTTTATGATGTTTTATAAAGGCCAAAGCAGAGCCAGCTGGCCCACTGCGCAGTATTGGGAAATGCTAGGAGTGCTGTGGATTCCATGGGGTGCCCCGACGTGGGGAAAAATTCACCTTGAAGATGATTATATTAAAAGTAGTTATTATTATTATTATTACTATTATTATTATTATTAACTCTTACAATGGAAAAGCATGGATATATTCAAATGTAAAGCAATGCCCTATGTTGTGCAATTATACACTGTTTTAAAGTTATTTAATGTTTATTAAATAACTCTCTGTCTCTCAGGTATTGTCCGGTGGATATCACCTCTTAAGCTGATATCCAACAGACAATAGTTGAAAGGGATGATTCGAGCACTGGCGATCATTAAACAGCAAACTCTGCACACACATAGAATAAGGAGTGACAACCTCTCTTCAAGTTCAAGAATTTATTAACAGAAATAAAATGAACATCCAGAGAACATCCCTATATAATGCTGTTTATCTGAATTAACACTATATTTCAATCAACAATTCCTCTCTACTAGGCTGGTGAAACTTAACTAAAACTACTAAGCAAAATGAAGATAAAAAGAAGCTATGTTAAGGAACTATATACATGCAAAAGAACACAAAAGAAAAAACAAAGTGGTTGATCATCATCAGAATAATTCAGTGAATCCTGGTTCACTATAGATCTAACTTAAGAACATAGAATGGAGTTAATTAGCTTAACTAATTAGAACAGCATTTGGCATGTTTTTCAACCAATTCACAATGCAAATCCCGAGTTACATAAAACATTATTTGAGGAAATAAAATTTTAAAGAATGATTCGCTCAGTAAAATCATTAATTTTAGGAACGCTCGATTTTATTAATGCGATTATACTTCTGGGAGGCTAGGGGTCGCTGTAGCGATTGGTCGCTAAAATCGGCTAATCCTAAAGTTAAACAAAACGCCTTTAAATCGATATTAATATTCCATATTAATGCAGTAATAACACTCATAGCACTATCGAACGATGGCAGAGCGAAACGAACAAACCTTATGCTTGAAACGACCGTAATTGAATATCCGGAAAACGAAAGTTACCAGGAGCTAAATAGCATTTAGGCTAGCGGACTCTTGGCGCTAACTTTAAAAACTTTTGGCTTTAATTTTATAATGATTGGACCGGATAACATGAACAGTAATATCCCATCAATGTATGAAACCCTTGTGGAGATAATGTTTGTTATAACCATGAAAAACACACTTGAATCATATCGGCAATGGCTTGATTCGAAGAAGCTAGTGGGAGCTACCCTGTAAACTCCATGTGTTTAAAAACACACCATGTAAACGCATTACACAAATCTTCCAAACAACCATGTAACTTTCCCTGTGGTTTCTCTGCCAAACCTGTCGGTGCCTCGTGTGAGTTCGGTTCACTTTGGCCATCCAAGGGAGAGCAGTGAAAAGGGGAAAACGTTGGTCATTTCAGCAGCAGACATGCGGCTCTACGGCTATGAGCTAACCGAAACGTGGTCGAGGGGAGGCCGGTCCGATGTACTGCATGCAGTCTCTGAGCTCTCAGCTTGTCTGGTGAGGGCAGTCGACTAGTCGGCGTCGTGTCGAGTCAGCTGTTCCTGTATCAGCTGAGGAAGTGGTGGCCTAGTGGTTAGAGGAGCTCATTCGAGCCTCGTGAGGCCTGCATGGTGGCTAGTCAGCGTGGCTGCTCCAAGGTCCCAGGCAGAAGTGAAGAGAAGATAGAGGTGTAGTCTGAAGGGATCGTCTGTGGGGAGTGGTCTGGCTCAACAGCAGGGGCACCCCTGTGCTGAGGCTGTCTTTGCTTTGATGGGTGAAATTCCTTTTGGTTCCTCACCCATGGTACATGTTCAGAATTCAATCTGATTTCATTCATTCTCTCATCATGGCTTTAATATCATGGCACAACACCTATCAATATTACTCCAAATGATAATACCAATTAAGTCCCCCCATTCTCCCCCAACTGATCGGTACATGCTCCCAGTCTGTAGCTGGAGAGTTGAATTTATTGATGTGACCCTAGAGAATTTTGTAAACCTGTCAAAATGAGCTAAACTGTCCGAAACAAATGGAGTTGAAAAAAGAAGAGGAGAAAAAAATGGGAGAAAAAGAGGTAAAGTAAGGTTCAGTAATTAATCTATCAGTTGCATTGTGTCATGTATTTCGCACAGTGTACTGCTAAGTTGATAACTAGCTTCTGAGCTATCAGCCTTTACAATGTAGAGGTCTATTTATATTGTGTGGTAACTGTGTGTTTTATATTTCTTTAGCTGGGCATCAGATAATGGAGGGGTCTTAACTGGTAGGGACCATTTGTACAGGTTAAACCTACTCAATAAGTGTATACATTGGCCTAACCTACGCTTTTCTTTTTTGCTGTATTTACATTCAATTAAATTTTATTTATATAGCGGCAATTCATGAAACATGTCATCTCAAGGGACTTTCCAAAGTCAAATTATATTAGATTATACAGATTGGATCAGATTATACAGATTGGTCAGAAAAAAATTCTATCTAAGGTAGGGCAGGACGATATAGAAAAAAAGCTTATCGATAAAAAAAAATCCATATTGATCGATATTGATAATTATTGAAAATATTTAAAACCATATTTTATGTGCAGCTCTGCCTGGACATTTTATGATATTGCTAAATGATTTAATTTTAATAAAGAACAAAAACACAGAATTTCAATTAAATCTTTATTTAATCAACTTTTTTTAACCATAACAGAATTTTTTTTAAAAAAAGAGACCTGAGTTATGTTATTAAATAATGACAAAGAATAAACTATAGTAACCAGTAAAATGACCAAAATAAATATACCAAATAAATAAAATAGCCTATTTAGGTGGGAATAGTACACTAGTTACTTCTCAGGTTTCATAATTGAGAGGCTGACGCAGGGCTGAGGTCCGAGGTTGTGGCGTGGGAAGAGATTGCAGCTCATTTTGCACTGATTCCCTGCACTCGTTGCACAATTTAGGAGCGCTGTTAGAGAAACTTGCGTCCCGGAACTTTATATCGCGGATCAAGAGTGGCAGGTAGTTGTTTGAAGCCAAGTTTTTCAACTGCAGACAACAGCAGCATATCCGCGGAGTCGCGCGGGGCTGACACAGCTCGAGCTGCTGCGGTAGTGAGCGGCTGAGCGGCTTACGTGATGAAACAAGTTGGTTGCATTACCAGACTTTGTTTTTACCGGTTCCTTGCAAGTTTTACAAATCACTGTGGCTTATTTCTGCCAGACTGGCGAACTAGTAAAACCCCGTTTTGGGACAGTTTCCTCCGCCGCTCCTTGCTGCGGCATATGCTCTGTGTTGTGGTTTGAGAGGGCGGTGCTTTGTGACGGCGTGCCTGGGTCCGCGATTACGATTGGTCGAGAGGAAGTAGTGACTGTAGCATCAACTAATATGATAGGCTGAAAGGAAGGAAGGAAAACTGTTTCTATATCGAAGTTTTATCGAGCCTATTGTTTCCTATCGCGCCACACGTCTATTGATCGATATATATTGTTATTGAATTATCGTCCAGCCCTAATCTAAGGAAACCCAGTAGATTGCATCAAGCCTTGACAAGCAGCATTCACTCCTCCTGAAGGAGCGTAGAGCCACAGGGACAGTCGTCTGCATTGGCCATGGCTTTGCAGCAATCCCTCATACTGAGCAAGCATGAACATCTGGCTAACTACATTTTTTTTCTGCTTTTAATAGTCAGTCAAAATTCTATTCCCATTTCACACATTTATGTATCAGATTTTTACCATAGTTCATTGTGTTACACTTAAATTGTCTGATCTGAACTTTAGGTCAGCCCACTCATCTGACCAAAGATATGCGGCTACCGCCTGCTCGCTCCTCCGCCTTCCTCCTCTCAAGTGGAAAGCCGGTGAATCAGCTGGGGGAGGGGAAGGCTGTTTGCTTGATGGTGTGCTCTCATTGGAGAATATGAGTATGTAGAAAGACAACGTACATAGAAAGATAAGCCGTTTTATGATCTAACCGTTTTTGAGCAAACCGCCCCTGAGCAGGTCCTTTGGTATTAAGTTTTGACATTCACATGGCCTCATCAGTGCACAACAGATCATATTATAACCCCAAAACCACAGCAAAATGAAAGTTGTTGTTATGGCTCCTTTAAACTCTTCTTGTCACAATTGCCATGGCTGAGGCAAAAACATAAAGCTTTAAATTTTAAGTATGTGGGGCAAACTTTGGCCCCTCTCTCAAACATACACACACACACATCCTTGTTTAAAATACAAAGTGAGGATCGTGCCTTGACTTCCATTCATTTGCAAGCCTTTCTATGGCCTAACCCGAGCCTAAGTGACACCTTATTCCTCAACTCACCCTTGCCCAGAAAAAAGTGAGGAACAAAAAAAAGGTCTTCACTTTACAAGTAAAATGTGCAAAAAATGTTCTCACTCAGCTACAAGTAAACACACACAGTAACCTGCAGACATTCCACTTTGTTTTCTATTGCTTTTTAATTCTTGAAATGAGTTGGGGGGGGGGGGGGGGTCAGACGATCTAACCCACCCTGTCTTCATCTCCAACTGTCTTGACAACAGTTTTAAAGAACTCACAGTTTAGGAAGATTTCCCATTCTGACATTTTTTTTCTGTTCTCCAGCAACGATGCAATGCAGTCTTATATATGAAAAGAAGTCAAAAACCTTTTTATGTAAAAGCAGGCAGTTTTTTTCTGTGAATGTTTGAGTTTTGAATGTGCTCTGAATCCCTGTCAAGGCATTGACCCTTCTATGATGCAATAGTGCCACCTTGTGGAGGCTGCACTCATACATAGTTGCACTGCACAGCAGGTTAAAACAATGATGTGGGATTATTTTGTACCTTCTATTGTTGTTTTAATCTTATACCAGTATTTAATTGGCATTTTAAAATGTGCATTTATCATAGACTGGCAAAGGACCATTCTACTGCTTTAATGATTTTTTTTGCTTTATTTCTTTTATTGTATAGCCACCAGTTTTAAAAAGATGCCTGTAGCTCACTGTTGTGCAATTACACACTGTTTTAAAGTTATTTAATGTTTAATAAATAACTCTCTGTCTGTTAGGTATTGTCCAGTGAATATCAGCTTTAGAGCTCATATCAAGACAATAGTTGAAAGGGATGATTCGAGCACTGGCATTCTTTTAACAGCAAACTATGCACACATATAGAATAAATGAGTGACAACTTCTCTTTAAGTTAAAGAATTTATTAACAGAAATAAAATGAACATCCAGAGAACATCACTAAATAATGCTGTTTATATGAATTAACACTATATTTCAATCAACAAATCCTCTCTACAAGGCTAGTGAAACTTAACTAAAACTACTAATACTTAACTAATTCAGAACAACGTTTGGTATGTGTTTCAGCTAGGGCTATCAGTTTTAACGCGTTAACTTTGTTAGACCATAATGGCGACAATTTTTTTAAATGTTACACATTGCGTAAACATCAGGGCGTTATGATTAGTGATTTAGCCATTATTGGCCAGAGTTTAATATTTTATGGCACCAGGATGTTTTCATTCCAAGTGCTTGAAAATAAAAATATATATATATATATTATACAAGCATGTTTTTTACTAATGTAATTAGTATTCCATTGCAAAATTGCATATTAAAATGCCCAAATAGGCTTTTATACTTTCGGAAATAAAAAGATAAAATATGCGATTAATTTGCGATTAATCTCGAGTTAACTATTGAAATTATGCGATTAATCGCGATTAAAACTTTTAATCGTTTGACAGCACTAGTTTCAACCCATTCACAATGTAAATCCTGTGTTAAATAAAACATTATTTGATTAAATAACATTTTAAAGAAGGATTTTCTCAGTAAATATCAGTAACTTCTAGAACGCTCGATTTTAGAGGAAACTTCTAGAACGCTCGTTCTGTATGCACTCTGTACATACAAAATGACAAATAAAGTAGTCTAAGTCTTTATTAATTTGAATATACCTCCGGGAGGCTAGGGGTCGCTGTAGCAATCGGTTGCTAAAATCGGCTAAATAAGTCATACAAAACACCTTTAAATCGACATTAATATTCCACATTAATGCGCCAGTAACACTCATAGCACTATCGAACGATAGTGGAGCGAAGTCAAACAAACCTTATGTTTGAAACGAATCGTTGTCGTGCATCCGGCAAGAGCGGAAGTTATCCGGAAGCTAATAGCATTTATGCTAGCGGACATTCAGCACTAACTTTAGAAAGCTTCGGCTTTATTTTAGTCGTAATGAGTGGACCGGATAACACAAACATCAATATCCCATCAATGTATAAAACCCTTGTGGAGAAAACGTTTGTTATAACCATAAAAACACACTCAAATTACATCAGCAATGGCATGGTCTGAAGAATGCTACCGGGAGTTACCCTGTAAGTTCCACGTGTTTAAAAACATTGTGACAATGCATTAAGTAACCTTCTAAATAACCCATTTAACATTCCCTGTTTATTTCTCTGCCAAACCTGTCACTTTGGGCATCCAGATGGAAGTAGTGGAAGTAGAGAGGGTGAACTCCAGGGGAGAGCAGCGGGCATGCGGCTATGAGCTAGTCAGAACGTGACGATTGGAGCAGGCTGCTCCAGGGTCCTTCATGCGGGTCTGTAACCCGGTTGCAACGGCGAGTTCAGCTCGGCTTTTGCCCTCCGCTTGGGAAAAGGGGGTCCTGTGCCGTCTTTTGGCCGCTCCACACCGTCTGGAGTCAGCTTCCTGCAACAGCTGAGACAAATAAACAAAGCTGGTTTTGGCATGGACGGATTCTTTACTCCAGCGTCTGACGCAGAAGTTAAAACTGCAGACTTAACTCGATCCAGCCGGTTCTCCAAATCCAGTCGGGTCCTCCGCTCGCAGAGGACAAGTTTTCCCCTATTGTCACTCCACTGAAGCGACGGGAAATGAGTTTCACAGAAAGCACATTTACTCAGCTTGTGAGCTTATGTTGCATCTATTGATGTCATTACATGAATCGGTCTGATGTATTTTGCAATAAATTGCAAAGATAATTATCAGTGTGACAAGAATTTTTTTTCCTTCCACCTTAAATAATCAATTAACCAGAGTGCAAGAAGAAAAGTGCACTGGTCCATCCCAGTGGACATCTGTATCCTTTACTCATGAAATCCCAATGGATCTCAGAGGGGTTAATTTTTCGTGTCTGAGCATTCATTGGACCTCTGTGAGCAACATCACACGTGCACACTAATGCTACACCAGTATTACACCTGCCCAAAACCTGAGATTATCGCAAGTTACATGGTTTACAAAAACAATTAAATTTCAGCAATACTTTCTTTTAGATTACCTAGTTTAAATACAACTGATTTAACCCGATTACTCAAAAAAGACAAAAATCTTGGATTTTTTTTTATGAGCTGTATAGTATATTTTGTATCAGAGTAGGGGTCCTGCTAAGGAAGAACTGGGAGACATGTACAGCTTTCAGAGTTCAAATTTTATTGCAATTAAGTTATTTACATTTTGTGTTATGAGATTTAGCACAAGCATGTGGTACTGTGCAGCCTCTCTTCTGTCTGGTCCAGGGCAGCTGTGGCTACAAACAGCTCACCACCATCAGGGTGTGAATGTGTGTAGAATGACTGACCAGTGTAAAGCGCCTTGGTGTCGACAGATTGATAAAGCGCTATACAAGTTCAAGCAATTTATATATTGCTGTAGTCCTCAGGGATGCGCTCATAAAATAAGAAATGTATAAACAGAGCTGTTTTTGAAAAGTGGAGGTAGAACAAGAAGGCTGGTCAGAAGTCGTGCACTGCAAAGGACTCCAACTGCAGCTGATAACACCAGCAGTGCTCCAGAAACAAACAGCTGGTGTAGCGCTAAAAAAAGAAACAACCAAATTGGTTGAAAAATGGCACTTACGATCTTAGATAAGCAGATCCCAAAAACACAGCCACACAAACAGCTGACAAGCAGCAGGAGTAACAAAGACGCCCACCGCAACCTGCCCAACTAGCAAGGCGTCTGCTCCACCCATCAATCAGTGGTGTGCTCCAATCAGCACCTGGCTCACACAGAGTGGGGCTGTGGAACACCATCTCACTAGAATTCCAAAATGGTGCAAAATAACTTGCTGTATTATTATTTTGTTTACAGTTCAGCTTGGATTTTATTTTCTGCGCTGCATAGATGTGCCATGCACGCTGAATCCAGATGCAGTGTGCGATTGCGTATGTGCACAGTTTTGAGGGAACCGTGGTTAGGGGTATTGTCAGTCCTTACTTCTTCTAGGGGTCACCTCAATCACTCGAGTGTGGGAAATATTGGCACAGATTCCGTTGTGTTGGCATTGGGGATCTCTCCACATAGGACCAGCATAGATGTTTGTGGCTAGAGGCTGACCCTGATCTGCTGCAGCCATCTGCAAAAGAGAAAACTTTCAGTAAAATCTCCCAGCATTAGAATGCAAAGCAAAGAAAGGATCCCTCTCTCTTTGTCTAGGACGGCAGGAAAAGCAGACAGGATTGGCACAATAACCTGAGCGACTGGTCAGAAAGTCCCACACTTGGCACATGTTTCTGTGTGGGTGTTATAAAAATGTCTCTTTTCCCTGGAAGTTCATATTATTTGATGCAGAGCAAACTAACCAGTAGACGAGGCATAGCTGGTATTTGACATAAAGGTTGGAGTTTTAAGTAAATCTCGTCTAGTCTTGTCAAATGGGAAACATAGATTTCACATTTACTACAAATTTACTCAGGAAAATCGTTAATAATAATTGGTGAAAATAAGCTGGCATAAGGACTTTTTCATTGAAGTCAGAATCACATTTTTACATAAAGCCTCATGCTAGTCAGACAATTTATTTGAAGCTTCAGGTTGACATTAAATAATGTTTCTGCAGTATACATTTGTCATTTAGAAGGGAAGATAACGCTGTTTCACAGATACACAATATTTTATCTTAAGCCCCAGCCTTGAACCAGCCCCCAGAACTGGGGGAGGAAAGTATTTTTTCAGCAATTACAAACTATTTAAATTATCATCACATTATATTTATTATACTTTTCAAATAATTTGAAAGCGCAACACACACAAACAGAATCATTCAGATGTCAGAGACTGGAAATCTTGCAAAACCTCTGAGTATAAAACGTGAGTTCAGAGTAAATGGACGACAGGCAAGAATAATGGTGATAGTTTGTGGACTAATTTTAACAGAGAAAAAAGCATAAAAAGAAAAGGCGCTGGTTAAAGGAGTGGAGACAGCGCAAATTGGGGGCTCTAGATTTGCTGCACGATATAGAAATTAGCTTTTTTTCTCAGGGAATCCCTCAGCTCGCCTTCTGATTGGCTACACGTCACATTCAACAGGCTGCATGCATGTTTGTTCTCGGGGAACACCACACACGCTAGGATATCTGGGCAAGACAATCCAACATGTTCAATATCACTGATTTGAGGACGGAGCGGTCCCGACGTTCTTCCGAACGGACCAAATGACTCTTAGCACACCACAAATATCTCTTAAGATTATTTTAGGAGCCTCCCCGATATTTAGGCCCTGTCAGAAGGGGAAGCTCGGGGCAAAATTGGACTAATCATCCTGCCGTGTGAACCAGCCTTAAGCAGTCTCATCAGGATTCAGGGACTAAGTACTCAATTGACACCAAGCAAAAGCCTCTAACAACCCAGAACAGTGACGGGTGGGTTGATTTGGAGTGTGCTGAGGAGGATGGGCCACCAAGTGCTTAACATGTGGCAGCACTCCAACTACAGATTGCTCAAGCGCAAGCTGCCAGACTAGACAAAGACTCCTGGATTGGTGTCGAAACGTTTTCTGAAAAACTGAGCAGAAGTCCAGTTGCTTGTGATTAAAGCCTGTTTGCTGTTGCGATGACCCGAATAACTGAAGAATTTGCACATGCATAGGCCTTTACAGAAACATTAAACACCCAGTGTGTTATTTTTCCTAATAAACTATTGAGACTGATTACATTAAACAAACAACTACATACATTTTGAGTTTAAAGAATGGGCTTGCCCTGTTCTACATTGATTTATTAAAAAAATCTGAATTTGGAAAAAATATCAAACTTATTTTGTTGGGTCGTGGGCTTAGACAGCCTAAGGAAAACAAAAAAATATCTTCCATATTCATTTAAACTAAGAAGAACTCCTCATTTTGTTGATCTGGATTATTAAGATACATCAGGAAATGTTTCACACTCATTTATTTCCTGGTATCTGTCAGTTTTATCTCAGTTTTACTGATGTTGCTGAGTCTTGCTGCACTTTAATTTCATTTTTTTTAATAATTATTTTTATTCTTGTGTGTGAACATTTGTTTTCTCACAGGCAGGAACTTTAATGTCGCTGTCACACATGGACGCATTTCAAATAAACAAACTGTGCTTAGTCTGGCGGGAGGGTAGTAATAATGTGCTGGGGGAAACACTGGACCTTTGAACAAAATGTTGGAGAACCGCTGCTCCAGCTTATCTGCTCTAGATTTTCAGTTCTGAGCCTGTAAAGAAAGCAAGGGTGTTCTGCTACAAATGGAACAGAATAATGGATTATACACTGTATACGACCTGACAGCTGCAAATGAAAGGTGGAAATGTTACATTTTGGAGATATCATATGCTACAGCTACAGTTGATAACTCATTAGCTTCTTGCAATTATCCTGCTCTGTCTCCGTGTGGAATTCATGCTTTATATGGCAGCATTGTCACTGTTACTGTTTATTACATTTGTGCCAGCACTGAAATATTTATTGCATATTTTTGTATACTGTGCTAATTTTTGTGGTAGTGTTCATGGAACTTGGGAAGGTTTCTGCACCAATTATTTTATTTTTTTTGCACTTTATTACATCATTGGCCATGCAGTGTATGATTGTTCCGTGAAATTCCGTTGTTACATTTATCATGACAATGACAATAAAGGATTGATTGAGTTGAAATCTATTTTTGCTATAAATTTCCTATTTGTTTGCTGTTTTTCCGTGTTTTGAACTGATCCATTTGTCCCGTCAGCCTGGTGCTTTCCTGAGAATCTACAACTTGCGAGCCATCCCAGGATCCAGCAAAGTGCCGGGCCTCACAAGCAGCCAGCCAGTGGAAGTGAATCACCTGGCTTTTCATCTTCATGGCGGGACGTCATACGGAAGGGGCATCCGGGTTCTACCAGAAAACACCCCAGTTGTGCAAGAGCTCAAGAGGTATGTTAGCATATATAGATGAAGCAGGCATACCTTATAACCACTGGAACCAAAGTCTTTATGTACGAATATATTTCTGAGTTGCTTATCAACTAGAAAGCATTTAGTGGTTGACAGAAAATCTGTCAGGAACTGTTGCATCCTTTAAATCAGGACTGAAAACATTTGTTGGCAGCAGCTTTTGGTCAAATAATGTAATGAAATGTTTGCCTACAAGCTCTGACTTTGTTCTGGTCTTTGCAACCGGAGCTTTTCAGAGGGACCTAACTGACAGGTCGGGTAGTTAACATCCCCAAACTGTCCCAATTCTGCCCCCGGGACAATCTCATCCATATGTTGTTCAGATACATTAAAGTGCCCTAAACCGTGCTATGACTGCAGTCACATAGCTATAATCCTGCTCAACTCAGGATTCAGCTATACTGTCATAATAATTAGACTTATTCTCATTCTATAATAGTTGTGGCTGGAACAAAACAAGATCAGTTTGCCGACTGTATTTTTTTTATTGTGTAACATCTTGACTTGTCTTAAAGATCTAAAGTACTCCACAAAGTGTGTGGACAGACTTCCTCATCGAAGTATGGGAGGCATATTCACATCATTACAATGATCTGCATTAAGTCAGAATTGAGCTCAATACAGCAGCCAGCAGCAGACAGTGCTGTTTGAAATTGATAAACATTGGAGAACTAAACAGGTACGATCAGAAAAACTCTATTTTCAGCCAATTTCTTTAATGAGTCGCTGATGTCACCCAAGAAATGTTGGTTTACTGTCATTCACTATAAATATCCCTTGAGGCATCTCTCTGACTGTCTGACAGCACCGCTGCCATGTTTATTTGGACACTTGGCGGGTGCCTTTCAGGTATTTATAATGATTTACATAGAATTATGTAATTAGGGGTGAGGACAGGGTAGCCCTAGGTACACGTGCAGGGACGTTCAATGCCACGCAAATTGGGATTTATCAAGGCAACACATCCTGTGACTCGTCTACGCACGGTTTCATATATCTGAATTTCTTTGTGCCGCAAGTTTCAGGATATCTCCCTACCACCAACGTTTAGTATGAAAGCTGCACACTTTCCCTTACATGAGGCCCTCACTCTGCTTTAAGAAATTAAAGGTCTTTGAAATCCCCTTTCTGTCTTTTGATACCCTTTAACGCAGAGGTCTTCATGCAGGCGAGTCGTGACATTGAGTTCCAGTTGAAATCTATGCTTGACAAAAAAAATGACTTGGTAGACCTAAACCCACTTTTTAACCTAGATTTGTGGGTATACCTGGGGTCAGTGTTCCCATGCTTGTGCCCAAGCTTTAACCTGTGCACTGGTGTGTAAAGATGTTGCTTCAGAATTTCTACATGATATTCTTTTCTCAAGATGCACAATCTGTGTAAATGATGCTAGATAAATAAACCTGCTTGCTTTTATCCTGTTCATGTGCTTTTAGAGTCATGGAGGCATTCTCAGATGATGAAGAGGATGATGTCTCTGAAGTGAAAGATTCAGAGCTGTTGGAGGTCTGGTCTACTCCGCCAGAGTTTTTGGGTATGAAAGACTTATTCAAGTCAGACTTTAGGCCCAGTTCCACTGGCTTATAATGTCCGCACACCGCATGGCTCCGCTCACTTTCAAGTGTTTCAGGAGCAGTTTTTTGCAGGGCCAGCCGGGTTCCTGTGGCTCTGCTAAAGACCAGGGTCAAACCGCGCTGACTGGAGAGGAGTTTTGAGTGAACACCCCTCTTTTCAGTGATTGGCTGCGGGGCGAGGAGAAATGAGAAGGCTTTCTCTGAGGAAGTCCAGAAAAACTGAAGAGTGACGACAGTAAAATTAAGGACCACTATGAACAGAGTGGGTCAAACCAAAATACAATTTTATTATATTCAAACCACAAACCACACCTGAAGGGTAAAAAAAGAAAGGGGACAATTCAGCTTTATATACCCAGAGAACTCAGCAGAGTGAGAAAAATAGACCCTGATGTCCTCCAGCAGCCTAAGCCTATAGCAGCATAACTATAGAGATAGCTCAGCGTAAGCTAAGCCACTCTAACTATAAGCTTTGTCAAACAGGAAAGTTTTAAGCCTATTCTTAAAAGTAGACAGGGTGTCTGTCTCACGGACAAAACTGGGACTTGGTTCCACAGGAGAGGAGCCTGATAGCTAAAGGATCTGCCTCCCATTCTACTTTTAGAGACTCTAGGAACCACCAGCAGACCTGCAGTCTGAGAGCGAAGTGCTCTGTTAGGAACATACGGGGTAATCAGAGCTCTGATATATGATGGAGCTTGGTTATTAAGGGCATTATATGTGAGAAGGAGAATTTAAAATTCTATTCTTGATTTAACAGGAAACCAAGGAAGGGAAGCTAAAATTGGAGAAATATGATCCCTCTTGTTGATTTTCATCAGAACTTTTGCAGCAGTATTTTGGATCAGCTGAAGACTTCGAGCTGCATTTTGTAGATTTCCTGATAGTAAAGAATTATAATAGTCCAGCCTTAAAGTAACAAATGCATCGACTAGTTTTTTAGCATCACCATCATCCAGAGGTGAAAAAAGGAAACC
This sequence comes from Fundulus diaphanus, assembly GCA_037039145.1. Classification (NCBI taxonomy): domain Eukaryota; kingdom Metazoa; phylum Chordata; class Actinopteri; order Cyprinodontiformes; family Fundulidae; genus Fundulus; species Fundulus diaphanus. The sequence continues at coordinate 48,213,320 of CM073134.1, forward strand.
CTGGAAACCTGTTTAATATGGGATTTAAATTACATGTCTTGGTCAAAAATAACACCAAGATTTTTTGCTTTATTACCAGAGGCCAATTTAATGCCATCCAGATTAGGTGATTGATTAAAAAGTTTATTTGTTGAGGACTCTGCGCCAAAGATTACAATTTCTGTCTTGTAAGAATTTAAAAGCAGGAAATTTAAGTCATCCAGGTTCTGATGTCATTAAGACAGTTGTAGTTGAAGTAATTGATTGGATTCATCAGGATTTATAGATAAATATAGCTGAGTGTCATCAACATAACAGTGGAAATGAATCCCATGCTGTCTCATAATCGGAAGCATATATATATATATATATATATATATATATATATATATATATATATATATATATATATATAGTAAAGAGACTTGGCCCAACGACTGTATCCTGTGGTACTCCACAAGTGACCCTAAAGTTTGAAGAAGATTTATTATTGTCATGAACTGTTCTGTTGAACCCGAATTCAGCCACACACAGAGTTGCGAGCGCAGGTAGCCAGGTTACCTTCTGGGCTGTAGGGATAGCGCAGAAGTTTACAGCAAGGCCAGCAGCACAGTGAAAGTCCTTGGTGCCGGAGGACAGCAGGCAGGCACAAGGAAGGTGAGGTGAAGGCTGGAGCATTAGGTGAGCAAGGGGCTGACCTGAGGAAAGTTGGGAGACGTTCCAGCAATGAAGGGCTGGCAGAGGAGTCCTTAAGTAGGCAGAGAGGCAGGTGGAATCAGTTCCCTTGATTAGTGATGGCAGGTGCAGTGATCAGCAGTGAGTGGAGATGAGACTGTATCGGGGAGATGGAAAGCGCTGGAACTGTCCAAGGTGAGACAGGTAAAAACTGAACCCTGATATCGGACTTGAGAGCGTAGGCTGGAGGCGGGTCCCTCTGGACCCTCTCCTCACGGAGCTTGGGAGCATGGGAGGCCGGCGGGTCCTCCTGGACCTGGGTTTCTCGGGACTCGGGAGCGTAGACGGGAGGTGGGTCCCCCTGGACCCCCTCGCAGGACTGGGGAGCGTAGACGGGAGGCTTCGTAAGAGCATCGGTGGCCTCGGGCGGAGGCGGAACAGGACCCTCGGATGGAGGCGGAACGGGACCCTGGACGTGACCTGGATTGTTTTTCGACTACGATCCTTGCCAAGCCCCAACAGGATCTTGTAAAATGACTTACTGTGGTGGCTCCTGAATAAATAAATCAACCTTTCACTCACACAGTGAAGGTTGATTTAAATGAGCCCTACTCAGTTTTACTGTTTCAACCAACCAACAAAAGGCCTAGAAGATGGACCTGCCTCCTCAGGGTGGCTTTAGCCCCCGTTGCCCCCACCCCACGTCTTGTTTACAACATTAACACTTTAACAAAATCTGTGAGAAATCGTAGAGAATAAAAGAAGATCATAAATAAAAACATAAAAGAAAAAATACATGTTTGTATAATTGTAAATGCAAGATTTTGTTTGATATTATCTAAGGATAAAATAATCCACTTAGAGTTTAATCTAATAATAAAATGAGGCAACAGTCCTCAAGTCTGCCCGGTTTGACCCTGGTCTTGAGCAGGCCCGGAGAAACCCGGGCTGGCCCTGATAAAACTTGCTGAAATGCTCACAAAGCGGGCAGAGCGGAGTAGAGTACGTCAAACCGAGGCGGTGGAAACAGGGCTTTTGTTTCTGTTTTATCATGAATACAGTTGTTATATATAAGTGAAGGTATGAGGGCAAAACTTGGTCTAAATGCAGTCTAAACTTAGATGGACTGAATGAGGGCTTCTTGTGCTCTCAACAGTGAAATCACACATGTACCTGAGTGAATTGTAAAACAGAATATTGTTCAGTATTTTCTGTAATCCTAATGTAAAGTTTATAGTAAAAGGCATTGTTGCTTGCAATGGCGATTTGAGAACTTGGACACAGACTGTATTGCCATGGACACATGTTCATATGGTTGTACGAATGAACTCATGGGCTGCAGGGAGCTGCTTTTAATATCTGGGCATTTTAAAAGCATATACGTCAAAAGGGATGAAAGTCTTAAATTTGACCATTGTTACATAAAGGGTTCCTCTAAAACAAAAAAAAGTATTTGACCTGGTTTCTGTTGTGTACTTAGTAATGGGAAAGATTTTAGAACCGTTGTAAGTGCACAGTTAGTCTTTTTTTCTTTAAGGATGATAGTTGTTTCTGTTATATGACATGTTTTTCCATGAGTTCAATGTGTAATACTCAGTAATTATCCATCATGTCCCTTTTTGTTTGCATTTCAGATGGTGATGCAGTGGACTGTCAAACTGGTATGAAGATCAAACAGCTCACTGAGTTGGGTTCAAGTTCAATGCGGAACCCATTTTTTTGGAAAAAAATCTGAAAATATAGTACTATGACAAGAGTGTCTGCACCCCTACAGATTTCATCTGTAAACAAATTTGTTTTAATTGTCACACTTAAATGTTTCAGATCATCAAGAAGTCCAGTAGGCTAAAACATCTCAAAAGGCCACGCCCAGACCTGATCACTGCCAGAACTGTAGAAGCAATAAATATATTCAATAAAACCTGTCTGACATGATGAAGTAGGCTAAAAGATCTACAAAAGGAACACATTATATCCTGATCTAACGGAATTCAAGAATAAAGGAGAAAAAAAGTAATTGAAATCTATCAGTCTGGGAAGCCTTAACAAAGCCATTTCTAAGGCAAATAACCAGAGGAAAAGACACGATGTACAAATGAACAAAGATGGAACCGATTCACTCCAGGAGCTCTTTGACTCGTCCATGATATCACCAACAACATCTAAAGCCCATAAGGCCTTGTCTCAGTTAAAGTCAGAATTCAATAACAAGGAGAGTTCCAAGTCAGAACCACTGCTGACCAAAAAGAACATAAATGCCCATCTCACATATACCAAAAACATGCTGACGATCCCCATGGCTTTTGAGAAAATATTCTGTGTACTGATGAGGCAAACGGGGATCTTTGGGAAGGTGTCATATTGTATCTGCCGTAAAACTAAGACAGCTTTTCAGAAAACAGACATCATTCCTATAGTCCAACATGACAGTGGCAGTGTGATGGTCTGGGGCTGCTTAGCTGCTGCAGTAACTGGATAATATTCAATAACTGATGGAACCATGAATTCTGCTGATAATCCTGAACTTTCCTATATGTCTGAGCTTAATTCTAGAAAGCAAATCGGTCCACTCATTTAAAAGGCACCTTGCCAGTCATAACTCGAGTCGTTCCTGCCAAGGGTGGAACACCTGTCATGGTTGTTCAATGGGTCATCAGGTTGGTTTGGATAGATCTGTCTTTTGTAAAAGAAATAATCATTTAACTTGCGTTATCATTGTAGGATATTGAAACATGTTTGATAATCTGAAACATTTAAATTTGTCAAGGAAGCCAAACGAAAACACCTGTAAAGGCGGATGGATGGATGTTTTCTTGTCTTCAGTCATATTTTTGAAGGCAACAATTTTGTAATATTTTTCCAGTGAGAACCTGTAGACACCGGCTCCAACCTGTAACACTGTCCCAGGTGAAGCAGAGTGATCCCAGTCAAGTTCATCACGTTAGAGTCCAGCTGAGATCGTATCAGCCCCACAGACTGCACCAGGCCCTGAAACTCTTCTGCAGCAAGTGTGCATCAATGTAGGTGTACACACCGAGGCAGAGGTCCTGGGTTGAGCTAAAACTGGACCCCACGTGGCGTTAAACTGTGACCTGTTTGATCAGCTAAGGCAACTAGCCAAGTTACTCTGTAAGCAGTGAGCAGAACCTTCCTCAGGTCTACTTATGTTTCTGTGAAATTACAAAGCCATCATCTCAGCTGTGCTGTTTTATTATGCTGACATTCACATGGTTGTTATTCACCTGAAGTGTATAGAATTATAAGGGCAAACAATAATCTGTACCTTCACAGAACCCAGTGTCTGCTGAAAGATCTTTGAGATTTCGAATGAGCACAGCTGTTAAACACCTGACTGCCTGCTGGCAGCCATGAGCTGCCCTGTACACGTACCACACTGACATAGAGCTTATTTTCCTGTAATGTAATTGACATGAGACATTTTAACATCGTCCTAGAGCGGGTACACTAAGGTTCAGATGCAATCAAAATAAAACATCACAGTACCGAGTACGTCCAAAATTGATCTAGAAGAAACTGTCCTCAAAAACGAGTAACAGATCACATCATCTCTGCCTTTTTGCATTCCAGTTTCCCTTGTCGGACAGCAGGAAAAAAATATGGATGCTCGCACTGTTATAACAATGACAATAACGCTGCTCTAGGCGGTATTTTGTGCAAATAAACAGCTGAAACATCCCATCTGAAAAACACTGAAAGGTAGCACCTCTAAGACTGTCTAAATGTTACATAAGAGAGCTGCTGCAAACAGTCAAAGTATGAGGTTTTACTCAATGTTGCTGCGAGTAGCAGCCACCATGAATACAGAAGTTGGATACCATCTTGTTGCACCTACAACAAGATGGTAATACCGACTTTAGGGGCCGTTCCAGTTAAATTTTCCAACCCAGAAGTCGAGAATTTTGGCCACCGAGCACAAATGGAACGCACCAGAATACTCTGGTTCTCATGTATCTAGTGCCACCCTCTTCCCGCCCCTAGGTCTATTCTCTGAGATACAGGGAGCCAGTGTAAGGACTTTAGAACTGGGGTTATGTGCTCTACTTTCTTAGTCTTAGTGAGGACGCAGGCAGCAGCGTTCTGGATCAGCTGCAGCTGTCTGATCCACTTTTTAGGCAGACCTGTGAAAACACAGTTGCAGTAATCGATTCAACTAAAAATAAATGTTTTTTCAGATCCTGCTGACACATTAGTTCTTTAATCCTGAAAATGTTCTTCAGGTGATAAAAAGCCGACCTTGCAACTGTCTTTAGATGCTTTTGAAGGTTCAGGTCTGAATCCATCACTACACCCAGATTTCAGGCCTGATCAGTGGTTTCTAGCTGAAGCAGCTGAAGCTGTGTGCTAACCTTTGATCTCTCCTCTATTGGTCCAAAAATTATTACTTCAGTTTTGTTTTTATTCAATTGAAGAAAAATTTGGCACATCCATGCATTGATTTCTTCTAGTGCTTGTACTGGTTCATAGTCACCTGGTGACATGGTGATGTAGAGCTGTGTGTCGTCTGCATAGTTATGGTAGCTGATGTTGTTTTTTATGATCTGAGCAAGAGGGAGCATGTAGATATTGTAGGGACCCAGGATGGACCTTTGGGGAACCCCACATGTGATTTTTGTCGTCTGGGATGTAAAGTTACCTACTGACACAAAAAAGTCCCTGTCCTTTAAGTAGGATTTAAACCAGTTGAGAGCTGTACCAGAGAGGCCGACCCAGTTTTCCAGCCGTTCTAACAGAATGTAGTGATCGACAGTAACAAATGCTGCACTGAGGTCCAATAGAACCAGCACTGTGGTTCTTCCACAGTCTGTATTTATATGGATGTCATTAAACACCTTGATAAGGGCAGTCTCTGTACTGTGGTGAGGAAACCTGACTGGAAAACGTCAAAGCGGCTGGTCATTGTTAAGAAGGTGTTTAATTGTTGAAACACAGCTTTTTCAATAATCTTACTGATAAAAGGGAGATTTGAGATGGTCTTAAGGGACAACAGCTCCCTATTGGATGGTTAGCATCAGCCTTCCATAGGTAGCGGCCAGTAGCAGGCAGCCATGATGGCAGCAGCATGTTCTGTCACGTTGGATCAGTGAGCTAAGACATTTAGCAACTTAATTTGAAAACAACGCTGTAATTCCAGACTTTATTATCTGTCGTGTGGACATTCTGACTGAACGTGTGTTTCAATCAGTGACTCACATGGACCCAGATGTCGGCAGGTGTCGCGCCAACTAGTTCCCCCGACAGAAACTACAGCCCCTGTGCTTGGAGCTTGCTGCTGAAGCGGAATTCATGTACACGGCCTGCCAGTCCAGGTCCATCGGCCAGCCTCATTATGGGCTCAATACAGGAGGAAACTGCGAAGAATCAGAAGATATTTCTGGAATTAACGGAAATCATGCTTTTATGTCAACTCTACAAAAGAATAATACAACCAGCTTCATCCTATATTAGAGAGAAGGAAACAGAAAATGTTGAGGACCCAACATAGATTTCTGGAAAATGAGGCAGAAAGATGGTCCTATTTAAGTTCTTATTTTCTCTCTAATTACACAATTTTGTATCAGTTGGACACGTTTTAAACTAACACATTATGAACTAGTTTTTCTGCATCTGAGGAAGGATGTTCCTGTTTTTGGCAAAGTTGTCCAAGTTAGGGGACGTTCTAAGATACCAAACCTCCTTAGTAGTGGTGGGTAAATGAATGCTTAGAAGAGTAATATGAGAGAAATGTAGCTGGGAAGAAGCAACATCATAATGGAATTGTATTCCACGTTGTCTAATATAGAATTAAAGGTCCGATTTATTGCTGTGCTCTGATCTTAGTCAGGACGTACCAGATGATGAACTGGTGGCACTTATCTTCTCTGAGGCATCCAAGCACTCCAAAGCATGCAGTCGTCCTCCATGGGCTCTCGCTGGACATGTTGACCTCCCTGCAGGCACCTCAGGGTCTCGAAGTGTTTATCTATCCCCCAGGCTCATGATACCGGGCAGAACCGACCAACTCATCTTTCTCATGGGTAACAGCTTGGACCTGACTTCAGAAATTTGCTTCACTTTTCTTTGTTTTTGTTCTAAGATAAACCTCAAAAAGTTTGCTGCTTTTCTTTTCATCAAATCTGCAACAAAGGAAATTGTGTTTTCCTGATCACTTTTCAGGTTGCACTCTAGAGGAGACATGCCAGCTTGCAGCAGCCTACCCGAACATCATTCCAGTGTCGTCGTCTGGGGGCCAACTGGCACTGCTTGATCTGTCTGCACCTTGTCTGTTTAGAGGCAAAAAGAGATACTATGGGTAGAGAGATTAACTTCACACTGCTTGCCCCCACCCTTTTTCCTTCAGTGTCTGTTCATACTTATTGTGGCCTTTCCTCTTTGTTGCCTCTGTTTTAATAAAGTCAGCAATGGCATAGGGGGGATATCCCATTCCCCTATTTGACAAGCAAATGTCCCAACACTGAAGCAACTAGGCACAAACTTAAGTTAAAGTACTGATAAATGAGAAATAGTTGTATCTGACACACCCAGTAGTTTCAAAAATGTTGCTGTTAGACAACAAACTCTGTCAACCATATTATTACACAAAGCCTAAAGATGGGAGTCACAAACAGATTTATTGGCCAAATGTCTTCACACAGGGTGAGAAGGGTATTGACATCGGTTCCACATAGCTCTCACTGTACAGACATATATATATGACATGTGAAAAAGGAGTTGATCTAGTAATTGTATTTATATATGAAAAATTTCTTACTACAATTATTTTAAATTCTGAAATTTATAAATGTTCACCAAATCATTTTTGATGGACTTGTGTGCTTTTGGGCTTTAATAGAAGTCAGTGGTTCTCAAATTTCAGGGGTGCCCCCTGGATGAGGAAGACATGAAGCCATGACAGATGGGCACAAGGAAAGCCTTACCTTTGTTTGTCCAGAAAATAGAGTGCAGGTGTTAGAGTCAAAGAGGTTTGTGGAGATATTATACATAAGACCTGCTAAATGGGTCAACAGCACCATCTGTTGTTTGGTCTGTACCTGCAGTCAGTGGTATGAATAGCAAGGGATTCTGGGTACACCTCAGAGATACGGCTTCACTACATTGCAATAATGTAGCTACTGTAGGAAGGTCTGTGGATGACAAATATTAATAAACTCCTGAAAGAATAAAGACCGTAATATAACCGTATTTTGTCCTCAGTATTAATGGGTTATTATTTTCTCCTACTTTCAGCTTGTCAGTTCTAGCCCTTTGTATTTAATTGATGATGAGATTCATGCTTAGCTAAAAGTAACCCTTGCCTTCTCTCCAGAGAGAGAACATACTGTCTGTAGGCAGTGAATATTGTTGAATTTTATCCTTTGTTTTGACTGCAGGGACGTTTCAGGCTAAAAAAAAACTTGCACACGTTTGTTAATCATCTTACATAGTCTATAAAATGTGGCAAAGTTGAACATTTCCAGTTGTTAGAAACCATATAAAAAGGCTTTTAACTGTTCTAAGATATAAAAGGATTCTGGATAATCCTCAGATCAATGGATTGAGAGAGAAAACAAAAGTTACTAGAAACTACTAATCAGCTTTGTGTAAGCTCTGGCAATAAAGACGAGAGAACAACGGAACCACCTGATTTCTGAGCAGATTCCACCTAAACAACTTGTCACATAACAGAACTGAAATCCCAGTCTAAAAGCTATCTGTGTATTAAGGAGAGCAGTCTGGCAACTTGTTCATTAATATTTTCTTGTGTGTGTGTTGCAGCTGTAAACGGTGCTCTGAGGCTGCTTTGAGGGAGCCGAGCCCTGAAGGAATGGAGGGGATCAATGAGAAGACCATAGCAAAGGGTGAGACAAGTTCACGTTCCTGGACTGTCACAGGAAGGTGAAGAAGAGAGTGCAAACATTAACCACAATAACATGCTTTAAAAGTATAAAAAAAAACAACAGCAGCAAATGAAGTATGATCAAATCTGAACTCTATTGTTGTAAAGACACAACCAAATATTTATTTATTTTTATCAATTTTTTTTTCACACCAAGTAAAACTGAAACTCAAGGTATGTCTCTGGAAGAATAGCACATTAAAAACTATCATTGTTAATTTGTTTTGTAAAGTATCTGTGAGTGTCATAACAGGCGCTATATAAGTTTGATGTATTATTATTATTATCAATTTTGTTCACAAATCATAGCTGAATGAGCTTCCTCTAGAAGGTGGCCTCAGAGCTGAGTAGTACTATGGAGCATCTCACCATCTTGGCTCAGTTTAGAGCTGCTGTTCCTCCTCATCTAATGAAGGCAGCTGAGGGGGTTTGGGCCTCTGATCCAAAATCCACCTGGGCGCCATTTGGACTTGCTGGGGAGACCCTACATCCATTCCAGCCTGGGAAAACCAAGGAGTGGTAAAGTGTCACTAGAGTCAGGGTTTCCTGCCAAGGACTGTTGCATCCATTTATTCATGGACTTATTTATTCTCCTCTTTTGAGACCTAATTCTTTCCTCTTAATCTTCAGCCACTGTGGATGGCTACTTGATCGTTTTTATGTGGCTTGCTTGATGGTGATTGCCACCAGTCTATAAGAGAAAAGATGAAACAATAAAGCTTCTCTATTGTTTCCCTCTCTGATTAAATGGGGGTAATTTAGCTTAGCATCACTGATCTCAGGTCAGTACTTTCTGAACTCACCTAAATGTCTGCTTTTGTCTGAATCTGTGTTCTGCAGACCTCGGGGTGCAGCTGCTGCAGTCGGTCTTGCTGATGAAGCTAGAGCTGCAGGACGCCACCGACACCCTGGACGTCTTCCTGTGGAAACATGCTGTGAGTTTCCGCTTTTCACAAGATAACTAATATCTCTCAGCCAAAAAATGTACCTGCAAGAGCGAAAAACCTCTGTTCGTGCATGAGTTAGGGCCTCCGAGGTCATTTTCTGTTGGTGCTTCATCGATGAAGTATCTTGTTCACACCCTGCCAGGTTTTTTTTCTTAAGCCACTATTTATCTATTTCTATCTCAATGACTGTTTAATTTAGTGATTACATTATTTGTTTACACAATTCACTTTTCCCCACTCTTCCGTCTTGATTTTATTACCAACGTCAGTTGTACTCTCCATCCTTCCAAAACCTTTGAGACCCAGAGTATGCAACAGGAAAAAAATACATTATTTAAAACCAAGTAATCTGTGAATCAACAAAGCTATAGTCTTACATAAAGCTTTCTTTTTAACGATCAGTGTCAACAGAAAAAAACACTTCAAAAATGAATGCTAGTTTTAAATTAGTTTCTTTATAGCATTAGTTTTAAAGGTTAACTTCTAAAAGCCTGACCAGGGACTGGGCCTCAGAGGTAGCCTTTGGCTAGAGGGCCTATGGACAGGACAACAGTTTCTTTTAAATGTGACATTGATTTAAGTCTTGACCCATTTTCATATACATTTGAAATAAATAAATAAGCTGAAAACTCCTCAGACTTTCAACATCTAATAAAGCTCTCATTGTAAAGATAAAATGAATGAATTCATGCTGTGTGGATTAAAAGAAGTTGATTTGCTTCCATCTTTAGGAGCTTTTCTTCAGTGTTGCAGCAGAAGACGCGTCAGCCAATCAGGAGGCTCAGAACAGCATCCGTCAAGCTATGGATATCCTCTGTCCAGCAGAGGGCAGCGATGGTATGTCAACAGAAGCCAACAACACTAGCGCTACAACTCTAAGCCTGATGATTTCTTTTCCTTTTCCTCCTGAGAGTTCGGTGAGCTTTAACACAATATCATGTTGAACTCATTTACAGGTGAGCGCCCATGGCTTGACCTGTGTCTCATGGCGTACTGTACAGAGGGGGATGAGAGAAAAAAACAGACCTGCTACCAAATCTGCAACACTGTTATTGTCAAACCTACATCTAAATGACTGGACCCTGCCTGAAGCAGCATCTTTCAGATTCAAACAGGAGAACAGATGAAGTTTCTGGTCTTCTGACGTGTATGATGGCAAACTTTTTTAAAGGCCTGATGTGATTTTATTGTTCACATTTCCAGTGTTTTCTTTACCACTCCGTTTAGCTATTTAATGACTTTCAAAATAAAAGTATAAATAAAAAAGTTTGAGGTGTTTTGTGTTAAATTATGTATTTGTCTGAATCAGATGTTTTGGTTGCCATGATGTTTTGCTTCTTCAGGGTGGCTCTGCGTTTCAGTTGATCTGAGGATTATTGTACATGGATCACCAGCTGGTCTTCTGAATTCAGCCTTTCTATACTTCAACCCAAACACAGAGGAAGTTCTCTTTATCAGAACCCAAGAACTCCAAACCTGTCATGGTGTGGAGCAACTCAGTCAGTCACAGCATGAGTCAAGTGGAGAGGACTTTTGACTAGATGTTACTGCAGACTTTCATCCCAATAAGGAAGTAAAATCACTTCCATTTACTTGTTTCTTTTTGATAACTAAAGTCAGAGGAAGTGAAGAAGATTTAAGGATGTCTGGGACTGTCCAGCAGTTCCTCTTTTCAGGACACATTTTCTTCCACAGGAGGCTGTTACAGAATTATGTTACCACCAGGGCAGAGCTTGCTAAACACTGGCAGAAGGTGTTAGTGTTCATTAAATTCCAGGCTGTCCCATGCCACTCAGTACATCCAGTAAACTGAGTCATTTAATGCATCTGTTCTGTTTCTGGCCTCAGGTTTGTTCGAGAACAAACCGTTCTATGAAGACGAAGGGACCCTGCAGACAGGTCAGTGAGAGTGTTGTTGAGAAGTTTAAAGCAGCGTTAGGTTCTAAAAAAAGATCTCAAGCTTTAAACATCTCCCAGAGCTCTGTTCAATCCTTCATCTGAACATGTAGAGGATGGCCCACCTGCAGACCTACAAGGAGGGCATTGATCAAAGAAGCAGCCAAGAGGCCTGGTAAGTCTGGAGGAGCCAAAAGATCTGCTGCTCAGGTGGAATAATATATCAACAACTGCAACTTAACTCGAACTAAAAATCTGTGGAGCGACATAAAATATAAAAAGGAAACGGGAAGAAGAATTAGAGCTGGACATATCAAATAATTAATGGACGTGGGCAGTAGAACACATACATTCTTCGTCTGTATGTGTTAGACATGGATTAACACAGTTTAAAGTGGTACATAGACTTCATTTCACGAGGGACTAACTGGCAAGAATTGACCAGGGAGCTGATCCGACTTGCCCTAGATGTAATCAGGTGCCAGCCAACACATCTCATATGTTCTGGATCAAAATCTTCAAAACCTTTTCATCCATTTACATGAAAAATATTGAACCCGTTCTTCTGGTAGCCATTTTTGGTGTGGCACCGGGGGAAACAGAATTAACGACTGTTCAAAGGAAAGCAATGGCATTTTCTCCATTGTTGGCCAGGAGATTGATTTTATTTAATTGGATAAAAGCAGCACCGCCAACTCACAAAAGATGGGTAGAGGAGGTGATGGCACACCTGAAGTTGGAACATCTTAGATTTGCTTTACAGGGCAACACTAAGAGATATTTCAAGGTCTGGCAACCTTTTATTTCCTATTTTGAATCTGAATTTTCAACTGCTTCAGCATAACTAGCAGCTTCGCCCCCCCCCCCCTTTTTTTTTTCCTCAGACTTATTATCATTGTGGTTGTTATTGTCATTCATACCTATGTATCTAGTTTGAACCCAAGAAGGTCTGGAACACGGGTGGTGTGTGTGGTAGTAACAGGATCTGTCTTGTCGTTAGTTTGTCTGTGCTTTTGAGCTGTTTTTGTGATGTAAATTTTGAGTCCTACTCTTTTGTTCTGTATGTTTTGAATGGAATGTCTGTTGTTTCAATATGAAAAATCAATAAAAACAATTTGATTATTATTATAATATTCGCTATAACATTATAGCGTGACATTTGTATCAATAATTTTCTAGCATTGGTGATTCTGCGTGGTGGGAGAGGGGCCCCCAAATCAAATTCTGGTCATGGCCCCCAAGACACTCGGGCCGGCACTGCACGTTGGCTAAAGACACCAAGCATCTTTAAAAAAGGGACCCAAATCCTGTTTTTATTGCTGAAACTAGATTTTTTTCATTTATATTTTATTAACCAAGCTCAAAATAATTAGAAGAATGGATGCTTTTAATAAGGCTAATGCGCAAAACCCTACAATGCTTTAACAGCCCTTTCTTACAAAAGAACATTATGTTGTTGTTTTTTTTTATTAGATTACATTTGGCACACAAATACTTTTGATTTGATGTTTTTGGCCCATATAACCAAAATTCTGGAGACCACTGGGGAAAAGACATTTGTACAGTCAAGGATTTAATGATTCTTTATTGTCACTGCGTGTTGGTGAAATTTCTTTTGGCCACTCCGGCTAAGAGTACACATAGTAAAGACAAACAAACAAACAACAATGAACAAGGGTTACAATTTTGTTCCCATTGTAGCCTTAAAGAGAGATTAAAAGATAAAAAGGTGAAGATTATATGAACTAGTTGTCCTTCATGAGTCACAGATAACAGATAATGAGTAAGGTGCTTGTTGTGCAGTGATAATTTGAAGCTTCATTTACAGCAATGTGCATTTGGATATTCTGAGATGATAGTGTGCAAGTAGGCAGAAACATTAAGGTGATTGTAACGTATGACAGGCTAGTAACAGTGGGGTGATTTAAAAGCATTGACTGCAGTCTCCCATCAAGGGGCGATTGCCCTCACAGCTCTTGGGAAGAAGCTGTTTCTAAGCTTATTTGTTTTGGCTTTGAGGCTTCTGAAGCATTTACCTGATGGGAGAGGGGCAAACAGCGCATTGCCTGGGTGGGTGGGATCAGTGGAGATGTGTCTGGCACTTCTTTGGACTCGTTCTGCATAAATTGAGTCTAGATCCTGCAGACGGCATCCCACAATCCCCTGCGCTGTTCTCACCACCTGTGCTAGGTCCTTCCTCTCCTGGACTGTGCAGTTCTCATACCATACAGTTATGCTGATACATAAAACACTCTCTATTGTAGCTCTGTAGAAGTTCTCTAGCAGGTTAGTAGAAAGTCCAGACCTTTTCAGTTTCCTGAGGAAGAAGTCATTGTTGGGCCTTCTTCACCAGGTGGAAGGTGTTCACAGTCCAGGAGAGGTCGGAGGAGATGTGAATGCCAAGGAACCTAATGCTGTCCACGGGCTCCACGTCCTCCCCCTGTATGTAGAGAGGAGCGTGTTCAGTCCTCCTGGACCTCCTGTAATCTATTATTACCTCCTTGGTCTTACTGGTGTTCAGGATCAGGTTGTTCCTGGAGCACCACTGTGTGAGTCCAGCCTATATTAGAACATAGGGGAGCTTTTGAGAAGGGCAGCCCGCACGAAGAATCGATATGCGCCAAATGCTGTATATTGACCTGCAAAAGAATGTAATGTATCTCAAATAAAGCTAATACTTGAGTCAAAACTTACACAGTGCTGCTTTAAAGAGAACACAAAAAGTATGGTTATTAAAAGATAAATTGTTTTTCTTGTTCCTAACATTTTCCATTGTTTGAAAATTAGAATTTTGTTAGTAATAAATTTGCCCTAATTAAAGATTGAAAATTACCATATAAATATAAATCATCTGTGCTAGCTGGCAAAATTGGGGTTATTGCAGTTGGGGGCCACACAAAATCAATCTAAGGGCCAAAATATCCCCGGGCCGCACTAGGACGCCCCTACCAAAGATGGTCGACTGGAATAGACAAACGGCAAAAACCTGCAGCAGTGAAAGAATGTTCTACAAAGTACTGACAGGGCACATGACACTTTACAGATTTGATTTGTATAAAATGTGAGCACAATGTTTTCTTTCCTTAAATTTAATGGTTATGTACGGCTTTGTGTTAAGCAGTCACAAAAGTTTCCAATAAAAATGTAATGTAAAAATGGTCAAAACGTGAATACTTTTGTAATACTCTTTGCTTTTGAAAGATATTCAGTCATCATTTTAATACGACAACCTGCAAAATACAAGGAAGGAAAGACCTCATTATGTAATTTTGTTTAAGATAAGATAAGATAAGATAGTCTTTATTGATCTCACAATGGAGAAATTCACTCGTCACATCGGTTCATACAAGAAGGTGCAGAGTAGGGAAGGTGCATTCAGTTATATACAGTGAATCTTCATATATACAATGGATTTCATACCTCACCTTTTTGCTCTTTGATGAATATGAACCACTCCTGATCATCTCTGGTGCTGGGTCCAAAACTCTAGGACTGCTAAAAGGTTTACTGTAGTTCTTTAGAAATAAAGTAAGTTTTACCAGGCAGTACATAGTATGGAGCGGCACCCCATGTGTGAGGCTGTTGGTCCTCAATGCAGATCACTGGAATTTGATGGCCAGCCCTGGTGCTCTCCTCCCCTTCTTTATCCATCTGATTTCTGTGAGCAAGGCCTAGCGACCCCAAAAATTAAGACTAATGACATCTTTATTTTGTTTGTGAATACATAACAACAGCATTCAATGTATTTATTTATTTTTGCACTGGGACCACCCTTTTTTCTTTCAGTAAAGCACTAAACTAGCATCGAACAGCTTGTTTTCTTTTTCTTCTTGGTTCTCATGAGTTAATAATAGAAATGCTCCTTTTCTGTAGAATATTAGTAAGAGAAGTCTGTGTTTGTTAATGTGTATTAACAAACGCAGAATTAATAACAGATAAAAGAAGTTTGGCAGATGACGGCCCCTCCTCCCCTCTTCTCTCTCCCGCCCTCTCCCTCCTCCTCCTTCTCCTCTTCCTCCAGGACCATCTACTCCCCTTACTTGGGCCTTTTTCTCTCTGGCACGGAGGTTGAGGAGCTGGAACTATTGAAACTTGTAACTTTACAGTTCTGTTAAAGACTTCTGGTTTTGATTTGGGCGTCACCACTCTACCTCTAGACGGAACCGCTTCTGGGAGCACTCGCAGCTGTTAGGCTTCTCACTTTTACGCAATTCTTCCATAGTTGGATATCTTGGGTGCCATTGATATCCTAAGAAGCTCACAGCTTCTCTGACCCGATTCCACAACCTGGAGATGGATCGAGCATTGTGGGTCACCTCGTACTCCACCTCTGTTTAAACTGAACCAAGATGCTGCCTCAGCGGGTCATATGCTTGTTGCTGTGCAGCGAGATCGGCGCGACTCAGCTACTCCGGCACAAAAGGTCGACTCTCGGTCCTCATTATGAATCCACCACCGCCGACAGGAATGCGCACAGCCGGAGATGGCGCACAGTCAGCTGGTGGAGCAATGGAGGAGCCATCGCGAAGGTCCCGCCGATGGTTAGTATTGATCCAGAATCATCTGAGCCGATGGCAGCACAGTACCCACGGTCTGTGCGTAAAAGCTCCGCAGAAAATGCAAATTTACGCACCAAGGAAAGTAGGAGAAAAGGCGAGTGTACTGTGGGACAAGTCCTCAAACAAACCGTTCACGGACCTAAATGCGCAGTTAGAACCGATGAGAACGATCCGAGGCACACGGAGGACCGGATCAGGCGGAGTGAGCCGCTACCGGACTCACCGAAGGCTCTGCCTGTCGCCATGGCGCAGGAGCAGGATACATTATTCCCCTTAATGTTCAACAGCAGCAACTATGAAGAGGAGGACTACGCCTTCCCGGACATCCCTGACTCCACGCCGTTTGGCCCAGTGAAGCCGCGAACCAGACACAAGCAGATGAAGAACCCGTTTTATCCGCTCACTGCAGCGTCCTACGGAGCGTACGCGGTGCTGATGGTGGCCGCCGTCATATTCAGCGTGGGCATCATGGGGAACGTGTCGCTCATGTGCATCGTGTGTCACAACTACTACATGAGGAGCATTTCCAACTCCCTGCTGGCCAACCTGGCGCTCTGGGACTTCATCGTTATCTTCTTCTGCCTGCCGCTCGTAGTTTTCCACGAGCTCACCAAGAACTGGCTGCTGGGAGAGTTCTCATGTAGGATCGTCCCCTATCTGGAGGTGAGAGGGGGTTGATGTGAAGCGGGGTTCTACTGCTGAGGGTATGCTGAATTTTAAACGTCATAAAGGCCATATATATGCAGTGTATGGTTGTGTCTCAGCAATCAGGGATCACCTGAGCTGTGGATTTCTGCAGCTGCTGTAGTAACTAAAGCAAAGAATGACATAGAATTATGTCCTACTTCATGTTGGTCCCTATAAAATGTACTGACATTTGATGTAAGCTTCTGATAACCATGGGGAAACATGAGTGATGTGAAAACTTTAGCAAAAAGCACTGTATCTCATCCGCAGTTAATCACATCCAGCCTCATGTGTGGAAAGTCTTGAGTTTTGCTATTAACAATTGGTGCTAATAATGTCCAAGTTTTTCTCTAATATTTACTGATTCTGATCTATCGACTTGTAATTGAATTCACTATCAATAAATATGATCCACCAAAGTGAGCACTGCTCATTGTTTAAAATGAAGTGTTCACACTAACCTACAAGCAAGGCAGGAGGCCCTGAGGGTTGAGGGTGTGTTAATATCAGACAACATGTAATATCTTGACAAACTACCAAGCTGCAGCAGATGTTGGGCTCAGGAAAATGATTTTCCCTCTGCTTTGACTGTCAGGGGGACAAACTAAACGTCTTTGATTTTATTATGTTGATGCACTCTACTTTCTTTCTGATGCTCTTTCATGTGAAAGTGATATCAGTAGAAATCTGTAAGGGTCCCTGTTTATAGAGTTTAAAAGGGAAAGGCTATTTCCAGGTGGTTCAATATGATCCTGCTGCCTAGAAATGTGTTAAACCCATCGGTCCCATCAATCTTGCCCGCAAGCTGAATTCCCGCAGTATTTGTGTGTTCACAAACACACCAGAATCTATCTTGTACCGCTCCCGCTTGAAAACCCTTTGTGTCTGAACCAAAAAACGATCCGGGCCAATCACGTTGCAGTATTGTGGTTTAAGGTGGGACATAAAAGCTGAGAGGAAAGCAAGAGCTGATGAGCCCACAGCCGAACCAACACAAACATGGCAGCGCATGATTTCTTCTTTGAGAGAAGAACAGCAAGAAGCGCCTTTACCAGCGTAACTTGTGGTTTCTCATGGCGGCTGCTTTTTATATTTTCATTTGAGATCGTGATTGGCTATAACCAACCTTTGCTTCGGCCAGTCAGCTCGGTAAATTCTGCTGAAGGTCCCTCCTTTCCCCAAATGGATTCAATGGAATCTGGCAGGACCAGATTGATGTGCAGAACGTAAAGTGCTACACATTATCAATCTGACTGGCCATGTTACAGTCCCGTATGGCCTGATGAAAGTCTGTTTGGCTGTTGCTGACACAGAACTGTAGTAATTCTGCAGATGAAAAGATCAGAGGAGAAGTAGGAGAACAGTGGATCAGGCCTCAGCTCTTAATCATGTTTAATGGACCAGAATGACACGAGGGGTTGCTGATGTGATTAGTGTCACATCACACTCTAAAAAACCTCCTGGATGTGTTACAATCTGCTCTCCCATCAGACCGGGGAGTGGGATTAGTGAATCCCCTCGCAGACTGAGATTAGACCATGACCCCCTTCTGACCACAGGACTGTCTGCATCACGGTAAACAATGACAGACTCTCCTGAATGTACTTTAGGCTCCGTCCGTTATTCAGCTTCAGTGTACCAGTTTTCTATTGCCATATCATTTTGTATGTCAGAATATCTCGATAAAATGGATGAAATCATGCTACATGAAACGTGGAGCAACAGCAACATGATTTGAACCTGTACAATACACTACAGCCACGCAGAAATAATGTGCCAACCTCCACAGAGTCCAACTGTTAGACAACAAACAATAGTGTTAGTGAGATCCGAGTGCTAGCAAATCACGTCTAATAGGTTCAACTGAAACTAAAAACGCCTGGAAGGCAATCTCACCAGAAGTCTGCGATTTTGAATGATCACGTCTCACTACAGATGAGATATAAAGAGGTTTAAAGCAGTTCACAGGATGTTCTTTAATATTTTAATATAGTTTATTTATAGAGCACCAATGACAACAAATATCGTCTCAAAAGACTTTATAAAATAACTGAACAACTTACCAGTCATACAGAGATATTCAAAATAACATCCATTCTAAATTGACCCTAGACTAGTCATTAAATAATGCAATCAAATTCAGGTTATTTTTCAAATTGGTTGAAACCAGTGGGCCGGTATGGACCGGTACACAGTACCAGCACTTCTAGATTTTACCCCTCAGAGTACCGGGACGTTTTTCTAGCGTGCAGTGTGCACCGGGACTTCTACCCGCCCCCGACAACCTCTCCATAGTTTATAGCTTGTAACCTATTTGTTAATTTAAAAAAAAAAGTCGCCTCATCAGAAACCCATTGACTTGGTGCGTAACACTCAAGTGGAATATAGGGGCTTTGCATGAGCGAGGAAAAGTGGAGAAAAATAAGCATTAGCGCATCCAACAGGGAACCTGCTGCTGCACACACACCTCTGTAGGTCCAGGGGCAGTGGTAGCCCTTTGGGGGCCCTGAGCACAAATGCTGTGTGGTGCCCCCCACGTGGAAATGAACAATAAGACAAGATTTGCCAGTAAGTTTTTCTGTATTTCCAAAATAACTCCTCAATATTAATGTTTTGAAAAGAGATGCAACAAATAACAGGAGAAAGTAAGATCCTGAAAAAAACATGAAACTAATTTTGTATCAACAATGGTTCATATACTTCCACGCAAGAAAACTCTGTTTTATATGTCAAGGAGGAAAATTAACAAAGACACTAGAATTTACTTGGGATTAAAATGAGAAAATAAATAAAGTACAAAGAATGAAATGCAACAATGGGCAGTGTAATACAAAAGTAGGACACATCCTATAAAGTGCTCTTAGAATAAGACTAATTTTTGTCCTGTTTTCACACGCTTTAATAACATGCTTTAAACAGGTTATTTTAAATATGTATTATTTCAATAACTATGATTAGCCACCACCCGCCCCCCAACTAAAGGGGGAATACCGGTACGTATGTTTTTTTCACTTAAAGCACCGGTTGAAAGCCAGCAGATATCAAGTCACTGGCTTACATCATTTAATCCATCTGTTTTGCATTTACTTTGTTTTTTATTCATCCAGATTTAAAGATAAAGCGAACCTGATCGCAGAAGTCAGTATAAGGAGGAGCTGCGGTCACTAAGTGTTCGCACATACATACACACAAAGAAACTGCGAAAAAGCGTTTTTATGCATTAATTATCTTAAAGAGGATGACATGAGATGACGTGTAGTGAATTGGCGCTATATTAAATTGAATTCAAATTGAATTAAAGTCTTACCCGAACACCAAGCCTTTTCTGCCTCTCAAACTGTAAGAGGAAGTCAGAAGGAAGGTGAACTGAATGAAGAAGCTCAGAGCAAAGCAGCCCAGGGCAGCGCACCAGTAGGAAGTTTGTCAAATTAGCAGTGCTGTGAAAAAGTAATTCTACTCTTACACATTTCTGTAATTTTGTCACATTTAAATGCTTTAGCAAACACATTTAATATCAGATAACGATAACCCAAGTACCTACAAACATCCGTTTTCCAATGATTTCATTTCAGGAAAAGCATCTAATCAAACCAACCTGACATCAAGTGGGAAGGGAACTACTTCCTAAACGTAATACCTGGTTGCTTGGTCCATGGCAGCAACAGCTGTCCTCACATGTTTGTAAGGATGGTCTTTTCCATCTCTGTGGGTGAACTTTGACCCCCTCTGGTTTGCAAAATTGTTATAATTCAGACGCATGGATAGGTTTTTCAGCATGAAAGACCTGTTTTAGGTCACACCACCGCATCTTAATTAGGTTTCATTTCAGACTTTACCTAGGTAAAAAAAATCAATTATTTTTTATTTGTTTCAGATTTTATTTTTTCAAATTAAAAGTTTTAGTTTTTTTACGAATTGAATTATTTTTTAATCACTTTTTACAAATTACATTACACTTTTGGGGCTGGACTGCCTCTGAAGGGTGGAGCGAAGGCGAATAGAAACGTTGTTGCTAATGTCCACACAGGCCTATAGAAATGGGCCTGTATGCCACAGTCGCAAACATGACTGCTAGGTTAATTGGTCTGTGCAAATTGTTGTTAGGCATGAGGATGTGCGTGTATGACTGTTGGTCCCGGTTGTTTCTGTGTTGCCCTGTGATGGACTGTCAACCTGTCGATGCTGTAACGCTCCTCTCAACCAATGACTGCTGGAGGTGGGGACACAAAAGATAAAAACTGAGACCAGTAACCAATAAATCAATGCAGTGATATCACAATTAAGTGTGATTATGTATTTTTAAGAACTATGTTTGTTTTGAGGAATTTGGATTAAGGTCAAATTAGTTTTAAAACAGATTTAGGACAACTGGTTTGTGTTCAAACAACCAGTTTCCAATGCAAATTTGCTGAATTAGAAATAACCTTTTGAACATTTGATTCTTAATGTTGAATTAACTAGCCATCACATTGATTTTATTGAATGGAGTGATGGACTACTAAAATGGCAGATTAAAGCAGACTCACAATATGGCCGTCGGACAGCAGGTGGGATGATTATCCGGAATTAGCGACTCAACTAACAGGAGAAAATATTAGCTGTGGTGCTAACAGCAAGAAGGTCCTGGGTTTGAACCCTGGGTTCACCCTGGGTCTTTCTGCATGGAGTTTGCATGTTCTCCCTGTACATGCGTGGGTTCTCTACAGGTACTCCAGCTTTCTCCCACAGTCCAGAAACGTGACTGTTAGTCTTATTGGTCTCTATAAATTGCTGTGTGGGAGTGTGTGCGTGCATGTTGTCTGTCCTGTGTGTCTCTATGTTGCCCTGTGATGAACTGCCGACCTGTCCAGGGTGGACTCCTCCTCTTGCCCAGGGACTGCTGGAGATGCCAGTGACCTGCCCTCCCGCGACCCTGCATGGATAAGCGGATATAGAAAATGGATGGACTGATGGACTATCCTACTGGTGGATAGTCTTCACATGATTATGTGAAGACGACATCTGCAGTTTAATAAAAACATCAGCACTTGAAAACGGATGTTTTGCCATGGTTTTCATAGTCAAACACTTACAGCCATTTGGACTTTTCTAATGTGAACGCACTTATACTGACATCATTTTTGGTCACCTGATTTTCTTCATAATATTTTCCTTTGGGCTGTAAATGATTTTACATAAATACAGCTAATTCTTCCTTTCCTTTGATCCTGATCATCTAGAAAAGAGGTCTGCATTTTTTAAGAATCAAAGGAGCCATCTTTGCCCTCGGTCCAGCTACAAGAAAACTCTTTTACGTCCATAAACCTTTTGAAAAAAGACGTCTTCTAATTTTCGATGACTATCTATTGTAGGAAATTTGTTGCCATAAAAAAATAAAATTTAACACTGTTTTAGATTTTAAAATAAATGAAAAATATAAAACTTTTACTAAGAGGATGGACTCATTTTCTTCTTTGAGGTGTTGATATTTGAGGACATTTCCAGTCTGATGAAAAGAAAGATAGCTCTAAGAAATATTACTGGGCCTTGGTGTCACTCTGCTTTGCAAACTGAATGCAATGATCACATGAAAGATACGGCATCTTTTTTTTTTCTTCTAAATTTCAACTGTTAGTTTGTTTGTTTTTATTTTTAACCAGAGTTAGCAGCCATTGTGGAAGGGAACAGCCACTTGCAGTTCTGGAGCCACATGTTGCAAACCCCTGAGAAGATGCTGTACTCACAGACAGTCAGGGGCAAAAGTAAAGAAATGCAAATTTTGCTTCTGTGAAATACGAGTCTCATCCTGACAGGTGGTACCATCTAAGGCATGTTTTGTGGCAGTAGATCAGGGCTGGCGTTGGGCTGTTCACAGACAGGTGTCTATATGACCTAATCTGTTTCTTCTCTTCTGCCAGGTGGCATCTCTTGGGGTCAACACTTTCACACTGTGCGCTCTGTGCATCGATCGTTTTCGTGCAGCCACCAATGTCAAGATGTACTATGAGATGATCGAGAACTGGGTGTCCACCACAGCCAAGCTGGCGGTCATTTGGGTTGGTGCGTTGCTGCTGGCTTTACCTGAGCTGCTCATCCGACAGCTAGTGACGGAGGACAGTGACCCGCCCGATGTCACGCCCTGTGAACGCTGTGTGGTTCGGATCTCCACTGAGCTGCCGGACACGCTGTATGTCCTGGGCCTAACTTATGATGGGGCCCGCCTCTGGTGGTACTTTGGCTGCTACTTCTGTCTGCCAACGCTGTTCACTATCTGCAGCTCACTGGTCACTGCCAGAAAGATCCGTCATGCTGAGCGAGCTTGTGTACGGGGGAGCAAGAAGCAAATCCAGCTGGAGAGCCAGATGAACTGTGCCGTAGTGGCCTTGGCCATCCTTTACGGCTTCTGCATCATCCCTGAGAACATCTGCAATATTGTCACTGTGTACATGGCGGCTGGAATCCCTAGGAGGACCCTGGACATCCTGCATCTGGTCAGCCAGCTGTTGCTGTTCTGCAAGTCGGCGGGAACCCCTGTCCTGCTGTTCTGCCTGTGCCAGCCCTTCACCAGAGCCTTTCTGGACTGTTGCTGCTGCTGCTGTGAGGAGTGTGACCCGCCCCGCAACAGCGATGTGGAAAACGAATGTGCCACCACTGAGCTGGAGCTATCCCCGTTCAGCACCATCCATAGGCAGCCTTCCACCTCAGCTGCATACTCTGTTGTAGGGACACATTGCTGAGATACGAGCTGCATGGCTGAATAGCTTGAGGTGATCAGGAAGATGAGTGAACAGTTCCTAGCTGTCCAATTCTGAGAGACCCCAAATGTTGAACAGACTCATAATGCCAATGCAAACCACCCAGTGTTTAATGAAATGAATGGGTTTATTCAATAACGGCCTAAATCTATGAATTCTTTTTTTTTCTGTGTACAGGAACAGGTTTTTATTATTTTTCTCAAGTTACATCCTTGAAGCATCAATCCTTTTACACCAATAATAGCCTATTAGAGGCAATAAAGCACAGACAGATCTGTGGTACATGACGCCATTGTTTGTATTGAACATTTAAAACTTCACCTAAAGGCAAAAAGACATCCCATTTAATTGGAATCCTTTTTTAGTTCCAAACCTTGTATGAAAAGCAAACAGATGGCCACCCTCAGCCTCAAGTTGCATCTGCATACTTGCTGAGATTCCACATCTCACCACCAGACATGACCCATTTCACTCCAAACTTGATCAGAGATGAAGTCATGAGTTGGACATATCCTAACATTCAGATATTTAAATGTATTTATATGGAGCCTACCTCGGGCACAGCCATCTTGAATTACACTGCTGCCACCTCTTTGTAAAGGCAAAAATACCTGCAACAGTACCTTATCTAGCCTGTTTTGATCTCATTAGATAAAAAACATTAGGAATAAATAAATGTATGCCTTGGAGGTGGGATTTTCATGCATGTAATACATTTTCACTAATGGGTCTCAACTCCAGTAAAACCTCAATTAAAAAAATTAAGGAGTTAGGGCCCTTGTTGAACTCCTCGATTTAGTTTCTATATGAAAAGATTCCACTCACTATTAATTAACCTAGTATTTCTAGAGCTTTCACTTGTATTTTTATCACTTTTATCAGTCATAATTTCAATCTATATCAAAACACAAGTAGACTGAATATAAAGACTGTGTTGAGAAAAGTGGCGTAAAAGGATCCATTTATGGTAAACTGGCTGTTTTTGTGTATGAATCGGTGAATGATTTAAGTATTTCCATTTTGCTTTTACAGTGAAGTATTAAATTTGATCTGTTTCTAAAAGCGCTTTTCTGTCATTTTTAAACATGGGTTATAATACAAGTAGTTTGCTTATTTTCCACCAGTGTTTTAGAGAAGAAGAAGAAACAAACTGGCACTCTTCAAAAAGCAGAATTCTTTGATTTCTTCTGTTTTTGCATTTTTGTCACTAATCCTTCAGATCATCATACAACCTTTTGTAACAGACAAAGGTGACCTGAGTAGATTCAAAATGTGGCTTTTAAATTATGAATTTAGTTAAGGGAAAAAGCAATTCAAACCAACCTGGTCTTATAAGAAAATAGCATAAAATGGGATTATAACCCAGTTCTTTTGGTTTAATTTTAATAGCAACACCCAGGCCTGATTACTACTACTGACATGTAGAATCAAGAGATCTCTTAAACTGAACCTGTCAGGCAACATAAAGTAGGCTAAAACATCTAAAAAGCATGCCCTGATCTAAAGTAAGTCTACAACAGATGAGAAACAAAGTCATCTAAGACTTTTGGCTTTAGGAGTGGCCAGACAACCAAATTATCCCAATAACTTGTTAATTCATCCAAAACGTCACAGAAGAACCCAGAAAAGCATCTAAAGTGCTGCCTAAAAAAGAGGCTGACAACAAATGGCCTCCAAGAGCATTGCCAGGTAAAAACCACTGCGGAGCAAAATGAACACTTAGGACTGCTCTACATTTTTCATCTTGATCTCCCAGACATTTGGGGAAATCTGTGACCCGACAAAACAAAAGTTGAACCTATTGCAAGGTGTGTGTCCCATTACATCGGGAGAAAAGCTAACAGCATTCTAAAAACTATAAAATTGTGGTGTTGATAGTAGTGTGATGGTCTGAGACTGTTTTACTGCCTCTGGAAGACTTGTGGTAAAATTAAGCATGAATTCTGCTGTCTTCTAAAACATCATAAAGGAGAATGTCTGGCCATCTCTTCATCACCTCAAGCTGAAGCGTACTTGGATTCTACAACCGGACGGTGATCCAAAAAATACCAGCAAATCCAAGTCTGAATGGCTAACGAATAGCAAAAGGAAGATTTTGAAGTGGTGTGGTGTCAAGTCCTGCCTTGAAACTGACAGATGCTGTGGCAGCAGGACGTTCATATTGGAAAATCCTCCTATGAATGAATGAAAGAAAACAATTATGCAAAGAAGAGTGGGCTGGAATTCCTCAGCAGTGACGTAAAAGACTACAATCAACCCATTAATAAATTAAATCATTCAAAAACAGATATTTATATTAACTCAGGTTATCTTTTTGTCAGCCAAATAATTTATGTTCTGAAAAAATTAAGTGTGACAGAATAGGCTAAACAAAATACATTTTCTACTGGGTAAATACTTTTACACAGATTATACCAGGAATAATCTTCCCAGAGATACTTAAATTACCATTTGTAATACACAAGAAATGTTCATATTAAGGTGAATATGAAGGAAGTTAGCTATAATTTGAAGGTAATATGACGAAAAAAGACAATATCATGGGTACCCTATGCACAGTCTAGTAGACTCCGACATCCTCTAGTTGGACAAAAGAGAGAAAGAAGTGGATGACACCACCTTTTCGGTGGTTGGACCTGTTTCTCGTCTAGGCCCTTCAAGAGCATGCTCCCCACCATGGGGAGCATGCTACACTATGAGTTGGTTATACAGAACACGAGGAGGGGCTAGTTATTTTTTATAAATTTGTGCAGCACTTTGTGACCCTGGTCTGTGAAAAGTGCTATAGAAATAAAGTTTACTTACTTCCTTACTTACTTGAAGCCTGAGCAGTCAGTGGTTTATTCTTTTCACCCAACCGCAGGTCTGCCCAAACGCATCTATTTCTGAGAATAGGGAACATGCAAATATGCTGCACAATCACTGTGAATGTGATCAGAGTTTTCAGCAGTGGCGCTATGGTGCTACCTCACTTCAGAATTGCAGGGAAATTGTAGACACTAAATATGGCCGGAGATCCTTCACCACATGTCCTCCCCCCTCTCTCAAACCCTGTTTCCTGTCAGCCTACTTTGAGAAAAATAAGCCACTAGTGTTAGGAGACAGCACAAACCGGGGGCTCTACATTTGCTGCACTATGATATGGGGGTGAGCTGTTTTTGTTTCTTAGGGTTTCCCGCACCTTGCTTTCTGATTGGCTACACGTCATATTGAACAGGCTCGTTTGTCTTCGGGGACACCACACACGCGAGGATATCGGGGCAAAACAATCAACATGTTGAATATCCCTGATTTCAGCTTGGAGCGGTCCCAATGTTCCAGATCGCTTTTAGCACACAACAGGAATATCTCTTAAGATTATCTGAAGAGCCACACCAATAGTCGAAGCCTGTCAGAAGGGGAAGATCGGGGCAAAACATCCTGCTGTGTTAACCAGCCTTCAACTATTGCTGCTGATAATGTCATGTTCTCTTTCTATAGACAATACATTTGTCGCTGACTTCTTGTGTTTAACCCTGTCTCTCTTCAGGATAAAGTAAGTGAAGGAGCTATTGCTGCCACCTTCATGACCCCCCAGGGGCTCATGGCAGACATCCGGTTACACCAAGTCTGGTTCTGTTGGAGGTTTCTTCCTGATCAAAGGGACTTTTGATTTCCACTGTTACTACATGCATACTTAGTTTGAGGGATTGCTGCAAAGTTAAGGATGATGTGATCCAACCAACTGTCCACTGTTGCAACATGCTTGTTCAGTAGGAGGTATTGTTGCAAGTCTCAGTGGAATCTGTTCAGTTTAGAATAATAAATGGAATCTGATTGCATTGTTTGAAAACCTGGATCATATTGAAATGTATGTAATCGACTTGGAACCTGTTTGTATGATTGGATTGAACTGACTATATGTTTCTATAATCTGAATTTGACTGAACTGATATATCTCAAGAATTGAGACATTTCCTTTTTTTATTATTACAATTATTTGTAATGATTATGAAACTGAAACCGATATTCAGCCAGACACAGGAGAAATGTTCAGGAAGTTTATTAAAGGAACAAGTGAGGGTTGAGGTAAAAACAAACAAAAACAGTCCTTGGGAAAGTCCAGGGGGGAGACAGGCAGGATGAACGGATGATGAACAGACCCAGGCCGGGGGAAATGATCCAGAGGGGAAGCAGAGCTTCGGTAGCAGTCCAGACTGGGAACTCCAGGAGACAGGTCCACCCAAGATCCGAGAAAACTGGCAACCAGAAGCAGTCTAGGATTAGCAGGCTCGGTAAATTTACAGGCGGGCGAGGGTTGAGCACACAGGCAGACAATCCAGGTGCAAACAGAGGCGGTGGTTGAGGAGCAGGTCAGGTCCAGTTTCCAGGCAGGCAATCAGAAACACAATAGGGGTCAGGCTAGCTCGGACACAGTAAACAGACACTGGTCAAAACATGGACAGGCAGGCAAGACAAGAGAATGCTGGAAGTTTGCACCGGGAGGATTGAGACGTTCTGGCAGGGAAGTGGCAGAGGAGGGAGGTTTAAATAGACAGGTGAACAGAGTGACTCCAATTAAGCCAGAACAGGTGGAGGTGATCAGGGAAGTGACTGAAAGTGAAGATGAGCTGACAGGATACGTGGAAGGGGACAGAAGCCAAACTAAACTAATCCAGAACCAAAATAACCACTAAACCTAAGATAGAAAACCAAACTAAGACTAAACAGAACACACGCAAATAATAGAAACCAGAACTAAAACTATGACATTATTTTATGTAAATAGTCTCAAGAAGCTTTACAAAAGAAGCTTTTTGGATTTACTTCTACCACACTTTCAAACATGAAAGTGGGAAAAATTCTGCTGACTGTTCGCTTTCAATGAAAGCACAGCACACGTCCAAAAGAAGAGAAGAGGCTGAAGCTTCTCACTGTCTATGCGGTGGACAGAGCTAGCATTGTTTTTACAGTACAGACTCAAAACGCTGTCTTCGTCTGAGACCTGGAGTCAGTGCAGCAAACTCTAAAATCTTAGTCAAGGATGACTCGACAGGAGGATACTGTTGTAGAGATAAGGTATTAACAGACATTTTTTCTCTTTGACAAAACTTCTGCTCCTGTCATAATATTGCTGCAGAATCAGTCTCACCACCACAACTCTCAGCTTGCTGTTCTCTCGCCATCGTTTCGTCATCATGGTTGCCACCCAGCCAGGGAGGACATAGTGCACCATTGTCCTAGCCTGCTGTTGTCATAACTACCCAGTTGAGTCTGCCTGTGTGCTCACCCATGGAGTGAACAGAATGACAGTGAAGCAGACAGAATATGGAGCCTCATTTAGTCCGAGGCAAGCTGTCACTGATTGTTTCTGGTCTGAACTAGTGTGGTCTAGTCACTGAAGAAAAACCACAAACATGTTTACAGGTAGATCAACCCAATGCTGAAGCTCCTTCAGTTGTGATTACCACAGTGCATGTAAATATATGTTTCTGCTGCAGCTGCCTCCACACATGCTGAATATGAGAGGTACGTACCCCCCCCCCCCACACTATCACAGATGTTGGCTATTGTACTTTGTGCTGAAAACAACCCAGATGGTCCTTTTCCTCAATGGTTTGGAGGACGTGACGTTCATGACTTCCAAAAACAATCTGAAAATGTCAGACCACACCACACTTTTCCACCTTGCATCAGTCCAGCTCAGTAAAGTCAGGCCCAGAGAAGTAAGCGGCGTTTATGGGTGTTGTTGATATATAGCTTTTGCTTTGCATGGCAGACTTTTAACTTGCACTTGTAGATGTAGCAGCAAACTGTTAACAGACAATGGTTTTCTGAAGTGTTCCTGAGGCCACGTTATAATATCCTTTTCAGAATGATATTATTTTTAATGCACCAACATCTTATGGATCGAAGGTCAAGGGCATTTATTGTTGGTTTTAAGCCTTGCTGCTTACATGCAGAGATTTTTCCAAACTCTCAGAATCTTTTGACGATATAATGGACTGTAGATGATGAAATCCCTAAACTTTTTGCAATTTTACACCGAGAAACATTCTTCAACTCTTGGACTATTTGCTCACATGGTTGTTCACAAAGTAGTGAACCTTGTCCAAACCTTGCTTGTGAACAACTGAGCCTTTAGGGGAGGAGCCTTTTATACCCAAACATGTCACTCACCACTTTCCAAATAAGCTGGTCACTTGAGAAATGTTCCAAATAGGTGTTTTTTGAACATTCCTCAACTCTGTCAGTCTATTGTTGCCCCAGTCCCATTTTTTTTTGGAATGTGTTGCAGGCATCAAAATAAGAATGAATGAATATTTGCTAAATAAAAGTGTATCAATTAGAACATTAAATATTGTGTCTTTGTAGTGTATTTAATTGCACAGAGGTTGAAAAGGATTTGCAAATGATTCTGTCTTTATCTATGTTTTACACAACATCCCAACTTAAATGGAAATGGGTTAAGAGTTCTTTTTTACAGCAAACTGAGTTTTAGGAGAACATGTGAGCTTCCACCCTCCCATTGTTTACACCAGAGATCAGCAATTGATCAGTATGAGGGATTGCTGCAAAGCCATGGACAATGCAGACGACTCTCCCTGTAGCTCTACGCTTCTCCAGGAGTGAATGCTGCTTGTCGGGACTTTGAAGCAATCAACTGGTTCCCTTACATAGGACATTTTTGACCAATCTGTATAATATGATTGATTTTGACTTTGTAAAGTGCCTCGAGATGACATGTTTCATGAATTGGCGCTATATAAATAAAATTGAATTGAATTGAATTGAATTAGCTCTCTATATCTCTGCTGAGAAGGAGGAGAAGCAAAACCCTACATTTGAAGGATGTCAGCAGTTGCATGCTGGTTGCACTCACCTTAACAGTCCTTAACCATCCTTGTCCCCGGGTGGCGTCTTCATTAAATCAGCTGCAGTTCATCTACCAGCCTAGCATCAGGGTGGATGATGCCATCATCTACCTCCTGCACTGAGCACTGACCCACCTGGAGAAGTCTGGAAGCATTATGAGGATCATGTGCTGTGATTTCTCCAGTGCTTTTAATACCATCCAGCCAGGACTTCTGGACATGCTGCAGCTGTCAGGAGTGGACCATCGCCTGTGCCAGTGGATACTGGACTGCCTCACTGGCCACCCACAGTATGCGAGGACACAGGGCTGTGTCTCTTACAGGATGGTCAGAAGAACAGGAGCCCTGCAGGGACCTGTGCTGGCACCGTTCCTGTTCACCTTTTACACTGAAGACTTCATCAACTCACCAGGATACCATCTCCAGGAGTTATCAGATGACTCTGCCAAAGTTGGCCTCATCACAGGTGAGGAGTACTGAGAGTACAGACACTGGATACTTTGTGTTGGCAGAACCCTCTCCTGATCAACATGGAGACAAATAGGAGGTTGAGGTGATTTTCTACAGGTCCACTCCCACCACACTGGCACCGGTGAACGTCCAGGGAACTGATGTTGAGATAGTGGACTTTTATAGGTACCTGGGTGTTCACCTGAACAGTAAACTGGACTGGAGTCACAACATTAAAGCTTTTTTACAGGAAGAGTGACAGCAGACTCTACCTGCTGAGGAGACTGGGGTCTTTTGGACTGCAAGGGGCGCTCCTAACGACCTTTTTGATCTTGTGGTGGCATCAGCCATCTTCTATGGTGTAGTTTGTTGGAGCAGCAGCTTAGCTACGGCTGACAGGAAGTGGTCAGATAAGCTAATCAGGAAGGCCAGCTCTGTTCTAGGATGTCTCTGTGACCCAGTGGAGGTGGTGGGAGAGAGAAGACAAGGCAAGGCAAGTTTATTTATAAAGCACTTCTCAGTAATAAGATGATTCAATGTGCTGTACATGAACAAAACAAAAATTGTAAACTTCTTCTCACTCCTTTTTCAAACATTTACCTAATGAATCTGATGATGTCCATCCATCCATTTTCCTACAGACATATCCCTATTGGGATTACAAGGGGTGCTGGTGCCTATCTCCAGCTGTCTATGGGCAAGAGGTGGGGTACACCGTGGACAGGTAGATGAACTGCAGTCTATCACAGGTCAACACAGAGACAGACAGGACAAACAACCATTCTCACACACACTCACACCTAAGGAGAATTTAGAGAGACCAATTAACCTAACAGTCATGTTTTTGGACTGTGGGAGAAAGCCATGCAAACTCCATGCAGAACGACCCAGGGTTGGACTCAAACCCAGGACCTTCTTGCTGCAAGGTAACAGCACTACCCACTGCACAACTGTGCAGCCCATGAATCTGATTATGTATTTTATTGTGAATATATGTATTCTATATGTTTATTTACATTTTCATTTCTGTCTGTTCGAAATAAAGAATCTGAATCTGTAGCAGAGCTGGAGAGCTCCTTCAGTAGCTACGTTTACATGGACAATCATGGACAATCAGAATAGAAATGCATCATGTAAACAAGCCAATTGGAATATTGCGATAGGATTAAACTCAATTGGAATGAAATTGTAATCTGAATAAGAGGGGAAGTTTATGCCGATTGATAATCCGATCAACATGAATGTAAACGCTTGTCAGGATCAAGTTATTCTGAATGTGGCAAACCGACCCGAGTGCACATCGTAAAAGTGACGTATTTCCGCATTGTTGAGTGACGGAAATATGTCAGGAAGCAAAACTGTCGGAGCTCCCAATACAACATTTCAATTCGAAATATTAAAAGAGCTCATAATTATTATTTATTCGGCAACTACTCAACTATTATGAAATGGGAGGCAAATTTATCAGTCAGCAAGGAGCCACTCATTGACATGCAGGCAGTGCAGCAATTCAATTCAATTCAATTCAGTGTTATTTATATAGCACCAATTCATTATACATGTCATCTCAAGGCACTTTCCAAAATCAAATTCAATCAGATTATACAGATTGAGTCAGATTATACAGATTGGATCAGATTATACAGATTGGTCAAAAACATTTCCTCTCTAAGGAAACCCAGTAGATTGCATCAACTCTTGAAAAGCAGCATTCTCTCCTCCTGAAGAAGCGTAGAGCCACAGGGACAGTCGTCTGCATTGTTGATGGCTTTGCAGCAATCCCTCATAGTGAGCAAGCATGAAGTGACAGTGGAAAGAAAAACCACCCATTAGCGGGAAGGAAAAACCTCCAGCAGAACCGGGCTCACTATGAACGGTCATCTGCCTCGACCGACTGGGGGTTACAGAAGACAGAGCAGAGACACAACAAGACAGACAAAAAAGCACAGAAGCACACATCGATCCAGGAATCTTTTCTACGTTATATGGTAATAGCGGGTGATCGGTCTTCCTTGGATGATGTCACAGCTAACAGAACACCAGACCAGGTGTATCTACTATGAAGAAAAAGTGACAGAGAACAAAAAAGGTAAAAGATGAAATAACAATCAAGAAATGCAAATTGGAGAACAGTAGGAGAACTCAGCAGAGTGAGAGAAATAGACCCTGATGTCCTCCAGCAGCCTAAGCCTATAGCAGCATAACTATAGAGGTAGCTCAGGGTAACCTAAGCCACTCTAACTATAAGCTTTGTCAAAAAGGAAAGTTTTAAGATTAGTCTTAAAAGTAGACAGGGTGTCTGCCTCACGGACCAAAACCGGGAGTTGTTCCACAAGAGAGGAGCCTGATAGCTAAAGGATCTGCCTCCCATTCTACTTTTAGAGACTCTAGGAACCACCAGCAGACCTGCAGTCTGAGAGTGAAGTGCTCTGTTAGGAACATACGGGGTAATCAGAGCTCTGATATATGATGGAGCTTGATTATTAAGGGCACATAACAGCCCCTCTCTGGGAACCTCAAAACTCACATTTTTCAGCAGTTGTGACAGGTGATGACATTGATCTTTACTTGTGGAAAGGCTTCCTAAATGTCAAACAAAAGTGGAAACAAGTCCATCCTCTTTCCTCTGGCCTTCTTTGCCCACAAAGCAAATTTTGTTTGGAAATTTCACTGAGCCGGTCTGTGACACTTGATATTTGTAAGGTTCTGTACCCTGCAGGCATAGTATGGACAATGGAAGGAAGGATGTTTGCCGTTCTCCAAACATGGCTGATGTATTGTGGTTCATTCTCTTTACTTTCATTTAATCTGTTCATTAGTTCTTGTGGTTCATGCTGCGGTATGTGGAGTCTAAGTTGGAGCTATAATGTTTTCCCAATTTCTCTGAACATTCCATGTACTGACCTTGGGGTGAGATTCCTGACGTGCCCAGTCCTGGGAAAATTATCACCATCTTAAATGTTTTCCATTGGAAATATTCTGAACTTAATTTATAATGTTATGATAAAGGTTGTGGTTGTAATGTGATAAAATGTAAGAGTTCATATGATGTGAATACTCTTTTGAAACACAGTTGCTGCAACTGGCATCTCTTTCTATTGAGCCACTGAAAAACATTTCAGTAACATGTTAACTGAAAGCAAACACCTGGGCTACGAAGGACCACAGAAGAGCCATGTGGACCCAGTAGCATGACTGTACTGGGAGTGCAGCTCTGTTTATCTCTGATCCTATGACTTCTTGGGGAAATCTTTAACTTTTCTTTCAGCCTCATCATTTATTTAAAAAAGGTTGTTTTCTTTTTATCTTACATGCATGTCTTTGGGCAAGGACACAACATTCCTGTCTAATTGTGTTGTCTATAAAATCACTTGAAGGGCTCTCTTTGTATGTGAACCAAATTCTTGTCTAATCACCCATTTGGCTTTGATTTGCTCTCTGGCTCTGGCCTTGGATGTTTGTGTCTTTTGTAAATGAGGCTGGCAGCCCCTGTCGCTGCACCAGTAATTAGACAGTGCCATTCATTCAGAAACAAAAGGGCTATGGGTACACAGAGGTTGTGATGCTGAACAAGCTGCTCACTGACTTTCTCCCAACTGCTTCCAGGGCTGTTTTTAGGGGACGAGACAACATGCTGGGATAACTGGGATTGTTGCCCTTGGACAAGCTTCCTCAATGACCAAACCACTCGTACAGGATAGTGCAGATTTATGTGGCCACTTCTATAACCTTACAGCAATGCACAGTAAACAATTAAAATGTTTTTTTTTCTGAAAACACTTTTGTTCAAGCCTTTTTCATAATTACCCATATGTGTATAATTATCAACATGTGTATGGATAAAAATCAGCAACACATTTTTTTATTAAAATTATGTAAGAAAAGAGTAAAGCCTTTTTTTACCATAACTGTTCAATTAGAGGAGTAATAAGTGATATGTCACCACTAGGAGGAGCTTGAGCACTGTCTGTAGACAAAAACAAGACATGTAGCTTTGTGGAGTTGGTAAACATGCTGTAAAACAAAACAAGAAGAATGTAACATAACTGGTTAACTAAAATCTGAATTTAAAAAACATTTCAATTGAACCACCTGCCATAGATATAAATGGCACTGCTCTGATTGTCTTTCTTGTTAGGCTTGAGCAGCTAAGCCCTGCAGCTGAGTGCTGCGAAGGCCTATTGCAATTGTGTGGTTTCTATTATTCCGTTGCCTCCTAAAATAG
Organism: Fundulus diaphanus; assembly: GCA_037039145.1. NCBI lineage: Eukaryota > Metazoa > Chordata > Actinopteri > Cyprinodontiformes > Fundulidae > Fundulus > Fundulus diaphanus. The sequence continues at coordinate 48,248,220 of CM073134.1, forward strand.
CTTTTTGAAGGCCTAAACATGCATGAAAACTCACCAAACTATACCAAAAGTTGTCCCCATCTGAAATCGCAAGGTTTCAATGTAACAGAAAACAGGCGTGGCCAAATTGCTCTACAGTGCCACCTAGAGTGAGTTTGGCAAAACTGTACGTCATACAGATTTGAAATTTGATATATACACTACCGTTCAAAAGTTTGGGGTCACATTGAAATGTCCTTATTTTTGAAGGAAAAGCACTGTACTTTTCAACGAAGATAACTTTAAACTAGTCTTAACTTTAAAGAAATACACTCTATACATTGCTAATGTGGTAAATGACTATTCTAGCTGCAAATGTCTGGTTTTTGGTGCAATATCTACATAGGTGTATAGACGCCCATTTCCAGCAACTATCACTCCAGTGTTCTAATGGTACAATGTGTTTGCTCATTGGCTCAGAAGGCTAATTGATGATTAGAAAACCCTTGTGCAATCATGTTCACACATCTGAAAACAGTTTAGCTCGTTACAGAAGCTACAAAACTGACCTTCCTTTGAGCAGATTGAGTTTCTGGAGCATCACATCTGTGGGGTCAATTAAATGCTCAAAATGGCCAGAAAAAGAGAACTTTCATCTGAAACTCGACAGTCTATTCTTGTTCTTAGAAATGAAGGCTATTCCATGCGAGAAATTGCTAAGAAATTGAAGATTTCCTACAACGGTGTGTACTACTCCCTTCAGAGGACAGCAGAAACAGGCTCTAACCAGAGTAGAAAAAGAAGTGGGAGGCCGCGTTGCACAACTGAGCAAGAAGATAAGTACATTAGAGTCTCTAGTTTGAGAAACAGACGCCTATCAGGTCCCCAACTGGCATCTTCATTAAATAGTACCCGCAAAACACCGGTGTCAACATCTACAGTGAAGAGGCGGCTGCAGGATTCTGGGCTTCACGGCAGAGTGGCAAAGAAAAAGCCATATCTGAGACTGGCCAATAAAAGAAAAAGATTAAGATGGGCAAAAGAACACAGACATTGGACAGAGGAAGACTGGAAAAAAGTGTTGTGGACGGATGAATCCAAGTTTGAGGTGTTTGGATCACAAAGAAGAACGCTTGTGAGACGCAGAACAAATGAAAAGATGCTGGAAGAATGCCTGACGCCATCTGTTAAGCATGGTGGAGGTAATGTGATGGTCTGGGGTTGCTTTGGTGCTGGTAAGGTGGGAGATTTGTACAGGGTAAAAGGGATTCTGAATAAGGAAGGCTATCACTCCATTTTGCAACGCCATGCCATACCCAGTGGACAGCGCTTGATTGGAGCCAGTTTCATCCTACAACAGGACAATGACCCTAAACACACCTCCAAATTGTGCAAGAACTATTTAGAGCAGAAGCAGGCAGCTGGTATTCTATCGGTAATGGAGTGGCCAGCGCAATCACCAGATCTGAACCCCATTGAGCTGTTGTGGGAGCAGCTTGACCGTATGGTACGCAAGAAGTGCCCATCCAACCAATCCAACTTGTGGGAGCTGCTTCTGGAAGCGTGGGGTGCAATTTCTCCAGATTAGCTCAACAACAGCTAGGATGCCAAATGTCTGCAATGCTGTAATTGCTGCAAATGGAGGATTCTTTGACGAAAGCAAAGTTTGATGTAAAAAAAATCTTATTTCAAATACAAATCATTATTTCTAACCTTGTCAATGTCTTGACTCTATTTTCTATTCATTTCACAACGTATGGTGGTGAATAAGTGTGACTTTTCATGAAAACACAAAATTGTTTGGGTGACCCCAAACTTTTGAACGGTAGTGTAGGTAGGTCACTCAAATTCATGAAAAAAGTCTCTTGGGGGTATGCCCTAAAACCATGAACTTGGCCGTGTTGGGTCAAAAGGTCATTTTTGGCCGTTTTTGACATTTACACCTCTCGAACTTTAACAAACTCCATCTAGGGATTTTGAGCTATCATCTTCAAATTTGCTCCGTATGTTGGTGAAGATTCTCAGTCATCCAGGTCATGAGCAATTCAAAAAAGGTTAAAAAAATAAAACAACTGGACTTCTCTTCCGAAGCTGAAGACATTTAGCTTTTTTGGTTGCTCAGTGTGCAGCTAAGGCATGGGGGTTTAAAAGCTATTAAAATGGTGGGGGTATGACAATGTCTAGGGGGCGTGGCCACGGCGCAAACTTTACCTGCTCGCCAACACATTTGATACGCTTTAATTCCCACATGGAAAGATTGAATTGAACAGATCTTGGTATAATCGTTCCCTCTTGAGTGCCCGATAATCCTTTGTGGTCAAAGTCTGACGTCATCAAAACCACACCCCCTCAGACAGGAAGTCACTTTTTTTCGCTTAGAAAGGTGCTTCTCTGACCTCCATGACCCAATCAACTCAAAGCTGTCTCAGAATACAGATAACATGTTGGTCTCAGATCCTTTGGAGCACAAACAGTTTTCACTGGAGGGTGTGTTCAAAGTGGCGCAGTGAAGTGCAGCATCATGCCATGACCATATGGTTGGCTCTAATCTCCACATTTTCCATCTGATCTGCATCAAATTTGATATGATCGATTTTATTCCAGGCCCGGAGAGGTATGTGGTGAAAAATGTGGTGGGTGTGGCCTAATGCCTCCACAGCGCCACCTAGAACCACTAAAAGCATCAGCCCCAAGCTATGCTTTGACTGAGGATTATGAAATTTGGTACACATATGTAACTTCTCATGATCTTCAAAAAAGTCTCATGGAGTGATGGTCCAAGCCCAAAACAAAGTCGGATATTTTGAATCAAAGCCACCATTTTGTCTCTTTTACTCATGAAGTATCTGAGCGAATTCCTCCTAGAGCTTTCAACTTAGAGACTTCAAAGTCTCTCTATATATTCTTAAGGCATTGGGGATCAAAAGTTACCAAAACCTTTCTGATGCATCAAAGCCAAGCCACTGACTTCTCGTCCTAAAACATGGAACTGTAATAACTTCCACACTGAAGTTCCCAGCAGCTTCACGCTTTCTGTGTCATCTCATATAAGTACAGACTGCATTCATCTGACTGCACTCATCTAAGGTGATGTCATCTGATGACATCACCTTAGCCCCACCCACTTAGAAATTAAAACAGGAAGTTACATGTTTCACTGGTGTATACCCTCATTTTACTCTCGACCTCAAGTTTCAAGCAGACTGCGATCCAATGGAGCAAGTTGATGTGGATTCCTTCTCTAAACAGTAACTTTTGGCCGGACAGTGTGGACGTGGTGGAGCATATTTCTAGAGCTCACCATTTGCAACTGTTTGACCCTAAATCACACATGGATAAGCCAATTTGCTTAAAAACTGGATATGAATGACAATTAGGTCATTTGGATCAGATTGGATTTTGTTCCACTGTTGTTCCCTAGAATATTTAAAGACCTCCAGCTCCCTGATTCGTCATTGGATCTGGAAGAAATTGTTTGTTCTTCATTGTGGATGACTGTTTGACAGGTTAAGCTAGGCATACACTTTACAATATTTTCAATTGTTGTACTCAGATACAGCTGAAACTATACGACCAAACCGCAGGGTTTAAAAGTTCACAGCTCACCATATCTGTTCTTACACTGTGCGGCCTGATGCTCTGATATGATCTAAGTGCTCACAGTATACGTCTAAAAACCACTCGTTGGATTCAGCCCCATAGAGAGATGGCGATTGTCGGACTTGTTTATCCGGAAGCCAAACGTAAACAGTAGAACAAGAAAAAGACGGAAGTGTTGATGCTCACTGTTAAATATAAGGCTCATTAAAACGAAACGTGCTGCCTTGGCAATTCTGATTTGCTCCTCCATAGTTTGAAGCCACGTCACACGTACCGCTGCCATGCTTCTCTCCATGCCTATGTTTTCATCTGAGAAGAATTTCCTTGTTTGCACATGTGCGAGGTTGGGAGAAATCGGCTCGTAGACGCTCGTAACTCTGCTTCAACAGCAGGATGCGCTCTCGATCACCTCACGAGGGCCAACTGAATTTCAAACATGTTTGATTTTCATCCGACCATCTGAGTCCTGATCGGGAGGTGGTCGTGAGGGGATAATCGCCCCTCGTTACCCCCTGCATACCACACGATGCAGGATGCATGATGAAGGTGAAACTGGGCCTGATCCAAAAAGATTCTCGCATGAATCAGCCCAAAAAGGGCAAAGAAATAGTGCAGACAGATCAGACGCACAAAAATCAGGACTGATCCGAGAGTAATTTCTATGTTAAAGAAAAAGCAGAGTTATTAGCCGGAGTAGCTTCTTTGGTGGCTTCACCTGGGAGCCTGAACATCTTCCAAAGCCAGATGTGCAGTATCAGCCCCTCGTCCTGCAGCTACACCAAGTGACCTCCACCTTAAAGAAGATCAACAACAACCAGGCTTCATGGTGTCAGGTCAGGGAGCAAGAATCATGTGCTGGCCAACTAGCAGGGGTCTTTCTGGACATCTTCAACCTCTCCCTACAGCTCTCCATGGTCCCTGCATGCCTGAAGTCCTCCATCATTGTGCCTGTCCCCGAAAAAACAATCATCACCTGCCTTAATGACTACTGTCCTGTTGCTTTGATCCCTGTCATCATGAAGTGTGTCGAGAGAATCCTCCTGAAACATATCAAGGATGCCATCCCTACTGACTAGTGTAAAAAATGTCACTGTAGTAACACATGGTGACAATAAAGATTCTTGATTCTTGACAAAGAAACAAGCACACAGTCAGAGGCTGTCTCAGTCTCATGTTCCCACCCTAATGCTCACAGGTGTGTTTGGGTCATGTTTCCTGTGATTCAGCCTCTTATTCTGATCTAAAAACCTCTATTGAACTAAATACTTATTTTCATATTTAGTTGTGTCCCAATTCTTGCATAAAACTATTTAATAGTAGCATACTTCATTGATATTGCTCAAACAGAGGCCAGTTTAATCTGTTTTCTTTCTACAAATCTAGAATGTAAGTAAGTACAATTTTATTTATAGCCTATAGCATCTATCAAGATAAAAATCACAAAGCGCTTTACAACAGAAGATAAAAACACACTAGACAAATTCAAACCAAAGCAGACTTAAATAGATACATTTTTAGCTGGCCTTTAAAAGAAACCACTGAGTCTGCTGATCTCAGAGTCACAGGAAGGGAATTTCAGAGTCTTGGAGCCACAGCCTCCTTTGGTTTTCAATTTAATATGGGAAACAAACAGCAGGTCCTGTTCACAGGACCTCAGAGCCCTAATTGGGGTATAAGGATGTAATAGTTCAGATACGTACACTGGTGTCTGTCCATGCAGAGCTCTTCAAGTCAAAACTGAAATCTTGAAATGCACTCTATAATAAAGCTGCATAAGAAGTTCAGTCACATGACAAAATTTTGAAGATCTTGTCAGGAGCCTAGCTGCAGTATTTTGTACCCACTGCAACTGGACTAGTGAGGTTTTGGTAAGACGTGCAAAATGCATTGCAATAAGACAGACGTGACAAAACAAAAGCATGAATTAAAATTTCACCCAGACCATAGGGCTAAGTTTGAATGTGAAGTTGTTTAGTGCAGTAGTTCTGTAGCATATATGTTTACAGCCATAGTTATATTGGTTTTGTATAGTTAGAGCCCAACCTCACTGGAGGGAGATTGTCACAGGAAGACAAGACTCCTGACAAAAGAAAGAATGTGCTCCAGTTGTTCACCGCAGGAGATGGAGACCAAGTTCAGGGACCAATACCACCCACAGATTCTACCCACGCTAAAAGACCCAAAAGACAGTTACTAAAACAAAAAAATATTGTTGCACTAGAGAGAAACCCAGTACTAAAATTAGCTTTTTGTTGTTTAAACTTCTTTAAACTTTGGCATAATTATATTTTATGTCTTGTTTGTTTATCATTCTGTGGATCTCAAAGGTGCACACACCCCTGGTAAAATGCTAGGGTTTTGAGATGTCAAAATCCATCCCAAAACGTTTTCCACAAAAAATGTGACAAAAATCCTGAACAATTCATGGTAAAAATAAATAAATCAGCTAGAGAAAATAATGTAGAAGATTCACTTGAAAAATGTAACTTTTTTCACAGGTAATCGCTGGCTTATGACAGAAATCAGGAGAGAAAAAAAGGCACGCTGGCACAAAAGTATGGCTTCCACAGAAGCCACAGAAGAAGAATATTCAGACCCAGACGCAGGGCCTCCTGCACAACCAGCTAGGATCAGCCCAGTCAAAACAAAATTGATTAATTCACACATACCATAATATCAGAGGACAGTTCCCACGTCGGTAGTGACAAGCTCGCACTTTGCTTTTTTATTTCTTGTTTTTTAAAAGGTGCCTGACACTCAGCCCTTCTTGAACAGGATTATGACTAGGTTAAATGCTGCTATATAAATAAGATAGAATTGAATTGGAATTATCCTAGCGGGGCAGCCCCGCCCCCGTAGCACCAGAGCACACCATGAGCTATGATTTCTATCTGTGTCTAGATGTTTTTATATGAAATATTTCTGGTGCTACTTGGGCAGGTCACCCTCGAAAAAGATATTTTATCTCAATGGACTTCCTGATAAAATAAAGGTAAAAATGATTTCTATCTGCTCCTCTACTTTCAGCTCTCCGCTTGGTCTGTGTTTGGCTCCCTCTCGGTGCCACCCTCCCCCACTCACCCTCAATGAATCTTCAGTGACCTGTGTTTAGTGGGGTGGACTATGGCAGATGAGCTTCTCATGAATAGACAAAGCCAAAACTAACTAACATGTTCTTACCACCCAGATTACAAGAACAAAATTCTCGGTTCTCGTGGTTATGTTGCAAGCTTTACAGTAGCATGTATACTCGCTCAAGCTACTCGGCTACCGTAATAACACTCTAAGAACAAGATTTTTTGTATAATCTGACCCAATCTGTATAATCTGACTGAATTTGACTTTGGAAAGTGCCTTGAGATGACGTGTTTCATGAATTGCCGCTATATAAATGAAATTGAATTGAATTTTTTAACCATTCATCAAACGCTGCGATCAGGGACATGTCCAGATGTGGTAGGAAAGTCAAACTATAACTAATCTCCAAGACTTATTGGATAAGGAAACAGGGAAGTGATCAAGTTCCAACACTTTATTGAGAAAAGAGAGCAGAGATTACATAGATGCAAGCCCTTTCCTATTGTTTAAATTAAAAATATTTTTTTTCTGTTTGCTGTCTGTCTCTTCTACATCCTTTCATTCAGACAGATAGTTTATAATATGCACCATTATACCTTCGCATTAGTTTATGCTTAGACTGGATGCTCATTGCTAGTTTTTTTCAGTTGAACTGTTATTTTGATGAAGATGTTTAAAAACCTAAAATAGAATATAATCTTTGGAGCTAAAAAATGATAATTATCTATGTTTTCTCATCATTAACAGCAGTAAAGTAGTGTTTGTTGCATGGAGGCATGCTTACCTCTGGTGATAAAGAGCATGGTAAAAGGTTGAAAATAATGATGAGGACAGAGAAGAATGGTGAAAGAACTGAGGGCTTGTCCGCCCAATTATCACACTGAAAGAGTCCTTTGACAACTGTCTGAGGCAGAATCCCTAATGTATGTGCCCTGACAAAAAAACAGAAGCTGAAACCTTTAACTGATTGTAACTCGCTTGTTGCTAAAAGCAGATCTCTTATTGTGGTTCCCCAACAATGTTGGTTAAAATACACAACTGGTGAAGTAAGGTTGGTTTGAGGAGGGGGTGAATTCCCTACGTGAATCAAGAGTAAGGGCGGCGGGGCGTTCTATCACAGCCGGTGACCTAGAAAATATTGCTGAAATCCCAACAAAGGAAAAGAACCAGGACAAAAGGCTCTTATTTCTCTCAGTGGAAGACAGCTTTCATCTGACAGAGAAGATTATTCAGGCTGAGGGGTAGCCGAGCCAAGCCGAGCCAAGTCTGGTCGGGCTGCCAGAGTACCGAGAGCTGTGGTACCATCAGAGGATGCTGTGACTTAGCTGATGGTGTGTGCAGAACATGTCATTTACAGAAATCTGGCGTTCTCAAGGTTTTTGGACCATTGCTTCCTTTTGAGGAAAACTATTCTTTAACAATTGGTCTAGATCAGAACCAGAATCAGTTTTATTCTGCAACTTGTTATATATAAAGAAGGAATCTGACTTTGCTTCCAGTGAAATTGTTTTAAATGTAATTATATAAGAAGTGAAATAAATATATTTTTGTAAATATGTGTATATACAGTGTTTTCACAAAAGAGAAGGACATGGTTGCAAACATGCATGGTATTGATCCGGTCAGTTAGTCAGTCTTGTAACATGGGAGGTCTGAACAGTTCTAGCTACATTTGCAGAGCATGTTCTGCCACTGCCTTAACCAGGAGACTAAAATATTAAATTCAATTCAGTTTATTTATAGAACAGCACTTCACAACAAATGTCATCTGAAGGCACTTTACAAAATACATACGTTGATTACTTACATTGAAATTACATCCCAGTTATCAAACAATGCAGTCAACTTCAGTTATTATTTAAATCATTATGTTTTCTATCTAAGGTGATGCTGACTGCTGATTGAGTCACTGACTTGCAACAATCCCACCTTCTGGATGAGCATGTAGCAACAGGCTCCCCTCACCTCTACAGAGAGTCTAGTCAGCCCAGTTTCAAGTGCAGACTTGATGACCATAGTTCAAACCATGAGGACATTACAGACATAAAACATTCATAGACTAAAAAACAGGCGAGCTGTTTATAGTATTGTCGCTTCCTGGATTCCTTGGGTATGAATGACCCCCCCATTCCCATGGAAAGTTTTAGTTTGCAAATCTGCTGTTTCTAAAAACTGTATGACTGCAGCTTATTAGGAATGCTCACTTCAAGGAACATCCTTCTACAATCTGGGACTTTACAACACTTGCAACAGTAAATCTAAAAAAAAGCACAATTTAGTGTACATTAACAGCGCTGCAACAATGTCCCATAATTATGCAAAACAGCTTTAACTGGACTAGAAGATACTGTCTTCACCAACATTGGGAGAATGCACTGAGTTCAGAGATTTAACAATATGTATCTAATATTTTTTTAAGTTTTAGTTTTCACAACATTTCTTTGTTAGATATTCCTCTAATGTTGGTTAGGATTGGATGAAATCTTCAGTGCCTAAATCACACGCATCTCGACTTCATGCTGAAGTTATTTTTAGCTCTCATCTCAAAGGCTTCTTTAGGTCCAATCATAATCTCTGTGTTTCATTCAGACAATCATACTAATGGGGTCTATAAGATCACATGACCCACTTGTCCACCCAGTCTGCCACTTCTTAGATGTTTCCATAAAGGCCCAATCCAGGAAGTGTTCAGAGGTGTGAAAGGCTGCGACACTATGATGATTGAAGTCTAAAGGAGACATTGTAGAGAACTTATTAGTGGAACCAAGGGCCACCTCCTCTGTTATATGTTGGTTTTCCAGATAGAGAGGACAGGTAGTTTTATTGAGGAGGGAGGTAAAAGCAAAACTAAAAACTGCTAATGTATATAGTGTCAAGCTAAAATGAAAATACACCTAGTTTAAATTCCAATGATTCGTTTATTGTATGTATCTTAGTTTCTTAATATGTTCTTAGTGTGTTCAGATGTTTCCATTTTTGTTTTATTTTCAGTTAATGAATAAAACAACAGTAGGATCTCCCATGTAGGTTTTTGCATTATGTTAGCTTTAAAAGCCTGGAATTGACTCTGAGTGCACACTAATCAGGCACAAGACTCGAGGTACTGACTGGTTTGACTTTGGAGACATGAAATGTGGGGTGAATCTTCATTGACGGGGGCAGGCGGAGACGGACCGCCACCGGGTTCACCACCTTGGAGATGGGAAAGGGTCCAATGAACAGAGGTGCCAGCTTTTTGCTCTCCACCTTAAGAGGAAGGTCCTTGGTGGAGAGCCAGACCATATCTCCCGGCTAATAATGCGGGGCTGGGACCCGCCGGCGATTGGCAGCCTGGGCCTGGGTCTGAGAAGAAGCCAGAATAGCTCTTCTAGCTCTCCTCCAGGCACGCTGGCACCTCAGGGCGGACAGATGGGCAGAGGGGACCCTAGACTCCCTCTCCTCGATGGAGAACACCGGTGGCGGAAACCCATACACAACATAGAAGGGGGAGAGACCGGTGGAGCTGGAAGGGGTAGCGTTTATGGCATGCTCCACCCAGGGCAGATTCTGGGCCCACTTAGTGGGGTCGGACTGGCAGAAAAGGCGGAGCTTGGTCTCGACCTCCTGGTTGAGCCTCTCCGTCTGGCCATCGGTTTGCGGATGGAAACCAGAGGGGCTGACAGATATGCCCAACATGGCGCAGAACTCCCGCCAATATTGGGACACAAATTGCGGAACTCGGTCCGAAACGATGTCGGCCGGTAGGCCGTGTAGACGGAAAACCTCCCTAGCCAAGATTGCGCCCATTTCCTTGGCTGAGGGGAGCTTGGGTAAGGGAACTAGGTGGACCATTTTTGAGAACCGATCCACAATGGTGAGGATAACTCTGTTGCCTTCAGAAGGCGGCAGACCAGTAATAAAGTCCATGGAAAGGCAGGACCATGGCCGGGAAGGAACTGGTAGAGAGCGGAGCAGGCCGGAAGGTGGGCGATGGGAGACCTTAGCCTGGTTGCAGAGGGAACAGGCGGAAACAAACTCCCTGACGTCCCTGGCCAAGGTAGGCCACCAGAACTGGGAGCGGACCAGATGAAGGGACTTAGTGATTCCAGGATGTCTATACAGGCGGGAACTGTGGCAGAAGTCGAGGACCTTCTGTCTTAGGGAGTCTGGGACGAAAAGTCTGTCCTTAGGGCAGGCCCTGGGGATCTGAGTGTTCACCAGGGAGTCCCTGACCTCCCTTTCAAGACCGAGTCTGGGGACCGCACACCTTACGGACTCCGGTAAAATGAATTCCGGGCCCAGAACGTGGCTCTCTCCCTCCGCCTCGAACATCCTGGACAGGGCGTCCGGCTTAACATTCTTGGATCCAGGCCTGTAAGAGAGGGTAAAGTTGAAACGATCGAAAAACAGAGCCCACCTGGCCTGTCTGGGGTTGAGCCTCTTGGCTGTCCGCAGGTACTCCAGGTTTCGGTGATCCGTCCACACCAGGAAGGGGAGTTTGGATCCCTCCAACCAGTGCCTCCACTCCTCTAGAGCCAACTTGACCGCCAGCAGCTCACATCATAGTTGCGTTCAGAGGGGGACAGTTTCCTGGAGAAAAAGGCACAAGGGTGAATGCGACCATCATTGGCCTCTTGGCTAAGAACCGCTCCTACGCCGGAACTTGAGGCATCAACCTCCACTATGAACTGCTTGTCTGGGTCGGTAGAGACCAACACTGGAGCAGAGGTGAATAGTTCCTTGAGGTGCTTGAACGTCTTGGCCGCCTGTTCATCCCAAGTGAACTTGAGCTTACTCGAAGTAAGAGCGTGGAGCGGGGCTGCAACCTGGCTGTAGTTGTGGATAAACCGCCGATAAAAGTTAGCGAACCCCAGAAATCTCTGGAGCTGCTTTCTGTCAGCCGGGACGGGCCACTCAATAACAGCACGGACCTTGGCTGGGTCCATTGAAATCTGTCCCGGGGACAACATGAAGCCAAGGAAGGAAGTGGAAGTGACATGAAACTCACACTTCTCTGCCTTGACATATAGCTGGTTCTGTAGGAGCCGGAGCAAAATGGAGCGAACATGTTGTCTGTGGATGGTGAGGTTCTCAGAGTAAACCAAGATGTCATCCAAGTAGACAAACACGTATCTTCCTATCATGTCTCTGAGAACCTCATTAACTAGATTCTGAAAGCCGGAGTGTTGGTGAGGCCGAACGGCATGACCAGGTACTCGTAATGGCCTGTAGGAAAAGATCAGAGCCAATGCCGAGATCGTCACACATTCCCCCTGTTTACAGCTTGAAACGCAAAATTTTAAGATAAGATCTGCAATTCTATACATTTTAATGGCATTAATAATGAAAAGTATAAAGGTAAGGTGGATGATACGCAATATATATCATACCACTGACAGCTGACTGAGGAATATTTAGGAGTGAGGAAATTTCACAGGTGGCACCTAAAAATATTACGAGGGGAAAGTCTTTAGTTCTACAGTTCATTCTGACATACAATATCTATGTTGACTTTGCAGAGTTATGGCCTTATAAACCCAACACAAAGAAAGAAAATAGTGTTCAAACTACACTTTGTCAATTGTTTCTACTACATAATATTTATTGAAATATGGCTGCCATGGTTACATCGCAACACAAACTGGATCCCACCAGACTCCACTGACTCCTAAGAAGGTTTCCAACAAATATTTTTTTGAAATGAATGGAATGGAACTATGGATTGAAGCAAAGACAGAATTTAAAGTTAAAGTTGAGCAGAGGAGCTGAGCAGGAGAAATAACAAGCATCCTGACCTGACGTTGCTGAGCTTCAGCCTGTCACAGTTAAACAATGAGTTTGTGTTTCTGGATCTGCTCTCAACATTCCACAGGACGGCACAACTCATTTTCATTTTAAACAAAGACGTTTTTTTACTCCTCATTCATGAACTATATACAAGAAGCATAGGGAAACCTGCTATAGTTTGTGTCCATTTGTCTTCCGGTTTCTGGATTTAAGCCTTGAAAATCAGATGAAGTGTTTCTCCAGAAACACAGCGGTGAGAAGCAGAAAGTTTGTCTCTTAACTGATGTCCTACAAGACACTGATGTAGTTTATGTTGTAAAAAAATATATTCTTGTAGTTTAAGTAACTTTTGAACACTCTAGTTTAATTTGTATATTATATTTATGTTTGAATACATGTTCTTCCCAAAAGAGAGCAAATCAGCATTATTCCTGGGATATTACACTCATGTGAAAGGAACAGGGGTGGATGGATGGGAAATGGACGGGATAAAACAAAGCTGATAAAGGGTTTAACATATTTATTGGTCATTTTTGGAATGCTACATGTAACAATAGAGTGCTTTCAGTGCTATATTATTAGAAATTGCAAAATCTAATAGTACATTACTTAACCTGGGTAGTGACTGAAATTAACCTCAGACAAGTTTATCAGATGTAGAAAAATCCATTTGGAGCTGGGCTACTGTAATCTTGTATAATCAGGATACCAAAAAATAATAATGAAATTTAAAAAAAAATCACTAAATGTGTTCCAATTCATTCTAAATGCTGCAGGAAAATATGTGAGGACAAATACTCTATATTTTTTTGCTGCCTTCCATTGGCAAGAATTTTAAATCTTCCTTTTATATATAAAGCTGCTAACAAGTGCTGCTTTCATTCATGGTTTCTGGAGTTGCCATTTCGCAGGAAGTGACACTGAGATGATGTGGATGAAATCTAAACTCTCAGCCTGTCCTGGTCACAATGTCCTGCTTCTATAGGAGTTTGTGTTGTTGTCAAAACTGAGGACATGAATCTAGACGCTTGCTGAAGATTCTGTTGAATGATTCCTATTTTTTAGGGTTTTCTGCCTTCATACAAGTAGGCTTAAGATTTCAGTGTGGTAAGAGGGTCTTGTTCATTAACAGAACTCTACTTCTCTCTGCTGGACACCTACCGACAGTGCAGCTCAAACAAAACAGCTTTTATCTTCCAGAATGATTCCAGACAAACACATGGATCCAAGTCAATTCAGTTTATTTATGCAGTACAGTTTCACAGCACTGATCAGGTGTCAAAGGTATGATGCTCATCCATTCCCACAAGGATAGATCCAATTTACACCCATCTATTAAATTATTCAGTCACTTCAGTTCAGTCTAATTAGATACAAAACCAATTATATACAGTCCAATTCTATCCTAGTTATGATACAATACAGTCAAATTTCTCCTGAGAAAGTATGTGGCGATAGTGGAAAGGAGCAACTCTTTTCATAAAGTAACATATATTTATGTAAAAAGCAGTGTTAGCTGTTTTTCATGCAAAATAACAATACTATAAAGAGTAAAATATAACAATGGGGTTATTTTTTTGTCCTAGCAAATTGTGCTAGTTGAAGCATATACTTTTTGTTATCAAACCATACATATAAAAATATTTCAATCTGAAAAACTCACACGGAAGGAAGAGACAATTAGAAGAATTTATTGATACAATATTTTAAGACTTTGGCGCTCAGACCTCGGCAGGAAACATTCACGCTGAATTATACTTCAATTTTTATGATTGAACTTAACTTTGTAAAGTGCCTTGAGATGACATGTTTCATGAATTGGCACTATATAAATAAAATTTAATTGAATTTAAAATATGCATAAGCAGGTGTATGAGAATAGGGGTGTTTCCCCCAGGCCTGAAACTGGTGGTGGAGTGGAGATAGACGAAGTTGGTTTAGTCCATAGAGGCTGGTTTGCGAGATGATCTACTTGAACTGAATTGGTGGGATCCAGTAGACTGCGTGAGCTGATACCAATGCTTCACTCGGGGACCCGAAAGATAGATGTCCAACTTGGATAAACACTGGTTTGCATGAACTGTCCATGATGAGCAAGCATGAAGTGACTGTGGAGAGGAAAAACTCCCCTTTGGGAAGAAACCTCTGGCAGAACCAGGCTCAACATGGCGGTCTTCTGCCGGACCGCTTGAGATGTGACAGGGAATTCCGTAAGAGTCCGGGAGGAATTACTCTCTGATAGGGATGAGGTTGAAGGAGGACCATAAGAAAGCCAGGCGGAGCTTGCTACGATGGTGGAGAAGGAGATGGAGGTGGGTTGAATCAAGTCATCAGAGTCCAAATCAGACATTGCGCAGCCACTGCTTGTTTGCTGAGTAGAAGGCTGAGACGTGGATTTAAAGTTCTTTTAAGATGAACCCAGGATGCTGATTGGCTTCGTGGAGGAGCAGTTCAAAGCTGATTGGCTTGCGTCGGAGGCGGATGAGTCTCTGATTGATGGAGGTAGGCAATAGAGTTTCTTCAATTGAATTTCCGCTTAAGCTCTATGTTTAAATTTACAGATTTTTTTAGCTAATGATACCCTGATTTTTCCTTGTTGACCGGACTTCCCCTTTAAAACTTACCAACACATATTTTTCCCCTTACTGTTTGAGACTGAACAGGGTTGTTCTGTAAGGTTTATGCTAAACATGAATTCACATTATGACAAACTTCAGACATATTAGCGTAATTCAATTCAATTCAATTTTATTTATATAGCGCCAAATCATGAAACATGTCATCTCAAGGCACTTTACAAAATCAAGTTCAATCATATTATACAGATTGGGTCAGATTATACAGATTGGTCAAAATGTCCTATATAAGGAAACCAGTTGATTGCATCAAAGTCCCGACAAGCAGCATTCACTCCTGGGGAACCGTAGAGCCACAGGGAGAGTCGTCTGCATTGTACATGGCTTTGCTGCAATCCCTCATACTGAGCAAGCATGAAGCGACAGTGGTAATCAGCAACATAAAGGAGTAAATCCGGTTGGCGGTCCCACTCCTCGGGTTGACCACCGCTCCAGAGATGACTCTCAAAGTGAGGACAGAGTGACACGGCGCCTTGCTGTAGCACATACAGTTGAAGCTACGGTTAAAATAGTTGATGTCGTCCTGTGACAGGCCGCCTCTCACAGTGAGCGGACCTCGCCGGGTGCGCCGCTCGATTGTGAAACGACGTGCGTCGAGATGAAGGTAGACATCATCGTCCCAGTTTTTTCGTACACAGCGACCCTGGCTCTGGCAAAGAGCCTCGCTGCACAGACGCGTTGCCATGGACACATTGAGGATGTATGGGTTCATGACGCGGTCTAAGTGATTCAGAGCATCGACGCACGAGTCCTAAAGGAATGTTGGATAGTCGGTTAGTGGAAGCTGGTGAAAATGTGAAACAGAAAAAGGACATTTATAAACATGTCCAATTTACCTCTGTGTCTGTGACATTCATGTCTCCCCAGGAAACAACACCAGCAGCTCCAAGGGCGGCAGCTTCTCCAATGGTATTTACAAGGTCAAACTGCAAAACAATCAGTCACGACTCACTGGAGAGGGAAGATGGGCTTTCATACTAAAACTGCAACATACAATATATCCATATGCATGTTGACCCTTAGAACCCCATTGGGTTAAAGTGTTCCTGAGCATGTTGCACCCAATGTGGCCAAGGATATGACTTTATGTTTATAAGAGCGGCACTAAAACTTCCCATAATTCTATTTTTTTTTTTATCATTTTTGAGGCACTAGTGACCATTTCTTTTGTAAGTGGAGTGACAGCAGATTGTAAAGCACAGGGAATGGAGTCCTACTGAGCACAAAACGATGACTGGTTCCGATTGATCTATTCAAACAGTCAGATCCCTGGGAGTGTGCTAACCTAAATGTGAAGATCAAGTGTGAGCTAAAACAATGGATTCCTCATCCCACAAGATTAAAACCACCTGTTTAAAATTGGGTACCAAGTATGGATGAACATTTATCATGAATTAACATAGACAAAAAGTTATTGCAAAAAGATTTGTAATTTATTGTGAAAACAAATTAAAATTGATGAGGTTGCAAACCCCAAAAACCAATTGTGTGATTTGAGATTTTTACTTTTGCTGTTGGAACAATACCTTTGCCACTATTGTTTCCATGAAAACATCCATAAATGTCAATATATTTGGAAAATATAACTGAATGCATCTATTGTGTGCTGTTTAGTGGTATATATTAATTCTGTGGAGCTAATGGCAGCTTGTCATTATACTGCAACATACAGATTCTGGTCCATATCATCTATTGTCCGGTCCCTGTCTTGCAGCAGGAACAGATTTGAACTATCAGAATATGGACACTAAGCTGCTTGTGTATCATGAATATGTCCAATTGGTCTTTGTGGGTCTAAAAGGAAGATTCTTCAAGCTTCTCATGCATAGGCATGGTTTCAAGAGGCCAACAGGACCGCATCATCTGCAGAAATTAAAGGCGAGGCCCTGAAGTTCCCAAACATATCCCCTCTCTATGACTATGCCTTGAGATCCTTTTTATGAACAACATAAAGATGATCAGTGACAAGGAGCAGCCCTAGCAAAGTCCAACGAACACTGGGAATAGGCTAGACTTTGATCCAAAAATGCAAAGACAGTCTAGCTTTGAGCATGGAACGGCTGGATAGCCCCTAGAAGCCACCCAGATATCTCATCTTCCTGCTGAACAACTATGCGAAGAAACTGAAGAGGTTTTGTTATGTATCAATGAATCAACATTGGAACTCATAATGCCGATAAATCAGCGATATGTTTGGAGGAAGAATGACAGACGTTTAATAAGGAAACCACGCCTACAGTGAAGTATGATGGCGACTCAGTGATGCTTTAGGGCTGTTTTGCTTCCTCTGGTATTGAAAACCTGAAGTCTGTGGGAGGCCAGATTGATTCAATCAAATTTTAAGAAGATTTCCGTCTGTGAGGAAGCTGAAGCTTGGTGCCTCATGGGATTTTAAAACAGGCTTTAGAAGAAGTCTTGAAAAATACTATGACTAATAATTAATAAATGTAACTAGGAAGCTATCATAGTCAACGGACTTAAACTCCATCGAAAATCTCTAGTGGGAATTGAAAAAATAAATAAAATAAAAAGCAGATGCAGAAGCATGTGGAACCGGTAACATAAATCACATACAACTTTGTCAATGACACAATGACAATGAGATTCCTGGAAAAAGCTGACAAAAGATGGTGTATGACTAGGCATGATGCAGCGGATTATAAGAAGGTAAAAGGTCATCTACTATATACTCAAGAATCTCCTCACGAGAGGTTTGAATAATTTAAAATGAAATATTTTAGTTAATTCAAAGTTGAAATTGGGTTTCTTTTATAGGTATAAATCATGTTTTCTTTGCAAGTTAGAAAACATTTGATCACTTCTACTTTTTTACCTTTGTTGGACTATGGAGACCTACTTTTTATGCATGTTCCAGGTCAGTTTTTAAAGAAATTGGATGCTGTTTATCACGGTGCATTTTGTCACTGGTTGAAGCTATAGTGTACATCATTGCTCCTTATTTGCAATTGCACATTCTCCATCTCAGTATACTCATAGGCTCTCCCACTGGCTGACCTTTATGTCTACATATATGTAGACATTTTAACGGATGTGGCCTGCGTTCTCAGGACTTCATCCTGATGCAGATCCCGAGAGTCAGAACTGAATTTGGAAAAAAGACTTTTAAAAAACTGGAATGACGCACAAAAGGACTTGAAATTGAGAAATCTTTTATCTCTGGCGGAATTCAAATATTTTATAAAGAGACAGAGTACAAAACATGATTGGATGTTGTCTGCAATTTGTAAACTGATCATTTTACGGTGTGATGTGTTCAAATGTGTATTTGAGCTGCCGTCTTGGCCAGGTCACTCTTGGAAAAGAGGTCTTAATCTCAATGAGATTTTTGTTATCTAATATTTCTATTCACCAAGTCACTTAAATTAAAGAATTTAGAAAAATATGGAACTGTAGCACAGTTTATTCTTTAAACTAAGCTTTAACCTGTAGCACCCGTAGCTGGAACCTGTAGCAATTCAAGATGGATGCCTGGGGTGTACACACACTGCCCTTATAAATAATGAACCTTGAGATTTAAAAAGCAGCATGTGTGTGAGCTGCATCTTACCTCTGACATGTAATCATCAATGCTGTCCTTATACACGGGCCTTATGTAGGCATAGATGGGAATAGAGTAGGAGCTGTTGGGCAAAACTGAGACCCTCATGGCCTCCTGGATACGATGGCGTACAAACATGCGGGCCTGCTGGGTATCTCTCAGCACCAGCTCCAGATAGATCGATGGGAAGAGTGCAGTGGACTCCGTCCAAAGCCAGAGCAGTTCATCGTTCCTTGACTTCTCAATAGGAGGGCATTCTCCAGTGAAGCCTGCCATATCCTGGTTGTAGTCATAGTTGTAACAGTCAGGGTATAAGTAATAACCCCAAAGTCTGTTTGGCCTCAGCCGGTTGCCAAATCGGATGGATCGGAGAAAGTATTTTTTGGCTGCACGTTGGAACAAAACTTTTGCCCGTTCTTCTGCCTCATCGTCTGACAAAGATGGATTTTTCTTCTTGACCAGTTCAATAGACATTTCTCGGTAGATGTCTTTGCTTCCCCAATTTCGGATCCATTGTGGCCTCCATTCTTCAAAGTCAAGCACAGCAAGCCCTGATCGGTTCAGGGGGATGTAATACTCAATGTGTCATGATTTCGGCACTGTTGCCTGGTCTGATCTCTCATGTCACACACCTGTTCTAGCTCCGCCCGTTCCTCATCACTTCAGATCTGTTCCACCTGCTCTCACTAGTATATAACCAGCTCTAAGACCAGGCAACAGTGCCAGTTTATTTCGATCCTTGTGTGAGACTTATCCCAGCGTTTATTATTCTGATTCCTGATCCTGACCTGTTTGCCTTTCGACCTCCGAGCCTGCTTACTCCCGTCTGATTCTGTTTGCCCGATCTGACCTCTGCCTGTCCTGACTACCCGCTGGATCTCTGCCCTGTGTACCGAACCTGGAACCGTGACCTGACTCCGTCCTGGATTATCCTTCGGTACCTCACTGGCTCTCTGATCTCCTGGCTCCGACCTTCGACCACGTCCCTGACTTCGGCTTCGCTCTACGGCTCATCCTGCTCACGTTTGCTCTCACGGTTCTGATCTCCTGCCTGTCCTCCGACCACCGAAACACCCGCCGCTGGGATTTCATGAGCGGAAACCGCCGCAGCGAATTGACAACCCGCCTACTGGGACCCACCGGGACTGAACTGAACATTAAGACCAGGTTAGTGACCGACACGTTTGTGTGCAAACACCTTCAGATAAGCGTGGTCACTAACCTGCCGTCTCCTTCTGCAGAGGATCCCGCTGTAGACGCTGACGCCTCCCGCTCCGCACCTGATCTTAAGAAACTGTTAAACTTGAACGGTTTGTCTGCCTTGAATTCTGGGTCCACCTGTTCTGAGCCTAACAGAATAAACTGGCACCACATGGATCCATCGGCAGATAAACCGTGGCGTTCAGGCGTAGAGAATTCCATTTCTCAACTCCAGTCAGGCGTTAGTGAGATTCTGACTCGCTTACGCAGCGAGTCTGCTCCCGCTCCGGCGCTTCCGCATACGTCATCAGCTGTTGCGTCATCTGTTACTAGGTCAGCTTGTCAGGAACCCCGACTGTCACCCCCCGAGTATTTTAGGGGTGATCCAGATCAGTGTCGGGCCTTTATCACCCAGTGTGAGATCCACTTTGAGCTCCAACCATCAGTTTATCCGACTGATCGGTCAAAAGTGGCTTATGTCATCTCGCTGTTATCAGGAAAGGCTAAGATTTGGGGGACATCTGAATGGCAGAATAACCAGGCTCTCTGTTATTCTTATCGGGCTTTTTCTCAAGAACTTATCAGGGTTTTTTGTCCGGTCCTTCCCAGTCGAGAGGCGTCTAGAGGGCTTAAGACGCTTAAGCAGGGTGGACGATCAGTGGCTGAGTATATCATTGACTTTCATTTACTGTCTTCAGAGAGCACCTGGAATGAGGATGCTCTCATGGACACTTTCATTGGAGGACTCAATGAAAAAATTAAAGATGTGCTCTCTACCCGCGAGTTCCCTTTGACCCTGAGACAGCTCGAGGAGATGGCCACCCAGATTGACCTTCGGTTGACGGATCGTCGCAGAGAACGAGGAGCGCCGATGTCTGCTAGTCCTCAACCAAGGTCCGACACATCTTCAGCTTCCGCTCCCGCTCGCATACTGGATCCAGAGCCGATGCAACTGGGACGTGCCCGGCTGACACCACAGGAGAAGAGCAGACGTCACCAGCTGAACCTCTGTCTCTACTGCGGCGGAGAGGGTCATCGCGTCAGCTCCTGCCCTCTAAAAGGTACAAGCTCTGTAGAGAAGAGGGAGACTCTGTTGAGTCGCACCAGACTTTCCATCTCTCCTCAACTCCTTTTTCCAGTAACTCTCTCGTTCAGTTCCAAGAGACACAAGTTGACAGCATTTGTGGACTCGGGGGCGGATACCGAGTTTATGGATGAAGGTCTGGCTAGGCGACTGGGAATTAGGCTTCTTCCATCGCCAGCCTCTCATAGGGTTTTAGCTCTAGATGGTCACCAACTGAATCAGTCTTCGCTCGTTTCTGAACCTGTAGAGTTGTTGGTGGGGGGTAATCATTACGAAAAGTTACCTTTTCTCATAATCGATTCACCTCAGGTTCCTATTATACTAGGGTCTACATGGTTGCGCAAGCACAACCCTCACATTGACTGGCAGAGGTTGGAGGTTCTTGGGTGGGCACCTACCTGTTCAGGTTCTTGTTTACGCTCCGCTCAGCAGGATCATACACCTGAGAAATAGATTGAGGAGGTTTATCCGGACCTCTCTAAGGTCCCAGAGGTTTATCATGACTTGAGGGAGATGAATGGAAGACAGCTTTTAACACTCCGACAGGTCATTATGAGTACTTAGTGATGCCATTTGGGCTCACTAACGCGCCTGCAGTCTTCCAACACCTCGTGAATGAGGTGCTCATGGACATGGTGGGACAGTTTGTGTTTGTCTACTTAGATGATATCATTATTTACTCCCGTGATCTGGATTCCCACAAAGAGCATGTCAGGGCAGTTTTGTTACGTCTTCTGCAGAATCAGTTATTTGTCAAGGCCGAAAAGTGTGAGTTTCATGTCTCTACCATGACTTTTTTGGGTTTTGTCGTTTCCCCGGATCAGATTGCTATGGACTCCACCAAGGTGAGAGCAGTGACCGACTGGTCTGTCCCAAGGGACAGAAAACAGCTACAGAGGTTTTTGGGGTTTGCTAACTTTTATCGCCGTTTTATCAGAAACTACAGCCAGGTAGCTGCTCCTCTGCATGCACTCACCTCTTCCAAAGTGAGGTTCTGTTGGAACGAGCAGGCAGACAAAGCGTTTCATAAACTGAAGAAATTATTTACTTCAGCGCCTATTCTTATCTCGCCTGACCCTGAGAAGCAGTTCACTGTTGAGGTGGATGCTTCTAGTACTGGAGTTGGGGCTATCCTTAGCCAGGAGGCTAAGGATGGTAAGATGCATCCATGTGCCTTCTTCTCCAAGGGACTTTCAAAAGCCGAGAGGAACTATGACGTGGGGGACCGGGAACTGCTTGCTGTTAAGCTAGCCCTTGAGGAGTGGAGACATTGGCTAGAGGGGGCCAAGTTTCCATTCCTGGTCTGGACGGATCATAAGAACTTAGAGTACTTGAAGTCAGCTAAGAGACTAAATCCCAGGCAAGCGAGGTGGGCACTTTTCTTTGGACGCTTCAATTTTTCTTTGTCTTACAGGCCCGGGACAAAGAATGTAAAGCCTGACGCACTTTCTCGGATGTTTGAGGTGGACGAGGAGAGACCCAGTGGCGCAGAGGAGTTCATTTTGCCCGAGTCTATAAGATGTGCTATTACTATGATAGATTTGGAGAGAGAAGTTAGGGGGGCTCTTTGTAACCTCCAGCCTCCAGAAACCTGTCCTAGAAATAAGTTGTTTGTTCCTGACGGTCTTAGAGGAAAGGTGTTAGAGTTTTGTCATGGATCCCATCTGTTCTGTCATCCCGGTGTTACCCGAACTATCAAGTCTATCCAAACACAGTTTTGGTGGCCTTCTCTGTCGGCCGATGCACGGGAGTTTGTGGCAGCATGCCTACAGTGCAATCGGGCGAAGACCTCTAGAAGACCCCAATCCGGCTTGTTAAGACCCTTACCTGTGCCGTCCCGACCATGGTCCAATATTGCCATGGATTTTATTACGGGTTTGCCCAGTTTGTAGCTCGTTATTGGAGAGAATTCTGTGCCATGCTGGGGATCTCTGTCAGTCTATCATCGGGATTCCACCCCCAGACGGACGGGCAGACAGAGAGGGCCAACCAGGAGGTAGAGACGAAACTACGTATCCTGTGTGAGTCCGATCCCACTAAGTGGGCCGATCAGCTACCTTGGGTGGAACATGCTTTAAATTCCACTCCCTCCAGCGCTACTGGGCTCTCTCCGTTCTATATTGTTTTTGGGTTTCAGCCACCGGTGTTCTCCCTTCAGGAGAGAGATTCTAAAGTTCCTTCGGCCCGATTATCTGCTCTGAGGTGCCAGCGAGCCTGGAGGAGGGCTAGAAGGACTATCCTTAGAACAGTGGAGAGCCAGACTAAGACTGCTAATCGCCGGAAGATTCCGGCACCTGAGTACAGGGAAGGTCAGAAGGTCTGGCTCTCCACCAAGGATCTGCCACTTAGAGTGGAGAGTAAAAAGCTGGCACCTCGGTTCATCGGGCCATTCCCTATTTCCAAGGTAGTGAACCCGGTGGCCGTCCGCCTCCAGCTTCCTCGTGCCATGAGAATTCACCCGACTTTTCATGTGTCCCGGGTTAAACCTGTATTGACTTCTAGGTTTGTGCCCACCTCCAGACCCCCTCCACCCACCCGACTCATCGACGGTGATCCTGTTTACACCGTTAATCGTATTCTGAGGTCTAGAAGGAGAGGCAGGGGGCTCCAGTACCTGGTTGATTGGAAAGGGTACGGACCTGAGGAGAGGTCTTGGATCCCTGCCAGGTTTATCTTGGACAAGACTTTGATTACAGCCTTTCATAGGGCTCAGCCTCAACAGCCTAGAAGGGCGTCTGGTATCCGCCCTTAAGGGGTGGGGGTTCTGTCATGATTTCGGCACTGTTGCCTGGTCTGATCTCCTTAAGGGCTAAGGGATACCTTAAGGGCTTGTTTCCCAGACTGTTACAATCAAAACAGGCAACCGGTTCAAAATAGAAAGTTTGTGATGACAGCTGGTAAATTTGACCCTAGAACTATTCAGGTCATGCTCTCCATAAAACGTTGAGTTTACACAGGACACCTGAATAAGATGTTAGTAACAGTACCAACCTGGTCGTAGGGTCCACCCTCCTGGGATTCAAACTGCTACTTATCAGCTTTTAGTTATGAACACTGTGTCCTCATTCCCCTCTTAAAATCTTTAAATAAGTTGTTGCAGAAGGCGGAGCACATGTGGCAACCCGTCAGAGCGGACTGATCCGCAACCTTCAGGTGTTGCTGACTGGGCTCTCCTGTTCCTGCTGGGAGGGACACTTCTGTGAATGGAGACAACCTGTGGACACATCTGCCTAATGTCTCAGGGCCGTGTACAGGCATGTGAGGAATCCAGGGAGAGGTGGAACCCGGACATCTTTGATCAGAAATGCGCTCAAGTGGAATTGAATGGGCTCTCGTCTCTAGAGTGATGAGTCATATGACGCAGATCTGCTAATTCAGCATTTCAGGGTTCTTGTTTTATTTTAGACAAGATATGTGGGAATATTTCTTAATCATATTGAACAAATTCAAGAAAATGTCTGTTGTGCATTTAATTACTTATTTCAGGCATAAAAAGCAATAAGCTGTGTTATAATTCAGTGTTACAGAAAGAAATCTTGCTTTGTACATAAATGTAACAGGAACATAGTCAATATCCACTTGTGAATTAGTGGATGTTGTGTGCAACCGAGAAGGAATCATGACCATCTCATTTAATGCACAGGCTGATTCCATGTAGAGGATCAGTTATAGCAGCTGTGTTTTAAAAGCCTGAGGAAGAAACTGCCTGATCTTCTGAGGTTAACTGTGGTGAGAGCTGCGCTGTCTATATAAATAAATAAACAGAAATAAATTATAGGTATTCTCATTAGATTATGACTGGCTGTGCACGGCTTGACCAGGAAACCTGTCGGACATCATGACTGTTTATTTTGCTCTTTTTGGTGTGACAATTGTGTGAAAGAGGAAAAACACCAACCCTTTATTGTTTTGCCTCATATCTTTATTTCGTGAGTTAACAGAGAAGGTTTATGTGATATATTTGCATTACAGGAATGACTACACAACTGGATTTGGGAGGCAGCAGGAGACAATTATTCTCTCCCCTGACAAATCAAACTCGTATCAGTTGAACTTTAGTTGGACGCCGCAGAGCAGGAGAGCAGCTCCACCCAGCGTAGCACTGACAGGTGAAGTTTTCCTCCCAGTGGTTGAGGTCGTCGGCAGATGGGAGACCGACAGCAACGTACTTCCCGCTAGCCTTAAGGATTTGGAAGGAGGCGGGGTTCAGGTGAAGGTAGTGAGGGCTGCTGTAGTTCTTCCTCACACAGCGGCCATTTCCCTGACACAGTACCTGACTGCAGAGCATGGCAGCCGCGGTCACGTTGGCAACATATGGGCTAAACGTGGAGGACAGGTACTCGGACAGTGACTGGCAAGAAGCCTACAGAGGGAGGAAAGCAGAATAATTAGAATGTGCATCATTACAGTGGTGTTGCATAAATATTCATAATAAATTGTAGATATTCTGAACAACTGTTGTTTTAAAAAAAAAAAGAAAAGATTTTGTCTTCAATTTGAGCTGACATTACACAGTCGATAAATAATGGCAGCTCGGGTCTACTCTGTGCCAACTTGTTTTGGTTCTGATAAGATAAGATAAGAGATAAGATAGACTTTATTGAACTCACAGTGGAGAAATTCACGTGTCACATCAGCTCAATAATCAAAAGAAGGTGCCAAAAGGAGGAAAGGGTGCATGAGGTATATACAGTGCGTCCACATATATACAGTGGATCGAGAAAAAAAAAAGAAATAAAGCAGAGATTTAAGATGACTTATGTACATTTAAGGTGACTTATATACATATTGTAGGTCTGGTCCTTGACTAAAACAAAATAACTTGCAGCGACCTCCTGCTAGTGGATAGAATGTATTGGAGACATACAGCCACATTTCCCTACAGCTGACCAGAATACAGAACTTTGCTTCTGGTTGGGTGGCCCGTACGGGTTGTGTTGGCCCCCCCTCTCTGGTGGGCGTCTGGTCCGGGGGCGGGGCACAGGCAGTCGTATAGTTGAATTGTGGTGACCCCCACTTGTGAGTGTTGGATGCGAGTGTTATGTGGGAATGTGTGTACAGCGTCTTTTTTTTTGTAAGTCTATGTGTGGTGAGTGGGGCACTAGGGAGGGACGGTGTGAATGAGTTTTTTCCTTTTTTTTTTTTTCTTTTTCTTTCAGGTATGGGTCCGGTCCGCTCCCTCTCCCAAGAACATCTCAAGTCTCCGCTAGGTACGGAGCCCATCCCCCCACGTCCTGCCCTCCACCGCTGCACTGGCAGGCGCCTTGGCCCTCTGGCGCGTTGACGGTCCTCGGGTTTGGGGCGGGTCCCCGGGCGGGTGCCGGCCCATACCCGGTGGCTGCTTCGCGGGGCCTAGCCCCCCGGGGGACGGCCGGGCCCCCGCCACGGGGGCGGGGCGCCCCTGGGGCCTCTGGCCCTCAGGGCCCATGGCCGGGACCACTTCAGCGGGGCTGGCTGCCGGCGGAGCCCACAGGCTCGTCCCCATGGCTCTTGGGGGCGTCGACATTGCGGTGGCTGGAGGATTTCCTCGGGGTCGTCTCTCCTCTTTCCTTGGGGCGGGGGTTGCAGATTTCCTGTGTTGGCCCCTCCTGGGCGCCCTGCTTTGGGGGCCCCTTTGGGAGTCCGGGGTTATGGGTCCCCTGACCCCTGCCTCTGTGCTCGGGGAAGGCGGGCCTTTGGTTCACCACAACCACTATCGAGCTATTTCCTTCTGGATAATTTTCACCTAAACTAGTGCACTCTCACAAACTCCCACAGTTGCAGGGTTCCAGGTATTAAGTTTTCACTTATATACAGAAAGCCTGTAATTTATTTATTTATTTATTTATTTTCTTTCACTTTCTTTTTTCACGTATCACTTTACACATGTCAGCTTAAATGATAATACATATGATTTAGCAATGGCGTCAAGGTGTTACTCGATTGTATCTGTTGCTTTATGTCTGTTGGTTGTGCTGTTCTTTTTGTGTCTCTTTCCAGGTGATGTAGCAGACTGAGAACGTTTTATTATTCTCTCCCTTTTATCTCTTCTTTCTTTCACCTCTTCTCTTTCTTTTTTTCCCCTTCTTGTTCTTCCTTTACTCTCCCATTGTAGTGTCAATATAATTTGAAATTCTCCCTGCAGGAATCACAATAAAGCTATTTACATGCATAAATCAAGCGGAGCACAATGGCGAAAGCTGTTCGCTCCACTTGTGAAAGCAAAATCTGTCGAGCTCTATCTGGCATTGAGACATCGATTCCTATTGCCACGTTGCTAGACAGGACACTGGGGAAAAAAAAAAAAAAAAAAAAAAAAAAAACTTTGCTTAAGTCCTCATGGTGGGTACAAATGGATGCATGGTAAGCACCGGATGTCCTGCTCTAGATGGCATCATTTTCTACTAGAAAGAGTTGGGTACACAATGAGCAGAAGTGCAAATGTTTGGATTGGCAAAGTGGCAAAATGACCAGTGGCATGTTATGTTAGGAGCAAAACAGTCAGAATGATTTTTTAAAGCAAACATATGGCTGCATAATTTAATATCACTTCATGTTTCCATTTACAACTTTTCCCCCACCCCAAGAAATTCTGGCTGGAGCTAAATGTTGAGCTTGATGGTCCATTGTGCTCCACAGATGAAGGAAAACAGATGATCAAACCCAAGCAGGGTTTTGGTGAATGAAAACAGAAAGGAAAAGGAAAAGTTAAGGGAAAACAGAAACACCTGAGTGGGATAGTAACAAAGTGGTACATGCTTTGTGAAACATATGAGCTTTGTGAAAGGGTTAGAAAATATTATTTCTATATAAGGAATGTCGTCTTCGTGTGATCATGTTTGAGAACTTAGGCCAACACACGTCAGACACAAGTGAATCTGCAGTTTACACTGGTTAAAAACTGAATCCCCTTACTACAACTGAGACCAGATATTTACATACGCTTTATTAAAAGCCTGACATTGAACATTGACATTAAATTCAACAAATTTATGCTTTTATAGGTCAATGAAGCTCGCAAAATTATTTTAATTTGCTAAATGTCAGAAATTGTTAGAGAGAATTTATTAGGGAACTGGTTTTAATTGAACATTTTCTCAGTATTTTGGTAGTATTTCTTTTGGTATCACTTGGTTCAGATGTTTTGTCTTTTCTTCTACAAGTTTCCCACATTAGTTTGTTGGGATATTGGCTCATTCCTCCCGACAGAGCTGGCTTGACTTATTGCTAACCAATAAGCTGTTGCTGTTTATGTCTACTACTATCAGTTTTCATAACATTAACAGCCAAGACATTTACATAATTACTATAATTTTTAAATTGCACATTAAGCTCGTTTTCTCATCTGCCTCAGCAGCGTTCTGTCTGCGCTGCGTCGTTTTAGTGAGAAGTCCTGCTTGGAAATAACGACTGTTGATGTACAGACTGGACACTTCACCAATTAAAAAAGGATGAGATGAGTTTATAATACTAAATCAAATTAAACTGTCCTTCAGTTTTAGTTTATGCTTTCTTGCAAGACTAAATAAACAGAGAACCTGGAATTTGAGTCAGACTCGATTTAAAAGGTTAATCAAGAATAACAAATAAAACCCTTGTGAGGCAGGCAAAGATCTGCAAGTGCCTGGCAAGACTTGGAGCAGACAGGCAGACAGGGCTGAGGCTTAGGCAGGTGCGCCAGGCAGGCTTGGTAGCGAACAGGCAGACAGATCCAAAGGGCTTGGCAAGGTCTGTGGTCGTGAAACAGTCCAGGTCAATGTCTAGAAAAACTAAAGCACTGAGGTTTCCAAATAAGGGCAAGGTGAGAAAAGGAAATCCATAAAATCCAGAACTTTGTCAGAAGATGTAGCAGGGTAAACAAGGAATGCTGAACATCTGACTAAAGGCTTTAGATAATCTGGCACCAGCTGACTGTGGAAGCCCAGTATACGAAGGCAGGCAAACAGGTGCATAGACCGACGTTGATTACGGTACGGCAGAGGAGCACAGGTGCAGCGGGTTGATTGGATTGCGTGGAGGCAGACGGCTGCAGAGGCACACACAGTCAGCCAGGCCAGAACATGACACAAACAATAAGTCACAAACAAATAAATTTGGGGCCCATTCTGTGGACTTTGAAAAGTTTCAATCTGAAGTCTAAACCTGGACCTCCAGAAACTCTGACTTGGTCTAGTCTTAGTTTTAAAGATTTCATAAAACTGAGTAAAACAAGGTATCACTTTAGTGTTCTAGTTAATAAACCAAAAAGTTGCTTAATTTAGCTTTGAAATGGTTTGTTTGACATTCAATTAAAGAAACCCATAACCCAGCAAAAGAAAAAAATGTCCATTGACTGTTTAACATATCTGCAAAACAGAGATAAGAAAACCTTGGTGTCCTTTCTCAACACTCCACCTAAAAGAGGAAATGATGACATTCAGATTATTGCTGATTAAAACCTGGTCATCTATGGTCCGGTTAAGATGTTTCAGCAGTTTTTTTAATCATGTCTGAAAGCAAACACAGAAGCCTTCAGTGGCAGATCTTTCCCCTCTGCTTTAGAATTGGGGAGCAATATCGCTGCTTCATTAAGGGAAGAGACAAGATGTTAAGTATGCATGCTGACAAGTGAATTTTATATCAACACACTTTTTTCTTTTATGACTTCAGGCCTTGAAGGATACCTTGTTATTGTAGTCCCTGGTACCTCCCCATATTACAACCCCAGAGGCACCCAGAGCTGCGGACTCTCCAATGGTGTTAACCAGATCCGTCTGAAAGAGCAGGAGCAAAAACACAAACATGTGATCCAAATAGAACATTTTCATTGCAACT
The DNA here is from genome assembly GCA_037039145.1 of Fundulus diaphanus. NCBI lineage: Eukaryota > Metazoa > Chordata > Actinopteri > Cyprinodontiformes > Fundulidae > Fundulus > Fundulus diaphanus. Next base: position 48,277,894 of record CM073134.1, read on the forward strand.
CCCTCTGAGCACTATGGGTGTTTTTGTCACACTGTGATATTCAATTTGAAAAAAATGATTGTTTGACATTTGAAAATGAGCTCCTAAAAAGCCTCTACTCATCTGATGACGCATCTGTTATTAAAAGTGTTGCATTAACCAAGCAGAATGTAAGTTCTTGGAATACTGAACTCATTGATTTCATGGGAACTAAGCTGATCTGTATCGTTTTGTATCGTTTTGTCTTAGGACAATATCATATTATACTTTAAAATAAAAAAAAACCCGGAGGGTGGGGTTACCTAATAAAACTTGGAGGAAAGAGAATGTGGATCAATGGATCTATATTAACTGACACTGTCACCACAAATATACCAATTGCATGGTTTTCTAACATTATGCTGCCATGTCTCAAGGCATAAGGTGAACAGGTTGCCTGTTTCATGTAGACAAAACTTTCTGATAATCTTGCCTCTGAATGAATGTTCTCAAATAATATGTTGTCTTTTTCTAAAACCTTCAATGTAAAATTTTGTTCTGCATTAAAATATTATTTCCTTTTAAATTGTTTTATGCATCTTTACCAAGTGGCCCATTAGTGTGGAGGGTACTCTAAGATCTTCAAGCTATAAAACATGAAAAGCTTTCATTCGTTTTTATACTCGTGGTATTACTAGTGGGTGGTACTCAGCACCTGGATGCCAATCCCACAGGAAAATCAAATCCTATTCTGGAAGATTATTAGCAACTAGAAGTAAATGTGGGCAATACAGAAGGAATGTTGTGAAAGTAATCACCTGAGTCTGAAACTTTTGGGTCTGATCCCGGTACAGAGGTCTGGAGTAGACATAGACGGGCACAGTATAGGGGCGATTTGGCAGTGCCGCCACCCTCAGCGCCTCCTGGACACGATTGCGGACATAGAGTGCAGCACGGGGGGAGTTTCTCAGCGTCAAGTGAAGGTAGATGGAGGGAAAGAGGGCGGTGCTTCGTTCCCACAGCCACAGCAGCTTGTTGTTCTGCTTCTGAGTTTTAGCGGAGCATTGCCCTGTGTAGAGTGGCTTGTCCCATCCGTAGTTGAAACAGTCAGGAAGCAGATAAAAGCCCCAGCGGCGGCTTGGACGCTTGCCGATGCCAATGCTGATAGTTTTCTCCATGAAGCGTCTCCCAGCTTGTTCAAACTGGCTCTTAGCCATTTTGGAAACTTGCTTTGTTGACAAAAATGGAGCAAGCTGCAAAGCGTGAGTAAGGGATAACCTCTGATAAATACGTTTTGATCCCCAGTTTTGGTCCCACAGAGGACGCCAGGACTCCCAGTCGATCACAGCCAGCCCAGGAGAGGAATCTTGGGAAATATAGTTATCTATTGTACTTTTGGCCTTAGCGAGATGTTCTGTCAGGTTGCCATTTTGAGGGATACCACCTTCGTAGATCTTGTGCTTGATTATGTCAACTTTGGGATAAAGGCCGAGGCGATCTTCATAAAAGATGGTAAGAAACTGACCTGGCACAGCTGAAGGTGTAGTCACTGCCTGGAAGGCAGCGGCGTCAAGTGGAATTTCAAGTTGTTTGCATTGGTCTGTGGGGGCGTTCCATATGGCCACGAAGGGATGGTCACGGACCAGCGGTGGCTCAGTAGGTGGTAATGCAAAAGCTGATATGATCATACCCAGGCCAAGACAGGAAAGAAATGGTGAAGCCATTGTTATTATCCTGTAAGAAGAGAAGAGACAATATAAAAATGGTAAAAAAACATTACACATTAGATTATATACCACATGGTATCAAATAACAACAGGTAGCTGCAAACACATGAGTACATCAAGATTCTGGGCTAAATACATTTTCATTAAAGTTTATTGAAGGAAGATGAGTAAAAAACACTATTAATTACACAAATTTTAAATTCCATTTGGATCCTAATCATTTAAAAAATCTGAACAATAAGAGAACGCATCCATAAATACACCTCCCACGGGGACAGCAAGTATTACATGGATAATCAACATTTAGAAGTAACCCTTTGTCAAAGTGGAGAATATAACCTGAAAACAACAAGGTCCACCATGTTGCTTACAAGACTGAGCTCCAGGACAGACTTGGCAAATACTTCATGTAGAAAAGAGATCTAACGTTTTCCTTTCAGGGACACACTGAGTGACAAGCAGGTGGCTGCTGAGGAGTTAAACTCACAACCTCTTGATTGTCAAATGATTACTATTCCACACTGATCCACACTGCAGATTCTTCTATATAGTTCAGCTGAGCGACGACCCAGAACTGGTGAGTGACACAGAGGTTAATGTAATATTCTTATAAGCGCATATTTATCTGTAAAGTAACATTTTTTCTTAGCATTACCAATTTCTAATATGTTTTACCAAAGGAAACCAAGCTACTGCCTTATTTAGTGTCCTGACAGATGCCCTGCTTGCTATTGTCCCAGTGGGAGATATATTTATCAAAATATTTTCGGGTTTTTGAAACGTTCAATTTGACAATAATCCAGCATAAATAGAAACATTGTTTTATTCTTCATTACAGGCTCTTACAGATAATGATGACCCAAAAATCTGTTTCTCGTAAGATTTGAATATTGCACATGATCTATAAAAATGGATATTTTGAACAGAAATGTCAGGCTTCTGAAAAGTAGGGTTGGCGTTAGGGTTAGGGTTTAGGTTTTCTATGAATTCAGTATTTGTTAGGGGCTCCTTTTGCATGAATTACTGCAACAATATGGCATAGCATGTAGCCAATCAGCTCCTGGTTCTGCTGAGGTGTAATGGAAGCCCAGGTTGCTTTGATAGTGGACTTCAGGTCAGTTGCATTGCTGGGTCTGGTGTTTTTCATCTTGCTCTTGATAATGCTCCACAGAATCTATGAGGTTCAGATTAGGCCAGTTTCCTGGTAAATCAAGCATAGCATCATCTGAACCAGCTTTTGGTACCTTATCATGGTGGAGGGGTTTGAGTGTTCCAATGACCCGAGGAGCTATGCTGTCAGGGGCTTCATGCTCCTAGTAGGGTCACCTAAGGCAGACAGGTCCTAGGTGAGGGTCCAGAAGTAGTGCAGCTCACATACCCCTTATGAAGAAAAACATATTTGGAGCCCTGCCAGACAAAGCCCGAAGAGGAAACATGAGTCCTCCTTCCAGTGGGCTTACCACATGTCGGAAAGGCCAAAGGGGTCGGGTGCATTGTGAGATGGGTGGCAGCCAAGGGCGGGGACCTTGGCGGTCTGATCATTGGCTGCAGAAGCTGGCTCTCAGGACGTGGAATGTCAGGAGTGGGCATACTTGTTGCCCCTTATCTTGGTGTCTGTACGTTGGGGTTCACCCCGGTGAACGAGAGGGTGGCCTCCCTCCGCATACGTGTGGGGGGAAGGGTTCTGACTGTTGTTTGCGCTTATGTGCCAAAAGGCAGTTCAGATTACCCACCCTTGTTGGAGTCCTTGGAGGGAGTACTGGATAGTGCCCCTCCTGTGGACTCCTTTATTCTGCTGGGGGACTTCAACGCTCACGTGGGCAATGTGAGCGTTGTCCTGAGTTGACCAGAACCAGCAGATGACACGGCACTACAAACCATCACTGATTGTGGAAATTTCACACAGGACTTCAAACAATGTGGATTCTGTGCAACTCTATTCTTCCTCCAGACTCTGGATCTAGGTTTCCAAATGAAATGTAGAATTCACTTTCATTTGAAAACAAGACTTTGGACCTTTGAGCAACAGTCTAAATCTTCTTCTCCTTAGCCCAGGTAAGATGCTTCTGAAGTTGTCTCTGGTTCAGGAGGGTATACCAGTTTTTTAAATTGGTCTCATGTGACATTTTAACATTTTAAAAGACAGAATTTTGACTTTTCATTATCTGTAAGTCATGATGAACAAAAAGACAATAAATAAAAAATTAATTCTTTGTGCAGCGGATCTAATGCTTTCAGAAACCAGTGGAAGAAAAACATTGAAGTTTTTCTCTGTATTCTAATTTTGTGTGACCTAACTGTATATAGTAATATGTTGCAACAAAAAAAGATCTTGCTTTTGCTCTACAGGTACATGAACTACTGTTGTTTCAACAAAGTGAAGGTCTGAGCCTTTGTGTTTTCTCTAATTATCTCAATTTATTAAAAGAAAAATGTGATGACACTTTAACTCAATTTTGGAATGAGCTCCGAACATCCAACTTCAAAAGTAAGATTTACAAGTGCTGGTTTTCACAAGATCAAACAATACCAAGTTTATGTTACTGAAAAAAAAACATTTTGTTAAATAAATATATTGAAAAATTATTATATTTTTGCCTTTGTTGGCTCTCGATCAACAGGTTACTCTAAATGTCAGCCTTGTCTTCACTTGCTTATTAAAAACATACTAATGCGGATAACATGTTAAGTACATAGAAATTTAAATCCCTCTATAAACAAAAGTATGTAACTCTTCAGATGTCACCATGTCCTACCTGCAGTTCTCTTGAGTGATCTGTCAGGCTTGGTCAAAACTTTCTTAACTCTTAACTCTATATTTATTTGTTGATTCATGGTTGAGAGGAAGTGGTTTCTTCTGGCTGATTGGCCTCTATTGAGGTCTTGCTGCTTGCCGTGGTCTCACGTATGGAAAGTACAAGACTGAGTGGAGGATCCTGGGGTGTGATGACGTGGCTGTTTTCCATACATCTACAATAACACAGGAAAACAAAAAAAACTTCTGTTTCAGGTGGAGATGAGGAACAATTGATATTATGAAAGGTAGATGGAGCTGAGGGGAGGAGCGGAGTCACACTCCTTGCCGGTTTGTAGCAGTAATAAATCAAATTGTTGTTTGTCAACTGCCATTAACAATTAATAAGTATCAGAAGAAGAAGTGGGGAGGAGTGAAATAAACAGGAGCTGAATAGAGAGACACACAGGGAAATAAGAGCTAAAAATACAAAATATACAAAGAACAAACATGAAGTAAAATGGCTACATCTAGAGAACAAAAACAGACATAAAACTGAAACACCTAGGGTTCATGACAGTCAGATGTATTGATGTCTAGATATCATAATGACACTGACTCAGCCATAATGTCTGTTAAAACTGATAATGTGGTGGTCAGTCTCCACGGAAACCAACTCTTGTGCTTGAAGGGTGCTGATGTTCTTAATGGTCCAGGTCTTATTTGAAGTACGCACCCCATCATCAGCATGAAACATTAACAGAAACCCACCCAGCCAGAAAGATGTCAGCGGCTGGTCATAAACAGTCCAGCACAGTCTCTGGGCTTGACATAGCTCTCTGTGTCTGCGTATTTGAGCCATTTGGACCTCATAAACAAAAACATTTCCAGCTCCAACAGCACAGCCTGCAGCTGCACACAGAGTGGAGACATCGTATCATCCTCCGGTGTCTGTTTTGAGAAATATATTGATCAGAAGAATCTGATGCACATAATAACATGTTGAGGAACAACAGCCCTGCAGACACAAAGTTCAGTGCTAAATGGACTTGACTCTAGGGCAAACCTTATACTTTGTTTGCAGATAAAAGCTGCAAATTGTAGGATACGCTCCTTTGGTACCGAAAATGATCTGAAAGTGCACTAGGCCAAGTTGAAAGGAAATTCAGACTTCTTAGGCAACTCCTGCTGCTGGGCATGAAGAATGTGACAGGTGCTTTTATGACCTTTTTTTACTATTTTATTTTTTTACTCTGGACAAGACAAAATCGAGAATGTATTCAATCACATATTTTTCTCACATGGAATGACAATAAATGATGGGTTACTTGTCAAATGCTGAGACATTTTGTTTTTAGGTGTGCTGAATACCTCTGGCTGTATTAGCACAAGTAGGCCTGCCTTGGCATGCGTTGCCTCTCGTTTTTGATTCATGTTCACATTTCTGTATTATTACAGTACAGAGTAAATGGAGGGCCACTCCCATTCTAACTTTAATGGGACTTGTAAGAATATGTGTTGTGCACTTCACTCTGCTTCTTGTTGCAGGGGAAGAAGACATCGCCTTCTTGTGCATGAGGCAACATTTCACTGTTGTGACTGTGTGATATTTTTCATGTTTCGCAAAGGATGAGAAAGCAGTCTTTGTTAACATCTTCCTCTTTTTCTGCTGAGGAAAGACTAACGGAACAAAAAGCCCTTTGATGAAAAGTAGTCTTTGGTAGCAGCAAATGGTAGCAGCAAATGGTAGCAGCATATTTCATCTCGGGCCAGATGCTGAGACTGTCAGACACTGTAACATTTACCCAATCATTCGTACTCACTGGACCTGAACTTCTCTGCAGGTCTCAGAGACCCATGGCAGATGCACTCATACAAAAACTCAACAGCTCTAATCTGACCAACAACAGATATTATGAAATATAACACAAATTCTAGTAAACACTCCTCAGAGGGTTATTTGAAAAAATTATTGAAATATGATTGTGAGTCTCTATGCAGTATGTGGCCCACATCTGAGTTTTATCTGTGATCACAGAGCTGTGATCCGACCTGCTTCTGGGATAAAGCTAAGGGAGCTTAACATCATAGCTATCATGTGGCATCATTTGGCATCCTAATATAAAAAGGAAGAAAGGGCGGTTTAAGTAAAAGCTAGGAGTAGCTGCGAATTTGTAAGTAGTGAAAAATAAGACTGATGTGTGGTGCAGCAGCAACCAAAGGAATCCGTCTTTTCTAAAGGAGTGTTGGTGAAGAGGGAGTAGAGGCAGAGCTTCAAATGAATAAATCGGGTCTTCTTAACTTCGATCTTGAGCTTTCATCATTAGTCAAAAATGTTGTTTACTTTAAAAGATGTCAGTTATCTTTTAGCTTTTGTTGTGATCCTCAGACTTGTTTCCAAATATAGAAAAGGTGAATTTTATTTTAAAATGCACAAAACTCTGGGAATTTTGGTATTGACAAAATTATGACCACAACAACTTTTTTAATCTATTACAGCCGACACCAGTGAACAGCCAGGGAACTGACGTTGCGATAGTGGACTCCTATAAGTACCTGGTGTTCACCTGAACAATAAACTGGACTGGAGTCACAACATGCTCTTTACAGGAAGGGTCAGAGCAGCCTCTACCTGCTGAGGAGACAGCAGCCTTTTGGAACGCAGGGGACGCTAATGAAGACCTTTTTTGACTCTGTGGTGGCATCAGACATCTTCTGTAGAATGATGTGTTGGATCAGAGGCTTAGCTACAGCTGAGAGGAAGCAGGTGGATGAGCTCATTAGGAGGGCCGGTTCTGCCCCAGGAGGCCCCCTGGACTCAGTGCAGGTGGTGGGAGACAAAAGGACTGGAGAGCTCTTTCAGTGACACTGAAGGAAGTCCAGCACAGTTTTTACACATTCTTGTAAATGGTCTGTTTTTTTTGTTGTTGGGGAGTAAACAAGGTACAGTTTGTATCTTGTTTAAATTATCCTACTCAGGCGTGAATTTCTTCAAACATGAGTATGCTATTTTCAATAACTGCAATATTTTTTTCTTTTCCGTACTGTGCAGTTTTCTATTTATTTATTTATTTACAGAAAATGAAGGTGAATCACAGAAATCGTAATTTTAAAATGCTGAATAATGTACATTTTGGTAAATTTGGTTTTCTGTGCATTTGTTCCAACAAATCTGGGGTTGAAAAGAATTTATTCTTGCATTCATCTTCTCTGCAGCCTTTCATCAGTCACTGCATGGTTTCTCTGACTGCAGCAGATGTGCCAACGCAGACAGGCGTGTTGTCCCTCTATTTGAATGTGCTCATAATTTGAAGATGACAATTAGCCCTTTTCAGTCCCTGCAAGAAAAGGAATGCACTGCTGGGCTTTTCTTGGAGCTGTAGTGTTGTCGGACCATATGAAGAAATATGAAACCCCAGTAACTTTGTACTCAGGACCCAGTAACTGTATTCACACTAGTACTTTGAATGGCCAGTGAGGGGTGTTCACTCTTGTTTTCCCTGAAGTCCAGGATCATCTCTTTTAAACTTAGCTTGTTATTGCTTCACCACCTGGCTAGCTGCTCCTCTTTCTCTCTGCACAGCTTGTCGCTGGTGGTGGTGAGACAGAGCCCTGTAGTGTCAAAGCTGAAGTCTCTAATAACTGAAAAAAGCTGAAATAATAAATGAGATTTTCTCATCGAATTCCCAACATCTAGGTCACCTTGAACTCTGCCCCGCTGTAGGTCAGGAACCCAAACCTGTACCATTTATCCACAGGCCTAAATTACCACACAATGATTTAATAATTATCTTTTAATCTTATCATATTTTTTAATAATCTTTTAATAATGGAGCATTTGATTCACCATCCAAAAATCTGCTAAAGGCTGGTTTATATAATTTTTAAAATGTATCAAATGTAATAATTATTACATTAGAACTATAAATATTAATTTTGCTCTAAAAAAACAGAACAACACTAAAATCTGTAAATGTTAAATTTCTGAATGAATCGAAGTGCTTTTTTGTCCTTGTATTGATTAAGTTAATACGTGTGTCCTGTCTTCATATTGTTCACTCCATTAAATCATAGACCAAATATGGTTTGGAGCCCTTATCTTCTTCTCACTCTCTGCTGAAAAACCATTTTGTAAATGTTAGTTTGTTCTCTAACTGGTTCTAGTAGAGGATTTTGGCCACAGTGATCTTCACCCTGAAGTCTTTTTTCAGCTTCCTCAACCTGGATTTGTCCCCTTGAAAGAAACCAAGGTCCGCCCTGGACAGGTCGCCAGTCCAACACATAGCAACAAAGAGACACACAGGACAAACAACCAGGCACACACAAACTCACACCTAAGGGGAAATTTAGAGAAACCAGTTAACCGCACAGTCAACTTCTTGGACTGTGGGAGGAAGCCGGAGTACCCGCAGAGAACCCATTCATGCACTTGGAGAACATGCAAACTCCATGAATAAAGACCCCAGACCTGGATTTACACCCAGAACCTTGTTGCTGCCAACTGTGCCACTCTGCAGCCCTGCAACAGCACTCATCTTTTACTTTTTCACCAAAGTAAAGTACTTCCACTTCTGGTTGGTAGGAATTGATGTGCCGTCACCTGGATCCCCCTTTTCTGTGCCATGTGTACTCCCAACACTGGGCACACTAATTCCCTCTGTGATAAGTACCTTCATTTCTGAAAGCTGTATGGATTACTGCCACCCCTACTTATGACTGGCCAGAGGCAGCACGTCTTTGCGGTTCTATGATGGAAGTGCTTTGTGAAAGAGGCTGTTGTTTCAAGAAGTGAGTTGAATGGTTATGCAATCAGGTTATTGCAGCCTTTTATTGTTATATGTTTCCTTGTTACACATTTCTTTGTTTTTTAGTCAAATTGTACTAGATATATCATATAATTTTGTTACATCTTTCATCACAAAACAACTTTGTACAGTATTTTAACAGGCAAGCCTGTGCAAGTTGCTTGTACTACTTCTGGAACAAACATTTCTGATTAATTTAATTCAGTCTTAGTTATGAGTTATATTAAATGCCTGTCTTCCGTAAAATATGCAATGAGTTGTCTGTTTTAGATTTTGAAAAAAATCAAACAAGAGCTGTCAGTTCTTGATTTGCTGTACCTCACTTTTCTAGTTCAAGATTATGTGTGTTTGCTATCACCCACATAGTGCACAAATATTCTCCATACAGGATTGATACACAGTTAAAGGGATGGTTTAGATTTTTGGATTCAGGGTTCTATGTAGCAGCAAATAGTGCCTTACCTGTAAAAGTTGGAAACCTCAATGAAATTAGATTTTTTTAAATGTTTTTTAAATGTATGACACTCCAAAAGACAATTCAGACCAGAACCCCTGTCAGACGACATTTTGACATATAAACTAAAAATGTTCATGTGAGTCCATGTGCACATTTTATTAGGTTATCTAGAACCTGTCAGGGTTTAGTTTTGATCTGGCTTTTGTTAACTATTTTTCAGTTCTTCCTCGTTGTCTGGGTTTAGTTAGGATCTGGCTTTATTTATGGTTAGTTTTCAGTCTCCTCCTACCCCTCTCACTCAGCCTTCCCGTCACTCCCACTGCAGTCAGTCACACCTGTCAGTCACTAATTAGCCAGACTCACTTCACCTGCCAGCCTCCCTACTTAAGCCTCCCTCTGCCTTCACTTCTTTGCCGGTGAAAGCATTCAACACCTACTCCTCGCCTGTCTGCCTGGTTTGCACATTCTGACCATTTGTTTTCTACCTTAGTGTTTTGATTTGTATCTCTGCTGGCTTCTGGATCCACCCGTCTCCCCTCTGCATCTCAGGCTGAGTTTCTGGACCGTGGTAACTCAATCTGCAAGTATTCACCTGGATTAGCTGTTATCCTGCTATGGTTCCGGTCTTCAAGTATCCACCCTGTCCTGCTGCTAGTCCTGCTGTTATTCTGGCCTTCAAGAACTCATTCCCTGCCGTGCTGAAGGGCCTGCTGCTGTGCTCTGGCTAACTCTTTGCCGAGCGGTGGACTCTGTTACCTAACTCTTTTATGCACTATTACTCCGCTCTGTACCTGCCAGCCAGCTTCTGCATCTTTCACCTCCGCCTGGTAATAAACTCTGGTTCTACATGTCATCACCATCCACCACTGGCAATAAACTCTCTTAAAACCAACTCTGTGTGTGCGTGCTGTGTCCGGGTTCATCCAAGACAATATCATGACAGAACCTCTACATTTTGTTTAAGAACCATTGCTTACTTTTTGCTGCTTTCTAAAGTATACAAAAGCCATGATGGTATGTAAAATAGAGCGACATGTTGCTGGTTGTATCAGTCTATTTGATCAACTGAGACTCATGCTTCTGCTGATGTTTCAAAACCATAAGGTAAGTACAAAGAAGTGATTATGATACCGAGGGTGATGGAGCTTTTCCTTACGAAATATGTGGACATTTGTAATGAGCCAGAATAATAATAGTAATAAGCTCTAAACTATTTAGGTTCAACGGCAGCTGTTCGCTCTTGTTTAAATTTAATTTGTACCTGGCAATTGACCCAAACTGACGGAGTGTTAGAATGTGGTGTATAGATGCTTTTGCCTTAGACATATACAGGAGAAGGTCATCCGCATAAAGCAATAGCTTATGTTCAATATCGCATTTCATGATGCCTTTAAAGTTATTGGACCTTATTGATATAGCCATGAGCTCAATAGACAAAACTAAGAGCATGGGCTAAACGGGCAACCCTGACAGGTCCCACGATTCAGGGAAAAATGGTCAAAACCATAGCTGTCAGACATGTGTATAATACTTTCACCCGAGAACTTAATGGCTTGCCAAATCTAAATACTCTTAAAAAAATGTCTGCCCATTCAGCTCTGTCAATTGCCTTTGCTGCGTCCACTGAGAGAAGGCATTAGGCATCAGCTTGGCAGGGAGTATAATGTTCAAACACAGAATATTGAAAAAGGATCATCTATTTTCAACAAAACCAGTTTGTTGTAAATGTACATTGGGTAAAACAGTTGTTCATTAATAACAGCAATGTTATACTTGCCTGGTTCAGACTCGCAGGAAGGGACCCTCTATTAAGAGAGTCTATGTACACAGCAGTAAGATTGGAGCTAATTTCCAAAAATTCAGAATAAAACTCAAACCATCTGGGCCTGGTGATTTATAGGGTTGTAACAATTTAATTGCTTCAACTATGTCCTGTTTTGAAATTGGTGGATCCATCGCTGAGACCTAATCTATGGGAAATTTGCAATCATCTAAATAAGCCATCCATGGGATAAGAGTAAAATATATTTAAATATATCCCCTGGCTTTATGTTGAAAGGCTGAGTGGAAGAGCTGCCTCGTCCAGCCACATTTTGATCGGATGTTATCAGGGTTGCTCCTAGATTCTTTAGCTGGGTGAGAGTCTTTTTTCCTTTTCACAAGATGGTTCAGGCCTTTGATATTCCAAGAGAAACTGTTTAGGTTACACCAATAAAGAGAGAACAGAAATATATTATAAACTGACATATATATAAAGAAGACATATGGTCAATAGGTTGTAAAACATGGATCTTTTTTTTCTGGAAAGTCAACCTCTATCCTTGTGTGACGTACAACAGAATCTACTGCAGGGTTCACAACTTCTCAACATTTCTTAGCTATCTCTTTAAAGTAAATTTAGACAGAGTATACTGGCAAAAAGAGTTCAACATCAATTTCTGGGCTGAACAAGGTCAAAGTCAGGCTAACTTTGAATAGCCATAAAAATGTTCCAAGATAATCAACATTTTTAAGGTAGCAGTATGATTCAAATGTTCTGTCTGCTCTTGGGATGCTCTGATGTATGGAGGCAGACTGGAGATTTTCAGCTACATAGGTGGAAGGATACAAACAGCCACAGCGCATGTAGTCTTGCATTTTACCACTTAATGTTCAAATAAAACAAACGTCTCATGGAAAACCATAAATGTTTGGAAATCTGCTTATCTAGCTTTCCCTGCATCAATATAACAGTTCTGAGTGTTTTTGTGTGGCTAAAATCCTCTCCATCAGAGAATTTCCCCTCTGACTCCAGACAGAGTTTGCTGTGACTGCAGGTGATGTAGCAACAAACAAGAACGACTTTACTCTCACTTCAGAAATCCAGTCTGTGGTCTTTGCATTTGAACCATTTGCCTACTTGCTTGGATGTGAAAATGCTTACAACTAGATCCCCATGGAGCCCAACATGTTCCATCGTTGTGTACCTGGCATCAGATCCTATTAAAATGTTCTGCTACCATCACAGTGTTTCTTATCTTGCCATATGTTTTGCCATATATGAAAATGTGTTATACATGGGACAAAACATAAAGAAACATCAAATCAGCTCCGCTGTGTTGTACGCTGTGTTTGTTTTGAGATGAAATGAGTAAAATTCAATCGTTTACATCAGGATATGGTACGTTACATTTGCCATGACATCATCGTCTCCTTTTGGGTTTTTTCAATACTCTTTAATCGTCTGATGACAGTCCAATGCTTTTCACGCGGTGTGAGTGCCTCATAGGGGTCAGATAATGATGAAGTAAATTAATCAGAAAGTTTGACAAACTGGGGTCAGTTGGAGGCACTCCAAGCACTCAGCACTCCAATGTGAATGAATCTTCAACAATGCAGACACAGCATCTGCAAAGCTGAGATAGTGAGATTGTTGAGATTCAATCCATCCATCCAGCCATCCATCCATTTTCTTACTCGCTTTATCCCTCATGGGGTCGCGAGGGGTGCTGGTGCCTATCTTGAGATTCAATCAAAAGTTATTAACATCTTTGGAAGAACTGAAAACCCATACAGTTTACCTAGTTGAACTGTGTCCCTTCAACCAAAACAAGGATAATGACACCACCTGGGCACCTGTCATAGTGGCATGTACCACCAATATATTTCCAGCACAGTTAACTCAAGCATGCTGCCAGTGTCATTGAAATAATTGAATATACCAGATAAAAACAATTTATAAAGATCGTAAATTCGTTTTATTATCCATATTTACATTGCCTTCGTGCAGGCTTGGTTTTTGATACTCCCAATGTGTTATATAGAGAGTAAATGGACTTCTTGTCTAGTGTCTTGCAGACATTTCACATCTTGTCCAAAAGGACTTGATCACACTGATATGGCTTTTAAGGTCAAGTGAGTCGCCGACCCAAATGGTCTGGGGTTCACCAGGGAGGGTTCACCGGAGAGAAAGTCAAAGACACTATGCTACTTCTTTTGGATTGTCTGGTACACATTGATATGGATGGGAGCCAAAACGCCATATCAAGAATCAGGCGGAAAAAAATCGGCCCCACATATCGGGTATCGGTTGGCCTGATGTCAAAATTTTCCGTATCATTATCGGCCTTAAAAAAACCCTATATAAGTCGATCTCTACAAGAAACTTATCCTCACCGACCAGTGTACCTGCTTTTTGAATTTCACCACCAACTGGAACACAAACTGTCTTCAGAACTCTGCAGCATCGAGCAGAACAGGTCCCCAAAAGGGCGGAAGGATAAGGAACTCAAACACACAAAGAAAGCACTTCAGACCTGTAGGATCGCCAACAGGGCTGGCATCCAGCAGAAAACATTCAACTCAAAAGAAGAAGAGGCGAAATAACATTGTCCTTCTCAAGGATAAAACACCCAAATACAAACTCTGTGGAGTAGCATATACAGTCCTGCACAATAAGGACCGTCCAGACCTCCACATTACATTAGAGACGCAAAGCATCAGCTACAAAACAGGTTGGCCCAACACAGAAGCGCCAGCTCAGCGCTTCATCTACATCTCAAAAAGGAACACAGGTGATCTGAGGAATGAGTGACAGAGTGACAAAGTAAACAGAGGTGGTGGCGTCAGGCTCCATCCTTCTAGCACCTTTTCTGCAGCCTTGATTCATCTCCCCTGTTGCTTTTTCAAACTTTAACATCAGGTGTCTTCAATGGTCTTATCTGTGCAATTCGTCTGGCTACAACTTTTAAGCCTTCTGCTTCTAACCCATGATCAGAACTGAAGAAACATTGAAGGACTTTTTTCATGAGCATTACAATGTCTTCAAGAAACCAAAGAAGACTATGGGCTGTCCATATTAGTGCTAGCAAATTCCTGTTTATTCCCATGACCCGTCTTTATATAAAGCAAGAAGTTAATTATCTGTTGAACAAATATCTGTCCATAGCTGCATTTGGGTTGAATTATTTTTACAACTATACAACCATCTCCATGAGCAGGAAGTTCAAATATAGCAACAACAGTATCTGGTAATGAGCGCAACTGACTGGCGGGGCAAAGCTCTCCCTGCTCTCCCACAGCCCACCCTGCTCATCCTCCCACTCAGTCCTCTTCCGTTCCTGTTCGTCCTTCTCTTCTCTCCTCAGGTCATCGTCCTCCTTTACTTTGTTCAGACTGTCACATCGGTCTCCCTCGTGGCCTTCGTAGCAGTGGCAGCGGAATCTCTCGGTCAGCTGCTGAAGGTCATGTTGTGATGGCCACCCGCTGACAGCAAAGGCCCCATCGCCTGTGGGGTGAATTTGGTAATTCTCAGCACTCAGGTGGAGGTAGTGGCTGGCGCGGGGCTCCTGGCGAACACACCGGCCATTCCCTTGGCATAGGAAGTCGCTGCAGACTTCGGCAGCCCGGGTCACGTTGGTGATGTACTGACCAAGGCGGTGAGTCAAGAAGGACTTCACCAAAGTGCAGTTGTGCTGTGGAGACAACCCATTACACATTCATGGAATTATATTTAGTTTTGTGAAATGATAATGCATTTTACAAAAAATGTTTCATCACTCTCAGGATCCGTGCAACAACACATTTCAACTGTCTGTTGTAATGATAATACTGTTGAAATGTCCATAATATAGCATTTGCTCAATAAAGGTTTGAGTTGTTGGGGAAGAGGTGCTGTCCTGTCTCTTTCCTACAAAGCATCCTCCTATCATCTTGAGTCAAACAGACAGTACCTTCACAATCAGGGTGTTTTATATGTTCTAAGGTAAAAATAGTTGGGCTCTGACTTTCCTTCAACTAAAGCTGTTCCTTCTGAGCAACTATTCAGATACAAATGAGGTTAAAATTATGTTCTAGCTTTCTAAGGGTATTCTGGTTACAAGTGTTGGAGGCCATTACAAAGAGACTCTAAAAGTTTCCATTTGCTTACAGCAGTGTTTTGTTACGAGACCAATCAAAATGCCATGGAATGAAGTAGGCGCACCTCCAAGCACCCTTTAGACAAGAATCAATGTGGACAGTTATCCTACTTCAATAAAATACATAAACCTGGTGTCAGAGCACTTTCGTACATGACAAAAAAAGATAAAAAACATAAAATAAAATAGGGTATGCCTACCCTGGAAGAGGTCAAGTTCAGGTCCCCCCAGATAATGAATCCTGCAGCTCCCAGAGCAGCGCTCTCCCCAATAGTATGAATCAAGTCTTTCTGCAGGAAATAGAAAACCAAATACAAAAATAAATCATTCATTCTTACTCTTTATGGAACAGAAAATACAGTTTTTATTTTGTTAATTTTAACATTGTCCACCTCAATAATGAAAAATGTATGTATATATATATATATATATATATATATATATATATATATATATACCTCTGAAAAGGTTAGACAATACAGACCCCTTAATTGTCTTTACTGTGGATGTCCAGCAGATGGCAGAAGTGCATTAACTTTGGATGCTGCCAACCTCTGGTTCAGCGGACAAAAACTCTAATGAGATAAAGTTGCTTCTGTTTTACTGTCCTGAAGTAGACGTAGCCAATAAAACTACACTACTTTGATAGTTACTTCTATGGATTCCAGCAGCAGATCACACATATGTCCTCCATCCCTGACCTAAAAGAAGTTACATGTTATGCTATTTCATCCGCAAATCATTCGACCCTTACATCAGTGTTCCAATAGAAACATCTGGCAGGTGGCTGAGGAAGAACAATCTAATTGTTGAGGTGGAGGGATTGCTGCAAGTCAGTGATTTGAGGCAATAAGCCAAGTTTCAAATTATCAAAAAACGTTTTCCAATTGAAAAAATAAACTGAACTTGTCTGCATTGTTTGATAACTAGCATCAAACTGGAATGCGTGCAACTGACCGAGAATCCGTCTGTATTAAAGGGGGTGAAACAAACAGATTTGGCTTTTCTTCTTTCTCAAATGCCTTCATATGTATTTATTGAGCATTTGAACCATATAAATAAATTGAATTGATCAGAATAAATCCTTATCTCTTAAGTAGAGACAAATCACTGCTTAAAGGGTAACTCAGAGATCCTGACAGTATAACAAGCCTATAGAGGGAAGGTGCAAAGCATTTAGTTTTTGAAGACAATGTTTTAATTGAAGTCAGACAGCAAGACATTCACACATGGAGCCCCTGTAGAAGCTTTCCTGCAAGGCAGAATGGCAGCTGTTTGCTTGTTAAGACCAAGTTTAAGATAGCCAACTGATAAGCAGAGCTGTAATGCAGTGAGAATAAGTTCTTACCCTTCATCTGTAAAACTACTTTAATGCATCACACAAACATACTGCAATACTTTGTGTTGTCATGCAATCTACCATGTTGCATGTTGTGCTACACAGTAAGGAAAATTACTATTCAGATATGTTTCTAGTCACCTAAAGGTTTTGACACCACTTTACATTTTTTTTTTCATGTGAAGATAGACTGAACAAAATTTAGACGATCGTAGCTAGGAAAGTGTACATACACTGCAGGAGACGTGTGTGGGTCACATGGTCAAGAAAGTAGTGTGAAAAGGTGTTTGCCCCCTTCCTCATTTCTTATTGTTTTGCATGTTCAGACATCAAACAAATCTAAATATTAGTCAGAGAAAACACAGGGAAACACAAAATGCAGTTTTTTTTATTATTAAGCAGATAAAATCTAAACATATATGACCCTGTGTGAAAAGGTTATTGCCCCTAAACCTAATAACTTGTTGGGCCGCCCTTAGCAGAAACAAGTGCAATGAAGCATTTGTAATAACTTGCAGTGAGTATTTTCCGGCACTGTGGAGCATCTTTGGTCCACTCATCTTTGCAGAACCGTTGTATTTTAGCCACACTGGAGGGTTTTCCAGCATGAGCAGCCTTTTTAAGGTCATGCCACAGCATCTCGATAAGATTCAGGTAAGGACTTTGACTAGGCAACTTCAAAGTCTTCATTTTGTTTTTCATCAGCCACTCAGAGGTGAATTTGCTGGTGTTTTTCTGGATAATTGTCCTGCTGCAGAACCCAGGTTGGTTTCAGCTTGAGGTCCTGAACAGATGTTCTCCATCAGGATTTGGTAGACAGCAGAATTCATGGTTCCATTTATAACATCAAGTCTTCCAGGTTCTTGCAGTAAAACAGCCCCAGAGCATCACACTATCACCACCATGTTTCACTTTTGGAATGATGTTCTTGTTCTGAAATGCAATGTTTAACGCTAGATGTAATGGGACACAAACCTTCTGAAAAGTTAGACTTTTGTCTCGCCGGAGTCCCAAAGAAATGCCTTTATAACCCTTTCCAGGCTGCTGAATTTGTTTGGATCTTGGCATTGTGTCTAAGTTTTGAGGATATTTGAGTGTTCTTCACTTTGTCAGACAGGTCCTATTGAAGTGATTTCTTCACTGAGAACAAGTTTGGCAAACAGGCCTGGGTGTGACTAGAGAAGGTGAACTCAGCTGTGATATGATCCGAAAGTTTGCAGGCTACACCATTGTCATTAGGCTGATCCAGGACGGTGATGAGCCTGCGTACAGACAGGAGGTGGATTGGCTGGTCCACTGGTGCAACCAGAACACCACCTGGACCTAAACCGGCTGGAGATGACGGTGGACTTCAGGAGAACCCACCCACTCTGTCTGAATTTAGTTGCTGTTCTGCTTACTGTTACTTGTCTGCTTAATTATACGATGTGAGTATTGGATCTGACTTACTTGTTTGTACCCTCAAACTTGTCAAAAAAACATTGATTCTGATTTTAATTCTGACTCTGATTCTGATAAACCACAGTTATGTTTAAACGAGGAGGGCAATCATTTTTCCACATCACACAGGACCATGTAGATTTGGATTGTTTCCCTTAATAATAAAAACCTACATTTAAAAACTGCATTTTGTGTTTACTTGTGTTGTCTTTGACTTGTATTTTAATTTGTCTGAGGTTCTGGAACAATTAAATGTGACAAACATGTAAAAGTATAACAAGTCTAGAAGAGAGCAAACCCTTTTTCACACCACTCATATGTGTCAAAAAGCATTTGGAAAGGTATATATCACTGTACTAAACTTACTGTGGTGAGAAACGCCAGGGCATCATCTCGGTACCCCAGTCTGAGGTAGACATAAGTGGGAAGGTCATACTCCTTTGAGGTCAGCGAGGCAATCCGGAGTGACTCTTGGATCCTGTTGTGGGCAAAGTGCCAGTTGCTGATGCTGTTGGTGTGACTTTTCCTGATTGCCACAGAAGGAAACAAAGCCGTGCTGCTGTTCCACAGCCACGCCAGCTCATCATTTCTCCTCCTCTCTGAGAGCGGACACAGGCCAGTGTAGTTTTGCTCATGCAAGTTGTAATTGTGACAGTCCGGGTAGAGGTAGAAACCCCAGTGGGCACTGGGCCGTAGCCGTGTTCCCAATTGGATTGTCCGTTCCATGAAGGCTTTGGCGCTTTTCTCAAACCGCCTCCGAGCCAGCACCTCCACCTGAGCTGACGTCACATCAAGATATGCCTTCATCGTCAACTCCTTTGACTTCCTCCTGTAAATGTCCTTCTTGTGCCAGTTACGGTGCCACTGAGGCCGCCAGAACTCCCAGTCAATGACAGCCAGGCCACGGAAATCCTCTGCAGGAATGAAGTGAGCAATGTCCTGATAAGCTTTGAGCAGGTGCATGTCCAGGCTACAGTTTTGCGGCAGACCACCATTAATGGCTTTGCCTTGTGGCGTGTAGTAGGGGTAGTAGCCAAGTCGGTTTGCGTAAAAAATTGTCACGTTTTGTCCTGTCCATGTAGCGCGTGGGCTTCCTTGGATGTGAAAAAGATGGTCAAGGTTGATTGTAATGTTGTACTTAATGGTGCACATATCAAAAGGAGCGTTCCAAGCAGCGATAAAGGGCTTCCGACTTATCAAGGGAAGCTTTGCTGGTTTTTGACCAAAGGCAGAATGGAAGAGCAGTAAGATCCAGGAGCAGGCGACAGAGACAGGTACAACTAGGTGGGAGGAGGATGTCCCGCCCACTGGGACCACATGCATTCTTGGGCTCAAACGTGTTACTTGTCAATCATCCTGAAAGACATGGGAGAAATAGGTACATATCTCAAGTTAAGAAAGACATTTTATACTGATTTCCTAAATATTCCAGTTATCATTTGAAAACCACAATTTAGATAAACTGGATGACTGAAAAATCAAAACCTTCAAATGCTACAAGGAACAAATAGTTCAACTTAAATATCTACATACACATATTAACCTCCATGTATGGAGGGAAAGTAACTTCCTCATTCAGTACCAGATCATTTGCCAAAGCAGGTCTTAAAGCTCTGATACAGTAAATGTATTGATAAAAGCTCCTCCATCTGCAGCCTGACAGAGAGCGGAGAACACATGATTTAACCAGAGGAATTTCTCATTTCATTCACTTGGGTTTGTTTTTGGGTGTTTTTTTGTTTCAGCAACAACTCAGATGTAGAAAAAAGGCCATTAATATTCAACAGATTTCGAACACATGGTTCCTTGTTCCTGAAACCGCTTTAGACTCTGATTTGAACCCTAGTGGATTCTCCTGAGACATACTTTGGTTTCTTTGTTTAATGAAAGACTCTAAAACAACAGCAGGCTGTTTAAAGGTCAGGAAAAGAGGAATATTTTCAAATATCCACCAAACCACAGTCAATGTCTTCCTGGAAAGCTCAAGATATCTGATCCTGTGTTTAATACGTTGTTCTTACTTCGACAAAAGAAAGAGGCAGAAGCTGGAGATTGTGATCAATCCATGTTTGCAGTCGGACTTTGTCTACAAATGAATGAGTTCTGCCGGGTACCTTGCAGTTGCGGTCCACTCTGGTATCGATTAAGAAAGAAATTGTTGATGTCTGTGGTTCTGGTGAAATGGCACAACTCCACTCAGTCAATGTATGCACAGGGGATGATGGTTTTATGTGTCTGTGTTGGAAAATTGTGGTGGTTTTGGACCGCAGCTGCCATTTCATACACATTAAGGTGTCAGAAGTTCAGCGGGTTCATCTGCAGCGAGCTGCAGCTCTTCACAACTGATAACAGAGGTGCTTTACTACTTCCTCTTTCTGTATTCTCAAAAAGACAGACAAGAAGCCAGTTTTACTTCATGGTTCAGAACCAATTATTAACCAGCTCAGCAAACTGTCAAGATAGCTCCTGAAACAAGTTACCCGAATGCCTCTAAAAATTTGACAGGGACACATTTAAGAAGATGGAAAGATAAAACTCTGTTGAACATTTGTTTGTCTTGTTGGGTAAAGCTTCTTAGTTCAGTTGGACAGACTACCATGGTTCAAATGTTTACCATCCAATGTTCTTGCCTCCTTTAAAAGCATGTCTGTTTAGCTGCTCCCGCATTCAGGAAGGGACGCCAGCAAATCATCACAACTTACACAAAGCCTTAGCAGAATTCTTTACGCACCCAGGATTCAAACCTGGGTCCGTCATACCAAAGAAATGCACTTTGCCCGCTATATCACAGAGGGACAGACTCCTGGGCTTTAAACTTATACGGTTCTCTAAACCAAAGTCATTCTCATAAACATGACTCGGGAGCAGGATTTTCCTTCAGTCACACACAAAGCTGACCGGACCATTTTGAGAGCAAAGAGGGAAGCATTCGAAGAAATTGTGCCAGGGGCTGAATGTGGTCATGTTTGATGTTGCTCACACAGGAAGAAAAACCAAATGGGAAGTAAAGGAACAACCAAGACTGAAACATTTCCATTCTGCAGGAACGAATGGAATGAGTCCAATGGACACCAAGGGAGGGAGACATGACTGTGAATAAAAAGCAAATGTTATCTGACTGTCAGTTCCACCAGGAATTTGGGTGTTTGTTTGCCCTGTCAGTGTGGAGTGGGTGCATCCCCACCTTGCACACAGTGTAAGGTACTATGTAAGAAAATATGACCATACAGGCAAATTACACCTAATCACTTGGCATTTCATTGGCACTTTACTGAATGATACTAACAGAAAGATTAATTCTAATATAACATTAACTATAGTAGGGAGATGCTGAAGGCCTCAAATGAGCCACTTGCCCTTGGTGCCATTCATGTAAAAAGTCTCTCTCTGTGCAATTTGTAGCAACACTAGAAGACATAGTCTGCATGACTAGCTGCTGGATTTTATTCACCTGTCTTTCATTCACATTGAAAGTCATGGACCCAGCCACGGGAGGAACAAAAACTGCACTGCACCAGAGAACAAAAGAGACTTTGAAGAAGGAATCTTTATTTGTCATTACAATTGCACATTCCAATGAAATTTGTCTTCTGCATTAAACCCATCCCTTAGGGAGCAGTGGGCAGCTATCACAGTGCCCGGGGAGCAATCTGGTAAAGAGTGGTAAAGACTCTGAATCCCAGAATGCACAGCATTAACCCATTTTCATGACAGTTTCAAGGAGGGAAGGAGTCCACAAAGATGGGGCAGTAAAGGGAAAAAGCACGCTCCCCTGCAGTTTTCCTTTTAGCCTTAGGAACTTCTGGAAGACCCGTGCCCTGAGATCGAAGAGCACGGAGTGGAACGTACAGGTGCCAAATGTTGGATGAATAAGACGGCGCCAGACCATTTAGTGTCACTATTAGTTCTGCTGTCATAACTATACAGCTGCAATCAGCCCTAGTGCAGTCATACTCATTAATGCTTGTTATAAAGGTCCTTAAAGGTACCTGTGGGACGTAGAGGTGTTGTTAAATAGCGCAGCAGATGCTATTAACTTTTTTTGTTAAACCAAGCCACTAATTCTGGAAGTGACATCATCACGTCTGTTGGTTCGCTCGCCATATTATAAGTCCATAAATGTCTTCTGTCTTTAAACATTATTATAATAAAGTCATATTTTATTTTACTGTTTACTTTGCATTATAACCTGGTTGTTTGAACACATAGCAACTGTTGTTCTTTGTTAGCTCTCAGAGTTAATTTAGCCTTACTCCTTCTTCCTCAAAACAAACCACGGTTCTTAAACATTGATGTTGACATTGAACTGTGATGTCACTGCAGCCTTTGTTGCTTTATGGTTTCAGTTTTATTCATATTTGTTCACTTTTCCTCTTTTTCTTTTGTAGTTTACTAGTTTACCATATACATTTTATTTTTACTTAGATTATGTGAAAGTTATAGCCCTGGATAAAAAGTTTGTTGGCTGAAGCATTATAACTTGAAGTTGAAGGGTTATGTAAAAGTATTCCTGTATTTGGAGAGCAGTGGTTTATTCTGTATATGTGCGTAGGGCTTGCTGTTTGAGAACACCAGTGTATGAATTCACTCGTCATCTATTGTTCTATAATATCACAGCTTACCAGGTAGATATTCATAATAACTAAAAAGACTGAGAGCTGTTTTTAATTCCTGATAATGAGGTGGTGCCCTGACTTGATAATTTTCACGAAATTCATTAACTCTGTCACGACTCTGCATTTGGGGCCAGTGGGGCCTGGCCCAACCAGATTCGCTGTGGAGCTCTACTGTATATTCACAATAATCAGTGGAACAGGATAATTTTTATAGATTAATATTGTAAAAAAGACCAATTCCCTTACCAATATAATTCACTAATAAACATTTGTGTCTATATATTTAAGTCTGCCAGAATACTAACTTTTAGTAAGCTAAATCCCCTTGAGGCGCCTTGATATTGGGGCCGGCCCACCAACGTTTGTTTAAATAACGAACATCTAAAATCGCAGTGTGCATGCCCAACACACTCTCAGTAGACAGAGTGGGGCACAAATCACGTGGCCCCAAGCTCGGATCGTCCAATCAAAACACAGGAATTGCACATGTTACGTTTACATTCTGCCAGATAGTGTGTGACCATCTAGGCAAGGCAAATTTATTTGTATAGCACATTTCAGTACAAGAACAATGCAAAGTAATTAAATATGATATATGATTAAAACATTGGAAAATTAAAAACAAAATAAAAGGAAGTAAAAAAACAGTTGGAATAAAATGTGGGAAAAAAAAAAAAAAAAAACGTAGGAAAATAGAAACTAAAAGCAAATATTAATTTAGTGTTGGTTGTCCTTGCTGGCTCATTGAAGGATTGATGTGAATCTTTTCTATTCAATAAATGAACAATATGTGTTAGCCTTTATTTATAATTTTATGTATTAAAAGTAAATTACATTTAGCTTATATAAAATTGATTTTCTAGTGTGTTGCTTTATGCTAACTTATCCATTTAATTTAAAATTGATCAAAGTCAGGTTGTATGCATCACAAAAAAAATGTGTTGCTGCTATTAGGTGTTGAGTTTTTATGCCCCAATTAACTTATCATGCCAGAGACGCCACTGCACTCTAATGATAATTAATAGTTATTCATGCCCAAACCAAACCTGTAGTTACACAACAAATGTTCCATAAAATGTTTGGAAACAATATTTCCCTATTTCTAGTTAATATTGTGAATTCCATCTGAAGACAGCTCTTCCACTTTCATGCGCTCCCAGCTCATCTTAGCAGCCAGCTTAATGTGCAAACCTCAAATCCTGTAAGTGAATCAAGACTCCCGACTGCAGCATTTGATCTTTGACCAGAGACACTTTAATCTGTCTGTTGACAGCAGCCTGAAAAACAATGTGATCTTTTCAAAAGAAGGAGCTTTAATCTGTCGGCTCTTACTGCTGTTGCAAAGAATATTGCCCCCCCCCACCCCCCCCCCCCCCCCACATACTGCAGGATTTTAAGACTATTTACTGTAAGTGGTTATGAGTCAGAGCATCTGTTAAAAAGCTGAAAAGCCACCTAAGCGAGACTTTAAAAGTGACTGTTACAGCTTTGGCTAGCTGGAATAAATAGATGAAATGGGGTTCTGGTTTTTAGATTTCTAAACAGAAAACGTTTTCTCCATTGTGTGGGTTTTTGTTAAGGGTGAGCTAACATTCTTTGCATGGCAGGGCGTCCCCTTTCTCCTCCTCCTTCCTTCATCAAGCAAAACACTCAAGCCATGGTGCAACACCAAGAGGTGCCGCCTCACTCGGGATTTAAAAATATACTTCATCCCCGTCCTTGTGCAACAAAACAGATCTACACGAGAGCTGGATTTTAGCAGTTCACCAGTGAAAAAGTGCCGTTACATGCTTGAGTCCTCACCTGCCCATGCTGGAGTCTCATCTTCAGGGGTCACAGCAGGGGTCATGGTGGCCCTCTGCACCAAACGTCCAAGGGGCCTGACTTAGTTCTCTCCGTCACTCTTAAACACTAGCCAGTCATCCACACTTATATACAGACAAGGAAGGAGGGAGGGAGGGAAAAGCGTCAGCACCACAACACAACACAGCGATTAGAGAGAAGAGAGGGAGAAAAAGGGAGGGAAGGAAGGAAAGAGAGGCCGAGTCACAAAGAAAGGAGAAGAACACAGAGAGAGAGAGAGAGAGAGAGAGAGATTTTAAATCCATCTAAGCTGACTGAGCTCTTAGGAGGTCTGATCCTCTCTGGAAGAAAAGTCTCAGCTCATCCATTTCACTCAATCTAGAAAACAGACAGTTGCCAAACTGTCCCCAGAAATCTGGTCAGATTTTACCCCTAAATATCCCCAAAGTCAATGATAAAAACGCTTTTCATAGGAAGGCATATTAACATGTAGGGCTCCTAAAAAAATAGGACCTCTACTGGAGCAACGAGCCTGGCAACTGCCTTCAGGGTTTTTTAAAATAATTCCCAGTAAAATTATCCCTAAATGAAGCTCCTAATACCACCAGCCATACTCTGTCATCCAACATCTTCAACCTGATAAACGTGAATTATCCTGTTCAGTTCTAATCAGTGCAGTTCACCTGAATTTGTAAAATGTATTTCAACTTTTGTCTGATCATACTTTATGATTAAAGTCCACTTCACTTCTGTTTCACCCTGTCCTCTCTTTCTCACTTACAGCTGATACAGAACTTGACTGCCAGACTCCTTACCCACACATTGTTCAACTCCCATATCGATACATGATTTAAGTCAGCGTCTAATGCATTTCAGAATCTTCCTAGTTTTTAAAGCTCCCGTTTACATGCATGAACTTACCCTCCATCCAGATCCCTATGATCATCTGATCAAGATCTTGCCTTTTCTTTGGTCTACACTGAAAACCTAAGGGAATTGTTTCATTGCTGCACCATTCTTTGTTAGCACGTGGTCAAGTATTAAACTTCATAATGAAATACAAATGTATTTGGAACACTGAAGCCTGACTTATTATTTGGCAGCGTAATACCCTGTGGGTCCAAAAGTGTAGCGTTGGTGGGGTATCCTGAACGCATAACAGCAGACTCCTGACTAAGCAGTTTGCTGGTGACTTCTGAGTCACAGACATCTCTAACCACATGAACTTGAGAACCCTGAGAAAACTAGCACAGTAGGGAAAGACAAATCACAAAAGGTCTTAAAACATGTCGCAAGAACCCGATTCGAAACGTGGCAATCCAATACAGAGCAATAAGTTATAGATTCGATCTGCATTTTCATCTGCATGTATTTCCTTAATTTGTGTCCTCACTCTGCCGTTGCAGTGCTAATTAAATGACATGACATCTGAACCCGGCACTTTAACCCAGCCCCAGCTCAGATTCCAGCGGCTTACCACACATATTTATAACCACAAGACAAAGCCAATTCTCTGTCTGTTGAATATAAACATGGATTTTACCCCTTTTAACTGCTAACTGTTTTCATATTGAGTAAATATGTCCTCCAACTAAACAGCCTTTACAGACAGAAATGCAGTTGAGTTTGTATTCCTTTAATGCTTGGTTACATCTTACATTACAGGGGAATATATGATGAAAGGACCTGACTCATCAAAACTTGCTGTGCTATCTGACTATCATAATATTAACATATGTTTTCATTCACTGCTTTTGACACAGGGGGAAACTGAAAAGCTGGCTCTACGTGTGTCTCATAAACTGAGAGATTTCCAGTGCTTCTGTGGAAGCTAGGTAAGCTTCTGACGGTCACGTCTAAGGATTCACATTGAATACAAATTATCACGTGTTTACACAGGAAAGCATTACAACCATGGATTCAACATGCTGATTTTTCCCATAGTTGCACTTAAATGTCTTCATTGGGAGCAAAGTGGAACCAAAGCCAAAGTCCTTGTTGTTTAAAGCAAATTAGCAATGACACCTGATTCTGATTGTATAATATTTTTTTATTAATTGTCTTTCACTGATCCAAGGTCAGGTTATCAGGGAGGAAAACCTCGTTCTACAGAATATTTCAACCCCAGAAGAGTTATACAGTCCCTTTAGAGGTGTCTGGGTCTCCTGCCAGTGGGTCATATAGGCACCCCCCCCCCCCCCAGCTCACCTGATCAAGATATTTGTCACATATGTTACCCACTGTATCATACACAAATAATAAAAATGATCTAGTTAATCACTATAATGACAAAAAGCCTAATTGCCAGCTTTTAAATGGCCAGACTTCTCTCATCATTATTTAATATGCAGAAAATGAATTCAACAACCCAAATTCCTGCATGCGTCCACCTTATCTCACATCCTGAGAGCTATCACCCAGACAAGGTGCAGAAGGTGATGCAGCTGCTGCATCAGAACTGAGGGCCTTCTGGTCCATTTTGTTAAGCTTTACTAATGCTAATATTGCAATGTTAGCATGATCCTGCAAGGATAGGCTGAAATGGTTGATGGATGAAGTTTGTTTAGTCATACTAAACTACTTAAGTGGTTTTACACTGGTGGAAAATTCATTCAATCACACTGACAATATTCACACATACTTACACTGATACACAGATCAATAGCAACTTGGGGTTAAGTGCCCTCTCCAGGGCACATGTGGTAGGGGAAAGCTGCTGCCAAACTCATAGCCTTCCAGCTACTATTCCCACTAAACCCTATATGCTATAACTCCTGCCCATTGGTTCTTCTTTCTGATGGCCTTCCTTGCGTAATTTTTGTTCTTCATTTACTGTAATGCTTTGAAACAAGTCAGTCATAACTGTCAAACACTTAGTTTTTTTGTTGTTGTTTTTTTTAGATCAAATAGTAGAGTCATTGTTTTGTTTGTAACAAGTGAAATGTAACAAGTAAAATTCCATGTGTTAAACAAGTAATTTGCTGGAATATGTGTTTAAAGTAATAATAATTTTGCTAGAATTTAAGCAGTCTTTTTTTTAAAAAAGTGAATTTTTTCTGCCCAAACGAAAAACAAGGAGCATCGGAAAAGCAGTGCAGATGTTTTTTTTTTTAAAGCAAATCATTGAAACAAAAGATACATCCTTTACATTACTTTACAGTCTTTTCCCTCTGGGATTATTAAAGTGTTTCTGATTCTGATTGAAAAAAATTATCAAATTGATCCATTGAAAAAAAGAACTAAACTGGACCTCTTTACGAAATTAAATTACCTTCATTTTAATCAGCTGCAAGTGAAATAAGCAGCCTGCTTTTTTAACATTCAATAAGTAACATCAGATCCTTAAATAAAGACATTTAATAATAAAGACAAAGAGCCCATTTTCTGTGGGTCATAAACAAGTTTAAAATGGCAGAAAGATCTCCCATCTCTGATGCTGAGGTCACCGAGGTGGTTAAAAAGCTCCTCGGTGGCAAGGCCCCGGGGGTGGATGAGATTTGCCCTGACTCTGAAACATTACATGGACATCGGGGGCAGTTCCCCTGGATTGGCAGACTAGGGTGGTGGTCCCCCTATTTAAAAAGGGGGACCACCACCAGTGAGAGTTGGACTCCGCCAAGGTTGCCCTTTGTCAACGATTCTGTTCATAACTTTTATGGGCAGAATTTCTAGGCGCAGCCAAGGTGTTGATGGGATTCGTTTTGGTGGCCTTAGGATTGCGTCTCTGCTATTCGCAGATGACGTGGTTCTATTGGCTTCATCACGGCGTGATCTACAGCTCTCACTGGAGCGGTTCACAGCCGAGTGTGAAGCGGCCGGGATGAAAATCAGTGCCTCCAAATCCGAGACCATGGTCTTGAGCCGGAAAAGGGTAGAGTGCCTCCTCCGGGTTGGGGAGGATGTGCTGCCCCTAGTGGAGGAGTTTAAGTATCTTGTATCCATCCCGGATACAAGCAGCCGAAATGAGTTTTCTCCATAGTGTGTCTGGGCTCTCCCTTAGAGATAGGGTGAAGAGCTCAGTCATCCAGGGGGGACTCAGAGTAGAGCCACTGCTCCTCCACGTCGAGAGGAGCCAGTTGAGGTGGCTCAGGCATCTGGTTAAGATGCCTCCTGGACGCCTCCCTGGTGAGGTGTTCTGGGCACGTCCCACCGGGAGGAGGCCCAGGGGAAGACCCAGGACACGCTGGAGGGACTATGTTTCTTGTCTGGCCTGGGAACGCCTTGGGATTCCCCTGGAGGAGTTGGCCCAAGTGGCTGGGGAGAGGGAAGCTGCTACCCCTGCGACCCGACCCCAGATACGTGGAAAAAAAATGGATGGATGGATGGATGGATGAATGGATGGATGGATGGATGGATGGATGGATGGATGGATGGATGGATGGAGAAAGGTAAGGATTTTGCTCAGGACAAATTACCCAACTAAATGCCCTAACATTTAATTGGGGAAGCTCATACAAAAGCTGACAACACTGTCACTCTCTACAGGCTTGTGTTGTGCCATGTCAGGACGTGACAGACTGCATTTCCCATGATGCATGGTGGTCAAAATGGCCACCAACTCCCATCATGCAACGCGGCCCAAAATGGCCGGCGCCCTAGCAACCGATAACGTTGCTAGGGTAAAGTTGATAAAACTCGGTTGCACCTCGCAATCGATCTTCTTCCCTGGCGCCCTGCCAACCCGAGAAGACACACACACAGCTGTTTCCGTTGGGGAAATCCCACGCCACGTGCTCGAGTTTCTCGCTGGACCGAGATTTTTTCGACGCAACGTTGTTCCCTGCTTTCACACAGGAGGTCGACTCAAAAAGGTACCTTTAATTCCCTCTGATCAAATACTGGAAGCCGCCTTATCTCCCAGTGATCGAGAGAGGACGACGCGTTGTTTGGCCCAACAAGCGTCTAGGAGCCCAGAGAGACAGAGAAAGACGAAGGAACTCTCTCAGTCTGGTCCCCGCTGCAGCCTGCGGACCCTGCGGTCGTCAAGACGCGTTCAGGACGCCGCGTGATCCGGAGCGCTCCGGATCGAAGCCGGGATTTTCATTCGGACCACCTCAAAGTAACGGGGTTCTCCCCTTTTATTTCTTTTCCATCCATAGGATGTTTAGAAGTGCCTGGGCAGACGTTAGAACTTTGTAGGTGCAGGTTAATGCTTTTATTCCACGACGAAGTTGGAATTATTTTGCTGAATATTTTCTTTGTATGTGCATGCATTTTACATTTGATTTTGCTGTGTTGATTGTGGTTTATCTATAACCCCGCCGTGGGTCACTGTTTCAGTTCTTTTCCCCCCTCTCTTTCGCTTCTCCTTATCAGAGAATTTGATTGCTTTGTTTGAATCTTAGTTCGCGGTTTCTCTTTGAACCAGAGCGTAAACCACTCCCTCTCGGAGCGAGGTACCACCTCACCTTAGCGTAAGCGCGGTGACATCATTAGGACCTCCCCTCACGCTTCACGCAAATTTGCAGAGCATACGTCATCATAGTCGCCATCTTGGGAGGGTGTCGGATGACTAGACTGTAGGTAGCTTAGCTGATAGCTTTGTAAGGCATCAAAGCGTCCGGTGGGACTCTCAAAGCTGTTCTGTCTGTCAATGCTATGTCAAATGCCGACGTTCTGAGTGTGGTTTAAACAACCGTGAGCTGAACTAAGATTTGCAACCGCTCATTTTAATCCATTTGTTTTTCTTTCCTTTTGTTTTGTTTGTTTTGTTTATTCTTTTATTTTCACATATATTTTGCGTGTTAGTTAGTAGTGAGTAAGAATTCCAAAGTTGTTGAATCAGAGAATTACTGTAACAGGGAATTGCTTTTGGTTCAATAAAACCAACGACTGCGGAATAGACATTGTTTTGTGTTCAATCCAATTCACAGTTGCCTGGTTATTCAGAAATCAGAGCTAACCTCCTTTGGAGTTAACATCTGACATTAATACAGAGACAAAATCATTGGATGGTGATAGACGAATAAGGATTTAAACTCTAATTGCAGTTACATTGGGGTTCTCACAGCCTGCCGGATAAACCTCGTCGGTCACAAGTCCGACCAGATCATTTATCCCAGCATAAATGAGTTCATAACAGCAAATTAACTAATGCATTAGTGGTATAAGTACTTACAAGCTTATAGCTAACATCACCACCATTTGAACTATATTTTGTTGTAGCGGAATTTTGAGTTGAATGATTTATTATTTAAATTATAATGCCAAATTATAATTAATAATAATAATAATAAGCATATTCAACCATCTTCTGGCATAACATTTACTGGCGTGCCCGGGTGGGCTAGTCTACTTATTTGGCGTTCCTTTAGACTAAACTGAATAACCAGCAACTTATGAATTTAATGAACACAATCTACATTCCAGCATTTTGACTGCTCTGAAAAGAGAGACCTTGCCTCTATCTGGTGGACGTTGTGTGTAATTGCATCATAATTGTTTTGATGAAGGAAACGATTCCCCATCGGCTGGACATTGTGTGTAATTACAGCTCAGTCTTCCCAAAAGTGAAGGGCACCCTGCCTCCATCTGGTGGCCAGGATAGGTAGTTGCAGTCACGGTTAAAAATTCAGGTGAAAGCACTCGGCTTCCCTGAATGGATATTTGAATGTCAGTTTCTTAAAACTTTCTTTATGGTTACTCCTTTTAATAATTTTTGTCAACTTATTATAATTTTTTTTTATTCCTTTTGAAATTTTTTTTTTAAACTTTTAATTTTGTTAAATTATTTTTCTTTCTTTTCTCCCTTCTGCTCATCATAAGTGGTCAAAGTTGATCTGTGATTTTGAAACTAAGGTTGCAATTTAGCGGTTTTTAACTGTCATTCTTTGCCACCTCTGAAGTTCCAAACACTTTGCTATTTTCCACACATGTGTAGAGCACCTGTTCGTAAATAACTTGCATCACAAACAAAGCCACAGCTTTATCACTTAATTACTGGCCGAAAGGTTAGGGGTCCATGTCACTCACAATTAATATTCTCAAAGTTAAACAAGCATATTAACCGTTCCTAAACATAGGAGTTGTAAGTCGCAGGGTTGATTTTCCCCTGCGCAGCCTAATTAAACGCACGTATTTGACCACACTTCCTGCAGTAAAGTGTCAGTCGTAGTGCGAGTTGCTGTTGACAGTAAAGTGAAGCCACTTAACAGTTGTTGTTAGCAGTTGTTGTTTAGCGCTGAGCTAAACTAAAGTGTATGCGTTGTTGCTTAGTGCTAAGCTAGAATACAGCGTTGTTGTTTGTTGTCTGTTGTTTAGCGCTAAGCTAAACTACAGTGTTATTTGATTGCTGTTGTTGTGTAGTGCTGAGCCACAGTTGTTGTGCTGCTGTCCATAGCTGACAAAGAATGGATAGTAAAGGTTCTTCAGTCAAAGGAGCTGAAGGTCCACAATCCTCCATTGGAATGGAGGCTCAGGGTGTCATTAGCTCACTGCTTAAAATGACACCGGAGGACCAAGACCGCTTGAATCAGTTTAACATAGAGGACTGTGAGAGAAAAATTCAGGAATTGGTGGAGGAGGTCCAAAGCAAGCCAAAGGATAGATTGGTAGCAGATGTTTTGGGTGAATTATCTGCGTTATACCACCGAAGGTTAGTGCTAGAGACTGAGAGGCGTGTCTCAGCTGAGGAAAGAATCAAAGAGCTAGAACAGAGAAGTGTTCAGGGCAGCGGTCATCTCACAGAGGAGCGAGAGGAGGATCTCATTAGCTTGCAGCCAGAAGGATCTGAGGGGAAACATGGGGATCACACCTGGAGGACATTGGATGAACTGGGCCCTCAGACACCTTCTGAGCGAGGGGTAAGCGAAGGTCAGGACAGATATAGCAGTGTGATACGGAAAGAGATGCCTAAACAACTTACGGTGGCAATCAGGACTGATCCACATGATGCAAATCATGGGAAAACACCTGCTTCCCACCTGACCCCTGACACTGTCTGCTATGATCCTTTCCCCCCACCAGGGCGACGGGAGCACCGTTCCTGGGACACAGGTAAACCCCACTCCTCTGAACTGCGTCCACGGACAAGAGTTCATGACAGGGAGGGTCCCCCGGCGTCCCACGAACGGCCGCCGATGCCAGGTAGGTGGTCAGAACCAGAGCCCCCCTGCTATCGTGGTTACCACAGGCAGGAGTCGTCAGGAGAGGACTCAGATGGACCAGCCCCGATCCCTGAACAGGGACTGCGGATGCGTCAGCTTGAGTCCCTGGCCCGAGACATAGAGCGTTTTGATCCTAGCAATACAGAATCCACCATTGATGACTATCTCAGAGAGGTAGAGCGCTGTCTGCTAGACTTATATAGCCCCTCGGCTCGAGAAAAATTGAAGCTTATCTGGAAAACCACGTCCAGAAGTGTCCATGTTTTCATAGAAAGCCTCCCTCCAGCTACACGTGACCGTTACTCAGCTCTTTGTCAGGCTTTAAGAGAAGAATATTCTGTGTTCACAGACCCAGCTTCTGCGACTCTTGGAGCTTTTGCAATTCAGCAAAAGAGAACTGAAGCGCCCAAGGAGTATTACCGCCGTTTACGGGCTGCTTACTTTAAGGGACGAAATGCTCCCGGCTTGGAGGAAGACCACACTTTCAAATCTTTGTTCCTCCATAATCTTCATGAAAGCGTGCGTTATGAGGTTACCATGCATTGTAGAACCAAGAGACTTACCATGCAGGAAATCAGGAAATACGCGCAGGTTGCATGGGAAACACGTGTCCGGCCCAACAAAGGAGCCGACAGTGATAAAAAGGTTCTACAGATTCAGATCGAACCAGAAAAGAGGTTAGGTCTGGAGGGACATGAAATGCCTCCCTTCAAACCTAAAACTAAATTTGGTTCCAAGAAGCAACATGGTTTTGAGCCGCAGCAGAAGAAAGCTTCTCATGATAGGAGAGGTCAGCATGACAGCATGGAAGGTGAGAGGTTTCAAAAATGGCACAGGCCTGATCCAGCCCGACACGGTAAGCAAACTGACAGGTTGGAAAAGCAGAAAGGCACACATGACAACAAAGGCTGGAACCTGCGCATGGAGGAGTCAATGAGAAAGGAGATGGAGGAGACTTTTCGCAGGTTGCTAGCCGACACAGTGCGTCAGATCGCGCCGCAGCCGTCCTCGCCACCATCCAATCCTGCCGACCCTCCTGGGAAACCAGGCCCAAAACCCACGTCAGCATGACTAGGCGTGGACCAGGCTCCCCCTTTTAACAGAGTTTATCTGATTAAGTGGGGGAACCAACCAAAAATTCACCAACAACCTTCTAAGATCCCATCAGCAGGTGATCAGAAAACCCCTTTTCTAAGGTTTTTAGGTGAACTAAACCATCGTGAAAACGCGCATCGCTTATACTGCTCGACAGTTATAGGAGGATGTGTCACAGCAAATGCTCTGTTAGACACAGGTTCCGAGATCAGTCTAATGTGTTCAGATTTGTTTGATGAGGTGACCAGAGCTATGGTGTCTCTTGGGAAACCGTTCCAGGTGGAGACCTGTAACGTGGGCATCACCAGCTACACTCAGGATCAGTCATGCATCACCAAACGGGCGTGGTTAGACATCACTTTCCGTGACATGACCCTTGTTCACCCCATCTACATCTGTACTTTGGACACGGAACCTTTTCTTGTGGGTCAGGATCTGTTGAACAGGTTAGCTCCACTCATTGACTGCCATCATGGTCATCTTTGGGCCCAAGTGGGGACCCCCAAGCCTCTTACTTCTGGAAGTGGACCATCCGTCCCTATCCACCAGGTGACCTGCTCAGAAGAGCCCAAAGAACTCTTAGCACCATTTCTGCCTTCAACAGAGCCGATTTCCAAATCCTCTGACACACCACCTCTTCGCAGCGATCAGAGAACTTCTCTCTGCAGCCACACATCTTTCCTTTGCTCACTTAAACACTCTGGAGTTGAACCCTATAACCCCAGAGTGGCCGAAGGTGTGCACCTGGAAAGCACATTCATGCCAGACGTGCTGCTGGCTCTTTGGTCAGAGAAATCTGCGATCAGCAGAGATCTGTACAGCTCTCTGTGCCGTGAAAGGCCCCATCTGGCTGAAACAAAACACAGCCACTATTTGCTCTCAGCAGACTGGCCTCGCCGGCTTCTGAAAGCAACGGGAGTGTGCATACTTTATGCACAGATTGGCACAAGACAGCTCTGTCATCCTTTCAGCATTGTGGAGAATTTACACCCTCCAGTGTTTGTTGGTGCTGATTTTCTGGTACGGCTAGGTGCACAGCTGGACACTTGTAACCAGGTCCTGTGGGCTCAGGCTCACGTGACCCCAAGTTCCTTCCTGGGCACCCCCCTGCTTGAGCTGAAC
The DNA here is from genome assembly GCA_037039145.1 of Fundulus diaphanus. NCBI lineage: Eukaryota > Metazoa > Chordata > Actinopteri > Cyprinodontiformes > Fundulidae > Fundulus > Fundulus diaphanus. The sequence goes on from CM073134.1 coordinate 48,312,992, forward strand.
AACCGCTCAGCTTACCTTCTAGTGGAGAATCCAACCCACATGCCGATCCAAGTGGTGGCGAAGAAACCTCTTGGGGTGCTCATCGAAAGCTCCTTCCACGACCTTGAGCTGAGCATTCCCGTCATTGGAGACCTGCCTTTATCCTTGACCGGCAGACAGGACTCGCCAGACACAGTGTTTACTTTTCCTTCCAACATGATCCAAACCAGGCGACATGAAGCTCGGCCTGCTGGATCCATTTGTGGTGCTACACTTGACGCTGAAGGAAACCTGTTGGCGTATACGATAGAAACCAACCCAACAGAACCGGCACCAAATCAACCAGAGAACCAGGACTCATCCACTGAGCCCTGCCCTGGTTTCAAAACAGAAATTATGCAGCAGCTGGAACAAGCTGATGCATTGACCACTGAAACAGAGAGAACAGCACTTAAAGAGCTGCTCCATGAGTTTCAGCCCATTCAGCCCAAAGATTCAAACGAACTTGGGATCACATTGACACACGTCCATGACTCACCAGTAGGAGGACACAGAAGCTGCAAAGCTAATCTGAAAACTCTCCTACAGGTGGCGTCCCGGCCTTCAACGGCCCAGGACACCCAGGAGTATGTACAAGGCTGCTTAACCTGCTGCCAGTTACAACTCACACAACCGCTAGACCGAGCCCTGCTTCAGCGAAGGGGGGTTATATTTCCGTGGTCACATTTGCAGACGGACTGGATCGGTCCAGTCCCCAAATCGTCAAGAGATAACAAATATCTTTTGACACTAACATGCAGCTTCACAGAATGGGTCAAATGTTTGCCGGCACCGAACGACACCGCCGTCACCACAGCAGCCCTGCTGCTAAATCGCGTTTTCAGCCGGTGGGGCCTTCCCCTGCCCATCGACTCGGACAGAGAAACGCATTTTACGTCAAACATTATGACCGCGCTTTTCGACATGTTGGGCGTGGAAGTTAAGTTCCACATCCCCTACCACCCACAGTCATTGGGACAGGTGGTGCGAATGAACTGCACCGTGGTCAGCATGTTAAGGGAACATGCCAGCAGCCATGGCAGGGACTGGGACATAAAGCTTCCCTTGGTCCTAATGCTAATCCGCTCTACCTCACCATGCTCCACAGGGGTGACACCTTTCGAGATGATGACAGGGAGACAAATGACCCTTCCCCTGCATCTCATCTACCAGCCCGAAGACGTCAGTGTGACAACCGCCTACACGGCACACCAGTGCGTCGCTGATTTAAAAGACCGTCTCCGAACAACTTTCACGTGGGCTCGAAAGAACCTAGAAGCCAGCATGCAAAGTCCGGAGTACAAATGGGTTCATGCGAACCAAATTAAACCGTCCACCAAACTCTCCTCACAGGGAACGGAGCCTAACTCCGCCCCCGCCGAAGAGAACAATGCATAGCATTAAATAGGACAAGTGCATGTTCAATCAGGACATTTTAAACGTGCACTAATAAAACAAATGTCCATACATAACTTCACGTCTATAAATTCACACTCAGCAATATCACCATGCATTTCTTTGGGAACGCTCACAGAAGTGGTAAAGAATGACATGATGTATACTCAGGTTGTTAGAGATTTAATGCAGGACCTCACTCGAGAGGTTAGCTCATCCGTAAATAGCCTTGCTGATAGACGGATTCCTCCGTACTTGGTACCAGTAGATTTGGTTGAAAAGGTTCTCAAATCTGCCTCTAGTGAAACACTGCAACCACCACAAACACACCTGGCTTACAGCCTAGGTAGTGCAATTCCAATATTTGTAAATCCTGACAACTTGGAGATAGGATTTATGCTAAACCTTCCCATCATTGAAAGAGCTAACGTGTATAGGCTTAAATCAGTATTGAATGTCGGTTTTTGGCAAGGTGAGACCCACGTACACCTACAAACCCCCTCGATGCTAGCCTATCATGATGCCGACCCCATACTTTATTTAGTCCCTAATTTGGATTTGTGTACCAAAACCAAGGACATCCACCGGGTATGTCCAAGCAATCCATTTTCTGTTCCTCACCTCAAGGTGCTGTAGTCCACATTGGAAACATGGTTCTGCATCACCTTGACGTTGACAAATATGACTCAGAGATTGAAATAATAGATGTCTTTAAGAGATACAATTTCAGCATTGATGTCGGCATTGAAAGACAGCTTTTACGTGCAGGCACCCAGCTGATTAAATTCAGTCTCACTCCATCAGAGTTGAGCTCGGTCCCTCTGCTTCGCTTCCCCAGAGCTACAGAGTCGACCGACACTCACATTATGACCATTATTGTGGTTCTCCTTGTATTTGGATGGGCCATCACTACTGCGATGGCATATGCAGCATACAAGCAGATCAAACAGTTGCAAACCAGGATTGACACCCTCACCTTCGTCGCCCCCAGGTTCGTAACATCAGCTCCTCAAAGGCCACAAGCTGATTAGACTACGAACCGCTGTCTCTCTCCTTTCCCTTTTCCCTCTCTCCTTTCTTTGGTTCAAAGTTCAAACCTTATGACCAATGAATGTATCGACAATGGTGATTGTGAAGTTTGCATTTTCTTTTTTTTATTACCTTATTGTTGCCTTATTAGCCAATAGAAATTACTAGCTATAGCTTAGTCTGCCCAGGCTAGGTCACTGACCCAGGCACAATAAATGCTTTGTTTTTTTCCCTTCCTCTTGGATGATGAACTGAACTGCATGAATCCCGAAGGACTACTAGAAAGACTATTAGGTTGTTCCACTCATGCACAACGGATCTTCGTCACGCCAGAATGGACTTGGTTGTAGCTTTAAAGACTGTGACCAGCATCCCACTCTTCAAAGCTAAAGGGGGTATGTTGTGCCATGTCAGGACGTGACAGACTGCATTTCCCATGATGCATGGTGGTCAAAATGGCCACCAACTCCCATCATGCAACGCGGCCCAAAATGGCCGGCGCCCTAGCAACCGATAACGTTGCTAGGGTAAAGTTGATAAAACTCGGTTGCACCTCGCAATCGATCTTCTTCCCTGGCGCCCTGCCAACCCGAGAAGACACACACACAGCTGTTTCCGTTGGGGCAATCCCACGCCACGTGCTCGAGTTTCTCGCTGGACCGAGATTTTTTCGACGCAACGTTGTTCCCTGCTTTCACACAGGAGGTCGACTCAAAAAGGTACCTTTAATTCCCTCTGATCAAATACTGGAAGCCGCCTTATCTCCCAGTGATCGAGAGAGGACGACGCGTTGTTTGGCCCAACAAGCGTCTAGGGGCCCAGAGAGAGAGAGAAAGACGAAGGAACTCTCTCAGTCTGGTCCCCGCTGCAGCCTGCGGACCCTGCAGTCATCAAGACGCGTTCAGGACGCCGCGTGATCCGGAGCGCTCCGGATCGAAGCCGGGATTTTCATTCGGACCACCTCAAAGTAACGGGGTTCTCCCCTTTTATTTCTTTTCCATCCATAGGATGTTTAGAAGTGCCTGGGCAGACGTTAGAACTTTGTAGGTGCAGGTTAATGCTTTTATTCCACGACGAAGTTGGAATTATTTTGCTGAATATTTTCTTTGTATGTGCATGCATTTTACATTTGATTTTGCTGTGTTGATTGTGGTTTATCTATAACCCCGCCGTGGGTCACTGTTTCAGTTCTTTTCCCCCCTCTCTTTCGCTTCTCCTTATCAGAGAATTTGATCGCTTTGTTTGAATCTTAGTTCGCGGTTTCTCTTTGAACCAGAGCGTAAACCACTCCCTCTCGGAGCGAGGTACCACCTCACCTTAGCGTAAGCGCGGTGACATCATTAGGACCTCCCCTCACGCTTCACGCAAATTTGCAGAGCATACGTCATCATAGTCGCCATCTTGGGAGGGTGTCGGATGACTAGACTGTAGGTAGCTTAGCTGATAGCTTTGTAAGGCATCAAAGCGTCCGGTGGGACTCTCAAAGCTGTTCTGTCTGTCAATGCTATGTCAAATGCCGACGTTCTGAGTGTGGTTTAAACAACCGTGAGCTGAACTAAGATTTGCAACCGCTCATTTTAATCCATTTGTTTTTCTTTCCTTTTGTTTTGTTTGTTTTGTTTATTCTTTTATTTCCACATATATTTTGCGTGTTAGTTAGTAGTGAGTAAGAATTCCAAAGTTGTTGAATCAGAGAATTACTGTAACAGGGAATTGCTTTTGGTTCAATAAAACCAACGACTGCGGAATAGACATTGTTTTGTGTTCAATCCAATTCACAGTTGCCTGGTTATTCAGAAATCAGAGCTAACCTCCTTTGGAGTTAACATCTGACATTAATACAGAGACAAAATCATTGGATGGTGATAGACGAATAAGGATTTAAACTCTAATTGCAGTTACATTGGGGTTCTCACAGCCTGCCGGATAAACCTCGTCGGTCACAAGTCCGACCAGATCATTTATCCCAGCATAAATGAGTTCATAACAGCAAATTAACTAATGCATTAGTGGTATAAATACTTACAAGCTTATAGCTAACATCACCACCATTTGAACTATATTTTGTTGTAGCGGAATTTTGAGTTGAATGATTTATTATTTAAATTATAATGCCAAATTATAATTAATAATACTAATAATAAGCATATTCAACCATCTTCTGGCATAACACTTGCAAATAAAAATTGCTCCTGCTTGCTTATGACTGCATTTAAAATGTTTCAAAGAGTGTCTAAACATTTTTATGCAGTTATGCTGCATAGTAGCTTATGTGTTTTTCAACCTTATGTACACGCCCTGATAGCGCTGGATGAAAAAGAATCTCCTTCACCGCCGGCTTCTTCAGTGTCATTCCAAAAAAGTTAAAAAACAAAACAACTGGACTTTTTCCAAAGTTTAAAGACGTATCGCTTCCTATCCAGAAAGCTTTCTCAATTCAAAATGTCTGGAGTAGTGTGAGTTGCAAGCTTTATAGTACTGCCCAAGAAAGGCCTTGTAATGGCCTTTGAACTGTTAGAAAAATGTAAATGTTATCATTTTATTTTCATTAAGTTACAGACATTTGGTCTGTTTCAAGAGTTGCAGGAATGTTCTGCTGTTGTAACTTCAAACAGGGTGGATTGTTCTGCTAGATAAGGAGATTTCTTGCCTTATCCAGCTGTGCAGTTGCAGGTGACTGATCACCACAAATAGATACCCTGTATCCCCCATCCTTGTGTAAGACCAACATGTTGTAAATTCCTGACCCTTTTTTAATAAAAGCAGAAAGATAGAGGTGGCCCAGGAGAGTTGGGATCAGGCTTTCAGGGAGTTCAATTCTCCGCATGGCTCTACTCTCCTCTTCTGCAGAAAAGTAAATTGTGTTCTGTGTTGGTTTCTTTCTAGGACAATAAGGGGTTATTATCATAACCTTAACATGAACCGAAACAGGTCCACCCCCTTAGTAATGGGGAGTCGTTAAGGTCATTGTAGGCTTGCAAACTGAACCGAAACTGGTCCACGCCTCTGCAATGGGGAGTCGTTAGGGTCGTTATTGGCCTGGCTTACAAGAGCGATGTTTTGATCACCCGTATGGAGGTGAGAACTGAGGTGATAATTGGAAGGAATCGACCCTATTGCTGTGTTGTAAGTTCTTGAGAGTTGGAACCTAAGTCCTCCTCGTCTGTTTAAGGTTGGTTTTTCTCTCTTAAAGTAAATGGCTTCCTTCTTCAGTGTCATTGTAGGTGGGATCATTTTACATTAAGGATGTGAGAAAAACCTAACAACGGTTAGGGATATTGGTCCTTTGGCTCTTAGCTGAGTCCCTGGTGGTCGAGCTTTGATTCTTATCCACAGGTCCACCACCTGAAGGGAAGAACGTTAAAGTCAGGTGCCATGAAAACTGGGTGGCAGGACAGGGTTGGGACCTGGGAAGGCTTATTTCCACAGATATAATCTGACTTTGAGACATAAAATGGGATTTCATTTTCTGCTAGTTCATGTGATTGTCTTGTCTGCGTAATTTTTTAACAATTAGCTATTGTTTGACATAGTGTTAGTGTAACCCAATTTTCCACCATGAAGCATTATGGAGGCTGAATGGAGTGAATGAAGGAACTGATTCATTCTAAGCGAGCTTTGCTCAGGTTCTCATCTGCAGGGTCAAACCAGCTTCACATGAACAATGACTTCCATGGGATAGGCCATGTTCCGGTAAATGAAGCAGTGAGACCAACTTCAGCCAAACAATAGTAACATTCAAGACCGAGAAAATCCACAGATAGTTTGCTTAGGTCCCCATAGCATGTGAAACAAGATGGATGCTAGAAAAGAAAAATGACAGAGCATTATATCAGTTTTCCAATTAAACACTATATTATTTATTAAACATGACTGATCTATTTTGTAACATGACTGATCTATTTTGTATTAAACTTGACAACGCTTACACAACCATTGCTACCAGGTGTGGAGCAAACCAGTCAATAGTAGGAGATTGGTGTTCTAAATGTGATACCAGAAAGTACAAAGCACAGAAAAAGAAGATGTTTTTGAAGAATCAATTAACTAGTTTTATATACAACAAAAATATGTTTTTGCTGGATTAACTGTAACCTGTGACTTCAGCTCTTTTTTTGTGGAAGGGAATGAAAATTCATATCCATCAACAGGCTATTTAAATGTTACCTATCCAACGCCTTCTGCAAATTTGTGTAACTGTCTGGTAAGTTTTCTTATCCCTGTGTGGGATCTTCTTTTCTTCAGATCCTCTCTCCAAGCTCAGGTGCATTTTACTCTCACTAGCTCACTGAACATCTCTTGCTCTGTTGACAGCAAAGACGCCGACACCGACAAACAATTTGCAGTCTGGTTCTAGAGAAGGCCAAAGGTTACTGTTGCAGATGAGGTTATTTGTACAGACAATAGGATGTGCCTTTAACTCTGGCAGTCTGTGGTTAGTAATTACATGCTGTGATTCTCTCTGTGGGTGGAATATCAGTGAGCTGAACAGAAATCTGAGCAACACTGCATGCTAGTATAATCTTCGCCTGGGTGTTTTATTGGATTCGATATTGGCACTGCAACAATGCTTCTTATTGTTATGAGCATATGATTATTTGACAGCAGCAAGGGCAGACATGCAGTAAATCGACCATGCTGGGAGTGGAACCAGGGACACAAGCCTTGCGGACTGATACACCCTGTAGGAGCCCCAGTGGCCTAATGGACAAGGCACTGGCCTCCTAAACCAGGGATTGTGGGTCTGAGTCCCATCTGAGGTGGATGGATTTTTGGCGGAGTGGTGTCCTTGTGGTTAGAGAGCAGGGTGCTGGGAGAGGCTACAAGGTTATGGGTTCAAATCCCACAGAATGTGACACAGTGGCAACCCCTTCCTCCCTAAGGAATACGTTTAAAACAGAGGATGAATTTCAGTGGAATGTGTGTTGCAATGACAATTAAAGCTTATTATCATTATGTGGTGCACCTGCTCTACCACTGAGCCACCCAGCACCCCAACAAGTTCAATTCAATTTTATTTATATAGCGCCAATTCATGAAACATGTCATCTCAAGGCACTTTACAAAGTCAAATTCAATCATATTATACAGATTGGGTCAGATTATACAGATTGGTCAAAAAAATTTCCCATATAAGGGAACCCAGAAGTCTTGACATGCAGCATTCACTCCTGAAGAAGCGTAGAGCCATAGGGAGAGTTGTCTGCATTGTCCATGGCTTTGCAGCAATCCCTCATACTGAGCAAGCATGAAGCGACAGTGGAAATAAAACTCCCCATTAACGGGAAGGAAAAACCTCCAGCAGAACCGGACTCAGTATTCAATTCAATTCAATTTTATTTATATAGCGCCAATTCATGAAACATGTCATCTCGAGGCACTTTACAAAGTCAAATTCAATCATATTATACAGATTGGTCAAAAATTTCCTATGTAAGGGAACCAGTTGATTGCTTCAAAGTCCCGACAAGCAGCATTCACTCCTGGAGAAGCGTAGAGCCACAGGGAGAGTCGTCTGCATTGTCCATGGCTTTGCAGCAATCCCTCATACTGAGCAAGCATGGAGCGACAGCGGAAAGAAAAACTCCCCATTAACGGGAAGGAAAACCTCCAGCAAAACCGGGCTCAGTATGAACGGTCATCTGCCTCGACCGACTGGGGGTTACAGAAGACAGAGCAGAGACACAACAAGACAGACAAAAAAGCACAGAAGCACACATTGATCTAGTAATCTGTTCTACATTAGATGGTAAGAGCGGGTGATCTGTCTTCCCTGGATGATGTCACAGTTAACTGAACGCCAGACCAGGAGTACCTACTATGAAGAAAAAAGAGAGAGAGCAAAAAGTTAAAAGCTGAAATGACAACAGTCATTTCAATGCAATGCAATGCAAAACTAGAGAACAGTAGACTGGAGAACAGTAGAAATCAGTAGAGTGCGAAAAATAGGCCCTGATGTCCTCCAGTAGCCTAAGCCTATAACAGCATAACTATAGAGGTAGCTCAGGGTAACATGAGCCAAGCTTTGTCAAAAAGGAAAGTTTTAAGATTAGTCTTAAAAGTAGACAGTGTGTCTGCCACACGGACCAAAACTGGGAGTTGGTTCCACAGGAGAGGAGCCTGATAGCTAAAGGATCTGCCTCCCATTCTACTTTTAGAGACTCTAGGAACCACCAGCAGACCTGCAGTCTGAGAGCGAAGTGCTCTGTTAGGAACATACGGGGTAATCAGAGCTCTGATATATAATAATAATAATAACAATAATAATAATAATAATAATAATAATAATAATAATAATAATAATACATTTTATTTCAAGCGCCTTTCAAAACACTCAAGGTCACTGTACATGTAAAAACAATAAAAGGTAAAAGCAGTCGTCATAATTAAAAGAAACAACACAAATTACACAGAGGAAAGTAATATAAAATCATAATGAAAAGGCAATCTTGAACATGTGGGTTTTGAGTTTTGATTTGAACAAGGGTAAAGACTCGGTATTGCAGATGTCAGGAGGGAGAGAATTCCAGAGTGTGGAGCTTGATTATTAAGGGCTTTATACATTAGAAGAAGAATTTTAAATTCTATTCTTGATTTAACAGGAAGCCAATGAAGCGAAGCTAAAATAGGAGAAATATGATCCCTCTTGTTGATTTTCATCAGAACTCTTGCTGCAGCATTTTGGATCAGCTGAAGACTTTGAACTGCATTTTGTGGACTTCCTGATAGTAAAGAATTACAATAGTCCAGCCTTGAAGTAACAAATGCATGGACTAGTTTTTCAGCATCACCCCTGGACAGAATGTTTCTAATTTTGGCGATATTCCTGAGGTCAAAAAAGGAAACTCTGGAAACCTGTTTAATATGGGATTTAAATGACATGTCTTGGTCGAAAATAACACCAAGATTTTTTACTTTATTACCAGAGGCCAAGTTAATGCCATCCAGATTAAGTGATTGATTAAGAAGTTGATTTTTTGAGGACTCTGGTCCAAAGATTACAACTTCTGTCTTGTCAGAATTTAAGTGCAGGAAATTTAAAGTCATCCAGCTTTTGATGTCATCAAGACATGACTGCAGTCGAAGTAGTTTATTGGATTCATCAGGATTTATGGATAAATATAGCTGAGTGTCATCAGCATAACAGTGGAAATTAATCCCATGCTGTCTGATAATTTTGCCAATCAGAAGCATATATATAGTAAAGAGAATTGGTCCAAGGACTGAACCCTGTGGTACTCCACAAGTGACCCTAGAGTTTGAAGAAGATTTATTATTAACATGAACAAACTGGAATCTGTCCGACAGATAAGATTTAAACCAGCCTAATGCTTTCCGCTTAATCCCTACCGAATGCTCAAGTATTTGTAGGAGAATATTGTGATCAACTGTATGAAATGCAGCACTGAGATCTAACAGGACAAGTATAGACACAAGTCCATTATCTGAGGCCATGAGAATATCATTGGTGACCTTCACCAGAGCTGTTTCAGTGCTATGATGAGCTCTGAAGCCTGATTGAAACTCCTCAAGTAGGTCATTACTTTGTAAATGTTCACAAAGTTGATTAGCAACTACTTTCTCAAGAATTTTAGATAAGAAAAGAAGATTAGATATAGGTCTGTAATTTACTAACTCATCTTGATCAAGAGATGGTTTCTTAAGTAAAGGTTTAATAACAGCTACTTTAAAAGCCTGTGGTACATATCCATTTAATAATGATAGATTAATCATGTCTAAAATAGGACCACTGATCAAAGGGAATACCTCCTTAAACAACTTGGTTGGGATTGGGTGTAACGTACAGGTAGAAGGTTTAGATGAAGCTAATATTTTAGATAGCTCAGAAAGCTCTACTGCTTCTAAACAGTTCAGACACTGCGCAGGTTCTAATGATTCCTCCAACGCTGCCTCACTTACTGAGGACGAGGTAATCATGTTTGGGAGGATGCCAATTATTTTATTTTTAATGGAATCAATTTTATTTATGAAGAATCCCATAAAATCATTACTGCTAAGAGCTAAGGGAATGGATGGATCAACGGAGCTATGACTCTGTGTAAGTTTGGCAACAGTACTGAAAAGAAATCTAGGATTATTTTTGTTCTCAATTAATGATGAAAAATATGCTGCTCTAACTCTGCGAAGGGTCTTGTTATACAACAATAGACTGTCCCTCCAGATTAGGTAGGATTCCTCTTGGTGTGTAGAGCACCATTTTCTCTCCAATTTCCTAACATTGCGCTTCAAGGAAAGCAGCTCTGAATTAATTAAACCAGGGAGCCAGCTTCCTGTGAATAATCACCTTCTTTTTCAAGGGAGCTACATTGTCTAATGCAGAACGCAATGAGGAAGTCACACCATTAACAAAGGTGTCTATTTGTGAATGGAAAGAAACAACATTGCTGCCATCTGCAGGGCATTTCTGCAATACTGAGGATATTAAAAGGGTGACAGACTCTTTAAAGTTTGATATAGCATTATCTGATAAAGATCTACTATAATGGAACCCTCTTTTGGGGTTGGAGAACCCAGTTAGATTAAACTCAAAGGTTATTAAAAAATGGTCAGATAGGACAGGGTTGTGAGGAAATACTGTTAATTCTTCACAATCAATCCCATATGTCAGCACAAGGTCTAAAGTATGAAGCCAAGAGTGCATCGGTTTATGCACATTTTGAGCAAAACGAATTGAATCTAGGATAGTTTTAAAGGCTATGCTAAGGTTATCACATTCAGTGTCAACATGAATGTTCAAATCACCCACTATAATAACCTTGTCAGTATTTAACACCAAATCAGATAAGAAGTCTGACAACTGATCCAAAAACTGAGTCTAAGGGCCTGGTGGACGATACAAAACAACAAACAGAAGAGGTTTTATTGCTTTGCAGTTTGGATGAGGGAAACTAAGGGTTAAATGTTCAAAAGAACTGTAGTTATTAATTGGCCTGGGACTAATTAATAAATCAAACTGAAAGATGGTTGCTACTCCTCCCCCTCTTCCCATAGATCTGGGAATGTGGAAATTTAAATAATTGGATGGAGTTGACTCATTTATACTAACGTAGTCCTCTTGTAGCCAGGTTTCTGTGAGACAAAATAAATCAATCTGATTATCAGAAATCAATTCATTAACTAACAAAGTCTTTGGAGGGAGAGACCTTATATTTAATAGACCACATTTAATTGTTTTATTTTTTGGTTAACGATCTTTTATTAGCTACAGATGCAGGAGACTCAGTTATTCTCCTTGTAAAACTGACAGCCGCCTTTGATACCGTTGACCACAGCATCAGACTTGATCTATGTGGTATCAAAGGCTATGCACTAGACTGGTTCAGGTCTTATTTGTCAGATAAGAGTTTCTCTGTAAGTATGGGAGAATCTGCTTCCCCCTCAGCTCCCCTTAAATGTCGAGTTCCACAAGGATCCATTCTTGGACCTATTTTATTTTCCATCTACATGCACTCTTTAGATTTCATTTCATTCATATGCAGATGATACTTTCAGTTGAAGCACAACCATCCTTTCTCACTCAAACTACTGTTTGACTGCCTTACCGAGGTAAAAGCTTGGATGGCTTTAATTTTTTTTATGAACTCCAATCAAAATAAAACTGAAGTCATGATTTTTGATCCCAGTGGAAATTGCAGCGCGTCCCCTTCTGATCTCGCTAGCCTTGAGTAATTTGTAAAGTCTTAATTTTGAGAAACAGATTCGTTCTGTTGTAAAAAGATCCTATTTTAAACTGAGACTTTTATCCAAAGTAAAATAATTTTTATCTTTTAATGATTTTGAACAGGTGATTCACGCTTTTATTAGCTCCCAACTTGATTATTGCAATTCTCTGTATGTTGGTGTAAGGCAGGCCAACCTCTCACGACTGCAGTTGGTTCAGGGCGCTGCAGCTCGCCTCTGAACATGAACAAAAAATCGTGAACATATTTCACCAGTGCTTGCTTCACTGGCATTCTGTTCATTTTAGAATTGATTTGAAAGTTTTTTTGTTGACCTATAAGGCCCTAACTAGGCTGGCACCTGCATGTTTGTCTGATCTCCTGGAGTCGTTCCCCTCTAGATCCCTTAGATCTAATGTCCATTTGTGTTTAGTTGTCCCAAGGTCCAGGTTGGTCCACAGAGGTGATGGGGCTTTTTCTGTTGTAGCTCCTAAACTGTGGAACCAGCTGCTCCTTCATATTAGACAGGCCTCAACTCTTGGTCCTTTTAAATCTCTTCTTAAGACACATTTATACTCAACTGGTTTTTCTATTTGTGGGCTGCACAGTGGCCCTGTGGGTAGTGCTTTTGCCTTGCCCTGGGTTCAATTTCAACCCTAGGTCTTTCTACATGGAGTTTTCATGTTCTCCCTGTGCATGTGTGGGTTCTCTCCGGGTACTCCCACGGTCCAAAAACATGACTGTTAGGTTAATTGGCCTCTCTAAAGTCTCCAACAGGGATAAAGCATGTAGTAAGATGGATGTTTTTCAATTTGTGTGCAGCACGTTGACCAACGGCAGTTGTTCTTAAATGTGCTATAGAAATACATTTGATTTGATTTGATTTAAAAAAGCAAGAAGACAAAAAGTACAGTTGAGCCTGCTTGTTTGCATAATTCCCTCAAAACGCTGCATAGACGTCTTTTCTATGGCTGTTCAAGACAGCCAGTCATTGTCCTCAATTAGCCCAGCAAAATCTGTTGATAATCAGACTTGTTCAAACACACACACACACACACACACATCTATGCACTCATAATACAGGTGTTGCGTTGTCCTGTAGCTCTGTCCATTAGTATCAAACAGTTTTGTTTGTACAATACTAGGTTATGTGATGTAAATTATGCTTTTTGTACAAAGTAACCTAAAATGCTTCAAGAAAATATTCCCTACACCATATCACTACCACCACCAGCAACCTGAACCTTTGACACAAGGCAGGATGGTTCATCCGTTCCTGCTGTTTATGCCACATTCTGGCCCAACCTGAATGTTAGAGCTGAAATCTATACCTATCGGAACATGCAGGATTTTTCCAATCTGTTATAATCCAGTTTTGGTGAGTCTGTGCAAACAGTAGTCACAATTTCCTATACCTATCACACAGAAGTGGCATCCAGATTGATTTTTGTTGCTGAAATGGTATTATGCATCCTTTAATTGCAACTAGTGCTTGTTTGAGCCTGCATTTCTGTCAACGGGACCGGTTATTATTGTTAAAGTCATTGAAAATATTCTGACTCAACAAAGTGGAAACGCAAAACAACTTTCACACATGTGGAATAAAACAGCAGTAAGTGACCAATATTGCTCTGTGCAAATTTAAAGGTACAAGAACAAGATGAACTCTACTACACTCTGACTGACAGAATGATAGTTCTCATTCGTATTCAGACAAATGCAGGAAAATAATAAAAGTCCAGAACAAATTCATCACACCTACACCACATTAGCACAATGAATGCAGTAGGTGGAGAGGAAGAGACAGGGAAGTAGGGGAGGGTTTTTATTCCGTTGGCCCACCGTCGCTATGCAGAACATAGGTTTAGTTTCCACATCCACAGATGAAAGGCCTCCAAACCCCCTCCTCCTCCTCCCCTGTTCTGGCTGAGAGTTAACTCTGAACACATGTGCAGTGGAACAAAAATGTCTGGGCTTAGACAGAACAGAGACTGTGGCCTTCTCTGTAATGATCCATTAAGTTGCTCTGGGGAGGAAGAGTCAATTCCATTTCTGGATGCACTCAATAATTACAACATCATATGGAAGACTTTGGGGGAAGATGTAAGCAGACTTTCCTCCAAAAAATGGTGCTTACACTCTCATATAGAGGAGTAAACAGCCAGGCCACAGATTATTTATCTAATTTTCTCACAAAATATTCTGCTGCTGCTGTCTTTGCTCAGAGGTTCAGTATTTAGTTGCACACGACTAAAGACCAAGGGAGGTCCAGAGATCAAGACCTACTGATTGTCCCTCATACTTAACTAAATGAGACAGAGCCTTTCTTCTGTGGCTCCAGGAATCTGGAACTACCTTCCTCGGACTCTGAGACCATTATTTAAATACCAGCTAAAAATTTATATTTTTAAATCTGCTTTTGTCTTTTTTATCTTATGTTGTAAAGCACTTTGTGATTTTTATCTTGAGAGGTGCCATATGAATAAAGTTTTACTTACCTGGGGAGGAGACGGAGGTCTTTTGGAGTGCAGGGGGTGCTCAGGAAGACCTTTTTTGACTCAGTTGAAGCATCAAAAGTCTTCTATGGTGTTGTCTACTGAAGCAGCATCTGATGGTAAACGACTGTGTGAGCAAATCAGAAAGGCCAAGTCTGTCCCAGAGTCCCCCTCAACCCAGTGCAGGGAGGTGAAAACAGGAAATCTAGAAGAAATAGCATCACTCATGGATACTTTCTCTTCATGACAATATAATAGCAACCGAGAGCTCCACAAGGGACAGGCTTTCATTCAGTTTTAATTTATTTATACAGCGCACAATACATGTCATCTGAAAGCGCTTAGAACAGGCTTTGTTCTTTTGTTCTTTGTAATTTCTACACAGTTAAACTATTGATCAGTAGATCTATACAAAAATATATAACCCATCTTTTTGTCCTGTGTTTGTATGACATTAGGGGAGTACTGGCACTTATTTTATTCCACTTAAAGCACTGGGCACAGGGAACAAAGCAGATGCCAGATAAGAGCAGTAAAAGGGAGGAACCATCAACAGAACAATGGAGAGCAACAGAGAATCCAGCAAAGGAGAAGCAGAAACCAAGAACTTAAACCAGGAAATAATCAACTGGATGAAAATCCGGTGAGTAATAATCAACAGAATGGCAAACAGCTGGGGGGAAAGACTCTGTTTGGTGCCTGATGAGGCACCAAACAGAGAACTGAACCAAGCACAAAACACAAACAGCAGAGGATCATGTCAATTACAGTGAATCTGAACATTTATGATGTCGGTTAGACGTACTAAAAGGATTACTCTAGTTCCGTCGGGAGGATCTCCAGAAAACTATCATGAGAAGCTTGTGGAACGATACCTAAAGCATTTTGCTCGGGTCGTAAAGTTTAGAAGAATATTCTACCAAATACTGAGAGAATGGATGACAGATGAAAGAAAATCTTTATCCTGTCAAAGAAATCCTTTGGCTAACTGTCCCGAATCGTAAAAGAAATAGGTCCAAGATTGTCATGTTTAAACAGCATCTGACCTCTTTATTTAACACTTTCACCTCTTTGTTTCAAATCTATTTCAGTCTGAAATGTCATTCTTTCCCCTTCATCAGAAGAACTCTAATGGAGCTTTGAACTTTAACCTCCAGGGAGTAAATCCAGGTGCACAATGGAATCTCTGTTTCCGTTAACATGTTTGAAGATCCAGAGATATTAATGTTTGACCTTACTTCAGTTTTATTGAGCTTTCTCTAAAACATGGCAGCACAAATTATGTAATTTTTCATTGAAGGGTTACCAGGTTTCCAAAGCACTCATATTATTGTTTCAGATGCCATCTTCACCCATCAGCCTACATTAAATCTGAATTTTATGGCCCCTGACAAGTTCTACAGAGCTGTTCTGTTGATGTAGGACCTGGATCTGAGGAGATGGCTGGAGTCAGAGTCAACAGACTGACGCTGAGCTGCCTGGACAGCAGCCACGCTGGGGTTTTTCCTGGAGTAGACAGCTTCAGCATGCTGAGAGTAACACCATTACGTGTTCCTTTTTCAAGCTTCACGGGTTGAATTTGGATGTTCTTTTACTCGGTCTCAAAACCAACACTGCTGTTGACATTTAGTCCCACTGCTATACATATTAAGCTCATTAAATAAATTTTTACAAATGCCACATAAACCATCCTACTAAAAGCTTTGGGTAGTCTCCCCATATCGCTGAATCCAGGTGTTCTGGTCACTTCTAATGCCAGAGGTGTATGAAATCCAGCAGCCAGTCATGCAGACTGCTTCTACAAACATTTGTGCAACAATAGGCTGCTCTCAGGGGCTAGTTGAATTCCAGCATAGTACCATGGGAAAATGCTATCTGTGCAAGAAGACCAGTTGTTACTAGGATTATAACAAAGTGGAAGAGATTGAGAATGACGGCAGTTCAACCACGAAGTGGAAGGTTCTAATAAAATCACAGAGCGAGGTCAGAGGATGCTGAGGCACAGCATGCACACAGATCAACAGCTTTCTGCGTAGTCAACTGTTACAGACCTCCAAACTTCATTGAGAACATTGTGTGGAAAACTTTCTAATAATAGTAATAATACATCAATCTTATATAGAGCTTTTTTGGACACTCAAGACACTTTCCAAGAAAAAAAACCCCAGAAATATATACGAAAAATCATACTACAGAAAAGCAAGTTTAAATAAGTGGGTTTTGAGATGAGATTTAAAGTTCTGTAATGAGTCTGAGTTCCTGATGGTTTGTGGCAGTGACTTCCAAAGGGTGGGGGCAGCAGCAGCGAAGACTCGGTCCCCTAAGGTCCGGTGTTTGGTGCGGGTGATGGGTGTGAGGAGGTTGGCGTCTGCAGAGCATCTGGGAGGGAGCAGGAGGGGCAGGGGGGCTTCAGGAGGTCAGTCTGATATAGAGGAGCCATTTTATGAAGGGACTTGCAGGTGAGGAGAAGAAGCTTGTACTGGATGCGGTATTGACAGGGAGACAGTGAAGCTGTTGGAGGACAGGGGTGATGTGATCTCTGGACCCTGTACAGGTGAGTAGGAGCAGCAGTAGGACCATAGTGGAGGCTATTTCAGTAGTCAAGCCTGGAGGTGATGAAGGCATGTATGAGGATTTCAGCTGCAGACTGGGAGAGGGATGAATGAAGGTGGGCGATGCTGCGGAGGTGGAAGAAAGACGTTTTGGTGATATCGCTGATATGTGTTTGAAATGACAGGGAAGAGCCCAGGATGATGCCGAGGTTAAAAGCGGAGGAGGAGGGGGAAACATTGTGACCATCAATAGTGAGGCTGAAGTTTTGAACAGAAGGGAGGAGGGATTTTGGACTGGTGATGAGGAGTTCTGTTTTGTTTGTTCTAGAATGGGTTTGTATGGCTGAGCTACCAAAACCAAACCTTGCATGATCAAGAGTGAGGCAAAGCACCGGGTACAGTGAGTAAAACAGCGGGTCATTGGTCTTTACAGCATTGGAGAACTGTTATCTTAATTCTTCCGCATGCCAGGACATTCATGATCCAAACTTTGTGAGAACAGTTTGGGAATGGTCCCTCCCTCTTCAATGCACCAGTGCACAGAACAAGGTCCATAGTATGTACATTTACTTAATGTGTTCCATTGCCTCTGCTCAGGCTCCCACTTCTAACACTAGCAGGGCATTTCCTTCAATCTTTATTGTTGTTGTATTTCGACCATATAGTCTCACCCCCGCTTCAGTAGAGGAAGTGTCTCTGCAGGGCTCTGAGACAAGATCCAAAGCCGCAGTCATAAAAGCTTAGATCTAACAGACGACTGGTCCATCACTCTTCTGTTTACTTTCATTTTCAGTGGACACAACGAAGTACCTCCAAGAGATTTATTCACAGCCTTTGACTGTGACATATGAAGCGCATTTCATGTGAATCATCAGTTGTAAATGTTTAGACCTCGCTAACTTTTTGTGTATTTAGTGTAGAAATGTTTAGCTGCTTGGGTCTGTAATCAGCAGCGGCAGAAAAAGCTGACGGAAAGAGGATAAACAGCTGATGAACTGCCAACTGGAGACTCCAGCCGAACTCAGAGCATGTTTAGTCATCCCGCAGTCTGCATGAGGTGGCTTCACCCAAAATAGAGTCCAGAAATGTGTTGCTACCCTATTGTTTAAGAAAGGTTTGTTCAAACGATGGAGTGCCAGATATCATTCTGTATTTGATACTGTGTAAATGGGAACCGCTGGATATTGAGTTGTGGATTGTGTAAAACACATCGTGACAACGTCACCCTCTAAGGGAAGTATGAACTAATGCCAGAGAGCTCTTAGGTAATTTGGTTGCTTCCTGTTGCTGTGAAAGAATAGTTCAGATTTTTGAAGTGCAGTTCTGTAAAGAGATTATGAGAAGTCAATATGTCACCTATAGCAGATAACTTTCTCAGTGTCTTCAGTTTGATTATTTTACTTGCTAGTCATAGCAGTCAAGAAAAAGTAAGAATGGCAAAATAGGAGGGGATTAAAAGTTCAACAGCCAGAAAGCTGGACCCAGCATCTCTGGAAAGAGAGAGATGTGAACTAGCAGTTCATTAAATCAAATGTCGTTTACCAGCAAATTTGAAAGTGATTAAAAGATATTTCCTTGTTGACAATTTTGTAAGAGGCAACCTAGAGCTTGTGAGGATGTTTGAAATAGCATGGGCTGGCAGATCGACACAGCATGCAACACGTCAAAATGTGGGAACAGAAGAATAGTCCTGAGGAAGAGCTGGGGGTTATACTGATGGGATCCATCAGCAGAGTTAAAGCATGCAACAAAAAACAACCGAAGAATGATGAATATAAGGCCCACAAAAGATAACAGGACAAGTAAAATGCTGGAAATCTGGAGACCAGAGTGACTAAAAAGTTGTACAATTTAAAACACAGCTACAATAATGAACAACCCGGCGATATATCAATGTGTGCTTCTGTGCCTTTTGTGTCTCTGTCTTCTCTAACCCCCAGTGGGTAGAGGCAGATGACCGTTCACACTGAGTCTGGTTCTGCTGGAGGTTTTCCTTCCTGTTACAGGGGAGTTTTCCTCTCCACTGTCACTTCATGCAAGCTCAGTATGAGGGATTGCTGCAAACCCATGGACAATGCAGACGACTGTCCACTGTGGCTCTACACTCTTCTCGAGGAGTGAATACTGCTTGTCAAGACTTGATGCAATCTGCTGGGTTTCCTTAGATAGGAAACTTTTTAACCAATCTGGATGATTTGATTAAATTTGACTTTGTAAAGTGTCTTGAGATGACATGTGTTGTGAATTGGTGCTATATAAATAAAATTAAATTGAACTGAACTGAACATTTTCTTACAGTTCCCTTCATTGCAGGCCTCTGGACAAGATGTTTATAAACTAAGCAGAGAAAAACAAGATTGTGATCTTGTTTGCCTAGAGGAGGTCTTGCTTGAGAGATGTATGAACACAATAATTCCTTACAAGCATCAAATGTCCAAATGGATGCATAAAAGAATCATGGTTCTGTGGTTTGTTATTGTGTTTGTGTGCTGTTTTGGGTTTGATTTATTCATTTATATAGACATTTACAACAGCCCAGGGGCTTTACAATAAAATCACAACAATCATTCAATTGCCACAGTGCTACTGAGTAGTCATTATTTTTCTGCCAGGATACTGAGTATCAAAAGGCTTTAATGAAAATGTCAGAATAAAAAGCTGTAACCTCTACCTCTAGAGGGTGGGGCAGGCTTTCATCAGGACCACAAATATAAGGAGCTACCTGACGAGCATTTTGTAGCCAAGTATTGACTTTATGTGTGTAATCCTGCCTGTGATTCACTTTGAGAGTAACCTCAGGGACAGACAACAGCTCCAGCTACAAACAACTCACCTGGATTGCTCACCTGCTGACTGGAAACTGATTCTGTCTGTTAAATCAAAAATTCACCAACCTCTTGACCAATGCTTTGTATACAACAGTACGCACCAATGCTGGACACCAACTCGCCCACCACAAACCCCTCACTCTCTTTAGTCCCCCCAGATCTAAGAACATGCTACAAAACAGACAAAAAATCCCGGTAAATCCTCCAACACCTTGCAGAGATCCTCAAATTCCATTTCGTCCTGACAGACAGTTTGTGGAACAATAATAAAGAAATCTATTAAGAAGAGAACAGCCTGTAGTTGTTTACTACAAAGGCAGCAATATGAACCACATACGTGTGCATTTGGACTATGAGACCTTATTTTCCCTGAACTCTCTATTACCTGGGCCTTTTTTGATGTATGTTTGAACGGTTGAGTCCCCGAACAGTCCCTGATGCCGAGCAATAACCTTCCCAACTCTAGCAGGTGTTGCACTGCGGCCAAGAGTGGGAGAAAATCTTCCAGCACAGAATTAAAAACCGTGATTTGTCAGCAATAATAAGCCATGGCAGGGACTGATCCTGTCAAACTTTTACAGACTCACTGCAAACTGAACGGCAAGGTGTAACTAGCTAATTATAAAAGGAATTTGCCAACTAGACTTCCAAGTTCAATAGCATCTGAGTGGATAGGTGAGACAACTTCAACTGAGATTATAGTTTACTGTTACAGGCTCTGATCATTTTGCAGCGTTTTCACTGTGAAACTGTATTATGATCACTTCAGAGGACCTTTAACATTCACAGACATTTAATAAATAAATCCTAGATATTTTACTTGTTTTTGTTTGTGCCTCAGAACATAAGCAGTATAAAAACCTTCCAATTGCTCTGAATGCAGGATTTACTACAGCACCTCTCTTACCACAAACAGACAATAATTATAGTCCACTTAAAATTAAACTTATACTATTTTATTCACGTCAACTATTTTAAAATGAAATTACTGAATAATAACTATCTAGAGTAGCTAAGCTGTTGACTGGTCGCAACCTGTTAATAAAATCCTGCTTAAAAAATTGAACTCTTGAAGGTCTACACAAGATTTATTGTCGTACACTAAAAAATGTTTTCTGACGCAAAATCAGTTTCAAAAAGAAACTTGTGTTTAGTCTCTGCTAACTTCACTTGCTGAAAAGCTGAACCTGCAGATGGCTGCTGACACTGGGCTGAAGCAGATTATGGTTATTAGTTGAAGTGCAGGAGCTAACTGAAGTCTGAGGTTTTTTAATTACAGGTGTTGGCTGTTTGTGTGCTCTGTGAAAAATGAACATTGAAAGTTTATTTTCTTTGGAGGATATAAGATATGTTGTTTAAGACAGTGAAGTCTTTACATGTGGTTATGTAAAAACAGCTGGAAAAGCAAACTATAAAAAGTTGACTTTAAAGCATCTTACATTTCGAGATGGCTTTCCCCTCTCTTGCTCTGTCAGGTTTATATTCAGAAAACAAGACGGCAGAAGACCTGGAGTTAAAAAGCAAGGACTTTGAACTGCAGATGCGCCCATTTTTCTCACTTGCTGCCAGCCATCATAATCCGATAATAATACTGTCAGAGAAGATGCCAGAATAAGTGAACTGAGTCAGCTTCAGCTCTGCCCCTGTAAGACCGACTCACAAGGATCCTTACAGACCATGAATTCTGGTTTGGACATTCATATCCTGCGAAGAGGGATTAAAAGGGCTTTCTTAAGCTCTTATCTTCTGGCACTGGAAGGGCACA
The DNA here is from genome assembly GCA_037039145.1 of Fundulus diaphanus. Taxonomy (NCBI): domain Eukaryota; kingdom Metazoa; phylum Chordata; class Actinopteri; order Cyprinodontiformes; family Fundulidae; genus Fundulus; species Fundulus diaphanus. Next base: position 48,334,754 of record CM073134.1, read on the forward strand.
TTACACTCAGGAAAGGATGGATCAGCTTAAGGCCCTATTTCATGGTTGTCCAAAGTGTAGCCTGAGGGCCATTTGTAGCCCTGGGATGGATTTTGTTTTTCCTCCCAAGCGCAATTCAAGAACGATACATATTAAGGCAGAGGGTTGGGGTTGATGAGGATGGAGACTTATTTTTTTTAAATTGAAGCAGAATTTTCACTGACAGACTGAACTCTTCTTAAAACGAAAAATGTTTAGAGACATGAAACACAAAGTATGAATTTCTTTTTCATTGTCATTGTAAATAGAACCATAAATATCGACAAGTTGTTACTCAAACAAAGACCTGGGTGCATCCAAACCTGCATTTAAATGATTTAGTAAATTTAATTAAATATAGCATTTTCTAAGAAAAAGTGACCATAATCCTGTATTTGTTGCTGAGAGTAGAACAATAAACAGTACATCTTTCCTCCCAAAAAATTGGATCCTGTACGCTTTTCTTTTAAAACTACAAATCTACGGATCACAGACCTTCAAAACATTGTTATATTATTTGTTTCATAAAAAAAATTGATGGGATGAGGAAGGGGGGTGTTTGGGTGTTTGGTGGTGGGGGGGTGAGGTATGTATGTATGGATGGATTGTAAAAAAGTAACTAAAATGAATATGGGTTTAACATTTAAATCATTCAGTTGCGGTCTACATAATGTGGAACTTTAATGCTTTGGTCTGAATTCTTTGTTATTGATGTCTATATTGCTAAATATTTAGTTCCAAACAAAATAGTTTGATTAGGAACTTAATATTTAGGTCCGAGCTAAATATTTAGCTCAAAACTAAAAATTTGATTTCCAAATTAAATATTTAGTTTGCAAAACCTAAATATTTAAAATATGAATATTTAGCTTGCTAACGCAATTAGAGTTTTAACTACTGAATCATTTTACTAGTAATAGATTTATTGTATATTGTTTATATTCACTGTGTCTATTCATAATATGTTTGTTTCTGTACACATTGCATGACTGTTTTACTAACACTTTCTTAATGTTTTCCTGTAATTGCTTATTTTAATTGTGCTATGTGTCTGTGTTTCAGGTTTTTTGTCATGTTTTTTACAATTACCTGTTATGGGACTGCAGAAGAAAATTAGTCTTAACAGCTAGCTCTGGTATTATTTACATGTGAACTTGTGCTCATGTTAACTAATATGCATTGTCCCATTTAAAATAAACAAGTAGACAAATAAATAAATATTTTGCTAATATACAAACTCATTTAACAAAAAGCGGAAGTGGACTGCCAAAACAAAAGCTTGGTCTTGCAAACCTCTAAATATAAAAAAAATCTAAAAATGTATAAGCACAATGTTCACCTGAATAATTTCTTTCTACGCTGTCACTCAGACTACAGGAGCAGGCTGCAAAGAGCAGGGTAGCAGACTCTCGGCAAACAGACGGGTTCTTTGATGTTGGTTTCACAGACAACAGACTTTACTTAGCTGGGTCCAGCCTATCACACACCATGGAAAAGGAGGTACAATGGGCTCGAAAAAAGAACTTCTTTGACATTATCTGTGCACATATAAAATGTACATGGCAATTTATCGGTTTGCATATATAACCCGCAGCACTGTCACTCCACATCGTCGTCGTCGTCGTCGTCATCATCGTCATCATCATCGTCATCATCATCGTCGTCATCATCATCATTGTCATCATCATCATTGTCATCATCATCATCATCATCGTCATCACAATGATCACTTTTTAAGCTATGACCCAAGTATTTCACTTTGCTCATCACTTCCAGTAATATGTCTGTTAAATAAAAAGATGTAGAAAATGTAGCAATCACAGCAACACTGTTTTTAGGGTTAAATTAAATGTCCGACTGGACACCGTAACCAGTTCAAACTCATTTATTCCAACCAGTGTGGTATGAGGAAAGGATATTTTGCAGTTTGTCTGTAAAGCTAAACTACACTTGTAATTTGATATGTTGTAAACACCAGCACTGCCACCAGTGTTGCACCACTGACCCTGTCTGTGAAGGGAGAAGAACCACCCATAGGGCAGCAGCTCAGGGATGATGTCACACAAAAGAAAGGCTGTCGTATTCCATTCATCACACCAGTAAATTGACACGTAAGCCTCGAAATGACCGTCTGATCTTTTCTTTTTTTAAAAAGGAGAACAAATGTCCTATGAGTAATGGTGTCACCCATTTTTCTAGAAGACATGTAGCTTTTAATAAGTGGCTGTTATTCGAAATTTACAGCATGGTAAAAGAGTGCATTAATGGCATCAAATTAAGAAAATCACAAAAACAGAATTTGTTTTTAGGGTTTTAGTAAAAAAAAAAAAAAAAAACACTGTAGATCTGCACGAACAAATGATATATTTTCTTACATTGGAGTTTGTGGTTTTCCATCCATCCATCCATTTGTGTTTGTGGTATTCTTTGAGGAAAAATTGAGCCAAAATAAAAAAAAAAAAACATGTCAAAGCTTTCTCCTGTCTGAGTGTAGACATGGTCCTTTCGCAATTTAGGCTCCTGGTGGTAACTGGGGACAGCTCCTGTCTTGGTGCAAACACAGGCCCACGTTAGAGTCTCCCATTACCCTGCAGTGCTGCTTCAGAGTTTGCAACAAGATGGCGGTTTGTTTTCGAAAACACTGCTATTGGTCCTGTGAAATATGAGGAAAATCTATTGCCATTAATATGATCCCCCCTCACCCTGACATTCCGTCTGACGGAATGTAAAATGTAGACATGTCTAAGTAAAAGCGGACATTTGGTCACCCTAATATCATACTATAATTCCCTCTTTGAAGCAGCAACCTCCTCTTCAGACTTACATGCAGCACCAGCAGCAAGGGTTTTCCTGTTCACCAAGCCAACTGTGGCCCTGGGTCTACGGGTCTCATAAAAACAACTCAAGATAATCCCTTCAAGTCAAAGCTGTGCTTCCTGCAGTTTTACCTCATCACACTCAGCAGTTACTTTAAATGAGCTGACTCGGCTCTGGGCCGTGTTAATCTCTTCACAGAGCACATCTCCATGCAGTTTTTCTTTCAGATAATCTGCCAGTTAATTCAAGGTTGAATCAGGGCAAAGTTTGCTAGCAGAAACACCAACTTGGCCCTGATCATGTTTATCCTTCCTTCAGCCCTGGATTCCCATGACAATATTTTTCCTTTTTATTTTGGAAGTATTCTTTGTAAGCACTGGAAAGAAACCAGAAATCCTTGAATATGTTTCTTGCACTGCCCCTCTTTACCTCTTGACTCCAGCAAGTGACACTGTTCATTGACGTTCCTCATTCTGACTTCCTGGTTTCCAAACAGAGCTTGATGGTCCTCCATTTGGCACATAAGCGTGGGTTCATGTTTGTTGTCACCAGCCATAGATCTTGACAGATATTTTCTCAGCACATATGGCTTGTTTCATGGCAGAACCATTACAGTTTCCCAAATAGGCAGGAAACATCAATACTGTTAAAAAAATAATGGGATGGAGTTCATCCCAATAGAGTAAAACAAAGAGAGGAATGTTGTCGCCAACCTCGTTAAGTCATTTTAAGCAGATTTACTCATTGTTTATATCCATTTGCAGTCCTTTATGTGCTACAAAGCGATGTGCGGCGCTTGGGAATTGTTCGAAGAGGACTTTCTTGGAGGCCCCTACCCACTCCAGTACAAAGTGATTTTCAGCCAACAAAGCGATGTCATTGTGGCTTAAAGTTTTCGTTTTGACTGCAAGAAAGTTTAAGAATTCATCTGTGACAAGAATTCAACCACCAGCAACAACAACACCACCACAAAACTGCTGCACCTGCCATCTTGTCTAACAAAAATATTTGATGCGGTTGATTAATGGTAATATTCATATTACATGAAGAACTCCACAAACCAGGCAGAGCATTTTGGAATGTATATATTTAGCAGCTTGAATTTGGCAGAAAACTAGCTAAGATAGCATGAATATTGTTTATTGTCTTTTAATACTTTTTAAAACTCTCATTCTGTAGGTTTAAGTATTGAAGCTCTTATTAGTGACCAGTACTCAGAATGCAAAAATATCATTGATCGTCAGAAAATTAAAGCAGCATTTCAGTCATAGAGCTCCCTAAAATATGTGTAGTCATGAATGTTGAAAGCAAAATTTGTTTTAGGTTTCTTATGTGACTCCTAAATGAAAGCTTTATATCCAGTGGGACATCCAATATGTGCCACTATGGTAGTTGGTTGAGAGAAGAACATAAAAAACATTTTTTTAGCGTTTAAAAAACGGGGGACAGTTTTTACTTAGCTGGGTCTGACTTTGTGTCAGTGCTACTGCTAGGATCTGAGCAGCGTCTGTTGTCACATGTTGTTTGGCTGAAAATGGTAAAAACTTACAGGCAGGCGGGTGAAACAAGAATGAGGAATACGACAACGAGGGAACCGGAACATGGGCAGCATAACTGAGGACCTGACAATGAGTGTGAGTGACCTGGCTGAACAAACAGTAGAGGAAACAGAGGGAAAGGCAGGTGAAGTGAATAGCACAGAGGAAGGGTATAAGGGTAATTAGGCTGAGGGAGAGCAAGAGCAATGATATGACTGGGACAGGAGGAAAACAGAACCTAACAAAACATGGTGTATGAAATGACAAAATAAACTCACTGGCAGAACTGGCAACAGGCAGGAAAATAAGTATCTATCAGAAAAAAAAGAAAAAACTAACAGAATAATCACGCACAGAAAACCAATGACAGAAACAAAAGGGAGGGAACCGAACTACAAATGATAATATAAAAGAGCTGAAAACACTGACAGATCCCCAGGAACCTAAAATGAATCAAAGACCTAGAGATCATGACACCGTGTGGCATTTTTGGCTGGTGTAAATATACTCCCAGCATTTACATAACTTTAAAAACTAACTGGGCTACATAAATCAGGGAGATCATTGATTTATAAGGAGAATGGTTTGAGTCCAATTATGGAGCTTTGAGAATCCCCCAATTTGGCCAAATTGACTTTTACACTCTATTTTCTATTTTCTTTTCTATTCCCCATTGAAGTTAAAATGATTCAACTTCATCAGTTTAATCCTATGGTCAACAGTATCAAACACCTTTTTCTAAATCAGTTACAGCTCCCCGTCTTATCCTAGTAGCCTGATGTGATTTGTAGTAATACTGTGATAACTGATAATGGTAATCAACAAGATAAATCAACTGAGGATTATTGATGTCAGGATCTGGGCTTTGTTTTGGCTTATGTTTGTTAATTTTGATCAGTTAGTTCACTCCCCTGCCTCAGGTTTATTTCTGTTTTGGGTTCTGTCTTGTTTTGGATTCATTTGTAGCCTTTATACGGTTTTAGTTTATTTCGTCATGTCTTTAGTTTTAGTCTTAGTGGTTATTTTCTGAAATAGGTCATGGTTCCTGTATTTGCATTAGTTCTGGTTTTTATTATGTGCTTGTGTTCTGCTCAGCCTTAGCTTTTGTTTTCTATCTAGGTTTTAGTTTGTATGATTACTTTGGTTTGGTATTTTGTCTAATTCAGTTCTGTCCCGTTCCACTTATCCTGTCAACCTTTCAGCCACTTCACTCCCTTGATCATTCTGACCTGTTTTTGGTTAATTAGTCTCCCTGCTCTCCTGTCCGCCCGTCTATTTAAACTTGCCTCAGTTTTCTGTTTGTTGCCAGAACGTCGCACATGTTTCGTTTCCCCACTCACCTGTCCTCCGGTAAGAGCTCTCCAGCATTCTGTATTTTGCCTGTCAACCTGATTACTTGATCTGATTATGATTCTCTGTTTTTTTAGTTTGCCTTCTCCCTGTTTATGTTTTTTGGTTTTGCTTGGATGACTGTTCGGAACTCCGCACTGGACAATTTTCTGTATGCCTGCCTGATTCACCCTAATCATCTCCTCCAATAAATCCTGTTAAACATACTTTTAGTGTCTGGCTGAATACTGGGTTCATTTCCTCGTAAATCATTACAATTGAGTCTAGATCTTGGTATTCATGTAAAACAAGTGGATCTGTAAAGAGATAAAGGATAAAAGATGGTCACAAAGAACAGAGAAAAAGCTGGTAAATCAGCAAATTCGGAATACCTTTACATCAGAACCATATTACTAAATCATCAATATATATATATATATATATATATATATATATATATATATATATATATATATATAATAAAACATTTTGTTGTTAGGAAGTAGTCCACAAAGACAAAAAATATTAAGTCCAACAGACAGAAACCTTATATATATATATATATATATGATTAAAAAACTCTGCTCTTCATTTGTGATATTAAACAGTCATTAATTTTTTTATTAAGTAAGTAGGAACATAATTATACAGAAACAATATACAGCAATTAGGAGAGGATGATCCACTCTGCCCTGATGATAATTAACAAGTAAATCCTTCAAGAAAGAGGCACTTCAATCGAGAAATACAGATAAGGTTAGTTTGTAATAGCTTCCATCAGGAGAAAACTTCAGAGTAATCAGTTTCAGGGAAATAAGCATCCATTTTGCCTAGATATCTGTCACAATGATTCTCTTGCGAGCTAAGAAAACGTGTGTCCATGCACCACAATCCTTTTCATTTTTTCATTTTCTCTTGGCTCTAACTGGCAGAGAGGCAGCTATATCATGCTGCAGAGCAGATGAACAGCTGATTGTTGGCACGTTTGTATCATTTCCACATTCTGATATTAGATGCTGTATGGGACACACTGATATGAATGTTTCACATTTACATTGAAACTGAACTGAAGTTAAATAAAAACACAAAAACAGATAGAACTCTGAGCAAAAAAAATAAATATGGTAATGTGAATTTGTTATGCTTGGAGGCGAATCCACATCAGTTGTTTTTATTTTGCAGAAAAATCACAGATACCGGTATGAATAAAACATTTTGTGCATGGGCTCAACTTTCTGGCTATGTAAGGCATCAAAAAATATGGAATAAGCACATAATTTGTATTTCTGTCAGTCCATATTTTCTTAGTTGCAGGGTTCTGCCCATAATAATTGAGGGAAAAAAATGTCTTATGCTGTTCCTTCATTCTCGTTGCTTTGCTCTCGACAGCCATTTATGACACCTCAAAGTTTTCAGAGATTCAAAGTCTTCTTCTTTGCATTACTAGGGCTTTAGGAAGCTGAGTAAGTTTCTACAGACACCTGAATATCTATCTTATTGTCATGTGTTACATGTTGCATGTAAGTGTTTTTTCCCCTGAGTTTTCTGCTTTCTTTTTCAGCTGCAGCCAGAAGGGCACAACTGGTAGCATTTTGACCCTTAAAGGGGTCTATTCATGTATTATGACTTTATTATTTACCTAATGTGGTTGCATACAAATGTTTTCTGATTAAATTATTGCACCTTGTTTACCTATATATTTAAATATACTTAATTTCTGTATTTTAAACTTTGTTTTGCTCTATTTGGCGTATATCGTTTTATTTGAAGAAGAATATATGGTTGTTGCAAAGCTGGGAGAGGAGCTGGTTTCTTAGCCAGTTGGCCATTTGGCAGCATGTGTGCTGTTTGAGCCTTGTGAACGCTTGGTGGAGGCTCAGTTTTCATGGTGATTTTGAGTGCTTTCTCAGTGGATTGGATTTAAAGTTGTTTTCCTGGCAGACGTGTTTTTAAGTTGAGTGAATCTGTTCTAGGTTTTTGTTGCTGAGCGGTGTGGCTCAAGCTGAGGAGAGAGCCTCAGTTTTCTGTTTGCAAATCCTTTTCAGATCATGGTCTTTTCTCTTGTCCCCTGTATCTTATTTCGCCCTGCCCAGATGACCCATTTTGAAAACCAATCAACCCATTTGAACATTGGAATTACCAAAACCATAATAGGAACAAGCACATACATTCACACAGTGTTTTGTCTGGCAATCACTATCATTGAACAAGCTGAACTAGTTGGAATAATTATATTTCTGGAGTCTATAGTATGAGACCTTTTATGATCACGCAGAGTCCCAAGAAAATGATAATGCACAGGCAGGGGAAATGAAGAGAAAGGAGGAGCATTATATGTGCCCTGAGGCTGTTGTCCCAAGGGTGTGGGAGTGGGTCAGCAGGTGGTAGAGGTGGTGGAGGAGGAAGTGGCTGAGTCTGTGGGATCTCACAGTAAACACCAGTCCAGCCCTGGTAACACTGGCACGTGAACTTATGTCTCATGTCCAGGATGTCATGGTTGTTGAGGTGACCCTTTACTTGAAACCGGGAGCCCCTGGGTGCCGGGTTGTGGTGAATATGAAAGAAGCGTGGGTTTAGATGCAGGTAAGAACCTGAGTCCAGGCTCTTGCGGACGCACCTTCCATTCTTTTTGCAAAGTGCTTTGCTGCACAGTTTAGCCGCTGATGTGACATTGATGACATAATGTCCCAAAGGTCCATCAATATAGTTCTTCACAGTCAGACAGTTCCTCTAGAGGAAGAACAGAATAAGAGACATTGCCAAGGGTTTAAAGCATATGTATTGGTGGTATCTTCTCACGTTTTAAACCAGAATGTATATATTTTATATTTCAACTTGACTTTTATTCAACATAAAATATTAAAGGTAGAGTGGACGAGCTTCTTTGTGCTTCGACTTCCATGGGGATCACCGTATCTATTGGTTGTCCCACATGCCAATCATTGTGACATGATCACGTAATGCCAATGTGCCAGCTCATTCCTTGCTAGTTTCCTCTTGCTGGCTGTGCACTTCTAGTGTTTCTGTATCCAGTTAGCTTTCATTCATTGTAGCTTTGCTGCTCTTTGAAAATGGCAGAGAGTTGCAAGAAGTAAACTGTCTTACAAGTTTCTGAGAAGAAGAGGAAGGTGTCAGAAGACAGAAATAAGACCTGAGTGTATTTGGGTATTTTTTCACACCATCCCCCTGAGGAGCGGAAGAGCAGGTAAGACTGTCTTGCGCAGTAATTCAAAAAGGGACTTGGACTTCTTACCTACATTTCCAGAACAATCATCCGCTCTACCTTTAACCCTCCTGTTGTCCTCGTTTTCTGTATACACCCTGTGTCCTCCGGGTCAAAATGACCCGTCTTCACTAAACCCCCAATATAAGCAGCTTAATTGAATTTTAAACACCAAATTTCATCTTGTATATTGTAATTCACCACAAAATGTGTGAATACTTGAGTTTTCCCTCTCCACTTGAATTTCTATAGCTTAAGAAAATGAACAAAATGATGTCAATGCGTCGTCCTCCTCTCGCCTCCTCTTCTCTCCCCTTTTGTTCCCCAATGGAACCAGTTGCTCATCCACTGTTACGTCAGGCCCTGGATTGTAGAGGTAGGGAAAACGCTCCACCCACTTGTCCCATACCTCTCTTATGGCTGCAGGTTTTTCTGTCACACGTCTTGCTAGTCGCCCTCCAGATTTGTCATCTCCAGGATTATTTTTTCTATTGCTGGTGTGACAAACGGGTAGAATGTAGAAACAATATCATGGGCATGAGAAACGGCATACCTTGTGGGTCCTGGGGTCATCTTTACAATGTTTTGTTCTGCATGCCTGCCGTGTTGGTCATATGCTGCTGAGGACCATGTTATTTTGCCATTTTTTGAAAGGAAAGTCTCACTTTCAGCTTCAGGGTTTTCTTCTTCTTCTGAAGATGATTCATCATGCTCTGGGTTGTATTCCTCTCCATCTTCTTCTTTGGATACATTCTCTACTTCCTCTTCTGAATCAAAGTTGTCTTGCTGGACATGTGAGAAAATCACCTCTAAAGCCTCTTCAGTGTTGTAACGCACACTCATGGCTTCAGCACAGACACAATTCAGGGTCCTGTTGTGCAGGACCTTTATAACCTCTGGAAATAACAGGTGGTCTTCTGAAGTCTGCGAGAACACCACCTGATTTGCCTTGTTTACTTCTGCTACTGATTGATCTGAGACACAACTAAAACTTTGTAACATTCTGTGGTTTGTAAATAACTCTGTGACCTTGATTTCAACTCTATTTGCCTCACGGGTCATTTTGACCCGAAGACCATCTTTGTACCTTTTTTTGTACAGCTTACATGGAAATGTGAATAAAAGTAACATTTAACTTTTTCTATTGTTTGGGCCAATCTAGGAAAAGTCTTAAAATCTCAAGTTAAAAAAATAACATTTAGTGGATTTTTTGGGGGGTTTTAACACAGTGGTGGGTCATTTTGACCCGAGGACAACAGGAGGGTTAACTAATAAAAATATGCAAGTGATCTTATAACTTCACAAAAAAGGTTTTATTCAAAAGAATGATTTTATGAGTCAATCTTCCAAATTTTTACAATTTCTGTGTTGTGCATTAAACATTTACCTTTGATCGAGCATACTCTGATGATCCCCAGAGGACAACACCTGATGCTCCCAAGGCAGCACTCTCCCCGATAGTATGAACTAAGTCACTCTAACAAAATAAAAGCTTTCGGTCAAGTTCAGTTGATTATTCAGATTGGTGAAAAGGTTTTCTATCTAAGCAACCAAATAGATTGCACTGAGTCACAGATCAGTTACTCCTCCTGAACAAGCATAGAGGGAAAATGTATGATTGATTGCACTGCGTGATTAACTTTGCAGAAAATCCTTACACAAAGCATGCATGGAGCAACATTGGAAAAGAGAATTCACCATTAACAAGAAGAAAACCCTTGCAGAACATGGCTCAATGTCAGCAGCCATCTACCACCACGGGGGTGGGGGGTGGGAGTGAGAAGATAGAGCAGACACACTAAATACACAGATGCACTGATCCCGGAATACGTTTTTATGTAAAAAAGAAAAGAGAAAATGAGAGGAAGCAAATAGCAGCAATTGCTCCTTTGGTGGCTTCATTTTGAAAAGAAATACAACTGAAGAAATTGCTCTGGGCCACAGGTAACATCTAAAGGATAAGGGACAATATACAGTTAGTTGCAGCAATAGCCCCTTCAATCACAGAAAGACAGGCAAGTGTATCATCTGTAGCAAGAACATAAAGTTATTGGCAACAGCAGTTCAACCAATGAAGTGTGTTCCTGATAGTAGATAATTACTATAGTCCAGCCTTGAAGTAACAAATGCATGAAATAGTTTTTAGTGTCACTCTTGGACAGGACATTTCAGTAAAGACAGAGGTGAAAGAAGGAAAGCCTAGAAATATGAGATTTCAACATATCCTGGTCATAGAAAACAACAAGGTTTTTTACTTTGACACAACGGGTCAATTTAATGCAACCCAAAGAGCACAGTTTTTATCCTTTTAGAGTCTTGTGTAAAGTCGACAACTTCTGATTTTTTTATTTAAAAGCAGAAATCTTAGTCATCCAGGTTTTTAAGTTTTTAAGACATACCAGTAGTATATCTATTCTACCGGCATTGCATTCATCAGAATTTATGGATAAATATTGCTGAGTATCATCAGCATAACGACAACCTTGCCTGCAATCTGAATTCTCACAGTATTTGTGCGTTCACAAACACACAAGAACCCATCTTTTCCGGCTCCCATCTCATCTCACTCTCCCAGCTGTAGCTATCATATCTGTTTTGCCAGAATTTCTGATTTCTTCTTTGAAAGAAGAAAAGCAAGAAGTGCCTTGACCTGTGTAAACTTGTGGTTTCTCATGACGGTTGCTGCTTATATTTTCAATTGATATCATGATTGGCTAAAACCAACCTTTGGTAGGCGGGCATTAGGTGTTGCTTCACCCAATCAGCTTGGAAAGTCCTGCTGAATGTTCCTCCTTTCCCTCAGCGGATTTAATGGAAGCAGTTTCAGATTAATAAAGTGCAGAACGTAAACTGCTACATATTATCAGTCTGAATGGCCAGGTTAGCAAAACAGTGGAAAAGTGTCCCATGCTGTCTGATAATTTTACCCAATGGAAGCATATATATAGTAAAGAGGAATGGCCCAAGCACTGAACCCTGTGGTACTCTACAAGTAACTTTGTAAAGAAGATTTATAATTTTGCCTACATGAACAAACTGAAATCTTATATGGGACAAATATGATTTAAACCAGCTAGTGCTGTTCCTTTGATCCCTACAGCACATTCAAGCCTTTCTAAGAGAATATTGACTGTATCAAATGCAGCACTGACATCAAACAGGACAAGTACAGACACAAGTCCATTATTTGAGGCCACTAGAAAATCATTAGTGAATTACACCACTGCTGTGTCAGTGCTATGATGAGGCCTGAATCCTGACTGAAACAGGTCATTACTGTGGAAATTTCCACATACTTGATCAGCAAGTATTTCTTTAAAAATTTTAGATATGAAAGGTAGAATATTTATAAGTCTGTAATTTAGTAAGACATCTTACCCGAGAGGTTTCTTTGGCAAAGGTTTGATTACAGCTACCATAAAAGCCTGTGGTACTGATACGTTTACTAAGGATAGATTAATCATGTCTAAAATGTAGTAACCTCAATGATCAAAGGAGACAGACACTTCTTTAAAAGTTGGTTGAGATTCGGTCTAACATACACGTGGAAGATTTAGATGAAGCAAACAGCTATGGTTTTTGGGGGTTGGGTTAGGGCAAAATATATACATATAAATATATCTGATAATCGTCAATTAACTCATAAAGTCTTTAGACAGAGAGAGAGATCTTACGTTAAATAAACTACGTCTAATTGTTTTACTTTTCCGTTCAGTTGAAATATAATTTATGTTTATGAGATTTGAATGATTTGCCCCTTTTAGCTTGGTTTTTAATGTATTTATTTTGGGCCTTGGGCAGGACACTGTCTCAATGTGGTTATGGATGGGTAACAGTTCAAAAGCTGCAGAGAGGTGGGTTAAACTACAACTTGGCTTCCTGGTCTGGACCCTGTGTTGTTCCTGTATTGTTGTACTAACAAACAATATCTGGAGACATTGTACCGTGTTTTGGAAATACTCAGTAGTAGGTATGCCGTAAAGGTGGAGAAATTTACAAAAATAGCTGAACTGACAAATTAAACTTTTTGGCTAACGTCATGTTAACCAGATGAGGCTAAATTTGCAGTATAGTAATGAATAAATAATGTGGGCATGAATGCAAACTTTTGTTATTTGTGAGAAGGTAAGTCATTAAATAATATTGTTCCTGTGAAACCCATATTGCAAGTGTAACTATATCTGATTAATAGGTGATTAAACAAAGATAAACATTACAAAATACCATAAAAAAATTTTTAAAAATATAGAAGAAGTCTCAGACTTTATAGACCCACATCTTGACTATAACTGCAGCAAATCATGTCTGGTATTAAAGCATTTTTATGAGAATTAGCAATGTTTGATAGACAGTTAAATGGTATCTTGTGTGTTTAAAGTGGTGTAAAACCAAAAGAATTTGTGAAACAAAAATTTGGCAACTTGTTTTAGAAACATACAGTAAACAGAGAATACTAAACAACTTGAAAAATATGACCCAAAAAGAATATAAATATATCTATGCAGCACCTGGACAGACTACATTCAACTTTTCTGCACTCCTAGAGACTCCACATACATAACAAAATGAATTTTAGGGTTAAAAAAAGTGGATTTTGCATTATTTGTCCCCTTAAAGAGCATTTTCATTATGATACTGCACATATATCTTTATAAAGTAAATCAAATGCCATTTACAAAACTCATCACAGGTTGAACAGTAAAGGGTTGTCATAACAGAAAAAGGTTATTTTTACATAAATACTTTTGACAAAGTGACCCAAAACTTTCTTTTGTGTTATTAGGAAATCTTCAAAGACCAGAAACATAATTCTGTGTGAATCCAGGCAGTCAACCACTGGGTCAGACAGTATTTGGTAGGTCAGCGGGGCAGGAGATCAGCACTGGGCAGATTTGCTAAAGTGGGCTAGGACCCCTGTTACAGTTTGTTTGAGTTTAGCTGTTAAAATTTCAGAAAGGAATTTTAAAATTGCAATGCAATATAATCCACTCAGTTTTATACTGACATACTGAAAACCTACCTCTGAAAGCACAACAAAGGTATAGGCGTAAAAAGGTCTGGAGTAGACAAAGACAGGCAATGTGTAGTCTGTCCGTGCAATGGATGCAATCCTCATGGCTTCTTTGACTCGATAGTGAACAAACTTGACAGTGTTTGTGGACGACTTCAGCTCAAAGTCCAGGTAGATGGATGGGTAGAGGGCTGTACTCTCCTTCCAGAGCCACATCAAGTGGTCATTGCGAACATGTTCAACGTTGGGACATTCACCCGTATAGCATTGAGGGTGCTGTTTGTAGCCATAGTTGTAACAGTCTGGGAAAAGGTAAAAACCCCACAGACCACCTGGTCTGCGAGCTTCAGCCAGTGCCAAAGTCAGGTTCATGAAAGCTTGCCCTGATTTTTCAAAGCGTTCCTTTGCTTCCTTTTCAACTTTGCTCTCTGGCCAGTGTGGGTGAAGTTTGTGGATCTGTTCCTTGGACTTTTTGCGGTAAATGTCTTTGGAACCCCAATTCCGTACCCACTGAGGCCTCCAGTTCTCCCAGTCAATGACACCTAGGCCTCGAAAATCCTTGTGTGGTATTAGCTTGTCAATGTCTACTCTGGCCTTGTTCAGATGCTTGGAAATGCTCTGGTTTTGTGGCAGGCCACCATTGATAGCAACCCCTGAGCTGGAGTAGTATGGGTAGTATCCCAGATGACTATGGTAGAATATTGTGACATTTGGTCCACTTAATGTCTCATTAAGGTTCGCTACAATGTCAAAAACGCTGAGGTCCAAGTCTACTTTAAATCGTAGGCGACATGACTCTGTAGGGGCGTTCCAGACCACAACAAAAGGCCGGTGAGGGATCAAAGGTGCTCCAACTGGTTTTGTTTGGTGGCCTCGAACTTGGAGCTTTTCCTCCATGCCAAGCCACAGCACCAGCAGCAGGAGGTGGAGGCCTATTAGCACCATGGCCGATGATTCTCAATAAAGCAATTAGTGGTCCTACAAAGGGAGTAAAAAGAAACATTTTGTTTAGAAAAAAAACAGATAATATGAGCTTCACTGAACAAAGATAATCAGCCAGGCTTGTGAAACATCACGAGCAATGGTCGCTGAAGTGAGTGTTCCAACAAAACACAAAGCTACCCTGTTCTCAAAAAGAACAAGACTGTTCTGGAAAAATTGTTGGAAATGCTAATGGGCAGAGACTACTCTCCCCGCCTCACTGTTTTATCATTAACTTTCTCTTTTTACTAATGAGTGAAGTTTTTTTTTATGAAGAAGAAAAAAAACGCTAAACAAATTGATTCATTTTGAATTAGTTAATTTGACACATAAAGTGCACTAACGATTTCTTACAGGAATTTGACATTTCTTGAAAAAGAGTTCCTTTCTGTGCATTTAATTAGATATCTGAAGTCACTACCAACACAAACATCAAAGACAAACAAAATGTGATCTTCCTTTGTGCCTTTAGATCTTTGGTGTGATTGTGTGATTCAAAGTTAAGAGTGTGGATAAATAAAAAATTACAAGACGATTACTAAATGTCCATATGGTGCTGTGATTGACCAAGGAGAAAGAAGAAGGTTTTCTCCAAGGAAGTCCAGGAAAAACTGAAGAGTGACAACATTAATATTCCAGACCACCATGAATGGAGTGGGTAAAACTGCTTTTCTTTTTCTACTTACAAACCATGAGCTACAGCCAAAGGAAACAAAAGAGAAGCAAAAGGGCACTTCACCTTTCTATACGCAGACAGGCAGTCTGTATCAGATCAGTGAATTTGCCAAGGCTTTCATTTTACACCCATTGAAAGTTTTATTTGGTTCAAAAGCTTCTTCATGACCCCTGCTGTTCTCAGAAAGCTGAGCGCAGCAGAGGAAGCTGCCCGCTCCTCTGCCACAAGAACACTGAATCAGCACTGCGCAGATTTCTAATATCCAACCTATAAAATAATTTTGTTGTTCACAGGGGGCTGCATGGAAGCATATTTATAGAAAGCTTAGTGGAAGAAAAAACTTTGGTGGGAAAATGTGTGCCAGCAACAGGGATATTTGCAGCCTTGAAAGGTAAAATCCCTTCAAGACTTTGTGGGAGCTTCACGGTTTGGACTGAGGCTGGAGTCAGCTCATCAAGAGTTACTACACATAAAACAAATCCTACACACAGGCTACAAATGTTGCATTGCTCATGTCAAGCTACTCCTGAACCAGAGACATAATTCGTGTTATATCTGGGCCAAGGAGAAAATTAACTGGACTGTTGCTCCATGTCAGATAATCTGTTTATATGTGCAGTCCGGCATCAAATTTTCTTCGCATGGAACAATTGCAGTAAAATTGTTTCTATATATTCTCATTAATGGATGCAATTTATCAGCAAACACATGTTTTCCTGAATCCATATTTTCTCTGTCATCTCTGCATTTCTCCAGTGTTTTGTATGGGACCCAACCTCCCACCCACCCCACCATCACCACCACAAACTTCATCGTCTAATTGGTCCTGGCGCTACCTCATATGCAAGTAATTCATATCTCAGCTTTTCCAAAGATGTAGAGAAAAAACATTGTGACCTAGCTCTCAAGAAACATAGCCACAGAGGTTCCCTCCAAGAATGTGATGGAAAATCTCCCACCGTTTCTTTTCCAGCACTGTTACCAGAGCAGGGGAGGAGGAAACCACTGGTGGGCTGAGGGTTCTCGGTGTTTCATAGATTTGAGGAAGTACTAGCATGAAGCTGAGGTCATCTAATCAGTTTAATAGGAAAATATCTTAGGGATCATAGAAAGCTTGAATGTGGATCAGTGAGTAAGTAAACAAAAAAATATGTTGGAAGGAGAACGTTCAAAGTTTGTTACTAATAATATAATTAAATGTTTCCTTCAAACTCATTCCTACTGTGACTTTTTCTCAACTTTGTCTTGGTTTCTGACATCAGGCTGGCTGCAGGCTTTGAGTTTCTCACCAGTTTCATAGATCTTCCCAGCTGAATGGTTTTCATGGCAAAGCAAATCCAAAACAAGCAGAGTGTGGTGAAGCCACTCTGGCGTTCCACAAAACCACAGAAAAAAAAGGAGCCTCTGGAAATATCATGAGTCCAGACCACAAGACAGACCCCCCAAACGCAAAGTCTCAGCATAGGAGACTCGTTTCAATGATTTGTCTTGCATAAACACAACTGAACAGCATAAAGCAGTTGAAGTGGACTGATTGGAACCAGATGAACCTGAAGTAAAGTGTCGGTCTGAGAGAAAAAAAGTTTTTGACGTAGTGACATCTACCTACAGAGACAAGCCATTGTCCCATAATGGTAATCTCAAGCTTCCATAAGCTTTATTTCAGTAAAAAGGCTCAAACAACCGAGCAAGTTCTAAGGACAGTGTGAGATGCCTGAAAAGCCTGTAAAATGGAAAAAAGAGAAACTACAGTGAAAGTATTGAAAGTGCGGCTGCCCATCTCAAGCAGTCAGTGGCCGACACTGCCCATTCATCAAACAACAACGATGAACACACAATCACACTTAAGGGTAACATATAATGACAGATTTATTTGCCATCCATGTTTTTGGACTCCAGGAGAGGTTTATAGGAAGGTTAGGTTCCAGAACAGCATCCCAAGCATTGAACATCTCCCAGCGCTCTGACATGGAGAGAGGATGGACCTACCAAGATATGGACGCCCACCTAAACTGACAGGCATTGATGAGAGAAGCAGAATTAGACAAGCATCACTCAACAGATATTAAAACCATGAATGAAATTTCCTCGTTTTGCATTTATATTTTAATAAAAATGAAATGTCTTTTTTTAACCCATCTCAATATCCATCCATCCATTTTCTGACCCCCGTAATCCCTCATGGGGTCGCGGGGGTTGCTGGTGCCTATCTCCTGCGTTCACTAGGCGAGAGGTGGGGTACACCCTGGACAGGTCGCCAGTCTGTCGCAGGGCAACATGGAGACAAACAACCAGTCATGCACACACTCACACCTAAGGACAATTTAGAGAAGCCAATTAACCTAACAGTCATGTTTTTAGACTGTGGGAGGAAGCCGGAGTACCCGGAGAGAACCCACGCATGCACAATGTTGGATTTGAACCCAGAACCTTCTTGCTGCAAGGCACCAGTGCTACCCACTGTCCCACTGTGCAGCCCCATCTCAATAATCAATAGAATTTTTTTTTACTGGCATCACAATTTTGAAACCCCTGTTAGAGGAAGAAAGGCTTTCTTGCCATTATCCTAATCTTTAGCTTCCCTCATAGATTCTGCTTTGGATTCAGTCAGCACTCTGGCAGTAAGTAAATGCTAATTTACTTCTAGTCAGAGGAAACATGTTTGTCAAATCAAAAGGTCACTTTAAAGGTGCTAGGGGTATGAATAATTTAGGGATTAGCTGCACTTATCTTTGTCAGGATTCCCAGGGTGTGATCATTTATAGCTCCCTGGGGATCCTGCAGTCTGCCTTTCACACCCCCTTCCTGTTCATCCCTTGATCCTTATGTTATCAGTTGTTTGGTTTTCTGTTCTACATTTGTTTATTATGTATTTGGGTATTTGTTAGTTTCCTGCATAGTTAGTTATGTTTTGTTATCTTTAGTTATCTTTATTGACCTCAATATAGGGCAAGTTTTTTTAAATTATAAATAATGTGAAAAAGTCGGGTCACTTTGTAATTGGTGTTTAACAATTAACACATGATAATAGCTGTCTGGGGTTGCTACACAACCGTAACAGCAGGGGGCGCCAACGTTCTGTGAAGCCAGTAACATTTTTTTGGCGGGGATCTTCTTTTAATCACAGCAAGGAAACATTGACAGGAAATGAAAATGGAGCGACGTGGTGATTGTCCTGAGTAAAGAATGTCATAAGTGGGGCAAGTTAACAGAAAACTAAGGCAGAGTTATGATGCTAATTTCAAGATAATGGTGGTTAATTCGGGAGAGGTGTCAAACAACTGTCAGGCTGCCAACAAATATAGAGTTACAGAGAGTAATGTGAGGAGATGGCGAGTCCAAATACACCGTCTGAAAAATGCTAACAGTAAAAGAAAAGCTTTTCGCAGTCCTCAAAGCGGCTGCTTTCAAGAAATTGATCGGAGAGTTTAGAAGTTTGTTATTGAGAAACGCAATGAGGGCATGCCTATTACCAGGGCAATTAAATCAGGAGACAAAACAAATATTTCAAACTATCGCCCCATCAGCATTCTCCCTGTTGTATCTAAGGTTGCAGAAAAGTGGATTTCCAAACTGCTAAACAAACATCTTAGCCAAGGCCGCTCTCTCCTGCACCCCATGCAATTTGGGTTTCGCCAGAACCACTCCACAGAGACAGCAAACTGTGTCTTCATAGAAACAGTGAAATCCTTGCTCGATAAAACCACCTGTGTTGGTGCAGTCTTTTTGGATTTCAAGAAGGCGTTTGATACTGTAGACCATCAAGCACTTCTGTCCAAACTGACTCACTTCAACTTCGCAGATGATGCCATAGCTTGGTTTAAATCTTACTTATCCGACAGAAAACAATCTGTGAGTGTTGGTGGTACTATGTCGTCCTACCTTGAATGTCCAGCAGGGGTCCCACAAGGTTCTATTTTGGGACCAGTATTGTTCTCCCTATATATAAATGACCTCCCGGATGTTTGTCAAAATGTCCAATTCCAAATGTATGCTGATGATGCTGTTATTTTTACACCTGCTAAAAGCACACAGGAAGCATCGTCCGTCCTCACATCAGCCCTGGACAATATACAGCCCTGGCTCCTTCAATCATGTCTGTCATTGAACAAAAAAAAAACTGTTTCTATGATGTTCACAAAAAAAAACATAAAACTTGAGCGGTCCAATGTGTTCCTGGGGGGAGTGGAACTTGAGCTTGTGGAAGAGTTCAAGTACCTCGGGGTCACACTGGACACAACACTTTCATTCAAAAAACATCAAAATCACTGCAAACAAAATTAAATATAATATACGTAACTTTAAGCAAATCAGATCATCGATGACAATCAGTTCTGCTAAAATGTTCTTACACTCGATGATATTTTCACACATAGACTACTGCATCACAACCTACTCACTCACTGGAGGTACAACTTTAAAACCAATAGAAATATTATTCAAAAAATCCTTAAAAATCTTTGATCAAAAGCCCCTGTCATTTCATCAGTGTAACATTTTGGAAAAATATAATATGCTCAAGTTTGAAAATTTTATCCATTTTAAAAATAGTTCTTTAATTTACAAAGTTCTGAATGGATTAGCCCCACCTCCACTTTCTACCTACATTAGACCTGGCAGACGTATCTGCACTAGAGCCTCTTCCAGAGGAGACCTAAAGATCCCCCACAGAAGAACAACCTTTGGACAAACTGTTCTATCCGTCAGAGGGGGTCACTTCTGGAACAGCCTCCCAACAAACATCAGGGAATGTCCCACTTACTGCACATTTAAAAAGCACCTTAAACAGTTTCTTAAAAGTTCTCAGTCATGCACTCACTAATTTTATTTTTTGTAATGTCATTGTTTGAACATGTGTCTAGTATTTTGACTGATATTGTATTTTATCTTGTGTTGTTGTTTTTTTATTGTTCCTGCCTCAGGACGACAGATGTAAATTAGCATCTATGCTATAATCTGGCTCATTTACAATCTGTACAAGAGTATGATTGTTCATTAATGTGCACTGTCCTGATTAAATAAAATAAATACAATACAAATCATCCGAATGAAAGCCTTGGACGTTGCCAAGGAGTTAAACATACCCGTCACAGAGTTTAAAGTCAGTATCGGCTGGTGCAGAAGGATGATGCACCGTTGCATTACGGCGCAAAACCAGCCTTGCCCAGCACCGAGACTTTGGAGAGAAGCTGCTGTCTTTTCAGAGGCATGTGATTGGTTTGAGGAAAAAAGCACTCAGCCACTTGATCAGATTGGAAATGCTGACCAAACCCCCATGTTTTTGACATAACTACACCTGTGACCGTGCACAAAAAAGGTGAGTAAGATAAGTCTGAGAAAGAGGGGGCTCGACTTACAATCAGAGTTGGCCTATAGTCGGGTCAATACGGTAAGTCCTGTTAGATCCTTATTCATTCTCTCCTTTCTTTAGCTTAGTTCTGTTCTGTTATTTATATTATTAGTGTATGATAGATTTAGTTAGCTTATGACCTCTATTATTTGCAGTTTTTTTCCTTGTGAGTTTAGTTTAGATTCTTCCCTTGCCTGCCCCATTACCTCTTTCTTCATTTAGGCTACGTTCACACTGCAGCCTGAAGTGACCCAATTCCGATTTTTTTGCCCATATGCGACCTGTATCTGATCTTTTTATGACAGTCTGAACAACACAGATCGGATTTGTTCAAATGCGACCCAGGCTACTTGGATATGCGGTCCTGAATCCGATACGTATCTGATCTTTTCAAATGCAACCTGTGTCTGTACGGCCAGGTCGCATTCATCCGACCTGTACGTCACCGATACTCGACAAACGTCACTATTCTGCGTCCTGCTATGCAGAAGCGTGAAGAAAGACGACACCCATAGCGGACTACAACGAGAAGAGCAGTCAATGGAGGCAAAGCTCCGGATAGAAAACAAATTAATGACCGCAAAATGCGCGCCAGCATTATAATCCATGTTTACTTCCGCAAACACTGAGGACGCTTTCTACGTGTGACGTCATCGCGTCCTCGAGTGCGCATGCGGGACACTTAGGTTTAACGCATTCAGTTCACACAGGAGATCACATACAAGTCGCATATTTTTGGAAATGTGAACGACCACGCAAAAAAATCCGATTTCACAAAAAAATCGGAATTAAGCATTAAGACCTGCAGTGTGAACGTAGCCTAAGACTGTTCTCCCTCTAACGCTGCCAGTTCATTGCCCCTCCTTTCCTGCAGCTGATTGTTTCACTCTGTTCACCTGTGCCCAATTATACACCCATTGTTTCCCTCCGTCTCTTCCCCTTTAAGTTCTGCTCTCTCTGTCAGACACTTTGTTAGGTCCCCTGTCTTCATTCATCATAACAATCGGTCATGGTTTCAGCCCTGCTATGCTCCTGGTCCCCGTGAGCCTGTATTATTGTAAACCTACTCTTTAATTTAATAAATCATCTTCAACTCATCATGCACCTCCCAAGCTTTTGTCTGCCCTTCGGTCTAGCTCCTGAAAACCTGACAGTTGTGTGCTTTGAAGACTCTGTATTTGTCTTGTATTTAATGACTGCTATCAATACTATTGTAATTGTTGTTTTCATCTCCTTTTCATTTGATTGTATTCCCACCCTAAATCAAATAAATTGAACTGGTTTGCAATATATTATACATTTTTGGACCCTTCAAGGCCATAAATACACTGCAACAACAGATAAATGGTTATTTAACTAGAGGCTACAACAGAAACAAAGTTCTTTCTGGCCTGGAGATTTCATTCTTTACAAGAACTCAAGTGCTGAATTCCTTGTGAGTTTTCAAAGGCCTTTCACATTGCAGCGCACAGCCTTCATATTTCTATCACACTAAACAAGAAAAAGGTTCTGACCACAATATCCATCTAGAACAAGCTACAAAAGCAGAATGATGAAATGATGAAAGAAGAAATTCATCCAAATTGGCCTTTACTGTGAAGCTTGAACATTTTAAACTGTAGACTATTGTGGGTCTGTGGTGAGGTTAATAAAAGAAAGGGTGACTGGAACAGATATAAAATGTTGCAATATCCAAACTTAGGTTAAGGATGCAAAAACTTAGACAGACTTTCTTGTCATTCAACTCCACATTCTCAATGCACATTTCAGCAAAGTTTTGTTGCAAGGCTTTAGGTAAAAACAGTGAAACATTGTAAATGCAAGTATGTGGAATTTAAAATAATTAAAAGTTATATATATATATATATATATATATATATATATATATATATATTTAGTGGGTGAGGGGGGTTCTGGTCGGGTGGCCCGTACGGGTCGTGTTGGCCCCCCCTCTTTGGGGTGCCTGGTCCGGGGGGCGTCTGGTCCGGGGGCGGGGCCGGGGGTCGGGCACAGGCAGTCGTATAGTTGAATTGTGGTGACCCCCCCCCCCACTTGGGATTTTTGGATGTGAGTGTTATGTGGGAATGTGTGTACAGCGTCCTTTTTTTTGTGTCTGTGTGTGGTGAGTGGGGTACTAGGGAGGGATGGTGTTAATGAGTTTTTTTTTTTTTTTTTTTTTCCAGGTTCGGGTCCGGTCTGCTCCCTCTCCCAAGAACATCTCAAGTCTCTGATAGGTGCGGAGCCCATCCCCCCACGTCCTGTCCTCTTCCGCTGTGCTGGCAGGCGCCTTGGCCCTCTGGTGCGTTGACGGCCCTCTGGTTTGGGGCGGGTTCCCGAGTGGGTGCCGGCCCATTCCCGGTGGCGGCTTCGCGGGGCCTGGCCCCCCGGGGGGCCGCCGGGGCCCTCGCCGCGGGGGCGGGGCGCCCCTGGGGCTCTTGGGGGCGTCAGCATTGCGGTGGCTGGGAGATTTCCTCGGGGTCGTCTCTCCTCTTTCCTCGGGGGGGGGGGGGTTGCAGATTTCCTATGATGGCCCCTCTTGGGCGCACTGCTTTGGGGGCCCCTTTGGGAGTCCGGGTTTATGGGTCCCCTGACCCCTGCCTCTGTGCTCGGGGAAGGCGGGTCTTTGGTTCTCCACAACCACTGTCGAGCTATTTCCTTTTGGATAATTTTCACCTAAACTAGTGCACTCTCACAAACTCCCACAGGTGCAGGGTTCCAGGTATTAAGTGTTCACTTATATACAGAAAGCCTGTAATTTATTTATTTATTTTCTTTCACTTTCTTTTTTCAGGTATCACATTACACATGTCAGCTTAAATAATAATACATATAATTTAGCAATGGCGTCAAGGTGTTACTCGATTGTATCTGTTGCTTTATGTCTGTTGGTTGTGCTGTTCTTTTTGCGTCTCTTTCCAGGTGATGTAGCAGACAGAGGACGTTTTATCATTCTCTCCCTTTTATCTCTTCTTTCTTTCACCTCTTCTCTTTCTTTTTTTTCTCTTCTTGTTCTTCCTTTACTCTCCTACTTTCCCATTGTAGTGTCCATATAATTTGAAATTCTCCCTGCAGAAATCACAATAAAGCTATTTACATGCACAAATCAAGCGGAGCACAATGGCGTAAGCTGTTGGCTCCACTTGTGAAAGCAAAATCTGTCGAGCTCTATTTGGCATTAAGACATCGATTCTTATTGCCACATTGCCACAAGTTATATATATATATATATATATATATATATATATATATATATATATATATATATATATATATATATACATATATATATATACATATATATATATATATATATATATATATATATAAATGAAACAGAAACTAACACAAAATATTCTGACATTTGTTAGGAATGTAGCAGCAAACCATTCATTTAGCTATGGCTCAGTTAGAATAAGGGCACAGCAGTCTCAACATCACATTTTGTTTTTAAATCCGGCTTCAAGTAATCCACTTTGTTCTCCGGGGAGTGTATGTTGGTGTGCAAGACAGATGGAAGCGCCGTTCTGCAAGGGTTAGCCTTTACCTTAGCTGTTAGGGGAGGAAACGGGAGGAAATCCCTTCGTCTCTCTGGGCTCTTCAGACGCTTTGTTCGGCCAAAACGAAAGCGTGGTCCCTTTGACGATCACTGGGAGATAAGCGGCTCTCAGTCTTTGATCAAAGTGGACTCAAAAGTACTTTTTAAAGTCGACCTCCTGCACATTAAGCAGGGATGAAGTTTGCTTCCAAAATCCTCGTTCCAGCGAGAAAATCGAGCGCGTGGCACGTGGGGGGGGGGGGGGTCCCACGGAGTGAAACAGCTGTCCGTCTTCCCCGTCTGGCGGGGCGCCAAGTAAGCTGAATGAACGCAGCGCATCCATCGCTTATAAAACCCTCCATAGTAACGTTATCTCGTCATTTCGTTGTTAGGGTCGGCGGCCATTTTGGGCCGTGTTACATGATGGGAGTTGGTGGCCATTTTGACCACATTGCATCATGGGAACTGCAGTCTGTCACGTCCTGTACTGGCGTAACATTCTGCTTCCCCAATCTAGAATATCTGGCAGTTGGGTGTGGACCATTTAAACTAGAGAGTTCAGCTCTGTGATTATGAATGCAGTCAACATACAGCCAAGAGCTAACGCCAAATTAGACCTGGAGGGGTTCTGTTGTTTCATCAGCAATAAACAGTAATCCAGAGGCAGCTGTGATTGTACCTGGAGACTTTAATCATGTTGAAATAAAAGCTGCGCTCCCCAAATTCGACAATTTATTCATAAAGACTCAAAGAACATACATTAGCATATTAGACCAGGTCTACTGCAACATCCCAGGACCATTTAAGGCTGCAGCAGCTCCTCACTTTGGATTCTCTGATCACATCTCTGGGGACCTGATCCCTGTCTAAAACCCCTGATCTGTAGAACCAGGCCTGTCATCAGATTTTGACTAAAGAGACCTGCTCAGCCTTACAGTATTGTTTTGAACACACAGACTGGAGGTGTTTAAAGAGGATACCGATCTGGAGGTCTACACATCATCTGCGCTGTCCTATTTCACTTATGTGCTGATGCTGCCCTGCCCACAAAGGCAATCAGAATGTTTCCTTACTAGAAAGCATGGGTAGACAACACAGTGCGGATCCAGCATTCAGATGAGGAGAAGACTGGCTTGCAGCAGGGCTAGGAATGAATGCGGTACCGCGCGCGAGCTATTTTTAGAAACACAACGTCACGATGACGTCACATCACGTGGTACGCAGTAGGGCAAACTCCCAAACGCGCCGCTGTTTTGGTGTGGAAGAGACGTGCGTTAGCCTTGGTTTTACTCGGTAAACGACTGCTTTTTCCAACATCTAAGACCATGGTTTATAAACATTGTTGCTATGGGACGTGCAACAGCGACTCGAGGTACGCTGATCGGCCGCATATGAAGGATGTTTTCTTCATTAATTTCCCGAAACTCAAGAGTGCCAAGGAGAAGTGTGTGCGTTGGGTACACTTGTGCGGGCGGCCTACACAACATTTCAACCCGGAAAAAGTTACCAAATTCACCTACATATGTAGCAAGCATTTTGTCGGTGGAAAGGGCCCAACTGAAGAACATCCTGACCCAATTCCAGCGACATCAAGCAGTGAACAGGTGAGAGTATTTTGGTGTTTTACTGAAGCTTAAATCTGCTCAGGCGTCGAAGAGCTAACGACGAAACGAGCTATCCTTTGTTACACTTTTGTTATGTCTGCGTGTCTATCCTGCCGCGCGATATTGACTTAGGCCCCTAAGTTGACCATAGATATACAGATTCCTGGACGTTGATTGCAAACTAACAAAAAAGGCCGACGTGAACGGAGCACGGTGGAAATCATAACAAAGGCATGAACGCCGAGCAGGGAAAAAAACAAAGCTTACCGTTGAATCAACTCGGCCCGTCTTCCGTTTTTTTTGAGCCCTTGACACTCAAGCCACCGTTTCAGCTGAAGGTTGGTGTGCTCTTCCACAGTGCGACCAGTAAACCGTGCGCCTGGGACATCGTCTTGGGTAAGTTTAATGGCTGCAAAGTCGGTCATATCGCTGGTTCTGTTGCGCTTGTAATGGCTGGTTTGTATGTGCGTTCTACGACTGTTTGCCCTACCGGTGCGGCAAAAGGGGCGTTACTCTTAAGGCCGTGACGTCACGTGCGCGGTACCGCATTGAAAAAGGGCATCCAGAAGGCAAAGAACAGATACAAACAGCACATCAAGGAGCACTTCAACAACAACAATCCATGGGGAGAGGCATTGGAACAATCACAGGCTATAAGCACAGTGACCAGCAGTTCAGCAATGACCCAGCTTTTCTCAATACCTTAAAAGCTTCTTTGCATGCTTTGACTCTCCAAGCAGCAGGGAGTCTGAACATCTTCATCAGAGGTGCAGCATCAGCGTTTTGTCAAGCAGCTGCATTAGGTGACCCCAGCTTAAGAAAGATCAACACCAACAAGGCGGTAGGGCCAGACATGGTGTCAGGTTAGGTGGTAAAATGATGTGCTGACCAACTAGCAGGGTTTTTCTGGACATGTTCAACCTCTCCCTGTTGCTCTCCATGGTCCCCGCCAGCCTGAAATCCTCCATAATTGTGCCTGTGCCTAAAAAACATCCATCACCTGCCTCAATGACTACCATCCTGTTGCTCTGACCCCCGTCATGATGAGGTGCTATTCCATCCAACAGATACCAGTATTAGTTTCTTAATGTCCATTAGCCAGCAAGTCAATGTGAGACTTCTAGATGCTCTGAAAACATCTTTCTGATTAAAAGCTGGTAAACATTTATAGTGATTAGTACCTGCAATTAATTTTACCATATATTATTAGCTTTCCATATTCTATTTGGAAAATAAATCACCATGAAACACATCCTGCCAATAAAGATTCTTGATTTTAAAGATGACATACCTGTTCTCCTCTCCTGGCTGTGTTTCAGATTGTTTCCCGTCTCTTTGGAGATTTAGTTTGATTGATTTGGTATTGTAATGTCAAAATGCGTGAACGCTGATGAGCAGCCGAGCCATGTCTCTGTCACTGTCACTGCTTCTCTGGCCCCCTGAGTGTTTTCAGGGCAGAGATTCTCCACTATTGTTGCACTGGCCCCTCCTCCCTGCATATCAGTACTCATTTACTGAGCCAAACATGAACAGAAGATGAGAAATTGTGTTCATTGTTAGCTATATTTTCCCAGTAAATGTTTATTTGGTGAAAATCAATCTAAACAATGATTAAATACTTTATAGATGTCTAGGACTAATTTGGTAGATGATGTATTTAAATGTGAAAGGGGACAATGTACCCAAGGATGACCAGCTTGAACTCATTGATCTGCATCCTGCCAGAGCATCTTAAAGGTAAAATTTTTGAATAACTGCACATGCAAGACCATTTCACCAGCTCTTCTGCTCCTAAGGAGGATTGCGTGAAAAAAATCTCCCAAATCCACTCTGGTCTTATCTCTTTCTACTGAGGCCTTCTTCGTCTTCTTCTCATAAACTTGTACACACTTTGCTTCTTGCGACTCTCAGCCATGTTCAAAGTGTATACAGTGAGAGCAGCAGAGCTACAATAAACAGCTAACAGCAAATGATTGGCATGTGGGGCAACTAATAAATAAGATGATATCCCCATAACTCGAGGCTCAGAGGGGGGTGTGGGCAGGACAAGACATGAAGGCAACTGATTGGTTCTTTCCATTCGGACCAAATGACAGGATTGGTCAGAGTTTTTACAGGCCTGCAGCTCTCACAGAGATCAAAATTTTTAACCTCCTTTTTCTTAATACATAATGGATTGACTACTGTCAGGATGGAAGGACCATTTCACCGAGTATAACAAAAAGTGTTTCTGAACAGCATTACCAATCGTTGCTTTAAATCAGTATCACTGTCAGAGTTTTATTCCTCACTAAAAGAGAAAATCTTTCTACACTTAAGAACACATCAGAGGATGTTGATTGGCTCTCTATGGATCTGCCAACATCTGTGAATAAATGTTCTTAGTAATGAAGTCGAACAAATCCAGACACAGATCCTCTCTCATTTGATGATCACTGGTTTTCTGTTCACTGTATATCCACCTCAAACATTCAACCTGACTTCAGTGCAAGACCAAACCTGTAATGGTCCACAATTCCCTGCCTTGATTCTTCCCCTGGGCGGTTAGTGTTTTGCTGATTAATTCAATTCAATTTTATTTATATAGCGCCAATTCATGAAACATGTCATCTCAAGCCACTTTACAAAGTTAAGTTCAATCATATTATACAGATTGGGTCAGATTATACAGATTGGTCAAAAATTTCCTATATAAGGGAACCAGTTGATTGCATCAAAGTCCCGAC
Source organism: Fundulus diaphanus (assembly GCA_037039145.1). Lineage (NCBI taxonomy): Eukaryota > Metazoa > Chordata > Actinopteri > Cyprinodontiformes > Fundulidae > Fundulus > Fundulus diaphanus. The sequence goes on from CM073134.1 coordinate 48,363,562, forward strand.
AAGCAGCATTCACTCCTGGGGAAGCGTAGAGCCACAGGGAGAGTCGTCTGCATTGTCCATGGCTTTGCTGCAATCCCTCATACTGAGCAAGCATAAAGCGACAGTGGAAAGAAAAACTCCCCATTAACGGGAAGGAAAACCTCCAGCAGAACCGGGCTCAGTATGAACGGTCATCTGCCTCGACCGACTGGGGGTTAGAGAAGACAGAGCAGAGACACAACAAGAGAGACAAACAAGCACAGAAGCACACATTGATCCAGTAATCTGTTCTACATTAGATGGTAATAGCGGGTGAGCCGTCTTCTTTGGATGATGTCACAGTTAACAGAACGCCAGACCAGGTGTACCTACTATGAAGATAAAAGAGAGAGAACAGAAAGTTAAAGCAGAAATGACGACACGTAGTGCATAATTGAAGAACAGTAGAACTCTATAGAGTGAGAAAATTAGATCCTGATGTCCTCCAGTAGCCTAAGCCTATAGCAGTAAAACTATAGAGGTAGCTCAGAGTAACATGAGCCACTCTAGTTATAAGCTTTGTCAAAAAGGAAGGTTTTAAGATTAGTCTTAAAAATAGACAGGGTGTCTGCCTCACAGACCAAAACTGGGAGTTGGTTCCACAGGAGAGGAGCCTGATAGCTAAAGGCTCTGCCTCCCATTCTACTTTTAGAGACTCTAGGAACCACCAGCAGACCTGCAGTGTGAGAGCGAAGTGCTCTGTTAGGAACATACGGGGTAATCAGAGCTCTGATATATGATGGAGCTTGATTATTAAGGGCTTTATACGTTAGAAGAAGAATTTTAAATTCTATTCTTGATTTAACAGGAAGCCAATGAAGGGAAGCTAAAATTGGAGAAATATGATCCCGCTCTCACCTGGTTTTATTGTAGCTGAATCCTCCCCATAGCATTTAATTTCCTGGTTTCTGTTTCTCCATTCTCCTGTTGGTCACCCTGTTGCTTTCTCCCTGTCTCCTGAATTCACTCATGTTTCATTATTCATTAAAAACATTCTTCATTTTGGCTCTACGTCGCTCCTGCCCCACTTTATTTACATTTTTTAATTGAACCATTATTTAAACAGGTAAAAAGCCATTGAGATCAAGACTTCTTTCACAAGGGTGACCTGGCCAGCACATGTCAAGGTCAAGCTCATATTTATTTATAGAGCACATTTTCCACTGCTCTAGCTGCACAAAGTGCTTTACAAGCAAAACAGCTCAATGTTAAAGAACTGTGTCAGAGTAAAAAGGCAGAAGAAGAAAAAGCAAACAAGCCGAAAAAGAAAACATAAAAACAAGAAAAAACGACTATGTATGTTGTTGTGGACAAAAACAAACATACAGAAAAAAACATGAAAAACATAAACCGCGAATCATTTGACAACTTAAAATGCAGGAGTTAATACAGTAACATAAAATGTAATAATTTAAGATCTGAAACACAGGCACTGTTCAAAGGATTTCGGTTCTCATTTTCTGAAGATGGAACGGAAAACTTTCAGTGAAAGAAGTTCTAACAGTTTCATTTTGGACTTTGGGTCCTCAAAACACCAGTTCATGACATAACCCACTTATATTTCTCTCACTTAAAAATTAAGAGAACTGAGGTAAACAAAACAAAAAACACTGGGTGCAGTTATTGGCTTTTTTTGTGTTAAGTCAATGTGATGATGGTCACATGTTGGTAGTTAAAGTTATGATGCTATGTCATAACTGTTCAGTGCTTTAAGTGAGCTGGTATGCACCGGTACACAGTACCGCCACTTCTAAATGATCACAACTGTGGTGTTTACTTGGCTCCAAGAGGGATCAAAGAGGACCTGATATGGAGCAGAGCTGAATGATAACTCTGAACAGTCCTTCACTACATGGAGGTCGGACTCACTTGGCAGTGCATCCAACAGGAAACCTGCTGCACAAACGCCTGGGTAAGATCAGGGGGGGTGCTAGCCATTTGGGGGCCCTGAGCACAAATGCTGTGTGGTGCCCCCCTCCCCCCCCCCCCCCCCCCCCATGTGGAAATGAACAATATACAGGATTTGTCATTGTGTTTCTCTTGATTTTCTAAATAACTTCTCAATATTAATGTTGTGAAAACAGCTGCAATAAGTAAGAGGAGAAATCAAAATCTTGAAAAAAGGGATTAAATTAATGTTCTATGAACACAGTTCTCTTCTACACAACCTGTCAAGGAGGAAAATTAACACAATAGATTTTAAGGGGATTAAAATGAGACAAAATAAAGTACAATACATAAAATGCAACAATGGGCAGTGTTATACAAATAGCATAAGTCTTATTCTAAGACAAAAGTCTTATTTGTCTTGTTTGATGAAAACCCCTAAAACATCATGACAAGTTGTTTCCCTGAGGAAGGTTCATTAGGAGGAGCTCATTAAAACCAAAGATCCTCAAACCGGCAGAACATTTGCAGTTTATTTTAGAAAAGACTTCAACACTGCAGTTCAGAGTAAATCTTTTTTTTTTACTTTTGCATTTATTATAATGACCAGAAACAGGGGACCCAGAATTCAACCAGACAAGAACAGATGGCGTTTAAAGACAGTTTGAGGAGTAAACTGCGCAGGTCACGGGTGAATGGCCAGCATCAGGAACCACTGGAAGCAGAGACAACAGGTTAGTGACCAGAGAGTGTTTTTGCAGGGTGAAACAGTCACTGAGTTTATGGTCACTAACCTTCTCACAATCCGGGAATGGGCTGGGAAGGTGAGTGCGGGCTCCTGTTGGTGGGGAATGTTGCTGGTGATGCCCTAATACGATTCTGAGTCCGGTCAGGGAAGTTCTCAGGGTTTTACTCCTGGGACTGGCAGGAGTCCGGTGGTCAAAAAACAGGCACAGGGTCAGAACCAGGATGGCAGAGACAGGCAGGATGATCAGGAGGAAAAACCAGAGTCCGAAGTCCGAGAGCAGGTTCTGGGTCAGAGCTAGGTGATCCGAGATCCAGGGAAAATCCAAAGCAGAATCTGGGGGCAGAGTCAGGGCACAGAATCAGGTCAGGACTCCAGGTAGCACAGATAATCAGGACCAACAGGGGTTAGGCAGGCTTAGAGAATCAGGAAGCAGGTCAGGTAACAGGCAGGCAGGCAGGCTACAGAAAACGCTTGATTAGACTCACTAGTGGCTCTTAGTAATCTGGCACTAGTGACTGGTCTGAGAGCGGGTTATATAGTCAGGGTGCAGGTGGATCAGGTGAAGGCTGATGAGAACGGGGTGGAGCTGCACAGGTATGAGAATCAGACCAGCACTAGTGCCAAGATCATGACATTTATTATTTTTCATTTGTTCAAAGAAGTTTAGTGTTGCTTTTGTGAAAAACTGCACGTCAAATTATGCTTTGCTACTTTTTGATCACAATACTTAAAATAAATTATTTTTGTAAGGTTATTTCAACATTGCTGTTGCCAACCTATTTTCCGTTCATCAACTCATGACTTTGTTAAAGTACCACCTGTAGCCTAGGTGCCTTTTTTACTACTCAATCACATATTGGGCTCATGGAGGGGAGCACAACAGGAGAGACTGGAGAAATTTCCATCTTTTTATTGAGCAAATACTGCTCATGTATAATAACATGCTTTAAACATTTTTATTCTAAATGTGTCATTATTATGATTACTATAACTATGGTTTTACTCTGACTGGAATCTGTTTTTTCTGCCTTGCTTGTACACTTCTTAGAGCTGACTGCTTTTTTTCACAGCATTTAGAGACTGCGTGAAAGGCAGCGCGTTCTTCCATTGTTTACAACAGACCAATCATGCTGTCCATCATCATGGGGAATGTGCCATCCCTTCACAAAAAAGATTACTGCCCCTCAATATGGTTTTCAGGAATCTCAAAGCTCAGTCTTTTCAGACCGAGATGTGTTGCTCTGCTGTTATCTTTTAGCCTGCTTCATATTGTCAGAATGTTGTATTTAAGCACTTTTTTGATTCTACAGCTCTGGCAGTAATCAGACCTGAGTATGGCAAGTAAGAAAAGCTTGAATATAGGTACTTTGTGATTTAAAGGAGCAATAAGCAGAATTTCATCACTAGGTGCGCTGTTGAACACTGTCTGTAGACCAAAACAAGATGTGTGGCAAGCCACGCCTCTCTCTACCAACATCTAAGCACCCGACCAGTTATCCATTTAAATTTAAAAAAATTTGTCAGACAAAAGAATTCCCTGAATGTACGCGAGGATCATGGTGGGCAGCTCACCAGCCCGCCAGGCTGCATTGAGCAATGCTAACTGTGTCAGCTGGGCTATCAGCTACTCGCCTCACACAACAGTAACGTCTGGCCCATTGCTGGTCAAACTCTAACAACTAACCCACATGCCACAACTGTAGCATTACACTGAATCAAATCAACATAGCAACACAAGTCTAACAAGACTGTAACACCAACAAAAAAAACAGCATTTGAATTCATGCTTTTACTCACCATTCCGAAGGAGAAAAGCTAGCGCCGAGTCAAACTGGAGCTGCTTCTGCTCTTGAAATACTCGCCACCTTGGAGACGTGAGACCAAAATTAATTATTGTTTTGTGTCCTTCCTTATGTGACAACTTCTTTACCAACGACCATTGTTTTTTTGTTTTTTGTGGTAATAACGTCACCTCAGTCTTCAGGTGAATGCGCCGGTGACATTTTATGGGCCGTGAGGGGCTAAACCCTGAGTGACAGCTGTTCACATGGACGTACATGCGTAAACGTGCACGCGTGGCCTGGTCCGGCTATGCTAACAAAAGACTGGTGAGCAACAAAGAGAGTTTGTGACATCAAAACATATTCTAAAAAGATACCTTTAGTTCTTCACAAAACTATTTTTTAGTTCTTTCTATGTAAAAAATAATTATTTGGCGTATTTCTTCTTTAACAAGTCGGGTAATTACTTTTTTCCCATGGGTCAGATTGGTTTGGATTGTTTTTTTTTTTTCCTTAATAAATTACCTTGCCATTTGAAAACTGCTTGTTGTGTTCACGCTGTTTATCTTTGTCTAATATTAACACTTCTTTGAGATTCTGAAACTTTTACAGCTAAAATCTTCAAGGTGTGAAAACTTTTGTGATGCTGTAACTACTGTTACATGAGAGGGATCCAAAAACATGTTGGAGGTTTAATAACTCAGCGTTACATCTCATGTAACATCAGCGTAATATCTGGTATGTATGTTTACCTGTTGGGACTTTACTCCACATTTAATTACTTTGTTAATATTCAACCAAGATATTTCATTTCTCCAAGTTTGCTTGCCTGTCAACCACTTTGGTGCTGACTGTTATCTCAAGAGCAATCGGGAGGGTTTGAAGGTGGAAATACTGTGGGGTTGTGGAACTGGATGTGAGGACCGGAAACATCATAGACAGACAGGATGACGCCCGTCATGCTTAAATGTTTAGATTAGATTACACAGAAAATCTGAGTGAAAACTGCTCAGATCTGAGTTTCACACTCTTTGCTTTATGGTCCATTTCCACTGATGCAGGAGTAAGCTTTGTTTTTATCGCAAATGAAAATGTTTCATAGCATCGTTGCATAACAGCCAGCTGGTGTAGGACCCGTTAATGAGGTTTGCCGTTTTGCTTGACAGCATTTAAATCTCATTTCCTTCTGCTCATTTCTTTCAGGTTGCTCCCAAATATCGACTCTTGTTTCTGTCCATTGGTCTTTGGTTCTTTTTGGGAGCATTGTTGTATTGCTCACATGTGTGTTGCTTCAAGTTGTTGTTTCCATTCTGTTTGAACTGGCTCCACATTTTACAGCCAGGACAGGAAACCAGGTGAGCCGGGCCCCGGGACAACACTGTCTGTTTGGATTCAGGCTAATTCAACTTTGCTGTAGTTTATTAACTCCAACTCTTTTCTGTTTTACACCAGTTCGACAACTTATAAAAGGCTCACTTTCATCGTGTTTCTAATACAGAACAAAACATTTTACATTTGTAGGCTGTATTTTATGACATAAAAGAACAACTAAATTTTCCAGGTGTATTTGTTTACATGTCTCTCATCACCTTGGTCATCATCAAGTATTGTTATTTAATAATCATGTAGATGAAATAAAAGAAAACCCTGACATGGCATGGCATGCGTCAACACAATCGGCAGTAAAGATTTGCTGCCATCTTGTGGCAGCGATATAATGTTGCAAGTCAAGTGTTAAAGGCGGCCAGGCCTATGCACTTCAGAAGCGTGACACTGAAGACATCAGTGATGCTGAGGATCAATGATATTCACCGTCCCAAGAAAAACTAAAAACAATTTATATGCCAGTGCAGCTGGTAAGATCAGAAAAACATCTCTTGAAATAAACTGCAAATCACTCATTCCAAGACTACAAAGCAAACATTTTATGTAAACTATCATCTCATTCTTTTTATGATTTTTTTTTCTAAACATCAAAAACAGAAGTACTAAAAAATATATGGTTTTTTTCATCATGAGATTTCTGTTGTTAAATCAGCAGGTTGGATAATTAATCCAATTTACCTTAAAAGTCAACATGACCAGCATTATTTTAACCGGTTATTTTACCAGCCAAACAAAAAGATTCTAAATAAGAAAGAGGAAGAATGGCGGAGGGCTGTGAGATGAGTCCTGGCTCAGAGTTGGCAAAGATACAACTCTGGTATTAATATGACCAATACTAATATTATTAATAGGGCAATAATAATATTTACCAAACATGTAGAAGCAAGAGGTGGTATTGTAAGAACATTTTCAGGGCTGAGCTAAAGGCTAGTCCATTTCTGCCCAGAGTCCAATGTCCAGAATTTGATTGCACATCAGATGAAATCTATTATATTATTATCTAAACTACTGTTATGTGTGAATTAGACTTATATTTACTTAGAAACAATTAACATTTACGATAAGATAGAAATAACATAGAAGTAGTAGCCTATTGGTTAGAGCAGTGTGTCTGCGTTCTGAGAAGGCTGCAAGAACCTGGTTCGATCCCTGCAGACTTCCACCCTGGGTTCCTGAGAAAGACCCTTAGCCCCAGGGAGCTCAGTGTGGCATCCCACTGCCCCCTTAAATATACACACTGTAAAACTAAATGCATTACAAGCTTTTGCTCAGACTAATTAGCAAAAGCAATGTAGTATAACATAATAAATAAATCACGTGATGCCGTTTTCTTGCTCTGAAGTGTTGGTTTTACATCATTATTACTTTTGCAACAGAATGTGTCTCAGGCTGGATAAACTTGTTTTCTGTTTTACTGCAGGGTTTTTCCTAGCACTGTGTTGCAGGCTGTTTATTTCCCCATTACCATTTTGTTTAGGTACAACCCACATATGTCTTAGTAGTTGACGCATGTCAAGGAGAGAGTTTATCGCCTCGTGCCTATGTGATTACAACAGCATATCTATTTAGTTCCTGCCTTCACCTGAAGTCCTCGTATGCATCAATCAATATCTTGATCTATAGCGTTCCTCCTAGACCGCTCTGGTACTAGCTTGACTGCAAAGGTTGCATGTTGTAAATACTCATCTGTAACTTTCGACTGGGGTCTAGTAGAGCAGGGGTTCCCAAAGTGGGGGTTAGGACCCTCCAGGGGGTCGTGAGATGATCTAGATGAATGTCTGAGTTTACAATGTCAGAGATATAGTTTTTGTATTGTCACGGAAAATAGTTTTTTTTTCTCAAAGATTTATGATTTTCTGACATCAGAGAGCGTCCACCTTTTTTCTTGCAAATATGTTACATTCACCTCAGTTTTGTTTTGTTTTTTTGGTGAAAATATGCTGATGAGAAGTCATTTGTTTGTTTGTTTTTTACTTCTTTTCTTCTTGTCTCTTAGAAGTAGGCAACGCATAAACCAGTGGTGAAAACTGTGGAAGATGATAGTTCAGCTGAGCTGAAAGGTCCAAGAGAGCGTGCGTACCAGGATATGAGGAGGTGGGTCAAACCATTCTAGAGGACAGCAGGACACGGGATGCAGAGCAAGATCAAGAAGGAGAGAGAGAAGGAAATTTAAGCCATCTCTTCCATCGATTATTAAATAATGTCAGATATTTGGGATACAAAGGAGGAGTATTAATACCTCAGTGTTCACCTGGACAACAGACGCAACTGTGAAGCTGTCTATAAGGAGGGACAGAGCAGACTGTACTTCCTGAGGAAGCTTAGGTCCTTCAGGGTTTGCAGCAAGATGATGCAGATCTTCTATAAGTCTTCTATAAGTCATATGTTGGGGCAGCAGCATCAGAGCAACTGACTCAAAGAAGCTCAACAAGCTGATAAAGCTTAATCAGACTGTTGTTCAACAACATCATGTCTTCAGTCAGAGACTGGAGATCCTTCCTGCCTTCAGCATCTACAACAACTCAGTGAAGAAACCCCTGAGTTACACCAGCATTTAATTTCCCTTTGGAATTAAAGTATTTTTGATTTGAATTTCTGTTGGTGACTGGTTGATGACTCAAAAAGACATAATTTGAACTCAGAGAGACACCACGTGAACAGTCTGTGAAGGCTTCTCATCCTAAACTTGTCAGGCACATCTGTTTTCAGCTCTGAGCCTGACAACTTTGAGGAGGTGGTCAGTGAGATGATGCTGGCAAGCCTACAGTGAATCGTGAATAACTCCCACACACCCCGAAAGACAACTCACAATCTCAAAATTATGTTTTTGTGAATGATCCTGCTCTCTGCCACCATTCTGCTGCTTCAGGAGTCACCACATCAAGTCATTACAACTTGCACACAGACTTAGTAGAGGTTTACCCCAGAGGCAATCACTGGCACAACCAGGATTCAAAGCCAGGTCCCCTGTATCAAAGGCACAGACTTAGCCCACTACACTACACAGGGACACACTGGGCCACAGTTGCAAAGCTTTGAAAGATGGATAGGGCTGCTTTAGGCTGCAGCCACTGATCTAAATGAACTGAGCTGTGACATAAGTTGTTTTTTTGTGAGGACGTGTGTACAGGCCAAGACCTTCTGCCCATACAATAATGATAAACCATGGGTCGCTTCACATCTGAGGAAGTTAAAAAGGAACAAGGCTGAGGCCTACAGCAGTGGGGACCGGGCCCCCATATAAACAGGTCAGATCAAACTGACAGTGAAATGCTAAATAAACAGAACGTTGCTGTCATGATTTGTCTTAGATGAACCCGGATAGAGCACACACACACACACAGATGGTTTTGAGAGTTTATTGCAAGTAGTGGATTGTGGATGACAAAAACCAGAGACAGTTACCAGACGGAGAGTGAAGAGTGCAGGAGCTGGCTGACTGGAACGGCCCGGAGATGACAGACAGGCTCTTGAGTCGGACTGCTGAAAACCCTGTGGTGCAGCATAAAGAGAGTTCCTTGGACGCAGGGGCAACAGTTAATCCCAACTGAGCGTCGACGGAGTTCCTTGGACTCAGATGCTGCAGAAAAACCCACAGGGCAACAGAGAGAAATCCGGAGGCGCTGGGATGCTGCCGAACCAGGACTGCAGACGAGAGAACCACAAAGTAGTGATGTTACGTGATGTGCCGAGGCTTCGAGGCGTGTGTCGAGTAATGGAGGGGGCGTTTCCGTAATGCGCGTATCGAGGCTTGCTTCATTTAGGGGAGGAGCCGAAAACGATGACGTCCGAAGCCTCGCTGCCCGGCTGTACCACGTGACTGCTTCGGGAAGTGGTTCAGATTTTGGCGCGGGGTTTGACAGCTTTAGAAACCCCACAGCAGTGTTTCCCGCAGCACTATGCTGGCGAGGCGACCGCCTCGCCAAACTCACGCTACCGCCTCGCCAACATTCCAAAAGAAAAAAAAAACAACTAACTCGATATGCTTGCATGTTTATTTGACGTTAACACACGGTTTTTTGTTGTTGCTTTCTCGCGTGCATATAGTGAATGGCAGGGAAAAAACAGGCAAAAATACATGGATACTTTGAAGCGAGAAGCGAGTTCTCCGACGCCCCTCCCCCCTCCGCCAGTAACCGCGCGGATGACTGGCGCATTACTATATTACAAACACACTATCACAATTTTTGCATGCTGATGTTTGCTTATTGTGCAAATAAAGACAGGTAACAGACACTGTATTTATTCCCTTTTAACCAGCCACCAGAAAATAAGAGCTGGATGAAGCTCTAGTCTTCATGATAGTGAAGGATACCCAGCCTTTCACTATTGTGGATGACGTAGGATTCAGGACAGGCTGGAGAACCCCCTGGAGTACTGGGCTAATCATCGGTCACTGTACCCCAATCTGTACAAACTTGCGCTTATTTATTTATGCACACCGGCATCATCTGTGCCATGTGAGCGTGTCTTTTCAAAGGCTGGAGAAGTAGTGTCAAAAAGGAGAAATCGTTTGAAACCAAAAAAATACATAATTTATGTAGACAAATTATTTTGTCCTACACCTTTTGTGAAGTCATTCCCAAGAGCTATAATAAACAAAAAAAATCAATGCATCACATGTGTTAAGATACAGCTGGCTGTGATTATACACCTGGCCAGTAGGTGGTTTCGTGTGGCCATGAAGCTTCAAGAAATGAACCCTTTCTAGAACCAGTTGGCTCAAGTGGTTCAATGCCTCATGAGGCTTCATCTCACCATCACTACCACAACGACTAAGGAGCAGAGATCCAGCAGCGCAGCATAACGGGTACTTAACTTGGCAGACCAGTCGAGACGGCCGAGAACTGGACTTGACAGGCTTAGTATTAGTATTGACTGAAGACGAGCCGGCGACAAGGAACAAACTGAGGTGAGTCTTATAGCCAGTTGAGCAGGTGGAGCCAGTCCATAGTTAATTAGAGCCTGACAGGTGTGCCTAATCAGGGCAGCACTGAGGAAGAAGGAGCCAGGAAATGCTCAGGGTGCAGTCAGCAAGGCTGCACCATGACAGTTGCCTAACATAATTTTGGAATTGGCAAAAAAATATTTACTAGACTCTCATCTTTTGTGAGGTTATTAGTATTATTATTTTAGTAATTAGGAACTGTATACATTAAATTGTATGTATGTTTTGCTTTGAGTAAAACCATATCTTTGTTTAATTAGTTTAGTTTATATATTACATATTAGCCTACATGTATTATGCCTTTCTCCAGTGGTCTCTGAGTGAGAGGCATGGTACACCCTGGACAGATCGTTAGTCTATACCAGGGCAACATAGAGACAGACAGGACAAACAACCACGCGCACTCACACCTATTGTAATCACACATATTCATATTCTTATGTACACAACAGATAGCTGGAAGTTTAGCAGGAAGTTGGAAAAGATGTTTGATGATGCACCAAGGGAGCTTCAACAGCTAAGAGATACATGGAGCCACACAGCATGTCTCAATGTTATGGAGAGATTGTGTGCAATAGTTTAGGTGGTTGAAAATGTTTGATCTGAGAACCCCCAATTAATTAATTAATCAATAAAACTTTTTATTTATAGAATACTTTAGATACCCAGGAAGTGCTGGACAGGGGTCTGTTCTTCGTACGTTGCTTAAAACATCCAAGATCAAATGACACATCCAAGATGATTTCATACGGCTAATCATGATCCGGCTAATTGGGTTCTTCGAACACACCTGTTGTTTACGATTAGTATCACTGGATTGAGTTATCTGAGACAACTGCGCGTTCATGCGTTTGTTTAAAAGGGGAAATGTATCGATAGTAGAAACATTGATCAGCAACGCTGCTATTGGCTGTTCAGCATGGCCAAAGAACGCCCACAGTTTTTCTCCCAATCAGAACAAGAGCTTTTAATGGAAGGTTATGCCCAATTTGAGTCATTAATTAAAACACCTCAAAATCTGTTAAAGCCAGGAGAGAGGGCTGGCAAAAAGCAGCAGACAAATTAATGCGTAAATACTGTCCATGGTAGATGTTTCTATCACTTTCTACAGTATGAATTTTTGCATTTTAATAATCTCATATTTACGTTGTTCTTTTATGTCAGAGCCTCCACAGGACCCACTAGAACATGGGGACAAGTAAAAGTGAAATACAAGAATATTCTACATAATGGTAGCCTTTTATTATTATACTTTATTTTAAAAAAGCACTTGTTATGTCAAGAGATCCAAATTTCAGTGTCATTCCTTAGACACGGGAAGTAAAGGACATGTGCAAACTGGGAATTTTAACAAAAAAAAAATCTTTATCCATAAAAAATGAACATTTTCCTTTTACAAGTCATCCACAGTTTACACGGTAAAACTGTATTGCTCCGTGGCTAGATAATCCATCCATAGTTTTTTCTATACGGCTCGACAGGAAGCAAGCCTTTCAAAGTAAACTAAACTTCACAATAAAATGGCCCGAACAAATCTTCTTACTGAATAGGATAAAAATAAAAAGCAAACTATCATACAAATAACTTAAATATTTTAGATTTATTTTTCCTCTTTAAAAGCCACTGTTAAATGATGTGTTTGTCTGTTTATAACAGCCACCAAGAAAGTCTCTCTACAATTACACTGTCGCGCTGCGCTAAAGGATCCTGTCTATTGCGCAATATGCGATTAATTCGAAAAACTCTGCAAATTATTCTTGCACCTTCCGCAACAGGTTGCAGTCGTAAAAATGGACATGGCTACGGCAGACTTCCCTATCTCCTCCGCTTATACAGCCGTGATCTAATCTTGTTTACATATAATAAACCTGCTCTCGAGCAGGCTTAAGCTGGCGCACATGTTGCTATGACAACAAGTGCAGGAAGTCTTTCGAAGAACCAAACGATCCAAGATCATGCCAAATCGTCAACAATGAAATCCTGCTAACTGAGTTAGCGACGTACGAAGAACGGACCCCAGGTCTGTAAATGTACTAGAAGACAAACAACAACAATTGACCAATGACAAAAGCTAAATCCAGTAAGTTAAAGAAGTGAAAGACTTACAATAAGCCTAAAATTTCTGCTCAACTGGAATAAAAAGCCTACTTAAAAAATGCAAAAAAAAATTAAAATGGGACCTAAAACCACTGAAGGTGTTAGATTTCCTTATTATCGGTGGAAGATCGTTCCAGAATCTGGTAGCAACAGCAGAAAAGCTCAGTCTCCGCGGGTCACTAAACAATCCAGAGAACATCTAGAAGCAACACGAGATCTGAACTAAAACTTCTCATGGCAACATGCAAGTATAAAAGCTATAGGAGGTGCCTGACAACTTAATCATAAAAAAAAATGTTAAACTATAAAATACAATCTAAACTGTATAAGCAACCAGTGGAGGACGATTTGAATGCATCAGTGCTCAGCTTGGTACAGCAGAGTCCATAAATATTCACAGGTATTTTCATGAGATTATATATATTTATTTATTTATTCTGGAGATTGCTGCCCCTCCTGTAAAATTCTTGTCCCTCTCTTGCCGGCCCCCTTAAATATTTTTTTAGATCCGCCCTTGCAGTCACAAAACGTGAATGTTTACCTAACTGGTCTGTTTAGGTGCGCTAGGCCTGGCTGTGAGCACATGGCTAGTTGGTGTCTCTGGGTTTCCCTGTGACAGCCCTCTGACCTGGTTAAGGTGAACCCCGCCTCTCGCCCAATGACTGCAGAAGATAAGCAGACCACAAATTGCGCTTAAAAAAATGGATAAACGAATTTATCCATTCGTTTATCCATTTAGGTTATTTCTTTCTAATAAAAAGAAATAACCTACGAATTTTGCCCTCTTTTTATTTGTGCAATAGAACTGTAAAAGTATGTGGCATAACTGTGCGATTAGCATCAAACTTCTTGACCCCGCTTTGTGTATTGTGTACAAAACGTGAAGCACGTCATATGCGCCAAGCCATCCTAACCGAACAACGTCACACTCTCCTCTCCTCTCCTCTCCTCCGCAGAGCCGCATTCCTCCTCCTGCCTCAGCGGACTGTACCATTTGGTGGGAACAAACAGCCTCGCTTCGTTACAACTAAAAAAATAAACATTCGCACGCAAGTTGGTTTTAAGATTTACGTAAAGATTGTCACTGTTCTGATATCATTTCCCCTTAAAGAGTATGAGAACCGAGGCTGAGGGAGGTTGTTGGAAGCAGTACTCCCCCCCCCTGCTCCCTGTTTAAAGTGGTCCCCTCCCTCCCGCTGCCATGTTGGATTTATCCACAGCTCCTCAGGCTGCTGGACTTCCCGAATCAAAGTTGCGTGTTTGTCCAACTCCGGACATTTACGAAGTACGCAGCTCTACATTTTACACCAAGCGGAGTATATAACGACCTTTCTCCAGCAGAAAGCAACCTGGAGCCTAACCCCCGCCTCCCTCCCCCTGCTCGGTCCTCCTGGCCGCAGCGGGACTGAGCGGAGATGGTTGCAGGCCACGGCGACCGGAGCCCGCATGGAAATTCTGTCCCGAGGAGAGAAGGTTAAGGCCAGTCCCAGCAGAAGCGCGCCGCGCCCGGGAGATCCAAGCCAGCTCGTAGCCATGAACAGCCACCCTCCGCCCCGCAGGGCCGTGAACGTGGGCTCCCTGCTCCTCACCCCGCAGGAGAACGACTGTCTGTTCGGCTACCTGGGCAGGAAATGCGCGGTAAGTTGACCCCTGTGCAGGCTGGAGCAGGTGCACCTGGCGCCAGGCAGCGCAGGCAGCGAGCCCTGCTCTGTTAGCTAGCATAACGCGGCATATGACGTTGGAGAACAGAAGCCTTAACATTAGTATTATTTGGGCTGAACTGCACATTACAAAACGACCCTTGCTGCAGCGTCACTGTGCGCAGGATTTCTAAATGGATCACAGTAAATGGCAACTGATTATATCAGTAATGTGCGTTCATGCAGTGTTAAAAAACAAAACAAAAATAAAACGTGTTGCTGCGTTTTGCTATAAGGAGCACAGAGCAGCGGCCCCCGGAGCCTTTAGAAGCCTTTAGAAGCATCCCTGCTCCAGCACACCGGGATCAGATGGCCGAGTTCCCTAAGCAGCAGCAGCCCGCCCAGCTCTGCAGAGGCCATTCCTCTGATCCAGGAGCCATGCAGAATGGATGCGTCTAAAAGCTGCAGGATGGACCCCCCTCTCCGTTAGGAGGTGAAGAACCAACTAACACCAGATGCTCAGGTCGTTCAGTCTGAACTCGTTGTTGGGATGAAAAATAATGCCAGACTTCTTCATCGAGCATCAAGCCACAGCAGAAAGAGATTAACATGACATTAGCTGTGGTTATTCTAGCATCCCTAATTTTCCTAATACCGTGTCTGCAGTTAGATTGAAGGTATTTATTAAATAAGTCATCAGTAACAGTCATTTCTTTACATTCAAGTGGTTTTTTTTTGTAAAGCAAATATTTGCGCATGAATTTGCACCGTGGTCATCTTCAGCATTAACGCTCGGCTCTCTCCGATTGTGTTGCTTCTCAAATTTTAGATTTTCATTTTTTTTGGTTAGCGTTTTTCGGGTTTCCATTCAGACCAAGTTCCATGTAAACTAATGAGAGTGCGTCCCTCATTGCACTTAGCAATGCCAGCAGCTCAAAGGGGTCCACAGTTGGTGGGCTTTCCTATTTAAGGTGCCAGCTGCATTGGCTGTCCTTCCACAGAGCTGATGCAGAGCGTTGGAACCAACAACCTAAAGTTCAAGGAGAGAGGTGGGCCCGTTTAGATGAAGGAACCGGAAGAAAAATGGATTAACTGCTAAAAAAAAAAAAAAAGACCACCATATTTACTACTAATAATGCTAATACTCCAGTTTTGGTAGGTGTGCTTTTCAATGCAAATTGAATGAACGTGTTGCTATTATGACACCTTTTCCTCTCCTGATCGTCTTAAATGTGATGAAGGTCCAGAATCCGGTCGGACCTCCGTCTCGTGGGCGTCGCAGAACAACCTGAAGGTGGCACGTCCTCCGGCCTGAAGGGCTCCAGGGTTATTTGTTGGGAAAACGGTGACGGAGCGACAAAAGTTTGCAGTCTGCGGTATTCTCTTTCGCTGCCTTTGAAGGTCATCATCGCGTGTTTCCTCCACACGCGGAGGAAGCTGCGCTCCACCGCGGCGAGTTATGTTTCCTGACTCCCATGTGGCCGCGAGTAGTAGGCAAACGGAGACCCGTCTGAGTTCTGTGTCAAAGGCCGTCAGGGAAGTGTGAGGCTGTGGACGTAACCCAGCAGAAAGTGTGCGTTAGAAGTAGCAGTGGGGCTGTTATGGAGGACAGAAGGAAAAACAACACGGCTAAAATCAACTCCACAGTTAGCTCTGCAGCACAGCTTCCAGGCGAAGGAAGTTAGAAAAGCAGCGGTTTTCAAACTTCACTGCACTATTGTTTTAGAACTGAGGCGAAGACACGTGCCGGGGTGTGTTTTAGAAGTAGTGTGAGGTAGCTTCTTCCTAGTTCAATTCAATTTTATTTATATAGCGCCAATTCATGAAACATGTCATCTCAAGGCACTTTACAAAGTCAAGTTCAATCATATTATACAGATTGGTCAAAAATGTTCCTATATAAGGGAACCAGTTGATTGCATCTAAGTCCCGACAAGCAGCATTCACTCCTGAAGAAGCGTAGAGCCACAGGGAGAGTCGTCTGCATTGTCCATGGCTTTGCTGCAATTCCTCATACTGAGCAAGCATGAAGCGACAGTGGAAAGAAAAACTCCCCATTAACGGGAAGGAAAAACCTCCAGCAGAACCGGGCTCAGTAGTTATGTTTTAAATGACTAAATAGAGACAGCGCTTTCGGTGACGTGGTCCGAAACGTCCCTTAGGTTTTCAGGTCGGGGAGCACGCCCTGCTTGGTGGTGGCAGTGTCATGCTGTGGGGAGGGACTGGAAAGCTGCTCCATTCACAGGAAGCAAAGCTGCTGGCAGCTGCAGCTGACCTGAGACTGGGGTCAAGGTTCACCTTCCAGCAGGACAACCACCCTGAACATGCAGCCAGAGGGGAGATTATGGTTCAGATGAGGGCAGATTCATGTGCCAGAAGGGCCTAGTTAAAGTCCAGACCTTAATCCTGTTAAGGAATCTGTATGAAGGTTGAACATCTATGGTCAGAGCTGCTCTCTCCATCCAGTCGGACTGAGCCTGGGCTGGTTTGGGAAGGTGATGGGCAGCAGATCCTGTCTGTAGATATCTATCAGGTAGAGACCCAGGGGAGCTGAACACTGAACTGTTTCTGTCGGTGATGTCTTAGGGAACCTGCAGAGCCTGAGTGATTCTGCTATCGCTCCGTCTGGCGACCTTGCGTGTGCAACGCCGAGCGCTGATTTAACAGTGGAACGGGCTTCCTGGAGCGGCTCTGACCTGAGGAGGAAGTAGTCCTTGGCATTTCCTCCTGCGATGGCCAGAGTGGCTCTGAGCCGCCAGCAGAGAAGGCCTGGTAGGAGACTGAACGCGACGCAAGCTCTGCAGAAACCTCCAGAACCACAAATGAAGACAGCCCATTGGCTCTCCCTCCCACCCCGGACAACATTCTTCAGATGACAAACTTTATTTAGCGGCGTCTCTTCATCTTGTTTCCCATCTCGGCGTTCTGCTATAGAGTCAGGAGTGAAATGTTCCTGTAGAGATATTTGCATGTGACCTGTGGTGTGATTCTCAAAGATACCGCTTTCTGCCGCACCTCACTAGCCCCGCTGTCCCGACCTTCGTCTCGCTCTGGTATCAAGCAGCGTTCCGCGTCCCCGTGGGGCTGCATCATTCAGCTGTAGCTCCTTGAAGGAAGCACGCAGCGGCTCCTGTTCACCACCGGGCCTCCCTCTGTGTGTGCAGACCCTGTGTTCGGCGGTGGTGCAGGTGTACAGGGCCGAGCGGAGCGGCGGCTGGGCCAAAAGGTGCTGCGGCGTGGCTTGTTTGGTCAAAGACAATCCTCAGAGGTCTTACTTCATCAGGGTGTTCGACATCAAGGTAAGGCTTGCTTCACTTTCTTCCACAGAACGTTTAGCAGGTGCGACACAGGCAGGTTTTCTGCCACCGTGAGTTTATGCAGTAACAGTGGAGAGCACAAGTAGACGGAGACGGAGCATAAAGTCCTAAAGCCTAACGGCAGACATGCTTAGTGAGGACATTAGGCGCTTTCAGCACCAGCTGCTCTGGTCGGTGGTCATTTGGATGGAAACTCTAAATCTTCCATCCAAAGGAGGTCCGAGCCTCTCCATGAGCCCAGGCTGCGCTCAGCTCAAAGATAAAATTCGTTGAACTTTGACCCCGGTGTGCTGTGATGGACCAGTAGAGACGAGGTGACAATCAAGGCGTTCAGCCAATCAGAGCTCCTTCAGAAGCCTCACTCTGCTCTCTGAACCGTCGGTGAAGTGGTTGACCTTGCGCTCTTATGCTAAGCTAACTCAGTCTGCAGTAGAGGAGGTTTGCTTCTTTCTTTTTTTTAATTAGAGACATAAACTTAGGGATCGTCAACTTTAGTCCCAGAGGGCCGGTGTCCTGCCACCTTTATGTGTCCCTGGTCCAGCACATCTGGATCAAACAATCGGGTCATTGGCAGCACTCAGGAGAACCTGACTGCATATTGAAGAGGTGATTCAGGCATGTTGGACCAAGAACACATCTCACTGGACCTTGACGATCCTCTGGTATCAGCAAAGTTTTACAAAAACCAGAGAACCTAAACCCATCAGAAACTTACCCTCTGGACAGAAATGACACATTAGCAGCCTTTAGGTCATCGTCCTGCAACGAACAGGTCACCACCAGCGTGGATCACTCTGTCCTTTCATCGTACCGTTGCGATGGCAGGATGTGCGCGCTTTCAACAGAACCAAAGGGTCATGGTTAGCAAGTGGCAGCCTTCACCTGAGTAAGAACATGTTTGGATTTGCCGTGAGGGAAAAGCCCTATCACAGCTGATTTTCTTTTTAAATAAACCAAAGGATGTGCCGTCCTTTACCGGCTCAGGAAGAATCCTCTCCCCACTGTTTGCTTTGTGGTTTCACAGGAAGGGAAAACCATGTTTGAACAAGAACTCTACCACAACTTCTCCATCAGCAGCCCCAGGCCGTACTTCATCACCTTTGCAGGAGACGTAAGTGTTTTCGGTTTGAGCCCAGACATGTGTTCTGTGATTTAATGACAGCGGCATGGTTTAACCCGGCTCCTCCTCCTCTCAGAGCTGTCAGATCGGTTTGAACTTCGCCAGCGAAGAAGAAGCCAAGCGGTTCAGGGTGGCAGTCAGCGACCTGCTCAACAGGAGGCAACGCAAAACGGGTGAGTGCCGCCTCTTGTCCTGCTCTCTCAGCCGCCTCACCACTCTGCTTCTAACTTCTAAGAGCTGCCCCCTGCTCCCTACTCTGATGTAACAGAAAGCTGGTGCTGGTTGTTGTTGGGCAAACTGTTTTCAGCTAAACAGAACCCGCGGAACGATGTATTCATCCAAAGTAAGGGAGCAGATTCCTGAGCTGTTTGTTTTCTACACTTCCAGAGCATCACATGCAGCTGCAGCCATATGCCAGCGGACCACCTGCCCTGGAGGCGGCTGGGTTTACCTGCTGTGACACTAAGGGCTCCCATGGCAGCTCTTTGATGCTGCTGGCCCGTAACATTTCTGGTTCTGACTCAGTTCAGGCTAGAAACGGCGTCTGGGCGCCAAGGTTTTCACGCCCTTTGAACCTTTTCACATTAAATCGGCAAACTCCAAAGTGTTTTACTGAGATTTAACGTGATGGACCATGGCTAGTTGTGACGTAACCTGGTTTTCAAAGATGTTTCAAGTAGAATCAGGAAATTGTGGTGCGTGTTTATGAAGCCCCTTTTACTGAATCAAATCCAGCGGAACCGCCTCAGCATGACTGGACCGGTTCTGTTTGCTAGAGAACAATCAGCATCAAGGAAGCCAACAGACGGGTCAGGGAGATGGTTGTGGTTCCGTTTAAAGCAGGGTTAGGTTCTAAAACAATCCCAGGCTTGTCCCAGAGCTCTGGTCAACCCATCATCTGGACATGGAGAGAGTTTGTGACAACGGGCTAAAAAGGTAAATGTGGATGAACATTGATGCCAGCTGCCGGGTTTGGGTCAGCTTTCTTCTCTGCTCCTGGAAGCTTCTGTCCTCATGATCCTGTTTCTTGCCGTCACGGTTTCCCTCTCTGCATGTGAGCTCTGTGGTGACGTTAACAGAATCTACAGGAGGTTCTGGACTCAAGTCCAGACACGCGGTCCGTTCCGCTCTTCTGCTGCTCCTCAGTGACCCATTGGGACCAGAGTTGTTCTGAAGCGGCCCGAGCCTGCAGAACACTGAGCTGTTTCTAAAATCTCCAGCAAGCTTTCCGTCTTCCTGCTTTTTAAGCCCTCCCGTTAACACCAGCCACCCTCTGCCTCAGCCCGGCCCTTCAGTAACCAAGATTTTCTTAATTTGTCTCTTGCAGAGAAAAGAGGTGACCTGAAACATGGTATGTCAAACTCTTTTAGTCTCAGTTCTTCCGTCCTCTCAGCATATTGCCTTCTTTCATTTCTGTCTCTCCACCTCTTAAGGACTCTACAGCAGGAAGCGTTTAGGCCACCTCGGTGGTGTTGCTGCGGCTCTGCAGCTCCGTTGTTACCTGATTTGCATGTTCAGGCATGGCCAAATGATTTCCCCAACGACACAAATGTTTTCTGCAGCCGTTGTCAGTTGCCTCTCAGTAGGCACTGAAATATCGGAGCAGTGCTCAAGCAACCACTTCCTAACCCCGCTGGTTCCCCTTCAGCAGTTTTATGGGACCAGGAGGATGACCAGGAGCTCCGAGCTGAAATGAGATCAACATGGGTGTCCATGGGGGGGGGGGGGGGATCTGGCCCAGATGTTAATGTTATGCGTGAAGAATTACGGATTTGACCTGTAATTATTAATTCTTTCAATAAATACCTTGAATTAGTTTACTAAGGCTTATAACATTTTTAGTTGTAAATCAGAACAGATATTTGGTATTCCTGCCTAACCTTTTGCACGTCACTGTGGAAACAGGTTGTATTCGAGGATTTTTAGACGGCATATATTCTGTCACCGGCTTTATTTAAGTAATGGGTTTCCTATTAAATAAGACCCAGACTGAACTGTGGCAAGGCGCTCTGCAGCATGTCTGTCTGAACCGATCACTCTCTCTGGGTGGGAGTTTATCGAGCTCCTCCTGAGAGTCCCAGTCCCCCACCTGTAAAATGGGACCCGCTCCGTACGTGTTGAATCAAGGAACCAGATGGCTTCTGTCTGCGTTTTACTTTCCGTCAGGTTAGAGACTAATGATGATTGGCCAGAAGGACACCAGCTGATGGCTGGTCATCAGTTTCACCAGCAGCCCAGCACTTTTGCCTTTCCTCTGAACTTAGCTTTTCCAACAGCGGCCATGTTGTGCTCTGGGTTAATGGATGAGGTAGGGCTGGACGATATAGAAAAAAAGCTTATGGATAAAAAAAAAATGCATATTGATCAATATCGATAATTATTGAAAATATTTAAAACCATATTTTATGTGCTGCTCTGCCTGGACATTTTATGATATTGCTAAATGATTTAATTTTAATAAAGAACACAAACACAGAATTCCAATTAAATCTTTATTTAACCAACTTTTTTAACCATAACAGAATTTTTTTTAAAGAAAAATAACTTAAGAGACCTGAGTTATGTTATTAAATAATGACAAAGAATAAACTAAAGTGACCAGTAAAGTGACCAAAATAAATATACCAAATAAATAAATAAAATAGCCTATTTAGGTGGGAATAGTACACTAGTTACTCCTCAGGTTTCATAATTGAGAGGCTGACGCAGGGCTGAGGTCCGAGGTTGTGGCGTGGGAAGAGACTGCAGCTCATTTTGCACTGATTCCCTGCACTCGTTGCACAATTTAGGGAGCGCTGTTAGAGAAAAACTTGCGGCCCAGAACTTTATATCGCAGATCAAGAGTGGCAGGTAGTTGTTTGAAGCCAGGTTTTTCAACTGCAGACAACAGCAGCATATCCCTCACTATGAAGCATGTTACTGCATGATGTCCTTATGCCGCTTGGACGCTTTGTCATTTTATCACAAAGAAGGGAGCCCAGTTTAGCTGCTGTACCTGCTTTGAGAGGAAGTAGTGACTGTAGCATCAACTAATATGATAGGCTGAAAGGAAGGAAGGAAAACTGTTTCTATATCGAAGTTTTATCGACCCTATTTTTGCCTATCGCGCCACACGTCTATTGGTCGATATATATTGTTATTGAATTATCGTCCAGCTCTAGGATGAAGACTAGAAACTGAGAAACCAGACAGCCTTTATCCAAGGAGAAGAAAATGGAGAAACGCTCCAGAAAGCCTGCACAGCGACAGAACCCTTAATCTAAAACCAGGCTTCTCGGTAGTGAAAGAATGGTGGCTGAAGACTTTTGGACTGTACCATATTTACACAAACACAGTGGAGGGAGCAAATATTAATTTGTGCATTGATGTGTAACCCGTCCATCCGGGAGCAGAACCTGGGCGACACACAGACGCTGGGCTCCAGCACGCCTGTGAGGTGGCTAACGGAGCAGAGCGTCTGGTCAAAGTCTGACGTGGCCTGTGAAGGTGACGGATGGCAGCAAACTGCAGAGCTGTGTGCTGTTCTTCCACACCGACTCCCGGTGGAGTCCGCCCTGCTGCAGGTTTATCTGGTCAGCAGGAACCCCGACCGGGCCATATGTGCAGCACACGCTCACTGCTGTTGTCCACTTTAAGCCCTCGTGTGATACACATTAGGCCTAATCTGTAATCCCCCTCAGCCACTGCAACTTGCTGTTGGTTTAAACTTCATGCCATCGTTTATCAACCGTTTTCTTTCCGTCAAATAAAAGTAAAGACCACTCGTCTTTAGACCCGACGTCTCAGCGATGAGGCATATTAAGAGTTTGATCCAGTATTTGTGTTTTAGAGAGCATAAGTTTGGAGCTTTGAAATGTTTGCCGCGGTGTTAGCCAGGTCTGATTTCTCTTTAGAACCTATAACGTTCAAAGATAGAAGACCAACAGGAAAAGTATTTATTTCTTTTCTAGCCTTCCTACTTTGGCAGTCATTGATTATTTATATTGTGTGTATATTGCTGTGAAAAATGGCTTTATCTATATTTTAGAACAAATACAAAATGATTATGAAGTCTGCGTTTTAAACTGTCCTTTGCATCCTTGAACTTGACACCTAGTTTATTACCGTCGTCATTAATGGGAGCTGACCTTTGCAGCTGTTCAGGATGAATAAATGTGAACGTGCCCACCCCACAGTGTCCATGGGCAGACCATGTAGACCTGGTACCCCAGCGCCTGCTGGGAAAAGAAAGAAAACCTAAAGAAGAGTTTTAGCTTTCCGTCAGGTCTGGATGCCTGTGTCCGTCTCATTCCCACCAGTCCAGTGTTGGGTTTGAGTCCAGCCAGAACTGCATATCAGCTCTAACCAAAGTTTCCATGTCTTACTCCTCCCCAAATAGCGCCGACTTGGCAGAAAAAGAGGTTGGTCAGGGTTTCCTCTGACTGACCTGCAGTTATCTCTTGCACATCTTTTTCACTGGAGACCGGACACGTTTACCAGCGCAGCAGGAACTATTCCATTGCTTCTGAACTTAGTATGTTAACATCTTGGATCAAAGAAGGGTGCAGTGTATCCCCCTCTCTTTAATCTACAGCAGGGGTCACCAGGTAGCCCCCAAGGACCACATGTGGTGCCCTCAAGCCTGTTCAAAAAATAGCACAACCCTCCAGTGAGCTGCATCTAAGATGTTATTTTATTTAGTTGCTCTTCCCTTTTAATCATACTTGTACTTACATAGTTAAAATGATAAATGCATTAAAAACATGTTTATATTCCATAAAGTTAAGGTGAGCTCTGACTCTTCTAGTTCAAAGGTCAGTACAGGTAGGCCTTCGTATGACAGTACCAATGAAGTAGCTCTCAACTTCTAAAAGGTTGGTGAGCCCTGATCTACACAGTCCCCTGTTATTATGTTTGGGAACAGTCGTTCCTCTGTGGTCCTGCTCTCATTCTCTATGAACAAAAAAAAATCTTGCCGTGTTGTTGATAGAAGATTCTAACGTACTTCTGGAAACACGTGGAGCGCAGAGCACATATTTCTTCCTAGCACTGACTCAAACATTGGAACATGACAAACTGATCTCATTTATATTCGTGTTTATACAATCCATTCACTCCTAGTCCTTACATTTCTGTCCAGCTCAGTCTAGTACAGTTGGGTTCAGATTTAACCTGCCTGAACCCTTCAATAGGAGTGTTTAGAATAGGTAAACAACCTGTAGACCTGTTGGAGACCTCCGTAGGTGGCAGACTGAAGCAAAGCCTCTTGGTCTTGTAGTAGACCCCTGGCATTCTTGGGGGGGGATGGGGTTGACCAAGGATTTAGACTGGGATTAGTCATGGATTAGTGTTTATGTCAGATGTTGCTGTGTTTTATTCAGATTATAAGGAATTCAAGGACTGAACAGCTCCCACTAACTGCAGGGCCGGAAGGAATGGTCGGCATTTGCTCCGGACTTTCCACAGATGGATAAAATGTGCTGTAGCAGGAATAAATCGTCTAGGGAATCATTAATGGCCTGTAGGGCACAATCAGTCTGACTTTAATGTTCTAGGTCCTGCTAGTCTGTATTCTAACCGAGTAAATAACCCAGTTAAACTAAATTAACCACTGCAAAGGTTAGTGCACTTTAGTCTCTTTTTTTTTCCTCCAAATCTACCTGTAAACAAACTATTCAAAACCCTTATAGCCTCCTAAAAACCATTACTTATTTATCTTTATAGTTCCCCCTGAACCATGGAGATAAAATCGTCATGAAAATACTAAAATCCTCCAAACCTGTAAAATATTGCACACATTTTCTATGTATTTGAACCTGATCTCTGATCTTGTCCTGATATTTGGAAGAGACTTCCTGTTGATGTGCATACCTTCTTTTGGTCATAGAGCTGTTTCCTCCACTAAAGTTACTTGAACTCATTAGTTGTCAAAAAGAATCTGTACAAGACGTCTGCCTGTTGGGTATGAAATGACCAGAAGTACAGCTGTGGATAGGCAACACAAAGGAAATGCCTCAGCTGCTTTCTACTCAAATCAAGGCCGTAAGCGTCAGTGTCTGGCTCTGATAAACCACCTTTCTCATCCTGACAGCTTTTCACAAGTGGTCTGAAATGTAAACAACGCTGTTATAACATTGGTTTCAAAATCTGTCTGTCCATCCTCATGAAAATCTTCTCTTAAACACGTCAGGTCCAGCTCTGCCCATGGCCACAGTGGACATCAAGAACCCAGAGATCAACAACCTGCGGTTCCACAACTCCCACAGCCACCATCAGCCTTACCACCTCAACAACATGCTGAGCCACAGCGGCCTGGTCCGCAGGGACAAGAAGAGCAAAAGCAAAAAGAAGAAGCTGACCAAGGCTGACATCGGCACGCCCAGCAACTTCCAGTGAGTCGCACCGTCACACCTTAATAGCATTGAGAGCCGCTTTTATAGTGCGTCCTGTGTGCGCCCATCACTCAGCGAGTAGACCGAACCTTTACCTTCTGTCATATCTGAGTAGTTCAGCCTGGACCGGTCCATAAGGTTCTAATGTGTTGATGAAGGGACATTTTTCCTGGAGGTTTCCCTACAGGGGTTTGTTTCGGAAGCTTGGTAAGCATTAAGTAGTCTTAACTTTTATTCAAAAGGCTGAATTGGCTCTTCAGAGTCCTACCAACGACCTGATTTT
This sequence comes from Fundulus diaphanus, assembly GCA_037039145.1. Classification (NCBI taxonomy): domain Eukaryota; kingdom Metazoa; phylum Chordata; class Actinopteri; order Cyprinodontiformes; family Fundulidae; genus Fundulus; species Fundulus diaphanus. The sequence goes on from CM073134.1 coordinate 48,389,158, forward strand.
GGACTCGTGTCGGACCAGGACGCATATAAAAGCTGCAGGACACCGGCCCTTGAGGACCAAAGTTAGGCGCCCCTGTGCTCCAGCGTTTCCAGGTCATGGTACTGCAGAGCCACCTGTTTAGCACCAGGACTTGCACTGGTTTGTCATCTTTTATTTTACCTGAACCAGAGTCACATTGCACCACATATTGAATGAACTAAAAACGTCTTTCAACGGTCCAAGGCCCATACCAAACACTACTTATTGACATGTTCGGGGTGTTTTAAAGGGCTTCTTGCTATCATCCTAAAGGAATTCTCTGTCATCTAATTGCTACATCTTTACTTGGTGGACTCACGTAAGCCTTTCTAGAGATGGAGCTCCTGGATAGGGGTGGGTAAAAGTATGGATTCAGCAACGCACTGCAATTAAATACTTTTTATTTTCCCCAATTCAATATGGATTGAGAAAATCCTCTGGATCGATTAGTTCCCCTGACCACTGGGTTCATGAGCGACAGCTTCAAGTGATTCATGTGGTCTGGCTTCAGATGTGTTATTGTTAAAAAATGACGACTTATCCCAGTTTCTAGGAGGAAAGGAGAATAATTTAGGTTTACATGCACTTTACTTCAATGTTAGTACATTACTGCCATGTTTTCACTGTTGTACTCTATATTGACTTTTAATAATATATGCACTGGTATGGACAAAAATTAATATCTAAAATGTATTGACATGTGCCCTAAAATCTAACATCTACCTATTACACAATACATCAATGTTGAACTGAATTGTGACCCAAAGAATGAAAATCGAATCGAATCGTGAGGATCTTAACTCCCAGCCCTACTCCTGGACTGACAGCCCATGTTGTCGCCTCTTGTCATGCTGATGGGACAAAGCAGTTTAGGAGTTCAAAATCTTGTTGTATTTTTCTACAGTAGAGGCCTTGAAGGCAGCAGTAAACACATTACGTTGCAGACTGGCCGCTGCCAGTGAGCACGCAGTCAGATTGGATCTCTTTGTCGCGTATGCTAAACCGCTGACTTTAATTTGCATGTGAACACGTCTGCGATCTCACCACATATCTCTTCCATCTTCCTCAGGCACATCGGCCACGTGGGCTGGGATCCAAATACAGGTTTTGATGTGAGTACCACCCTTTCCACAGTGGCACAATAGTGACCTGTCTGATGACTGCATGATGTAATCACACAATAGCTTCTTGTCCTGGCTGTTTTCCTCTGCATAGGCTCTGAATGTTCCAGACAGCAGCAGTGGCTGGTGAGGTCACTGTCACCATGTTTCAGGAAACAAGAAGTCCGCCTCTTGCACTGTCTGACATGCCAGACAGAAATGACACAAACGTTTAAGAGCCCGTGTTTTTTTTTTGTTTTTTTTTTTTTTTTTTTTTATATATAGGCTAACATAATTCCCACGTCATGCATTCAGTCAGGTGGATGAACTCTCACTGCCTCTAATGGTCACGCCTGATGCAGAGCTTGGTGTCCAAGGTGCAAACGCTCAGGTGGAGTGATGTAGACGTTCTGGTCATGGAGGAAAATTGAGGCGTGAAGAACATGCGGGTCAATCCCAGTCTATACCATGATTGCAAAATTGTTTTACAACCGCCATCCTGCAGCCATAGTTTAAGATGAAATGGCATAATCCAGATACAGCAGTCGGTGGTTGTCCCTCCAGCCAAACATACTTCTAAAGTTTTGATCGATTTGAGGGATTTAATAAAAAGCTCAGTTTAGACTTGGAGCTAGGATCTATCGTGGGCACCGGTGTTGTCTTCAGGAGTGTGTGTATACATGCAGCCTATTGACGACATATTTTTCATATTTTACCATTTTGATGTAAAGTGAGGACCTTTGTTGGGTCCTCACTTTTTTCTGGGCTAGGGGTTAGGTTTAGGACTAAGGTTTTAGCTTTGGGTTAGGGTTAGGTATGTACCGGTAAAGATTAGGGGTTAGGGTTAGGCCTTAGAAAGTAGAGCTGTACGATTTGACAAAAATCTAAATTAGACTTTTCTCTGGATTAACCACAAGCTACAAGAATGGCCTGTAGATAAAGATGTTTGTAAACAAGGACTATTTAAAACAAGACAATTGACTGTTTTTATCCGTCAGAATGTTATCTTTCAAGAGAACAGCTTTGTAAGTTGGACATCAATCCTTGTTGAACATGAAGTGCAACCAATAAACAAGTCTATGTATTAAACAGTTTGACCAGTTCTTAATGCTATGGTGAGATTCCTGAAAGTTTCTGGTAAAAACAGTATGATTATATAACCTCTAAAACAAATAATAAAATGACATTATCTGACTGCTGCGACTCTGTTCCCCTCCATGTGGACCAAACCCACTATAAGCATATTAGCGACAACTAAAGGACGTGTCTTATCCATTAATTGTTACATAGCCAAAAATTGCAGAACTCGCGATTTGGAAATTGTGTTTGTTATAATTGCGATTATATTGCAAATGCGATTAATTGTGTGGGCCTAATAGAAAGGGTTGAAAACGAATGGAAGTCGAGGCTCAGTCCTCAGTAAGTATTAAAAACGAGGGTGTGTGCGTGCATGCATGCAGTTAAAGTAGACTGAGCTCAGTTATTGTTCGTTTTGTTTTCAGCTTTGGCTTTTCCTGGAACTCCATGAATTATTACCAGATGCCCAGATGGGTGCAAGCACACTTAGCTGTGCGCTGGACGTGTTGACCCTGTTGTTTAGCAGCTGCTTCTACCTGCTGTGGTCAACATGTTGCTGTGCTTCATGGCATCTGGAGAACCAGTAATTGTGACTGTGGTGCTAATTAGGAGCACATTTCTCAGACTTTTATCGATGTTACCACTGCTCTCAGAGAGCACTTGTATGTCAGACGCTGCAAACATACATTAGATTGTGGAATTCAGAGCATTTACAATCCATCCAATTGATATGCACTGTGAATGCTGCATGACCCTTGAAATACAATTGCCTACTAAACATTATGTCTAAAGTGTCTTTTGTGACTGGGATACTTCACACACCGGTATTTTATTTACACTAATTTGCAGCTCCGTCATGCTGTGCTACGTTCCATGTCCGTCTGAAAAGGTCCATTTGATTTTATTCCAGCTTCTCAACATGTTCCAGCTTCTCAAACATGCCTGTGCACATTCTCAGTTATCCAGGTCATCGCAACAGCAAACAGCTCTAAAATGAGTTATCCTCCATTTACCGCAGTTGCCTCTATAGGCTGGATTAGTCAGTTCGTGAGGCGTGGCTGTGGGTTGGACACGCTGCACGCTCTCGTTCCCCTGACTACTTTGAGTCATTAAGAGAGATTTGGTCTAACTTCACTATTTATAACTTTCTTACCTCAGAAGACATCGTGTCAAACAAAAGACCTGTGCAGTGCACCACACTGGTGTCATTTCAACTTGTCGCCAGAGGGGGCAAAGTTCTGCAAAAACTCTAATGCGCTACGTCGCATTACAGTTTAAAGCTGGCAAAAGGAATAAAGCTACTTCAAAATGTAATGCACAAGGTATTAAATAACAAATCAGAATCAAACGACAACTCTTCTTATAAAAAGAGTAACGTGTAAATCTGAAAAAGAAATAGGATATTTTCAAACATTTCAATATTTTATCACACATATATTACATTATCATTACACATTGCATGAAATATGTTAAAACTTTATTGTAATGTTGGCTTACAGATAGTGAAAACATGTCATAAAGTTCAAATACTCATAAGATCAATAAAATGTCTGAACGGCTATGTCATATTTTATCTGCCTTTTACGTCACTCTCCTGGTTCCAACTACACACCAACACAGCAGTAGCAGTTAGCGCTCCATAAAAGACCATTGTTAATAGCTGTGATGCTTTCTTCCTGCCTTACTTCATCTTGCTATGATATGGTCTTAATGTTGTCGGCTCCCATTGCTCAACAGCTTTCTAATAATAGCAAGGAGAGATGCTATCCGTTTTTTTTTTTTTTTTTTTTTTAACAAAACTTTATTCAATACTTCTAGAAAGGGCGCTGCTCTGCGACGTCTCCTCCTGTTATCTGCACACGCAGGTCGCTTTGAACTGTTCAGACAGCAGAATGATGGCGGCTGCATTTTCTAGTAGTACGTAGGTGCACCTAAAAAAAAAAAAAAAAAGATTTCGGCACAAAATCTGAATTGAGCATCAAGACGTGCAGTGTGAACGTCGCCATCTTTCTCTTGACAACACTCCAGGGGTTCACTATAGGGGGCAAACCAGTTTGCTTGCCTGGTCAAAGGGGAAAGACAGCTTTCTGTTTGCTTTGTCTGCTCTGTGTTGAGTGTGGTGCAACAAAACACCAAATCACCCAGCTGCCTGTTTGTTCCTCCAAGTGAGCTGAATGGCTGGTCAGAGAACTTCAGGCCTCTGAACATCACATCAACCTTAAGCTGTAGGGCAATTCAACCGATTTTGACTCAATGACGTGTTTAGCTTTGACTAGTATCAGAATGTTTGCATTTAAAAAATGTTTTTTGTGTTTAACCAGCTGAACAACCTGGACCCTGAGCTGAAGAACCTGTTTGACATGTGCGGGATCTCAGAGGCTCAGCTGAAGGACAGAGAGACGTCTAAAGTCATCTACGATTTCATCGAGAAGAAGGGCGGGGTGGAGGCAGTCAAGAACGAGCTGAGGAGGCAGGGTGAGAGCAAACGCACGGCTTCCTCATGTATCAAATCAGTCAGAAATAAGTCGGGCTATGATCATCTAAAATGGGCCTTTGGAGGATTTCCCTTTTTCATCCTACATTTATGTACCAAATGCATATGTCATTCAATTAATTTAAATGGTGTCTGTTAGGGCTGTCAAAATAATCCCTATTAAAAAAGGAATTATTCAAAGATACTAATTTATTATGGCGAGTTAGGAGGCACAATGTAATAAATACATCACAAAATGAATAAATGTAATATCAGATACATGTACCACTAAATGTCCCATTGAATCATTAAAAGTACTATTTATTCAGTTAATTCATCATTAAAGAATTAAATGTATCAATAAATTATCAAATGGACTGTTAAATACTTAAATATGCCTTTAAAATCTTGCTATTAATTAAATGTCATTTTTGAGGCAAATGTGGTTAATAATAACACGGGTTATTGAAGCTGACAATGAAAACAGAAAAAAAGTAGGAACTCATAGCGACCTGCAGCTGTAGTTGAATAAATAAAATATAATGCAAAATTACCTGAAAGAAAGAAAGAGAGAAAATGCGCAGGGCTGCTGCTGAGTATAGTTGCATGGACCAGATCCTGGTTTACACTGGAACATGGACTTTTTGTATAGAATGATTCTTTGTGTGGCTTTATTGCAACATTTATTTGTTTCAACAGCAAATTGGCAGATAAATGGAAGCACAGTAGCACACAAAGGATAACCAATTCTAATAACAGCAAATGATTGCATAACTAAATTAAAGGTGCACACTTCTGTAGAGGATATTAACACTTATAGTAGGCCTGTCACAATAACAAATTTTGCTGGACGGTAATTTTGTCTAAAACTTACTGTGATAAATCATATTATTGTCATTTTTGAGACCTTTTTCAACTAATATGATAGCGGCATAATAACGCAAGTAAATCCTCTCAACCTACCGGCTCAGACATTAAACAGGAGACGTCATTTGGTTTAAATTTTAAAAAAGTCATGTTTGCCTGTGACATCTTAATTTATTTTCAAACAAGCGTTTCTCTGGCTCTCCCTCACCAAGCTCTACCTTTAACTTTGAGCATGTGCCTACCTGACACCAGCAGGGTTTCCCGGGCAAGATGTAACCCCTCCTACGCTGAGGAAACGAGAGGGGAGGGGTGAGCAGACGCAGACGCGGCGTACTGAAAACATTTTGCTGTCCTGCTGTCTCAGAGAGGAGACGGAAACACAAGGGGAGATGAGCAAGCAAGTCTACGCAAATTATCCCGCTTATTTTAATCAATATGACTAAAATTAGATTTATTGATTATCGAGCCAAGCCTACTTATACTTAGCGTTATCATGTCTGCTGTTTTGCCAACCAGAGAAATGACTCTTTTAAATGATGTTTTCTAAATGAGGGCTGAATTCTTCCCTGCTTATATGGTCTTGCTCTAATTGAGATTATTTTGTCATATTGAATTGATCAAACTTGTTGCTCTTGACTAGAAAGAACTGTGTGTCTTCAAAACTGTCGCTGCGGTATTGAAAATGGTATTGAGCATTTTGTCGGTATGGAGTTTGAAATTGTAGTATGATGCCTGTTTAGTGTGAGAGCCGCTGGAAAAAAAGGAAAGTAAGCATGGCCACGGTTTATTTGCATGACCAGTCTAGCGTTTAGGCTCACCTTTCTCATTCAATGGCTTATCCTCATTTTCGTGACTTTCTACATCCCAGACACACAGTGAAGGCATCAACACTATGACTCAAACATATGTAGAATTGTGTATCAAACACAAAATAGTGAAATAACCCAAAACATCTCGCAGTCACCTGGAAGGGTTTTCCAGCTGTCAAGGAGTTCCCAGAGGTAGTAATAAAATAGAGAGAAATCAGAAGGTTTGACTGGTAGTGTAGTTTATTATAATCAAACATATTTCTGTCCCATCAAAATCATCCAGTCTTTATATCATATTTTAATTAAAACACACACAATCAGTCCAAGTCTTTTTTTTCTTTTTTTAATCAATCAGTCTGAGTTGAATTACACCAGATAGTAGAATTGTTACAGATGCAGTGCTGATTCTTAAAAATGAGGCTAACAACGAGGTAGCAGCGGACAGAAGAGTTGTGCAGAACCAGACTGCAGAAAGTAGGATGTACTTCCCTTCCCAGTCCAGTCTTTAACAGCACACATGCTTCTCATTCTTTAATGTTGCTTCTGTGGTGGAAATGTAACATATGCTGATAGAGCCATGGCAGCGGGATGCCACAACCTCCTGCTCCACCCTCGGGCAGAAGAGCTACACTGCTGTTTTAAAGCGAAGCGTGGAACCTCTAGAACAGTGGATGTACACAGTGCAGATGTGAGCGTGGACACAGGTCGATGAAGGAAGCAGGGCTTCATTCTTTGCCCCTGAAGAATAAAAAGATAACAGGGAGACCTCTGACTTCCAAAATTGTGGGAGCCTTCAAATCATGTCTCACTTCTGAATTAACCCTCCGCTATCCTACTAGTGTCACTGGCTCCCATCACGTAACGTCTGCAGGTGCTGATCTGGAGCTCACTGCCTCCTGTCTGCCCACCCTGGCTTCCCAGACAACACGGCTAGTGTTATTCTCTCTGTGCACCAGCTACATCTCTGGGGCTCTCGTCACTTCAAATGTTGCTCTAATACTCCAGTCAACCACTTGGGGTCAGTGTTGTGCCCAAAACGAAAGTCTGGTAGCCAGTTGTCACATGGTTGAGACAGGGGTGTACTGCCACATGTAGCAGCTGTTTTTATAATGATGCTCCTGACGCATTTTAACTGGTCTAGTGTGCTTAGTGCCGGCCCGTACTGATTCATTACAAATGGTCCAAAACTGGCCTAAATGATCAGCCAGTGGATCCGTTGAATGACTTCCTGTTGAAGGTATGTCAAGTGAGCCAAGTCTGCAGGTGGCTATTAATTTCACAGTCCTTTCTGACCAGTTATGGATTCTACAAAAAAAATCATTCTTATAGTTGTTTCAGCCAAATGAAAGATTTTCTTTATTTATTTAAAAGCTTCATAACAATGTTATGGTAAACAACTCTTACTGGTTTTAGTGGTTGAGCTTGCTCGAGCGCTTATGCTCCTACATGCATGCCAGTGCCTGGTCAGCTGTTGGATTTTCCTAAATCTACCTGCTGATCTGTCGGTGGAGTCCCCGCCTCTGGCTCGCTCAGCTGGAATGGACAGATGTTCCCACATGTGCATCAAGGCACAGCTGTGAACTACAGACAGTTAACAGCAAATGATTCATAGCCCAGCCAGATTTAGTTTAAAAATGATCATTCAACCATTCATTTATGTTCTGAATGGAAATGTGACCAATATCTTTAAAAAAATTTAGTGGACAGGGAGGATCAGTTTTGAACAAAACGGATAAAAGTTTAAAAACGGATACACTTCTCAATAATCAATGGACAAATCTTTATTAGGCTTAAAGAACTCAAACCCTGATGTAATGGCTGAGCAGCTTTTTGCTTGTTTTTACCGTTTCTCTTTGTTGTTGAGCTCCAGGTCTTTGGAATTAGAAGGCCTTGTCCCCAAGCGGCCCATCCTGTGTTTGTTCTGCTGTCCAGCTGATGCTGGGAGCTGACCACAGCCACCTTTGACCCAGAATGAAGGAGCTGCTGTGCTCTGACAGGAACTCTGTCTCTGTTCTGATCTTAGTCTTTTCTCCTCCCATTGCAGCACCACCTCCGCCTCCTTCTCGGAGCAGCGCCCCTCCTCCCCCACCCCCACCACCACACAGCACAGCCCCACCCCCACCCCCACCTCCACCGTCAAGAGGGAGCAGAGGAGCCCCCCCTCCACCTCCTCCGTCCAGAGCCCCCGTTTCAGCTCCTCCTCCCCCTCCTCCCTCCAGACCGGGGGCTCTCGGTGCCCCGCCTCCTCCTCCTCCGTCTAGGGGAGGCCACCAGCCTCCTCCCCCTCCTCACCATCACCACCACCAGCAGCCGCCTCCTCCTCCTCCGCCTCCATCATCCTCCGCCGCCCCTCAAGCTCCTCCCCCACCACCTCCCGTTCTCACCCAGCCATCTCCCGCAAGCCTTGCACCGCCCCCTCCTCCCCCTCCTCCTCCTGGCCCTCCTCCTCCCCCAGAGCTGGATGGTGTCAGCGGCGGCGAAGACTCTCCCCACTCTCCAAATGCCGGCGGGAAGTCAGCGCTGCTGGAGCAGATTAGAGGGGGCACCCAGCTGAAGAAGGTGGAGCAGAACAACACCAAAGCTCCGGCTTCCAGCACAGGACGCGATGCCCTGCTGGACCAGATCCGACAGGGGATCCAGCTCAAGAATGTGAGCACCTTGCTCTTATTCCCACGTTACTCAGGCAGGACCGAACGGTGTCCATTAAGCACCTTGGTTTGGTCAGAGCTCCATTTGACTTGTAGCAGGAAGGGCTCTGGTACATGTTCTGTTAAAGATGCACGTGGGTCAAAGATCTGTGGCCAGTTTCCATTTAAGCATTTCTGCTAAGCTCAATGACAATGAATGCATGCTTTGAGATGTGACTATTGACACAGTTTTGTGCTTTCAGGTATCAGATCATCCAGAATCTGCTCCCCAGACACCGGCTCCAGCTGCAGGGATTGTTGGAGCCCTCATGGAGGTTATGCAAAAGAGGAGCAAAGCTATCCATTCCTCAGGTAAATTTTCTGCGTCACTTGATACACAAAGAGTTCTCTGACCAAAGCACCCAAGCCTTTTGGCTAAACTGAAAGAACAGGCTGTAAAATGCTCCTGAATGTTCTGGTTCTGATGGGTGGACTGAAACGGTCCTCAGAAGCCATGACAGACGAACACCAGCCAAGAAGTTTACCTAAAATGGTGAAGAACTGGACGTTTTGGGGATTAGAATCCGTCTGTTTGCGTCATGATGGGTAGATGTTGAGGACGTGTTACTTTTTGATGCCAGTTACAAAATTAAGAGGGTTCCAGTTTGAAAGACTTAAGCTTGTTTCTAGAGATGGACACAGACTTTTCAAAACTTAAATAATCACTTTAAGAAATCCCAAGTTGTCAGAAGGGGGAGTTGGACTATAAGAGCTGAAGTCTAAGGCAGGTTCACTGAGGCGGAGCACATGTCTCCTCCCACTGAGTGGAAGCCAGACTTTCTAATTTATGGAGAGTCCACGGAACAAATGTTTCTGAAACCAACTTTAAAATGAATTTGCCTACCCAGTCTTCAGTGGTCGATGACTGCTGAGGCAAGCAGAGACCACAGCGGTTGGAGTTAAAATCCGGTGTTCTATCCATAAATGGATGACGTCCCAGCGTTTAAACTGTGAAACTGCATTATGATCACGTCAAAGTCAGAGGAGGTTTATGGCAATAAAACCTGAGACGTGTGACAACACCGACCACACAGCAGCAGTGCCTTGTTTCCTAGGAGCCTGTTAAGGATCCTCAGGGGACGTGCTTGTTTTTATTCGGACATGAACTGTTTAACGCCTTTAAATATTCCTCTGTGAGTTACTCCTGTTTCCCCACAAATGTCTGCCAACAGATTTTAAATCCATTTTTTAAAACTAGTATGAAATACTAGTTTGGTGCATGTTAAAATGAGATGACCACGAGGTTCCAGACAGGAGAAGGGCCTCATGGGACCAATAAAGGTTGCATAGATTACGTCCATGGTCAAAATCACTGCTTACCAGTTTGCCTTTAAACAAGGGGTTCTCAAACCTTTCATGGCCAGGGACCCCTTAGCAGCTCGATGTAACTGTTGTCATACTTCCTAATTTTGTGATTTGGGTTTTACCTCACTTGATGAAGTGGGCGGACTTAAATATTTGTCCATTGTGTTACTTAGCTCAATTGCGACACATCCGCTGCAGTGCCTCATCAGCCCTGACGGCATTCATTTCACGGACCCCCAACCCGTGGTTCACAGACCCCCGGGGGTCCGGAGACCCCGGTTTGAGGGCTGCTGCTTTAAATAACACATCCCTCCAGCTTGTTGTGCAGAGAGGCCAATGCTCAGCTGCTGACGGCCTTTTTAAACCTCCACGCTTCTTTTCACAGACGACGATGAAGATGAAGACGAGGATGATGACTTTGAGGACGACGAAGAGTGGGACGACTAGTGACGATGTCCGTCCTCGGCTCCCCCTACCCCAGTCCTCCAGCCTTGCACCTACCTACCAACTTTCCGACACTAAAAATCTTCCAGAACCCGACTACACTAAGTAATGTAAATGTTGTTTGAGTTGTATATTTATTTTTGTTTTGTTTTTTTTGTTCAAAAGCCCAATTATTTCAATTATTCTGTGCAATACCTCATCTGTTAAACTGTCGCACTCATCCCACACCCTTGTGGTAAACTCTCTCGTTCTGGTGTCGTTAACGAGCACTTAAATGCATCCTCAGCGCAGTGCAGAGACTCAGCCAGCTGTTTCTCTCTTTCACCAAGTGACAGAAGGAAAAGCTCCTGCAGCGAGGGCCTGGAGTTTGGGATTCATGGGAAGGCATTCTGTTACATTTCATTGCCTGTTTGAGAAACGTCAAAGGAACAATTTTCCAAGCAAAAAGGCAGGAAAATCTTTGTTTGAAATGCAAATGAACTCTATTTTCTTATCACATGTGTTCCCCTCCTTTTCTTTGCCACTCTGCTGTCTTTCACGTCCTACTGAAGGTGTAGTGCAGAGCTCTTGTTGTGTTGAAATTCTAATGGATGACCAAACTGCGGCTGCTCGCTCGCCTCGTGTTGATCTGAGTTTCATTTTTCATGTGATTTAATGTTTTTTTTTGTTGTTTTTTTGCACAGTTTCTATAATAGTTTTGTTTTTTTTGTTTTAGTGTATTTGTCTGTAATGGTAGCATACATACAGTAGGGTAGACTGACATCGATGTTACAAGATAATGTTTGAGTTGCAGACTTTTTTTTGTTCACATTTCTGTAAAGCTGATATAATGGAATAATTGTTTAGCTTTCTTTGTTTTCTGCAACATTCCATTATTCTGTGAGAAATATTTCACATTTCATTTAAAGAAAACAGGTAAAAAATAGCATTTTTCATCTATTTTAAGAAACTATGATTTTATGCAATGCAACTGTAAATGCCCTTCTATTGCAAATACTAGACAAAGCAAATAATAATGAACCAAATGTGGCATTTTCAAGCAGCTTGTGGCTTTGGCGATGCCTGTGATCTTTTGTCTGCAAACAGTGTAAAGAAATAAGCAACGCTTGTTGACCTGTGTGTCCCTGTGAGTTTTTACTGTCCTCCAGTGAGGCCTAATGCTGCATCAAGAAGCCAAGATAATGACATAAAGCCTGTGAAAAAAGGTCAGGAGGGGATGAGATGGGAGTGTTCAGTGAGAATATTAAATTGTATACCTGAATAAATGTTATTATTTACAGAAATAAGCTGGCCTGCTGTTTTTTCCCTTTATTGGATTTTCCTTGGTAATTTTTGGGGGTTTTGAGTTCATTTTGTTGGCGTCTATTCTTAGTGGACCAGGAAAGGACATCCCTAAGTGCCTAAGTAAAAGACAACTAGACTTCTCTTGTTTCCTTAAGACATTTCACCATTGATGCTAAAAGGTTTCTTTACCCTGAATGTCAGTTTGAAGCAACAGGTTTCTCAGTCGTATTCCGTTCAATCACTAACAGCCCTGCTAAGGTCCTCAATTGATCTGTTAAGGACACAAGTCACTGATCCTACCCTCTATTTGGTTGTACAATATGTATTGTACATTTTGAAATGTACAATACATATTGTAATGTTAATTCACAATGCCAGAAAAGCCTAATTGTTGAGGCGCTGCACGAGAAGCTCCACCCTTGACGCTTCTGTAGAAATGAAAGGTTAAGCAGCCGTAAACTGCTAATCTACAACACTTGATTATTTAGAAGGTTATGAGGTTTTAGACCATTTCCAAAGCCTTTATAATCTGTTATTCCATAACAAGAAACAAGTAGAAAAGTTGTGAAAGAAGTTCAGAATGGTTGCTAAGCTCCCTGGGATCCAAAACAATGTTAGCTTCACTCCTTAGTTGGGATGTGCAACGATTAGAGAAGAAAGAGCTACAGTGACAGGTTCGTGTAATGTAAAATGATGCCATAATAATCTTCAAATCTATAAGCTGGTACAATTCAGCTGAGATCAAATTTATGCAATAACAAGGATGGATAAGTGTTTACCCCCTTTATTCTATGACTTTGTTCTAGCACCTGTTCCTGCCTGTACAGGAGTCCCTTCTCTTGCAAAGGCTCTCAGATTGTGGGGACATGTCTGTTCTACCGTCCTCTTTAGGGGACCCATAGATTTAGTCCTGGATTTTGGTTAGGCCACTCTAAAACTTTCATGCTGTATTTGGAATTCATAATTTTGCCCATCTGAAAAAAGGCTCAGAGATTGATGCTGCTGAGGATGGCTGTTTTCTTTGAACGAAAGGCTCAGTTCTTGCAAACCCACTCCTCAGATCAGGGACATTAAATAATCAGACTGTCCCATGTAAGACATAAGCAGTGCTGAATAGAATTCCTGCAGCTTGTTCCTTGGTTACATACAATATATGTGCACACCCGCAGCATGGTTAATGCGCAGAATTCTCCATGCAGCAGAGAGGACTCCCAGCCCACTGAAGTCTGTGTTTCGGCGAACATTAAGATTTCTCATTCAGCTACAGTGATGATGGAGAAGGAGAGTTGGATCAAAGCCAAGCTTTATATCAGCATTTCAACAGCAATAAGCAATGACTTGTACTTAATTCCTCGCCTGGAACAACAGCAAGCTAAATCTAAGCATCACTGGTCCAGAGAAAAATAGGTTAAAGTGCAAACCCAGCTGCCTTCAGCAGTCAAACGGCTTTAATTACCATGAGCGTCTTTGCAACAGCAGACAGACAATCTAGTGGAGCCAGTCTGAAGGTGACAAAGTGAGTTTATGTCCACATTTGGGTCGTTTTTATATCAAAGCACCTCAAAAAAAAATGTAATTTTTTTTTAAATAAACGTCAGCCCACTCTTAGAAATTCCTAAACATCAACCATTTTTAGTTGTTTTATTGGGATCTTTGAACATGCTATAATATTGTCAGAAAATATTAAAATTTTTGTTCCTTTTTAAGATTTTATTTTGCTTCTCTCAAATGAGGAGATGATGCACTGAACAGTAATTTTAAAACCAAGCTAGGCACTGATGTGCACCATTACACCCTTCACACACGGATACAGTGGTGAGAAAAAGTGTTTCCTTTGTGATTTCTTATCACAAATGTTTGCAATGCTTAAATTAAGGGGAAATGAAATTCAAAACCTGTGTGAAAAAGTGAGATAATGGCAATGAGTCTTTTACATCACCTTGGAGGAATTGTGGCCCACCCTTCTTTGCAGGATTGTTGTAATGCAGCCACACTGAAGGATGTGTTCCATTTACTCCATTTACTCTTATGGTGGAGTCATGAACTCTGACCTTAACCGAGGCAAGTGTGGATTTTGTTCTGAAGTCTTTTGTGACCTGATGAACAACACGTCACTTCGCTCTTGGGGTAAATTTGGTTGATCATCCTAGAAAGGTTCTCCAGTGTCCCATGCTTCTTCCTTTTGTGGAAAATGGTTCTCACCGTGTTTCATTGGAGTCCTGCAGCTTTAGAAATGGCTTTATAACTTCTGCTAACTTTAAAACGGCTTCATCACACAGGGCAAAGTAGGTTTGGATATTATCCCCCTCATAATAAATGTGTTTTTACTTGGGTCATCTTACTCTTATTACGGTATTATTTGAAATAGTATCATGATCTGAAACATCTATACCAATGATATATATATATATATATATATATATATATATATATATATATATATATATATATATATATATATATATATATATATATATATATATTCAGACCAGACGCTTACGTTTGCTCACGTGACCTTTCAGGTTGCTATGGCAACATGTAAACGTCTTACCCAGCTGGCTTTCGAACGCTTAGCTTTGTTTGGCCTTGCAAGCAGAGCACTATAAGGTAAAAAAAAGTAATAATAAAAATAATAACGGCCTGAAGCGCAAATGTAGACAATGACGGGTTTTCGTGTTCTTTTTATTTTGGTGCCGCTTGTGAACGTTTTGGTGGTCGGACGTTTTTATTGCACATTTGTTGATTTAAGTTCAACGCCATAGTCCTTTAACAGTTTATCCTCCTGCTGTCAGTTAAAACCGCAATGTTGGAGCCAGGAGAAACCACAGAGGACGGGGAGAGAGAGCAAGAAGGCGAGCTGGCTAAAGGAAGCCCTTATGCAGTCGGTAGTAGTGCAACAGGACCGCCAGGTGGCAGCAGAGATTCTGGAACGCTCGGAGAGGAGCGTGCAGACATGTCCCGTTCAGGTAAGACCAGTGCGGAGGTTCGGTTCAGGTGAGTCCAGTATCAGTAAGGCAAACGACCAAATAAAGCTTCCTTCCTTCATATACTTCTTGTAGTTTTCTTTTTCTTTTTTTTATCTACCCCTCACCTGATGAGTCTGCTGTAGATATGCTGCAGATCTGCATATTTACACACATGGACAAAATTGTTGGTACCCTTCGTTTAATGAAAGAAAAACCCACAATCGTCACAGAAATAACTTGAATTTGACAAAAAGTGATAATGAACAATAAGTAATAATAAATAAAAATTCTATGAAAACGAACAAATGAAAGTCAGGCATTGCTTTTTAACCGTGCTTCAACAGAATAATATGGAAAAAAATAAACTCATGAAAATGATGGTACGCCTAGAAAAGAGTGAAAATAAAGTGGGGGAGTGTAGAAAAGAAAATAGGAATAAACAAGAGGAAGATATTATATCTAGATTAAGATTTGGGCATGTAGGGTTAAATAGTACTTTGAAAATAATAAATAAACATAGTACGGGGTTATGTAATTTTTGTGGAAAGTTGGAAACAGTTATACATATTTTTATGGAATGTAATAAATATAATCTAGAAAGAGAGGAATTAGTAGAAGAGTTAAATAGGAATAAAGTTAAATTAAATATTAGAGAGCTGCTACAAAAATCTTCTGGAGATGTAGTTTTTAAATCCGTGTTTAGGTTTCTTAGGAAAACAGGTCTAATAGGGAGATTATAGGGATTAGACATCTGGTTCATACTCCAGTCCAGAAGGTGGCGGTAATGCACCTGAAAGTTGTTTGCCAACCGCCATAAAACAAAAAGAAGAAGAAGAAGAAGAAAAGAGTGAAAATAACGTGACCAAAGGGACATGTTAGCCAAGGTGTGTCCACTAATTAGCATCACAGGTGTCTGCAATCTTGTAATGAGTCAGTGGGCCTATGTATGGGGCTACAGGTAGTCACTGTGCTGTTTGGTGACATGGTGTGTACCACACTCAACCTGGACCAGAGGAAGCGAAAGAAAGCGCTGTCTCAGGAGATTAGAAAGAAAAGTATAGACAAATGTATTAAAGGTAAGGGCTATACGTAGTGATGGGCAAATGAAGCCTTATGAAGCTATGAAGCTTTCCAACACTTTGCTTTGGAAAAAGGTTCTTTACTCGATGCTTCATTCATCACTCACTAGTGACATCTGCTGGTGAAACTGTAACAGCCTTGTCACTTAGTTGGATCATACTTCCAAGAATTAGTAAATGCAATATTGTTACAAGATTTTCATCAAACTCATGTTTAGTAAGAGGAGAATCAATTAAATCATATTTAATTGTCATGTTTTAATTATTAAAATGATTTGTAGCCAATCTAATCCTTGACCATCAGTGGTTGTATTGGGTTTTCTTTTATGTTATGGACTTATTTGACAATGAAGGTATGTGTTACTTTAGTGTATTGGGAATTGAGTGATTGTTGGGGCAGAGTCTGTATGCTTTGAGCTTGAAACTTGCTTCCTAAAAAACAGAATTTGTTTAAAATCATCTCTTCCTGGGAGTTCTAGTTCTGGTTCTTAATATTAAGTTACACATAGAGTTTGCCTCTTCCAATGGCTTTTAGTCTGCTTTTGATGTGTGAATCTGATTTATCTCCTGATCAAACAAAAGAAAATTTAGAAATTTCTGGATTTTAGGTTTAATTGTTTTTATTTAGGAACAGGACTTTTTTTTTCACAGTTTCAGGTTTTCAGCGGTCTCCTCGTCGGCAGATGATCTCACCCACGAAGCAACAGGGTTCATTGCGCTTTTATTTTGAAAAATGATACCCAAAATGAAGCAATGACATGGCAGATGTAATGTAAGGCCTCGTTTGTTGTTGATCACATGATTTTCCTCAATATGACACAAGCCCCCCTTTTACTCGGTACACGCCTCGAAGCCTGGCTTCAGATGTCCCATCACTAGCTATAAGCCCATCTCCACGCAGCTTGATGTTCCTGGGTCTATATTATTCAGAAATTTAAGATCCACTGGACTTCTAAAGAGTTTAAAGGTGAACTTCAAGCTCAAGTAACATCGGTGTCAGATTGCACCCGTCGTTTGAGCTACAGGGGTGACTGGGGAGGACACCATTGTTGAAAACAAATAAAGCCTGACTGCAGTTTGCCAAACTGCATGTTGACAACCCACAAAGCTTCTCATTCAAGACTGTCAAGGGATTCTAGAGAGAAATGTGCTGCCTAGTGTCAGAAAACTTGGTCTCAGTTGCAGGTCATGAGTCTTGCAACAGGATAATGACCCAAACTACGCAGCCAAAAACACCCAAGAATAGCTAAAAGGGAGCCTTCTCTGAGCCCTGACCTAAATCCCATAGAGCATAGGTAGGAGCTGAAACATGCTGTCTGGAAAAGGCACCCTTCACACCTGAGACAACTGGAGCAGTTTGTTTATGAAGAGTGGGCCAAAATACCTGCTGATAGGTGCAGAAGTCTCATTGACTGTTGACAGGAATCGTTTGATTGTCTCAAGAGGTTGTGCAACAAAATATTTAGTTAAGTGAACCAACTTTGGAAAGCAATGTTTGACTTTCATCTTTTCATTTTCATAGTATTTTTTATTTATTATTATTTTGTGAGATTCAAGTTATTTCTGTGACGTGTGTTTTTTTTTTCTCCCATTAAACAAGGTGTACCAACAATTTTGTCCACGTGTGTATTTTCTAAAACTGGGCCAAAGGTAAATGGAGAGCTGTGCCAAAGTTTAGATAGGTGGATTGTGTTACATCATAGTCCCTCTACCCAAGAAGTATAAAAATATTACAGGCTGCCACTGGCTGGTGATTGCTTGCATGGCGTGTACGAACACTTTCGACACAGGGAACTCGTGGCACCTGGGGGCATGTTGAGTTCTTGAAGCAGTATTCCATTTTCCTGTGTACGCTGATCACTAGAATCATGTCAAGGGATGGAGGAAGCATAACACTAGTAAATGAGATTTGAGTTTTACAAAAGTAAACAGAAGCATTAATATTATCAGAAGACTGTAAGATTGTTTTTTGTAAGAGAACAATAAAGCACAGGATTTCATATTTTTTGGGGGATTGCAACAACCCACCTCCTTTTTTTTTTTTTTTTTTTTGCAGATGTCAAACAGGATGTAACCGACACAGGAACTCAAGCTGAAGGTGACCTATGTGATGTTTTCAAAAATCTGCAGGATTTGTTAAAACCTTCAAAAGAACTGGGGTCCGTTCTTCGTACGTTGCTTAAAACATCCAAGATCAAATGACACATCCAAGATGATTTCATCGGGCTAATCATGATCCGGCTAATTGGGTTCTTCGAACACACCTGTTGTTTATGATTAGTATCACTGGATTGAGTTATCTGAGACAACTGCGCGTTCATGCGTTTGTTTAAAAGGGGAAATGTATCGATAGTAGAAACAATGATCAGCAGCGCTGCTATTGGCTGTTCAGCATGGCCAAAGAACAGCCACAGTTTTTCTCCCAATCAGAACACAAGCTTTAATTGAAGGTTATGCCGAATTTGAGTCATTAATTAAAACGACAGGGAACACCTCAAAGTCTGCTAAAGCCAGGAGAGAGGGCTGGCAAAAAGTAGCAGACAAATTACATGCGTAAGTGCTGTCCATGGTAGATGTTTCTATCACTTTCTACAGTATGTATTTTTGCATTTTAATAATTTCATATTTACTTTGTTCTTTTATGTCAGAGCCTCCACCGGACCCACTAGAACATGGGGAAAAAAGTGAAGTACAAGAATATTCTACAAAATGGTAGCCTTTAATTATTATACTTTATTTTAAAAAGCCACTTGTTATAGCAACAGATCCAACAGATATCAGTGTCATTCCTTAGACACTGGAAGTAAAGTACGCGTGCAAACCGGGAATTTTAACAAAAAATTATTTATCTATAAAAAAAATTTGTTTTTCCTTTTCCATGTCATACACAGTTTACACAGTCAAAAACTGTATTGCTCCGTGTCTAGATAATCCGTTAATACAATATACGGCTCGACAAGGAAGCAAGCCTTTCAAAATTTCTATTTATGGCTCTAACACCACTTTTTCCTCTTTTTAAAAACCACTGTTAAATGAAGTGTTTATAACAGCCACTAAGAAAAATCTCTCTACAATTACACTTTCCGGCTGCGCTAAAGGATCCGGTCTATTGCGCAATATGCGATTAATTCGAAAAGCTCTCGAGCAGGCTTAAGCTGGCTCACATGTTGCTATGACAGCAAGTCCAGGATGAGTTTCGAAGAACCAAACGATCCAAGATCATGCCAAACCGTCAACAATTAAATCCAGCTAACTGAGTTAGCGACGTACGAAGAACGGACCCCTGGTCTTACTCTAGCTCAAACTCTCCCAATCCTCTTAAATCATGTGATCAACAACAAACGAGGCCCAATCACAAACTCCCTTATATTCCTGTTTATTTTTACAAACCTAGAAACAGGTCCTTTCTGTGACATTCTTGGCTTTTCTGTGTAATCTAGCTGTGCTTGAGACTGCGGAAGAGGTTGAGTACGATACTCCTATTGATGCTGAGGAGCATGATGAGAAATCAAATGTTAAAAACTCAACAGCTACTGGTAAGTATGACCATCAGCAGACATGAAACTCGTGGATGCAGTTGGTTTGATATGATGTGTATCTCAAAGATCCAAGGTCTCGTAGCTGATCATTCCAGGGTTGTCTGTAAAAATCCTCGTCATTCATGATTAGAAATGATTAGATATCAATGTTCACAGTGAGTTGTTGGGGTTAAATGGGACCAATGGTTTAGCCATGACACAAATGTGTTTTTGCCATTCCTCTACCACACTTTGAGGATTTTTGTACATGTTGCCATGGCATATTGAGAATCTGAATACATAACCCAAGATTTAAAGGCTTTTATTAACAAATACAGTTTTGTTCCAAATGATAATAGTATGTTTAAAAATGACCAAAGCTCACAATATTTACAGCAACTTTTATTTCTGCAATGATTTGAAATGTTGTTGTTCTATTCTGAAGCAAAAAAAAGATCATATTAATTATTACTTTACAGAAAGGGAGGAAAAGGGAACTGTAGGCTATTAGAACAGAGTAGTGTCAGCAATATTCTTTTTAAGGTCCAAAATTTAATGTGTAAACTCAGGGATGCCTGAAGATTTATCCCGGTGCTGGTGCGTTGGTGGTTCCCGGTTTCCGGGGCTGGGTGCTCAGTTGTGTGCTGACTCACTCCTGGCTGCAGCTTCGCGGGGCCTGATCTCCCTGACTCTGTCGGGGCCCTGCTGGGGGGCGATGTGCCACTGGGTCTCGGGTCTCTAGGCCCAGAGCCAGATCTGCTCTGGCGCCGTTGGCTGCCGGCGGTGCCCGCGGTCTCATTGCTGCAGCCCCCGAGGGATTCTGCACTGGGGCTGCTTGGGATTTCCTGAGGCAGCTATTCCTGTCTTAGGCCTAGTCCACATGTAGCAGTTTTTCATTTTTTTAAAAAAAACAAAACATAATATCTCCCCTACAACGTTTTAAAAAATAATATCATACACATGGGAGGTTTTTTAGAAAAGTTTTCATCCACACCAACCTGCAGAAATACACCACTGAGCGTTTTTCTTTTTAAAATACAGCAGACACATATGTGCTATAGTGAATTATACATATTTTGTGTACCTTATTTCATCCTAATTTGTCACATATGAGTTTTCATATATATATCTATATATATATATAGATATATAGATATAGATAGATAGATAGATATTATATATGTGTGTATTTTTATGAAAAATATTAAGACATGATACTTTGTAGACATTCTTGCACTGAGTAAGAGTAGGAAGAATTTAGGACTAAATGTATCCAGTTAATTACCATAGATGATACTAATGCTACGTTTTCAGGTAAGTCTGTGTCAGCATTTCTTTTCGGGGCTTTTTTTTGGACCTAAATCCAACAAATTATAGAAAACAAATTTCCAACAGTAAGTAATCTGTCAATATTAGACAAACTATTTTGCAAAAATGTTTTACTCTCTCACCAAGATTATTAAATTCAGATATTTCAGTCACTTCCTTG
The DNA here is from genome assembly GCA_037039145.1 of Fundulus diaphanus. NCBI lineage: Eukaryota > Metazoa > Chordata > Actinopteri > Cyprinodontiformes > Fundulidae > Fundulus > Fundulus diaphanus. The sequence goes on from CM073134.1 coordinate 48,410,274, forward strand.
GCCACAAGTGCATAAAAACCATCAACTCATAGTGCACTCACAGAGCATTTTAATTTAATCCCTAGATGGTCAGTTTTCCCCCTAGAATAATAATAATAATAAATAATAAAAGAGGACACTGACGACACACAACAGCACACAGCGAACTTCACCCACTTGTTCTCTGTATACATGCACTATGCTGAACGGCAGGACAAATAATGCAAAATAAATACAAAGAAATCTCAAGACTGTACAATACAATCTTAGTAGCTTCATGTGTAGATATGTATGACATGTTTTTCAAAAGGCCTACATATATGGGGTGTCGGTAATAAACTCAACATAGTTACCATGTCACTGTATGTTTCAGTGAAAATATTGCTGGTGCCGGGGGGTCATGTGATCACCATGGCTTTTGCCATTGGGCTCAGCGTTGAAGAGGTAAAGCACCACCTTGCCTCAGAGCTGAAAGTCCCCCTGGAGGTGCTGCAGCTTTCTCTGAATGGTGAGTGTTTTTCTTTAGTCTCCAGACCTGCATTCATTATATTGGTGTTTCCCAGTCTTAGTCTTTAAACAGCTTCACGACCCAATCTAGCCTGATCTAACATACATTTTTTTCATCAACTCAACTGATTCATTTTATATCAATCATTTTGACTTATCCACTTGTAGTTTGGGCATCCTTGAGCTTGGACTACAGAATGGTCTTGAGAAATAAAAATGGTGTATTCACAAAATTGGTTCACTGGAAATGCATGAACTTGTTTCTCAGTTCCATAGCAAATACTGTGACGTTACTGTTCAAAAAATTGTAATAGAAAATAGAGAAAACTGAACGATTTGAAAAATATGATATAAACATACCCCTGCAGTACACTCCTGAAGGTTCTAAGTAGAGCTTCAAAATGCAAAAAAGACGAAATGGGAACAAGAGACCAAACGTTGTGAGCAGGCATTTTATTGAAAACAGCAATTTAACTCAAATGGGCTGTTCATTAGCTGATCAAAGGTTTCAGACCACAGCCTTAAAAGCCAAAATCTGAACAAACATTTGGATTCCATGTCACTTCCTGTCAAGTAATCACACTGTGAAGATCTCTTAATGGAAAAAGCAAAAAAGCTCACCGTCTTCGACAGGATTGTTGAGCTGCATAAACTAGGCCTCTCACAACCTGCCATCGCTGCTGAGGTTGGATGCAGTAACAGTCATTTTGCATTTCTTAAAAGATCCCCATGGTAAAGGAACAAAAAATCAAGTGGTAGACCCAAAAAAATCTCACCGGGGCTGAGCCGGAGCATCCGAATGGCTGTCCGCCAAGACACATGACCATCCTCGTCCCAAATGAAGGCCATTACTGATGCTGACTGCAGCCCAATAACCATCAGGTGGCATCTGCAAAAGAAGGGCTTCAAAAACAAAACCACGTCTTCAAAGGACACAAAACTGCCCGCTTGGACTTTGCAAGGGAACATCAGACATGGAACATTCAAAGGTGTTAGAAAGTTTCTCTGACGAGAAAAAAATGTAACCCCAATGGTCCTGATGGCTTCCAAGGTCACTAGCATGACAAGGAGATGCCACCTGAGATGTTTTCAACGCGGCACAGTGGAGGGGCCGCCATCATGATCTGGGCGGCTTTTTCCTTCAATGGAACAATGGAGCTCCAGGCTGTGCAGGGGCATCCAACAGCAGCTGGCTGTGTGGCGATGTTGCAGGGGGCATCCCTCATGACTGAGGGCCCTCGCCTGTGTGGTAAAGAGTGGGTTTTCAGTGGGACAACGCTACAATACACAATGCCCGTCTGACCAAGACTTTTTTCCAGGAGAATAACATCAGACTTTTGGACCATCCTGCGTGTTGCCCTGATCTTTATCCAATGGATAACATTTAGGGATGGATGGGAATGGAGCCTACTTGAGTTAAAATAGTTGTTTTCAATAAAATGCCTGTTCGCAACCTTTGGTCTCTTATTCCCATTTCTTCTTTTTGCATTTTGAAGCTCTACTAAGAACCTTCTTAGGTTCCAAAAGTGCAAAAATGTGAACAATATATATTTTTTTTAACAGGTCTTAAGATTTCGATCTTAGAGACTAAATTCAACTTTTCTGCACTCCTAGAGATTCAAGTGCATAGCAAAATGTATTTAAGGGCTAAAAAGTGGATGAAATGTATGATCTGTCACATTCAAAATAATTTTAATAGTAACTAGCAGTTTTAAAACCCTAACCAGAGACTGGGCCTGAAAGTTAGCCTTTGGTTAGGAGCTGTGGGCAGGAAAGTGTTTTTATTTTTATTAATGGTAGATTGTTCCATGTCTCATCCCTGATTACATAAATTTGAATTAAAATAAAATGATGCTTCCATAAGTACATCATTTAATTCAGTTTAATTCAAAAATACTTTATTTATCTCAAAGATAAATTTAAGTAGTTCTTACAGATTTCTGTAACATTCTACTTAGTTTTAGTGTGTATTCTTACATGAATCTCAGATAAAAAAACATGTATTCCAGAACATTTTGGTTCAGCTCCTGTTCAAGAGAAGACAGAATCTAAAAACTTCTGTTTGGCAGGTCGAGTGGTGGAGGAGCAGCAGAGCCTGATGGAGCTCGGCATTCGGCCTCACAGCTCCACGCAGATGGAGATGACCTCTTCTGACCCAAGTTCATACCCTCTCCGCCTTCTCCGTCTCCCAGAACATGACAGCATGCCAGATGTCATTACTGTACGAGTTCAAAAAGGTATGACCTTGGGACCCCCTCTAACATACTCTGCATACTTTGGAAGGAACATAGGTTGCCTTACTGTAATTTATTGAAATAAGAAGGATTCAAAGTTGATACTCACTAGTACTTTACTGAAAACATCTGGATTTAGTTCCAGCATTCAGTCATGTTTATAAAACAGATTGGCATTTATAACTGCTTATAACTTCATTCCCCTCAACATAAAGCTTCTAGAGTTTAGGAGTTACAGTAGAAAGTAGGGGTATATCCTCTAACACTCTTTCTGGAGAAAGGTAAGGCAAGAGCATAATGCTTCCACCATCATAATTTACTGTAGGTATAGCATTTCTTTTTGATGCACAGTGTTGTTTGTGTGTCAAACACCCGAAAGTTCATGTGTTTTGATCAACCAGACCCTTTTCTCACATCTGGATGTTTTCTTTGGAAGATAATGTTCCGTCATACAACCCTACTTCTAAAAACAATTTCAGGTCACAAACCAAACTCCTAGACTGTAGGATCTTTACAGCCCATCCACATAAACTACTTGGAGGTAAACTCTGATAAGGCGGAAACACTAAATATTGCCCCCTGAGAACACAATAATGGAAATTAAGCAATTTCTGGGGGTATTGGCCTCCTCAGGCAAACCAAGCCTCAGAAACCTTGGCATCATTTTGATTCTGTATGTCACTAAATTGTGATTTTCGCAGATCAGTCAAAAACTGCTTTTTTTCAGTTTGGAAATATTTCTAAGCTTTGAATTTTGGTGTCAAAAGCTGAATTAGAGGTGATTAGTCATGCTTTCATTTAATCTCGTCTTGAATATTGTAACAGCCTTTTTTATGTATTTGAATAAGAAAGATCTTGGCTGCAGTTAGTGCAGAATGCTGCTGCAAGACTCTTAACCAATACAAAAAAAAGAGTTTGAGAACCTCCGGCCAAAGACTGTAAATGGTTCTGCAAACTAATTTCTGGACCAGAGGGGATCGGTGTTGTAGAGCTGTGGCCCCAAGACTGTGCAATGCATTGCCTTAATCTTTACTCTGTCTTGACTCATTCTCTTAGGAGGCAGTTGAACACCCACTTGTTCCGATTGGCTTTTAAATAGTTTTAACTATATTTATGCTATGATGTTGCATTTATGCAGGTTAATCTTTTTATTTTATGTTGTTTTATAGTTGTTTCTATTGTGTTTTTTATCCTGTGAAAGGTACTTAATTACTTACTCACCAATACCACGTGATCCCGAGCTACACCTATCCACCACAGCTGGGGAAGGAACCACAACCACATCCTGTGTGGTACCAGTGCCAAAGATCCCACATCCAAAGAACCTCAGTAACAACAGGCCAGTAGCACTGACCTCTTATCTGATGAAGGCCCTTGAGAGGTTCACTGCAAAAAGGGAACTAAAACTAAGTAAAATGTTCTTGAAATTAATGTATTTGTCCTTGATTTGAGCAGGTAGACAATGACAAAAGTATTTTGAACCCTAAAATCAAATAATTATATATACTGCACTTCAAATAAGATGATTGAGATGAGTTGTTCCTATTTTAAGTGCAAAAATATTATTTCATTGTCAGATCATTTAAACTTGCCTGCTCAAATCAAGGAAAAATACACCAATTTCAAGAAAATTGTATTTACTTTTAGTTCCTTTTTTGCAGTGTTGCTCCTCAACCATCTTTGCCCTGCTGGGGTCTTAACTGGTCCGCTGCAGTTCCCCTATCAGCTTGGCATCAGGTTGCCATCATCTACCTCCAGCATCAAGATATGACCCACCTGGAGAACCCTGAGCCGTCGCTCCGGGTCTGCAGCCATCGGCCGGGCCGCCTCCTGAGTTCTCCAGCACTTCCCAGTCGTCTCCTGTGCTCTCCAGCGCTCTCCGGTGTGCCTCAGTGGAGGCCCCAAGGTTCCACCGGCCTGACTCTGCCATGTCGGGGTCGCCCTCCGCGATGCCCGCCACAAGCTTTGCTTGGACTATTTTCACTCTGTGTTGTTCAGTCAGTTGGGATAGTCCCCAAAGTAATACTACCTTCCCCTTTAGCAGCTTGTATAGGGGTTGGCCCACTGTAAACAGATCTGGGATTCATCTTGTTGTATAGCTGACCACTCCAAGAAAGCTCTGACATATTTTGTGGCTATGCAATTTACTCCATTTCAGGGCACATGCTAGTCTTATCAAAGATGTGTCCCAGGAAACAAATATTCTCTTTTTTTTCATTTAGCATTGTTCAGCTCCTGACCCGCAGCTTGGATCACTCTGAGTACTTTCTATGGTTGCTGATAATGGATTGCCTGTTTTTTTTCCTTCTCATGAAGAAGGATGTTATCCATATTGACTTCAGTTCCAACAAGCCTTTTAAGTGTTTCAGTCTTCTTCTTTTGGGAAATTTCTGCTGCTCTTGTAATTCCAGATGGGAGTCTTCATATCTTCCAAAGGCCGTAAAGAACATGGTTAATCTGCAGCTTCCCTCATGAAGAGGAATCTGGTTGAATCCACTGGCCGCATTAAGTGATGTAAACACTTTGGATCCTGAGAGTCTTGGCATAAACTGGTCTACTTTTGGGAGCATATGCAGTAATTCTCACTTTTTACTGTTCAATTCAGTCGTCTCAAATCAACACAGCAGCTAACTTTCTTTGGATTTGGCTTTATAACTGTTAACATTTCAACATACCACTTTGTTGGCTGGTACATTTTCTGTTATTCCATCATTCTTGGGCCTCTGCAGCTTCTTTTTCATGAGAGACATGAGAGTTTGAGGTACTCATCTGGCTTTGTGAACTGCGCATGAGTGTACATCTTGTTTGAGGATGATTTAGTTCAGTTTTTAACAGTCCACTGGTGTTTTCCACTCCTTTCATTACACCCATGTTTATAGCCTCATGTCTACTGAGTGAACTGCTGCTATGCCCTGTGAATAAATATATTTTGTCCCTTGTAGACTGTAGTGGGCCTGAACCTCCCCATACCTTTAACTTTTCCTACATGGCCTACAAAACATGTCTCTAGAGGGCTGAGCTTGTAGATTTTAGGGACTCTCTTGAAGGTTGCTTCACTTAACACTCTCGTCTGGCCAAGTTTCTATTTTAATGTCAGAGGAATGTCCCCAATGTTCATGATGACAGTCCATCTATCCTGGCTAGCATCTTTGCTAACTTCCCCTAAAAACTGGATTTGTCCATTACTCTCGACAACTTCTCTCACTACTTTAGTGTGACAAGTGTCCTTTCATGTTGCCATTTCTGCATGTGCTCTCAATGCGGGACATTTCAGTCTCTCATGGTGGCTACCACGCCTTTCACAGGTCCTCCTAGGTGACCAGATGTCCCGATTTGTACGAGACTGTCCCACCTTTTTCACTCTAGTCCCGGTGTCCCACAAACCGATACAATGTCCCACCTTTGACTGGGATTCAGAAAAGTCAAACAATTATTTGATATGTGCTTTTCTGAAACAAAGAACACAGAGCTACAGTCATTGTCAATGAGAGCTGCGTCGGCTGTCAATCAATATGCAGCAGAGGCCCATGTCATGAGCAGGATGCTCATAAAATAAAATGACAAGGATTTTGATTCTTACAGATTATTAAGGAAACTACATTAAAGAAAACAGCTACATCATAGATTGGAGAACAGTTTCTAACTGAGTGAGGCCAGAAAAAGGTGATTCTCAGAGAGATGTTGTGAAATTTGCCAGTTATTTTTTCAATTTTACACAGAGGGGAGCACGATGTCAAGCAACATTGCAGAAGTAAGTCGCACATGAAACACAGCGAGAAAACCCTCCTGCCTATCTATAGACTCATTTTTACTCCAACCCAAAAATACCTCCCAGACAGACAAGCTGCAGCAGCCAAGATTACCTTAAATAATTAACTTTATGCAAAGGTTTAATAACGGAAGGGGGGGGGGGGGACGCAGGGGAACATCCTGGACAGGCCTCCAGTCACAGGGCTAAAATTTAAGTTTTACTAAACTTCCAAAAAGTTAAATAATGGCTTTTATAAAATAACGAGTTGTGATAATTCATTTTTGAGCAATAACAGAGACTGATTATTGTAATGCGTGATCTGCGTTAAAATGTATGACGTCATCATAGTGTTGGTTATTTGTCCCGCATTGTCTCACAAGCATCCTGTTGTCCCACAATTGGTTAGTTGAGATCTGGTCACCCTACCTCCTTCTCATGGGAGTTGGTGTCTGTGAATGGGAATTCTTTTGCTGCACATGTGCTTCTGGCAGAGATGTTTGCAACCTTTTCACTCTGAACTTGCTGGATAACCTGAACGTGTGTAGCAGTCAACTGGAACCTCTCTGATAGTTTTTCTTTAATGCCCACGACCATTATATCACAATTGTGCTCCTTTCTTTTAACTGTTAACTCAGTTCTCAGCTCAGTCAAACAGAGCCCATATGCTTCAGCTTTCTCATCGGGAACTTCTTCTCATAAAAGCATACCTGCTTGTGAATCAGGTATGAAATAGTTGTCACACTTTTTGAACTTCTGTTTTCTTATTGAGCTTCCTCTTCAAACTCAAATGGTCTGAACATCTTTTCTGCTTTGCTACTCATTATGTTAAATTAGCAAACAGTCCCAAACTCCTCTGTCCTCATTTAGTTTTGTCACCATTCTGAAGCTCTGCCAATTACTCAGGCTGGTGAACTCCTGTGGCAGATTAAATTTGGATATGGTCATCTGTTCTCCTCGTCAGGGCCACTTCTGACACTATGAAATGTTTTCCGACATCTTACAAAACAAGGACCAACCCGGAGCTCTTGCAGAACATGTCTTTACTGAACACGCCAATAGAACAGCAACTATTTTTTCCTCAGGAGTCTTAGTGCCCACCTCCCATGTTGCATTTACTGACAGGCACAACAAAGGAAATTCCATATTTTACGAATTTTGACACTACTATTTGGAAGGCTGAATATTAGTACCAGCTAAAGCAATCTGATCTACTTTCTGATGAATTTGTCTAATAATTATTCAACCACTCGGGGGCCGCTCACATAGGCTACTGTGTTTAGAATATTAAACTTTTGATTGCAAATATACTCTTATCTTTTTGGCTTCCAGAGGAAGGGGTGTTCAAGGAGATGGTGGTGGAGATTGAGAGATCTCAACTGCCGAAGCCCTTCCTGGGTGGCTACAGGCACCGGTTGACAGGGGTGGAGTACCACCATGCCGCTAACCAGACCCTGCTCAAAAAGAGACCTGACAGAGGCGTTCTGGTTTACAGTCGGAGCACACAGGTAACACCCAACTCTCCGTGTTACAACATATTTTAATAGATATTATAATTATAAAATTGTCAAACTACAAAAAGACCAGAAGAATATTATGGATATCCAGAGCTGCTTTTAAATGTAGCTCTAAAAATACAATATCTACATTTTTGTTTTTCAAGTAGAAAATTCTCTGGAGTCCTCACCTTGTATAAATCTCTTTTTCAGGCTAATTTACTTGAATTGCTGTATCATATGGTGTAACATGTTTCCAACTTATTGTAAAGTCCTGACTTATACCTGAAACCCTGTTTTTAAAATTTAGACAAGAAAATGCTAAAGAAAAACCTTGTTAGAACATTTATATTTTTATTTTTGTGACACTAGTGGCCTTTATTTGAACGTTGACTGACAGGAAACAGGGTTGAGAGAGAGAAGTAAGCCCTGGAAAGATCCAATGGGCTGGGAATTGAACCCGGGACAACCACTACATGGATCCCGGCACTATCCCTACACCACCATCACATCCTGACAAAACACATTTTTGACAAAATTATACGTTTCATCTGCGAAAGATCCTTTAGTTTCAGTTCCTTTGGAAAGTTATTGAATAGTGTTTTTTCATGTTCTGTATAATTTTGTTTAACTTATTAATTATTCAAATACATAAAAATGAATAGGTATTTTTTTAATCTATTAGTGACTCTGATATAACTTTTCAATTTCAGTTGAAGAGTCAATATTGGTATTTCTAAAAATAAATTTATTTTATAGCAGAATATATCTAATTTACATTATCTCTTATAGTAAATTGGAACCTGAATTAGGAAAAAGAATTGAGACAGATCTGAGACTGATGAGATTTTAAATGATAATGGTAAATGGACTGAACTTATATAGTGCTTTTCCAGTCATGCTGACCACCCAAAGCGCTGTACACTAGAGCCACATTCACCCAGTCGCTCTCACTAACGCACACACATTTATACACCGAGACGCAGCTCGGTAGGCAATTTGGGGTTAAGTGCCTTGCCCAGGGGCACACCGACATGTGGCAAGGGGAAGCTGGAATCAAACCCACAACCTTCTGATTGCCAGACGACTACTCAACCCATCAAGCCACAGTCTTTAATACATTGCTACAGTTAAATCACAGTTTACATGCATTTTTTTACACTTTTCATTGAAGAAATGGTTCACCCTCTCTCTATTGCTCACATTTTCACTTGTTCCATTGTTTTTGGGTAATGTTTTGGTATTTCTGTGGCTGTCATACAGCCAATATTCTATCTGTGATCTATACAGGAGAGGAGATCTATCTACTTTGACGCTTTCAGAAATTCCTCTCCAACAAAATATTATAACAATAGAACATTTGACAAAATATGAGGATGGAATGAAATCAAAACTCTAGTTTAATGCTTCCATTGAAATGTTACGCATGGAACATCTTCTTAAAGCGGTAATAATGTTAATGCCAGTGGCAAACTGACAATACTCATCATTTAATAAAACAAATAATTAGCCAAAACCATTTTATTTATAAAGCACATTTTAAAAACAATTTGTTTAAACAAAGTGTGCTACAGTGTTCAAACCGATCAAACCAACACACAAATGATAATAAAAACCAAGAACTAAAATCAATAAAAGCAGAATGAAACATACAAAGACTGCAGTAAAATAAAAGAAACAAAAACAAACCAACTCAAAGCCACTGAAAATAAGTGTGTTTTTAGAGAGACTTGAAAACAGCAAGAAAAGAAGCTTACTGATATTTGATAGCAACTTGTTCCATAACTCTGGAGCCACAGCTGAAAAGGCCCAATATCCTCTTAACTTCAGTCTAGCTTTTGGTTTAACCAGTTTAAGGGTCCATGGAGGCTGAAGCAAGTCAGAGAGGTACGGAGAAACAAGACCATTGAATATGTGTGTTAATGGGTGAATGACTAACTAGTGTAAAGCGCTTTGGAGTAATCAGACTTAATAAAGCGCTGTACAAGCTATTTACCATTAGTGTTTGATATATTTCTGATTTTCCTAAAATTTTTCACATAGCTGATGATTTAAGCTGTTGGGGGTGAGGCTTTGCAGATGATTGTTTCCATACCATGGCACAAAGTGGTCCATTATATACCCGATGACAGATCACATTACTCTGTCTTGTACTGGGAGCCTGAGGTGTACAGAGTGAAGGGTAATGGTGAGACGATTCCCCGTGGTACTCTTATGCCACTGACCACACAGGAAACAAACCTAAAATTTCAAAAACTGTGGTCTGTTTGTAAGGGAAGTGATGGTGAAGACTTCCACTTGTATTTCTTTGAGTTTTGTACACAGTAAATGAAGAAATTCAGACTAAATTGTGTTAAACGCATTAGACAAATGAAAGAAAATAATCTTCACAGTGCTGCTGGCTTTGTCAAGCTTTCAGTTGGTTTGTTGAAGCAGGTGTTTGGTGGCTTCTTCAACTCCAAGCCCGCAATAATACATGAACTGAAATTAGTACTGAAATAGGTTATTTTTTGTGCTTACTCGGGTGGGTCAATAAACATCTCTCCAGAACTTTCAAGATGTCTGATCTTAGGGCAGTAGTTATATAGTTGTCAAGGACAGATGGATGAGATTTCTACTGGAACAAGGCAAGGTGTCTTCCAAAGTACCGGAACCTGTATTGGGTCGAATAAATATTAAAGAGTTGCTGCATAATCTCACATAGCTCATGGTCTACCTCCACAAATATGTTATGCAGATCTATCTTTAACATTGGCATAAAACAAATTCAACATTCCATTTTCTCTGGTGGATCAGTTAACAAACTCTTAAAACATTACTAGGGTCATAGACAGAGGGTGTGGCTAAAATCTTCAGATTTATTCACAAAGGCATAATTGTGTGGAGTCTGTAACAAGTCCTCTGCAACAAGGACATCACAATGAAAATCAGCACCATGTGATATCAAAATACATACTAACACTAAGATAACACAGAGAAACTCTCTAATTTAAATTTAGGGAACAATTATGAGAACGGATTGGAGTTAGAGATTGTCTGTCTGTCTCTCTCTCTCCCCCCCCCCCCCCCCCACACACACACACACACACACACACACACACTCTTCATGCCAGATGTCTCCTCTTTAACTCACTGGGTATTTGGGGTCATATTTTAAGTAATGTTCTAGATTTTAAATGCCCCTGGTAAAGTTACCTGTTTTCAAATTATTACCTCCATGTCCTGAATGTCCTGGAATCATATCTGTGAGACGGTCTGTAACATCGGGAGAGTTCTAACATAATTTTAGGATGAGATAAGAAGCGTTTCAGTGTTTACCTTCTTTCTCCTCAAGCTGACAATTCTGGAAACAGATGGATGGAGATTTTTTTTTTTTTACTTCAAAAAGAAAGTTGGAGACAGAAAATGTGTCAAGTTTGTTACTTATACTATAGTATATGAGATCACATGACTTACTTTAAATCCAAGTTTGCATGGCAAGACATAAAGCATTTTCTCCTTTTATTGCAAAACAAAATGCCAAAAAGTTAGCTAAACAATTTGTGGGTTGTAACATATATAATAAAAGTGTTACAGACTTGATCTAACATAAAACTAAGAATAACTGCTTAGATATATAAACTTTAAAACATCCCACAACATCGATGAAACAAAGGGGGAAATTAAAGAGTTTTCTAAAAGAATAGCATATGATGAGGTCTGAAAGAAGGGAAAGTCAGTTAGATCAGTAGCAAAAGATCATGGGATCTGCCACGTAAAACAGTTATAAATGAAATGCAAGGTTTCTAGGAAAGTTTGCACACACATTTTAGGAAAACTTTAAAACTCTAACCTTCCTGGAAACAATTATTTCACGTTACAAGATAACTGTAACTGTATAACCTTATCAATCTTGGAAATTAACATTTTATGTCACAACATGTTTAGGTGATGATTAGATAATTTCAGGATGTTCCAGCCTTTCTCTGTAATGTTATTTAGATAGCTTAGTGAATGTTCTTCCAGGAAGAGATATCCGGTCTCCACAGGATTTCTCTTTAAGGTTCTAATGGCTGCACCTACTACAGTTTCAGCCTTTCAGGCTCTGTCCAGTGCACTTCTCATTAGAAGGCTAAAACTCTGTCACGAGCTGATAGCAAATTATTGTTAAATCAACAAGCCGTTAACAAGTCAAAGGTACTGATCATAGTGTTGAAAGTCACAGGATATTAATTTTATTCGTTTTAGGATTACACAAGCAAAACATACCGCAATCCTTTACAAATATTAGCATTTATCTTCCACATAGAAGGTTCTTGATAAGATATTTTTTGTCATAACTCATCAATTACTATCTAATGGTGAAATAAACAGAACTATGTTTATAAATGTTTGGGTTAAAAAAGACCCTCAGTCTCTGTCGCTCTGACAGTAATTTTAAATCTATGCTGGCTGCTATAAACAGTATTCAATTGTAGTCCATGTAGCATGATTCACTATGTTTTTCCCTCTGGACCTTATCAGTTGTAGATATCATGAAACTTTTTTTCTGCACATCACCCTAAATACCACATTCCTGCTATAAAATATGGTGGTGGGAGCAAATGCTATAGCAGTGTTTTTCTTTAGCAGGGGAAAGAGAGCTGGTCAGTGACAGCATTTGGATAGATCTATAGACACAGAGCAATCCCAGAAGAAAATCCTGTTACAAGCTGCAAAACCTTTAAACCTGTGGGACCAAGGTTTGGACTTATTTTTTATGTTCTTGGGATTGAGCTTTCTTTAGTATTTGTCCTTTAATATTTGTTTGTTCCTTACTGTTTATTTCCTTCCAGTACACCCAATGACACTCAAATGTGGTCGCTCCCAACTGGTCCGTTTATTTCCTCTTAGCAGCTTACCACTATAAAACACCCTCTAACTTCAACATTAGACTTCAACATTTTAATCTAAATACGGCTGAGAAATTATTAACTCAACGTTGAGACTCGTTCAACGAAACAACGTGGGCCACATCCCAAAAAAGAAGAGCCCCGAATCATGGCCACATGTTCTTGGACACAACCCTAAAAGGGGATCTCCCCAGTTGATGTTAGTAGAAAAAATGTGTTGCCATAGTCACGTTATCTGCTTTATGGCATGTGTTATTCTGTGGGTCTCTTGAGCTGTCTAAAGGCTCCCACATACTCGGACGTACTGTGCGCATACTGTGAGCTGCGCGGACTCTGCGCTGACTCTACTCTGACCTTTTACCTTTCATAGTCGAATATACCTTTTGCTTACATTTCTTGTGACAAATTCCTACAATTCCCACACTTGCTGCCAGCAGGACGAAGCGCGGGAGGGATGGTAAAACATTTGATTAGCTAGTTTAGCACCTAGAGCCATTTCTTTTCCAGCACCCACCGCACATCTTTCAGTACAAACAGAAAGGGACTGTGATGCCGGTCGTCCTTGCAACCGACAGCTTGGAGCAGCTCAGTGTATCAATCTCAGTGTCACATATAAAACAGTTTGATGTGAAGACTTCTTGCCGCCGAGCTGTTTATATCCTGACTATGCATACATGGTCGTAAAAACTGAGCTCTGCACATACATGTCTTTACGGAGTCTGCCTTGAGTATGCACGGACTCCGTGTGGACGTCCACAGACTCATGTCCGTGGAAGTATGTAAGGGCCTTACGTGTAAGCACACTTCTAAATAACAGGGAGAGTTATTTCAGTAAGAATGCCACACAGCCTATGTCTAATTAGACTGGCTTTAACTTTTAGCAAAATGCTACTCAATTTAAACCAACCATAACAAGTACCCCCGTTGACAGGGAATTACTTTGTTATTTAGTTCTTTCTGTACTCATATTGGTATTATTGTCTGTTCAATTTGTTCCTGCATTTCCTCCCTTTCTGCTCTGTCTGTTACTCTCCCTGTCTGTCAGACATCTGTCTTCATTGCTTTCACCTGTTTCCTATGATTATCTTCTGATTAACTCCACCTTGTCCTCATGCTTTCTCTTTCCCTCTTCTCCTCAGCTGTCTGGTTTTATGTTCTTGTTACTGGTTCCTACTCTTTCTCTATGCTAGTTAGCAGAGGTGGGTAGTAACTAGTTACTTTTACTCAGTTACATTCACTCGAGTAACTTTTTAAGCAAAATGTACTTTTAGGAGAGCATTACTGCAATGTACTTTTTAGTTTTACTTAAGTAATATTTTTACTCAAGTATCACTACTCTTACTTACTCTTCCTACGGCAATTAACTTCATAAATAAAGAACAGTATTGTTTTAACCAAAAATGCACCAGAGAGACAAAAACCTAGAGTTTATGTTAAAGTGAGACTTCTTGTTTGTACACAAGCTTTGTTATTTTAATGTTATTTTCTATCTGGTGAGTCATTGGAAATACTTTACACTGTTCTAACATGTTGTATATACATGAACTGCTGTAAGTATCGCTTTCAAGTTTAATGTTGAAAACAATGATTTAGAAAAGTGTGTCTTTTGTCTTAATGTAGTGTGTAGTAGTACACAACTGAATGTTTACTGCATTTTTCTGCATTTTTGCGCCATTATTATTTTGCACTGCCAAAATTGAACTTTTCAAATTAATGCCTTTTTTTGCACCATTATCACTATAAACATGGTTGAACAGTCTGCACACTTTTTAAAAAACTGTTTTTCTCCTGCACTGTTACATTCTTATCACTGCTGCACTCTATATTGTAATGTTATTTTATTTCACTTGCAATCTCATTAAATTGTCGTAAGCTGTATGCAACGAAATTTCGTTTTGTATGCACTCTGTGCATAAAAAAGTCTAAGTATCTTTTGTCTAAAATACCAGAATTTGCAAGTAACTTTACATTTTTGTCTTTCCAATTACATTATTTTTTAAATATAAAATCATCAGGTGTTATGATTAGTTACTCTGTACTTGAGTAGCCTTCCTATGGAATACTTGTTTACTCTTATTTGAGTAATTTCTTGGCTGACAACTTTTTACTTTTACTTGAGTAAAAATATGTTGAAGTAGTGCTACTCTTACTTGAGTACAATTTTTGGCTACTCTACCCATCTCTGCCGGTTAGTCCGACCTGTTCCTTGTTCTATTGTCGTGTTTGTAAGTATCTTTATGCTTTGGGGCCCTTGGAAATGATCAGTAATAAGTAATGACCATTCATTTCTCTTATGATTCCCACATGTGTATTATACAATATTTCTTAATGTGTTCTGTGTGCAATTTTTCCAAGAAAAGCACAGTCTTGTATGGCAGGCTTTGTATGTTTTCATTTTAGTGAACTGGCATGGGCTTAAGCAGACAGACAATGAAAGTGCTTGTGGAACTTAGAAGAGGGCACTTGAAATGCTTGTGCAACTTGGACAATGTTGTGAAAAATGGGAGATTTTAATCAGAAATAAGAGTTTTTCAACAGTTTTTGGTTTTAATCGATTACCTTTTTTACACTTCTTCTCTGCCCTTTGAAAACACCCGTTCACAGGGCACTGACTATTGCACAAAAATGCAAGTACAAATTTGTGTAAATTTGGGTGTAGTAGTTTTTGCCTCTCTCAGGACTCCAGTGGATTTTCCATTCTGTTAATATTGGGCACTGAAAGGTAGCGCTGGACTTCAGCTGTGAGTATATGTTTACATTTTATGTTTTTTCTTGCCTCCATTACCTCCAACCGATGCCACAGTTTGCTACCTAAGAGAAGACAGCAGATCACGTTAGCAAGCATTCTGATAGAAATAATAGTTGTCAAAATGAAAAATAATAGATTACCTCCAGTGATATCAGGAGAAGTGGAACCCTGGGAGATTTCCTCTGAGCTCTGTCTAGAATTCTGTCTAGAAATGGTGTGTGCTGGCTTTGTCATCTCCCCCTGAAGGCTTTGCTCCAACATTTTCATGAGGGGAACCACTTTGGAGGTAGCAACATTTTCCTATGCAGACACCCCAGCAGTGGTGTCATAAAAGGAGACAGAAAAGAAATGCACCCTCCAACAATGTTGAACTCCTCTGATGTTAATGAAGGGATGTCAGTTCGTAGGCAGCTAATGCATCTTTCCTATAAATAAGTTAAGAAACAGTGAAAAATACAGTTGTTGATTAGCAAATCTAATGGATCTTAAGTATGTTAGATTTACCTTACTGTATCGGGAGAAATCAAGTCAAAATGTTCCCACATAGGTGAATTCCTGCTCTTCCCAGCTGACTCCATCCTCTATCCTCCCCTCACTCTCCTCAATCTCCATTTTTCTTTCCCTCACCTAAACACTCCAAACAATTTCCAAACTATCAAAACTCTATCCAAAACCTGAACTGATGACAACTCTCCAACAAACAACCGCATTTTAACTGAATAACGAGGTGCTTAAATGCCTGTCAAATCCTGCAGGCGATCTGAACCACTTCCCAAAGCAGTCACATGGGACGTCTGGGTAGCGAAGCTTCGGATGTCATCGTTTTCAGCTTTCCCCCCTAAATGAAGCAAGCCTCGAAACGCGCTTTGCGGAAACACCCCTTCCATTATTCGACACGCTTCGAAGCCTCGGCTCATCTCCTGACATCCCCATCTTTCTGATATACGGCAGAATTCATGTTGGGTTCTGTGATGGTGGGCTGACCAGCAAACCATCCCTAAACCATGGCACTTTTGACTCCATGCTTCTCTGTTGGTATTAGGTTCTTTACCTGGCCTGCTGTATTTGGTTTATGCTAAATATGTCCTCTGTTCTGCAGTTCTGAGGATTAAATGTTATACTCCAACGAACATTATTCCAGAAGTTCTGGCCTTTGTCCATGTTCTCTTTCTGTTTCACTTCTGTTTCAGTATGTTTTTTTTTTCTTAGAGAGGAAAATGTTCCTCCTTTTTCACATCATGTGACAGTAAACCTTTGCTTGTGCCTCTTTCTCATTGTAGAGGTATTTGATTTCACGTCAACAGCAGATTTATTTTAGCATCTAGCAGTCTGTTCTCAGGTTGAATTTGCTTGGACAACCTGCAGATCTGGGTGTTTGCAGTTATTCTGAATGTTCTCCACTTGTCGAATTTTTTCTGTATGGTGGAACGGCTGATTTCTTATTCTTTTGAGAGCTCTTTAAAACTCTTACCAGACCCATAAACTGCTAAAATCTTTTCTGAAGGCCTACGACAGATTTTTGGATCTCACCCTGGTCTGAACAGAACAAACCTCCACTTGATGTGATACCCCTGTGTAAGGTTTAACCATTTTGTTTGATCAAATCTGGGGATTTCCTTACTTAGTCCTCACCAGAAACTGGATCAATTTTATTACATTTTCCAGAACATTTTCAAAGGTCTTTTGTTCAGTCTTTGTTTATTTATATTACTTGAATTATTCAGTGTAGTAAAATTGCTAATGTACATATCCACACACACTGTTTAGGGTGTTTGGATTTTTAACGACTGTATTTGCAAAATCTACATTGTTTATAGTAAGGAGTCCAGTCCTCAGAGCTACCACCCTTTTTAGATGCATTTCTTCTCCAACACGCCTAAATCAAACAAATGACTTGTTACCAGGCTTCTGCAGAGCTGAAAGACAGAATGCTGATGAAGAATGTTGAAGCAGGGATGCAGGACGGTAGCTCTGAGAACTGGAGTCGGCACGGTAACATTTTTCTTAACTAAAATTCATTAGTGCTTTGTTTCCTCCAAAACAGACAGTTGAGCTGAAGTTTAAGCTTCAACAGTGCTCTGTCAACATGTCCACTCAGATGACTGGCATTGGTTGCTACATGTCCTGTATGAATGACAAGTTGGCAACTCCTGGGAAATATATCACTGCTGAAGAGTATCACAGCAAGAGGCTAAAAGCTGTGAGTAAAAACCGATGTCCTTCTTTGATGCACTCTTTTTTTAACGTAATGAATAATGTAGTATATTACAATAGCTGAGATTGTAGGTTTCTAACGATCCACTTAGACCCTAAAATTTCCACACAATACTGGAATACTGCATTACTTTGATACCCCTGAAAGAACCAGTGCTACCAACCTGCTTCAGAAGTCACCTAATTATTAAATAGATTCCAGCTGCATATAATTTATTCTGAGTCTAAATGCAGATGTTCTCTGAAGGCCTTAGAGGTTTGTTAGAAAACATTAGAGGATGAAGAGCATCATGAAGACCAAGGAACACAGCCGACAGGTCAGGGAGAATGTTGTGGAAAAGTTTAAATCAGGATTTGGGTCTGTAGCAAACTTCCAAGCTTTGAAGATCTCCTGAAGTTCGGTTTAGTCCATCATCTGAACATGAAAAGAGGACGGACCATCTGCAGACGTACCAACACATGGATGTCCACCTAGACTGACAGGCTGGGGAAGGCAAGTATTAATCAGAGAAGCAGCCAAGAGGCCCATGGTAACTCTGGAGCTGGAGCAGCTGCAGAGATCCACTGCTCATCTGTCAGCATGACAACTATTTGTTTGCAGGTCTGGCCATTTTAGAAGAGCGGCAAAAAGCCATAAAGGGTCCTGTTTAAAGTTTGAAACAAGTTATGTTGCAGACAGCGAACATGTACTTATGAACATGTATGCAAAAAGTTATTTCTGGTGAAAAACTGCCCATGACCTTGAATACACAATTCCATCATGAAACATGATGGGGCTGCTGGTTAGAGTTCATGGGAAGATGGATCGAGCTGAAATCTGGAAAATCCAAGAAGAAACTCTGTTGGAGGCTGCAAAAGAATTGGGTGGAGGTTCCCCTTCCAGCATGTTGATGACCCTGAGCATACAGTCAGAGCTGCAATGGAACAGTTTAGATCAAAAGCATATTCAGATTTTAGAGGGCTCTAGTCAAAATCCATAGCTAAATCCAACCATAACAAGACTTGAAAATGAGTGTTCAAAGATGCTCTCCATCCAATCTTACTGAGACTGAGCTGTTTATTAAAAATAAGCAAAAACCACATTTTGAATTCTTTTGTTGTGCAAAGTTGGCAGAAACGTGCCTCAAAGGAACGCAGTTGGAACTGCAGAAAAAAAGGAGCTTCTACAAAATGTAGAAGGTATGGTCAAAGTGGCAGATACAGAGAGCCCTGACCTCAACCTGGTAGACCACCTCTGGGATGAATTAGAACTGTGAGCCAGGCCTTCCCTTCCACAGTGTCTAACCTCAGAAATGATCTCCTGGAAGAATAATCAGACACCTCCATAAACACACTTTAAAACCTTATGGACAAGCCTGCCAGAAGAGTTGAAGCTGTACATGCAAAGGGGGGGGGGGTTGCACCACCATATTAAAAATGGGATGTCATTAAGTTTCATTAATGTCTAAAGTGCAAGTGAGCCAAATACTTTCTAAAATGTGTGTATGTTGGATATTCTTTGTTACCCAGGTCATCTGCCTGCAGTCATATGCTCGCCGATGGCTAGCCCAGGAGGCAGTGGAGCAGCTGAGAAAAGAGCGAACCCGGCGTCTGGCCTGGTTTGAGATGCAAGATAGAAAGTGTAAAGAGGAAAAAGAGGAGCAGCTGAGACACCGGCGCAAATGCTGGCTAAACCCACAGAGCAGAGAGGATTTCAATTTATTGTACCACGCCCTAGAAAGTAGGCCCGAAAGCAATGGGTGGGGTTAAAGGAATCATGTCTGTCTGTAAATTGTCTTGATGTGTAAAGTCTCTTTTTTCCCTGTGTGTGTGTTTCAGAGTGGAGGATTGAAGAGGAGCAGCAGATAAACTCAACGCTGCGAGGGGCTGAAAGAAAGGCCGCTCTGTGCTCGCTGCTGGATCAGGAGACACAGCTCATTGCTGCCATTGGCCGTCATCACATCAACGTAGAAGCTAACAACTATGACAAAATCATTAGGAACTTCCTGAACAAGGTCAGAGGTCACTTTTCTACCCATACTTTTACACTCATGTCATTAAAGTTGGAGAATAAAATCTGTCATGTTCATGAGCTGCAAGCTGATTAACCTTAGCGATTTTAGAACAATCCAGATCTATTTCAGCTTCACAATGCAGCTTAAGTGGAAGGAACAGGTCATGTGACCCTTTAAACAGATCAGTTTCATTGGTGAGTCCCTCTAATCTGCTGGAGCCACAAGGATGACAGGGAAGTGAGAATGCTTTTTATTTTCCAATTGTTGGACATTAAAAGGCAATAAACTGACATAAGGTACATAAGGTAGGTATGCAAGGATTTTATTTTGACTTCCTCATTCTTCCTCAGTATGGATGGTGACATAGATATTAAATAAAGGGAAAAATTGTGCAAAACCTAAGGAGTCAGCGATGAAGACAGAGATGACTCCCTAACAGTCAAGATGTAGGATTGTCATTGGTTGTAGCATTTCATCTTGTTGTTCCTCTGTATTGAGACTGTGTTCAGTGATGATGCCTGGTTTTACCGGTGCAGGAGCTGCCTCCACACCGTCACACTGCCCCAACCAAAAACTGTTTATCATTGGCACAGAGGATTTTACAAGTTTTTCATGGGGACAACCCATAGACTTTGTTCAGCTGCCAAACCCACAGATGTATTTTCCTAACAAATGTGACACTTTTTAAAGGAAAATCAACAGGCGTTCCAGTGATATAGAATATTTTTATTATTGTATTGTATATCAATTTTATGTAATCTGTTAAGGGACCGCAAAAGCAAATTAGTTTATGCTATAATGTGGTGAATCGCATCAGATGGTGACATTTATGTTTGAGCTGTATATTGTCCCCTTTTAAATAACGTTATTATTGTTATTAGATATTGCCAAGAAACACTGTTACAACGAAGCAATATTCACCAAACCAATTTGTAATTTTTGTGCTAAGTTAAAATTTTACCACATTAAGTTTCAGAAATGTAGAATGAGTAGACTGGCAATCAAAAAAGCAAGTGGAACCCTGGGGCAATGAAAAGCTGTGGAGCAGGATTAAAGGTACTTATAGTTTGTCATTTGCAGAAATAGTAACAGAATTGTGTACCTGGTCCAGTGCGCTGCTCCTCATCAGTGGCGAACATCCAGTGGTCGTCTTCTTGAGATGGACACGGTGCATGACGTCAGAGCCAGGGAGCTGAAGGAGCTCTACAATGAAATCAGCGTGTACACTGTTGACAAGCAGCAGAGACTCGGCTACCTACAGAAGCTTAAAAACACAGTTGAGGTAATCTGTAGCAAGATCATTGAAGATGCCACTTCTGTATCGGCTGCTGACACGTTTTTTTTTTCTTTTTTCTTTATTGGACAGGAGCATGAGTGCCAGCTGGTGTGGGATATCATTGATCTGATTGACAGGGAGATGGACTTAATGAGTCGAGAAGTAAAGGAACATAATCTGGAGGGGCTGAGGAAGAGGATCTGTACCCTGTTCCTTCAGTACATCAAAACACCAGCGTTTAACCCCAAAGTTGCCAAATTGCTGAAGGTACGCACTTTGTTTGAAATCCTACGTTCATTTACTTTAGATCAAAGCATGATTCGTTCTGAGATTTATTTTTAGCCAACACCCTTATGTTGTTTTGCATAGGGCCAGGTTGGTTTGGATCACTTTTTTCCCTTCATGAATGAAATCCCCATTTGTAATTTGTATTTTCTCAGGCTGTCTGTCTGGAAATAAAATGAGTGAGATGATCTGAAAGATGTCTGACAGAAAAGCAAAACCAAGTTAAATCTGTAGGGGAAATATATATATATATCTTTAAATTTTGCGTTTTGTGATGTTGGATATTGGTCATAGTAGCCATGTAGGAGGCAAAATGCATACACCACCCTTAGTATTTTTTTTAAAAGGAAAAATGTAATAATGCTACAATATGCAGGATAAGTCTATTCTAAACACAAGAGCTAAATTAACAATCAGTGGAATTTAGGTAATAAAAAAGATGTCCATCAACATGTTGATTTTGATATTGTATAATATGTTAGAATGAGATCATGGTGTAACTGAAAGTCTGTTGCAGGTTCACAAGAAGCCGTCACAGCTGAAGCACAACATGTTCTTCTGCCACGGCTGTCAACGTTACCTCTGCTCTGCCAACTTTGACTCAAGCGCCAATGGCTGCCGGGGTCGTTGGTGCCGATACTGTACCAGACTGGACAACATAGCAAGATCTCGTGATGAAGACTCGCTGTACAAAAGCATCCTGAGGCGGTTGAGAACCGAAGAGCACAGACTAAAAGCAGAAGCTACCATCCCCTTCCTGCTACAGGTAAACACTGCTTTCATGCTCTGCATTTCGGGATTTCCCTCTCATCTATGTGAGGGTTGTTAAACTTACTACATAAAGATTTCTTCAACAGAAGACAATGCAGTTCACGTTTTAGAGATGTCTTTTGCCAAATTATTTGCATGGAAATTTAATTCATCATTAGACATTGTACAGTATATAGAAAGCAGCATAAACATTGCTGGCATTCTGTTCACAAAATGCAGTTCAAAGTCTTCAGCTGATCCAAAATGCTACAGCAAGAATTCTGATGAAAATTGACAAGAGGGATCCTATTTCTCCCATTTGTTTTTAGCTTCCCTTCATTGGCTTCCTGTTAAGTCCAGTGTAGAATTTAAAATTCTTCTTCTAACGTATAAAGCCCTTAATAATCCAGCTCCATCATATATCAGAGCTCTGATTTCCCCGTATGTTCCTAACAGAGCACTTCGCTCTGAGACTGCAGGTCTGCTGGTGGTTCCTAGAGTCTATAAAAGTAGAATGGGAGGCAGATCCTTTAGCTATCAGGCTCCTCTCCTGTGGAACCAACTCCCAGTTTTGGTCCATGAGGCAGACACCCTGTCTACTTTTAAGACTAAGCTTACAACTTTCCTTTATGACAAAGCTTAGAGTTACCCTGTAATGCTACATCATCCACTCTTGTACGTGTCCGTTCCATTCCAGACCACCTCCATGAGTTTGTGAAAAGCAAAGCCTACTACATCTGTAGTTGCTCCGTCTAGCTCTGCTCCAAAGTTTCTTGGAGACCGGGGAAAGCATGTGCATGCGTGATCATTGTCATTACAAGCAGAATGCAAATCTTTTTGAAGAGGATTACCACGTTTCAAATTAAATGTTGAAATGACAAATATGCTTCCTTATTTGGTGCAAAAATAGTGGTTTTCATCTGATATTTAAATAAACCTGTTCATTTTACTGGGAATATTAAAAACAATGTATTTAATTTGTGGTTAACAATCTCTATTTACACCATTTAAATTTGACAAACTGGAGGTTGTTGACGTTCTTTTTCCTGTTTGCTTTGATTGCAATTGACATGAAGCCAACTGTAAGATTACTCCGCTCACGCGAACTGTGCCCCAGGCGGCTCTAACCCCCAACAAAGACGTTGTAATCACAGTGATAGTGAAGCTCATAGCGTTAAAAGAGCCATTTTAACTTATCTATAAATATTAAAGGAAAAAAATAAACTAAAAAACGAGGAAAAAAATTCCAAACGAGTTCTGAATCATGTCAATTAAGTTATTTCAAGGTAACCATGGACAAATCGATGTTAAAGCCCAAGTTGAAATAGCAAACTTATATGTAATATAATTTAAAATGCTTACTATCCATGACAAGAATTTACAGTGAAATTCTGTATTAGGAGTGGAAGTTTTACTTTACATATTAAATGCTTTGTGTACATTCGCCATTGTCACGGAGAATGTGGAACACTTCTCATTAATTTAAATAACAACGTAACTGTTCCATTGATTGGACGTGCACATACGTGAATATAACGGAGCAGTCAAGGATGTGGAATCTAGTTAGAGTGGCTTATGTTAGCTTAGGCTGCTGGAGATCTATTTCAGTTTGCCCACTGTTGTCCAATCTGGCATGATTTATTTCAACTTTTAACTTTATTTTCTCTTAGTTCTTTGCTTTTCATAGGAGGTACACCTGGTCTGCTGTTAAAAATACTTTTGTGACAAATTAAGAGTTTAAAATCGATACATTTGTACACTCACTTCCTTGCTGCTCCTTACTCCTCCTGGTGGTGGAGTGTCTTTCTATGCTGCACACAACCCACAGGCTTGTTGAAAGATTCTCAGACCAGGACCTTTTTGCCATAAAACTAAAACCCCAGGAATCTGAAATTCCCCATGTAAATTTGTATTGAAATGTGTGCTGGGCTTTCAAAAGTCCCAGGCTGAAAAGCATGATATACCTAGCCTGGGTGCCATTCCGAACTTAGTCCCGCCCACAACGTTTTAGGTCGGGAAGTTCGGTCTGGCATTGCTCAATAGTAGCGCGAGTATGCTCGCCCAATATCTGGCGGGCCAATCAAATTGTCAGGGCGGGCTTTACACGATGATGGACAGATGATCAACAGTAACGTAATCAACCACGTCACCAAAGCGCGCTTGGGTTGAATTTGTTTACAACAACGATGGCTGCCGCTGGAGAGTTGAGGTGTGTAGAATGACTCCTTAGATCCTTACATTCTTTTTGCAACACCGGCAAAAATCGTTCACGCTCATCTTCTTATTCTAGGCTAACAGTTGAGTTCTGTTGACAACAACTATGCGTCGCTTAACATATGTCACACACTCCGTTGCTCTTATTAGTTGTAAGTCTATCCAATTGAGTGCAGAGGATTTTTTTTTTTTTCTGGTTCGTTCGAAACACGCCCCATAATCACAGCTCTATGGAGCAGTATCAGACTCAAATTCTGACTAGAATTGAGTATGACCATGTCAGGCTATGATATACCCCTTTAACAGCCAAATTAGTCGTTCTTGTAAATGAGGGACATGTAAATCAGCAAGGGAGGGGCAGCACTGTGTTGCTCCACAGCCAAAGGAGATCTAGTCACTCTGACCCTTTCACCAGGTCACTCATTTAATAGGCCATAAACTGCATTTAATGATGGATCATTTCAGTGGTTCTGAGACGGGTCTGAATGTGTGAATAGTTGCAGAACCACCAGTCACTCCTCTCACAAAGGATTAAATCAGGTGTTCATAACCGAAGAATCCTCTTCAATAAATAAGAGAAGTCCTGTTGTTTTCTGTTTAAACATTTTTTTTAATGTCCTGAATAACACAATCTACACCGACATGGTGATCATCAAACATCTTTTGAAAGTCCGCATTTCCAGAGCCCCTTTTATTAGATTAACTAAATCTGACCTAAACTCAAAGACAATACCAGCAGAGTGGCTGGAGCTGGCAAATCAAACCGTGACTAACATTACAGTATGTTCGCTGTTTCACAGCATTGTGAGATTTGTAGTGTTAGTGGTAAATGTTATGCTTCTCAGCCAGGGTAAAATTATTGCCTGTGGCTTTCCCACATTTAGTTGGACATGTGTCATCTGTAAACATCTCTTTCTCTTTTAGTTTGATGCATAATCAGTTTGAAATGTACCTATACGCTGACCTTTGCATCTGTTCAGGTGGAAGATATTCGCTACCTGATAGAAAAGGTTTGGGCTTCCTGCTCAGCTCTCAATGGCAGCAGAGACCTCTACAACATGGTATTTGCTCGCTGGGAGCGTCAGAAGGACTGGAGCCCCTGGAACTGCATACTGTTGTCCAAAGAGGAGACCTCAGCTCACATACAAGTCGAAGACATCCATGAGGTTTGTTCATGTGACTGATTGTGATTGAAGTTTAAGATGGAGTTAAGATGGAACACAGTTTTTTGATTAACAAATTTTCTCAGGTTTTTAGAGGTTCACTTCATGACCATATCCAGCTGTTCCACTGAATCTTTCTAATCACTGTTTCCAGGCATACAAAACCACATTTATCCAATGGGTTGAACAGAAACACTCGATGGCACGACAACACTTCAGCAAGAACCCAATTATGGCCAAGCACCTGAGCTTCTAGTCAGCTGCTTCCTTGGACAACCAGTTTGTCATCTAGTCTGTTAACATGCTCACTAATAAAAACCTCAGAACATTTACTAACTGTGCGAACTTTTATTATACTATGCTCACTGTTTCTTTCAGGGGTTTTGTGGGTTAAGGTTTATATATACATAACAGTTCATGACTTTTATTTTGTCTCTGACACAAATGTATTACTGACACTAGCATGAATTAAGGTACATACCACGAGCGGCAGCCAAGGTAAGAGTTAAGTTTTTTTTTTTAATCAACACTGAGGCAACAGTAGTAATTTACATGCAACAGTTCTTTCAGTACCAGCTGAGAGTTTAGCTACAGTCATACTTTTTATACCATACTACATTGTGGATGTTGACGCACCATGTGGGGCCCCTCGCACATACATATGAAGTGTATCATATGACTCCATAGTGGATCTTTTGTTTCAGTAACACGTTGTCAAATCACATTTTGCAGGACAGAATTTAGTTTCCAAAAGTCTAACAAGTGGTCACCCAATTTCAAAATGGAAAGTAGTAAAGCAGAAATAATATAGTACATATTTTTTGTTATTTTCTCATGTTAAAAATAATTTATTATTTTGGAACTCAGTATAGTATTGTTTGCGGGTGAAGATTCTCAGTCATCCAGGTCATGGTCATTCCAAAAAAGTAAAAAAACAACAACATCTGGACGTTTTTCTGAAGTTTGAAGACGTTTCACTTCCTATCCAGAAAGCTTTCTCAATCAGTTTTGTTGATAAGGTCCAGCTTTCACAGCACCAGAAAACAATAGAAAGGCAAAAAGCTAAATTCAATAAATTAAAACAGAAAACAGCACCTACACAAGGTGACCAATATACCACAGGAGGAGGCCACCAACATCAATGTCCAGGACAAGTGGGTTAAAAACCTGTCTAGCAGGTCGCTGTCAAAGCCAGAGAGGGATGTACTGAGTAAAGGCCTGAATTTTGCCATTTCTCCACAAGAAATACCCATTGTGGAACTGATCACTGCCACTGAATCTGCCACCAGAAACAACAATCTGGCTGAAACAGAGGCAGAGCAACTCAGGATGAAAATAACAGCTACCCTATCCAGCGCCAAACCACCTCCTACTAATCTCACACCACAGGAAAGTAAAGCCATAACATCGCTTACCCAGGACCAAAGCATCACCATATTACCAGCGGACAAAGGAAGATGCACCGTGGTCCTCGACACTTCGGACTACCAGGACAAAATTCTCACTCTACTGAGTGACACCACCACATATGAGTCTTTGAAAAGAGATCCAACCAACACCTACAAAAAGAAAATCACGGACTACCTCCAACAACTAGAAAAAGACAAGGTTATTAACCGTTCAACTTATTATAGATTATATCCAGGGGAAGACATCCAATGCTTATATGGACTCCCAAAAATTCACAAGGAAGGAACACCACTCAGACCCATTGTCAGCAGCATTAATTCAGTAACATATAACATTACTAAACAGCTTGCTAGTATTTTAGCCCCCCTGGTGGGGAACACACCACATCACATAGAAAACTCCAAAGACTTTGCTAACAAAGTCAAACATTTAAAGATGGCACCAGGGGAAACTCTGGTGTCGTTACATGTCACTTCACTTTTCACATGCATACTTACATCAGAGGCAGTAGAAACAGTCAGGAAACGTTTTCAACAAGATAGTGACCTTAACAACAGGACTAATTTCACTCTGGACCAAATCTGTACCCTACTGGACCTTTGTCTTTCCACAACTTATTTCAAGTTCAGTGATCATTTTTACAGACAGAAGCATGGTTGTGCCATGGGATCTCCAGTGTCACCAATTGTAGCCAGTCTTTACATGGAAGAAATGGAAAAGAGAGCTTTGGAAACCTTCAGAGGAACACCACCAAGCCACTGGTTTAGATATGTGGACGACACCTTTGTCAAAATCCAGTTAAAAGAAGTGGAAGCTTTCACAAGACACATCAACTCGGTGGACAACAACATCAAGTTTACCAGAGAGGATGCCAACAACAACAAGCTACCCTTTCTCGACTGTTTGGTGAACATGGAAGGAGATGGAAACCTCAACATTGAAGTATATAGGAAACCCACACACACAGACCAATATCTTCTTTTTGACTCACACCACCCATTGGAGCACAAACTTTGGGTCATCAGAACCTTACAACACCGGGGCGAGCATGTCCCAACTAAAACAGAAGGGAAGCACAAGGAACAGAAACACATCAGAGATGCTCTCCAAACCTGTGGGTACCCTAACTGGGCTTTTGTCAAGTCAGCAAGAAAATCCAAATGATCTGCTGCAGAACATAATGGTGAGAAGAATAAACGAAAAAACATCATCATCCCATATGTTGCTGGAGTCTCTGAAAAACTCAAGAGGAATTTCTCCAAACACAAAATCCCAGTACATTTCAAACCAAACAGGACCCTCAGACAGAGGCTGGTGCATCCCAAGGACAAAACCCCCAAACCTAAGATGAGCAGAGTGGTGTCTGCAGTTCAGTGCAGTGAGGAATGTTCTGATCTTTATATTGGAGAAACCAAACAACCTCTCCACAGACGCATGGCTCAACACAGGAGAGCTACCTCCTTAGGTCAAGACTCTGGTCTCCACCTATACCTTAAGGACAAAGGACACTCTTTTGAGGGCCAAAATGTTCACATTTTGGACAAAGAAGACAGATGGTTTGAAAGGGCTGTGAAGGAAGCCATCTACGTTAAGAGAGAAAAACCAACCTTAAACAGAGGAGGAGGACTTAGGTTCCAACTCTCAAAAACGTACAATAAAGCTATAGGGTTGATTCCAGCCAATCATCATCTCAATTCTCACCCCCATACGGGTGATCAAAACATCACTTCTGTAAACCAGGCCAATAACGACCCCAACGACTCCCCATTTCAGAGGCATGGACCAGTTTCGGTTCAATTTGCAAGCCTACAATGACCTTAATGACTCCCCATTACTAAGGGGGTGGACCTGTTTCACTTCAATTTGCATGTTATCTAAGCCATTACAAGGCCTTTGTTGGGCAGTGCTATAAAGCTTGATACTCCACACAACCCCAGACATATTGAATTGAGAAAGCTTTCTGGATAGGAAGCGAAACGTCTTCAAACTTCGGAAAAAAGTTAATTTTTTTTTTTTTTTTTACTTTTTTGGAATATAGTATTGTTTAAACACCTATAATCATATTCACAGCACCCTTCGTAATCAACACCCGCGGTAAACATTAGAGTGTGTTTCCAGAGAACTCTTTGTATTTAGCATCTATTGGGATATATAATTATGCTAACACATCCATCCATTATCTATATATCTATATGTTTAACCACGCAGGGGGGAGCTGGTGCTTATCTCCAGCAGTCAGTGGGCAAGAGGCAGGGTACACTCTGATCATGTCACCAGTCTATCAAAGGGCAACACAGAGACCAACCAATCATGCACACCCAAGGGCAATATGGAGATACCAGTGACAGGTTTTATGACTTCTCAGAGGAACTTGGACTACCCACAGGGTACCCACGCGTACACAGGGAGAAGATTTGAACCCAGGCCTTTCTTGCTGCAAGGCAATAGTGCTACCTACTGCGCTAATAAAAATAAATATATACCGGTAATCTTTCTTATCAATCTCAAATCTGTCAAACAATCTGAATCTCTTTCTCAAGGAAATGTATATTTGTGTTCAAGATCATTATGTTATTTCAATTGGCATTGATTGATTATCAATCAATAATCAATGTTTATTGATTATTGTCTGTACAACAGTTTGTCGCAGCTGTGGTTGTTTCAAAGTGCTTTATAAATATAGTAGTAGTAGTTGTGGAACAAGTCACTTCCAGAATCAGTAATTATCCCACAGAAACACACAGTTCCAAATCACACTTTTTCCACAACCTTTTGGTCACCAGCAATTATTATCGGTAATGTATATACAATACTATAAAAAAAAAAATTCATCCCCATATAAATGACTTATGTAAGGTGGACATTCACACTTTAATACCCTCCTTATCAAAAGCTTAAGACCGGTTAAAATATGTCAAGAATTTGCATTTTGCACGGATGGTTCTAAGTAGAGCTTCACAAATGCCAAAAGAAGAAATGAGAGCAAGAGACAAAAAACTTGACCGGGCAATTTGTTGAAAACTGTTCATTACCATGATCCTACTGTTCTCCAATAAAATAGTAGTAGTAGTAAGGGAACTAGTCACTTCCAGAATCACTAATTATCCCTTTAACATGAACAAACACACATGAAACTAACTAGCAACTGTTTAAAGATACATTTTAAAGAGAATTAACTTTCAGCCTTATAAGCTGATTAAAAGTATAAACCTATCAAAATTCAGTTAACCTATCTCTCTCGCTGACAATTCAACGTAAATCATTCTCCGCACAATTTGAAGTTTAAAAACTTTCCAAAATGTTAAAGAAAAGGATTAAAGAAGAAAAGAATGAAGACTCTGAGATCTGTCATTTTATATGAGGTTCCAATGTCTTATATAAACTGATGTGACACACCTTACGTTTGGCGTGGGTCTTATTGAGTAACTTCTCTATTAACCTGACTGGGTCACTGGATGTGTGGTTCTTAATGCAATTCGGTGGACAGGGAACTCTTGGTACAGCATAGTTAATCTCAGAAGATAGTTGCTCCCAAACAACCTAGAAGAATATTTTTGTTGATGGAAACTACAGCATAAGTCAAATTGATCCAACATGGAAACCCATCTCATTGCATCCAGTCACTGACTTTGCAGCAACCCCTCCTCCTGAATGACTAGGTAGAAACATTGGAAGGTGGATTGCATTAACATTGCAGCAATCCCTCATACCAAGTATGCACGTAGTGACTGGAGAAGAAACCTCCATCAGAACCAGGCTCAGTGTGAACGGCCATCTGTGTCGACTGACTGGTGGGTTTAGAAGGCTGAGAATACACACAAAAAGAACACAGAAGTACTGACTCAGAAATACTTTCCGTATTAAAAAAACTAAAACGTTGATGGGAGCCCTAGATCCATTGGTGGCTTCATCTAGGAGATAAACACAGCTAAACAGATAATCTCTAAGCCAGCAGTGAAATATCTATGGGATGTGAAACAGAATACATGTCCTGTAGATAGTGGCAGCAATAGCTCTTTCACTTACTTTACCCTGGAGGCTTAAACACAGGAAGACAGACACAAATGTATGACGTATAGAAACAAAACATGAAGTTATGCCCCCTCCAGGACAGAGTTGCAGGTAAACAGAAACACCAGGCCAAGTCTCACTTCGATGAAGAGAAAAACAAGAGAGAACATAAAGGTTAACGCTTTAAAGGTTAACAACTCCAGTCAGGATAGACAATGGCTGGATATAGGCTAAAGGTTATAACTGATCATAAATATTTTTTTCATTTCAAACACTGAGTTCTGAACTAGCAGAAAAGATTGTTCACTTTAAGAAATACTTGGCTGACTGTGGATTGATGGGCTGAGTAGTTGTCTTGCAATCTATTACCATATAACATAGAAAGGATTCCTGGATCAATGTGTGCTTCTGTGTCTCTGCTCTGTCTTCTGTAACCCCCAGTCGGTCGAGGCAGATGGCCGTTCACATTGAGTCTGGTTCTGCTGGAGGTTTTCCTTCCTGTTAACGGGGAGTTTTCCTCTCCACTGTCACTTCATGCTTGCTCAGTATGAGAGATTGCTGCAAAGCCATCAACAATGCAGACAACTGTCCACTGTGGCTCTACGCTCTTTCATGAGGAGTGAATGCTGCTTGTAAAGAATTGATGCAATATGCTGGGTTTTCTTAGATAGGAAACTTTTTAACCAATCTGGATGATTTGATTAAATTTGACTTTGTAAAGTGTCTTGAGATGACATGTGTTGTGAATTGGTGCTATATAAATAAAATTTAATTGAACTGATCAAAAGTTTAAGACCATTTTGATTGTGCCGGAGTTAGATAACCTGAGTAAATACAAAAGGCCGTGATAGGACTTTTGGTTTGGTAGATGTATTGGTGATGTGAGCTACATGCCTTGAGGGCACTGTTAAAATTCTTGTTAAATCTGAATAATAAAACTGAGACTTAGACTTAGACAGACTTTATTGTCATTCAGCTGCACATTCACAATGTACAGTTGAGCTGAATTGTATTGCAAGACCCCAAGTAATGACAGAAGACAAAAGAGAAAGATTAGAAATATGAGTATTTGAAATCTGAAATAATTAAAAGTATAAAATATAACAGAAACTAATATAAAATAATGAGTTATTTGTCATATGTGCAGAAAGTTTAGATGTAGGACAATATGAATAGTGCAAGTATTTGGAGCAGCATGATGTATTGCAACAATGATGGTGCAAAGAGTACAGTTAGTCAGTGCAATAGAGTTCACAGGGACCATGTAGAGTGACGAGTTGAAGCTGTTGCAGACCGGGTCAAAGTGTCTGTGATCTACACACCCAGGAGTCTGTTGCTGCTGACTCACTCCGCTGCGGCAACATTAATGAGAATGGGTGTGTGACTTGGCTGATTTTCTCTAAAGTCAACAATGATCACTCTTAAATGTCCAGTGTTCTCAGGAGCTATTGCAGTCGCAGCTGAGCAGGGTGCTGCTGATACCTTAATGACAGGTATGTCATATTGTCCCACAAGACCAACAACAGCAATGACCTATGACAATAATTTTTTTCTGCTCATCTTCCTAGGAAAGTCTCAGAAGGTATTTTCCAAATTGCTGGAAGAACATTGGTGCAGCAATACAGATTATTACAACAGGAGCCTCATGAGTCTCCACTTCCAACTCACTATTTTACTGAATGTCTAGATGAGGGGTCACCAACATGAAGATTAAAAGATGACAATATCTATAACGAAATATAAAAATGTGTTTATTTTACATAAAGTTAAGGTGAACTCTGACTCTTCTAGTTTAAAGGTCAGTACTGGTACAGCTACAATGAAGCAGCTCTCATTTTCAAAAAGGTTGGTGACCCCTGGTCTAGATCATCCAAAGCTTTTGGCCACAAACCTGTTGGCACACAATACAACTTGTCTTTTTAGTAATATCTACTTTCTGTTGTTGTTGTGAAAAGGATCATAGATTTGGTACAAATAAAAAAGACCCCCCCCCTTTCAATTCTAGAGTTTATCATATAACTCATTGAATAAAGTTGGAATTATAATGGCAAGGCTTGTGAATTGATTTTCTTTTGTTTTCAACAGAACAAATTGTTTCCAGATATAAACTATTTGTTCGAAAGAAAGTTAAATTCAGGGGATCCTCAACCCCACAAACTTTCACTACCCTACCCACTGAGCCACAGTTGCCCCATATTGAGGTGATAGTGTGTGTGTGTGTGTGTGTGTGTGTGTGTGTGTGTGTGTGTGTGTGTGTGTGTGTGTGTGTGTGTGTGTGTGTGTGTGTGTTGGGGTCATTTCAAGTTGTTGTTAACCTCTGATTTTCATCACTCACACCCTTCCATAGAGATCTTGGTCTGTTGTTTCTTTTATTCTGTTTTTAAATATTTCCTTAAAGGTGCATAGTGCATAGTGCAAGTTTCGAAGCTAAATATTATTTACTTTCTTTCCCATGCATGCCCTTATAATTGCTTGCCACGTAAAATGAGTTATCCTCTATTTGCCACAGTTTCCACTATAGGCTGGATTAGTCATTTCATGAGAGAGTGATTAGGGACGAATTCTCTGGCCGTGTCTGTGGGTGTGAGACGCTGAATACCAGCTAACTTAAATATTTATAGCTTTCTTATCTCAGAAGACATTACGCCTCTACACAAAAGACCTGTGCAGTCACAGCCGCACTTTTCTTCCTCTTCTACCATGCACGTGCACAACACTGGCGTCATTTCAACTTGTTGCCAGAGAGGGTAGACATCAGCAACAATCCTGGAATTTACATTATACTCCTTTGAAGTTTGACTTTAGCCTTTAGGTTTTGGCATAGTTAGATTCTCTGGTGTTCTCTTGGATTTGGATTCCTCTGAGTTCATTTCTGTTTGGCATTTTCCCTTAGTTCATGTATTCAGGTCTTCAACTTGTAGTGCTGCATTCTCCTGATTAGCCTCACTTAGTTCTCCTGCCACTAATCACAAGTCAACAACCAGTCTCCTTAACCTCCTTCATTGCTACACTGTTATCCACCCTGTTGGTGTCCTCTATGAATTTGGGTCCATCTCCACGAAAACCCCTGACAGTTTGTTAGAAAACACGGTTGTTGGTTTCCAGGTTGTCATTTCCAGGAATGCATCGTCACGTTGCTTTTCAGTTTTTATGTATCTTGGATTTGTCTCTTGGGTTTGTAGCGTCTTCTGTTTTAGTATGTTAAATACCTCTCCAGAGCTAGCCTTCCTCCAACTGCAATTCTTCCCATTCAATAACCATTTTTTGTAATTTGATAAGATGCCCATTCTATTGGTTCAAATCATACTATTGGCCATTACATCTTCTCATATGTCACCTGGTTTTGGTGATCAGTGGTATTAGCCACGGGTCAAAGGTCACATATTAAATTTGGCAACTGTTTAACTACCTCTTCATGACTTCAAGATAAGAAGTTAAAGATTATCTGGATGTCCTAGAACTCCAAGAATGAAGTAATTTTTCCTTTTCTGTGAAGACAAATCCCTCAATTTTTTTCCTGTTTTCTTTCAGTTTATATTTTAAGCTGAGAACTAAAAGTATGATGCGGGGGCTTTCACACTCACACAGACTCCTGGGTGTCAACAAGGCAGTAAGGTAAGGCTCATTATTCTCGTTATCAGGAGATTATGCCCACATTTGACTGACCTTCATTAACACAGCCATCAAGACTTATGTCATGCTCATGCATGAACATTATTCAATGATAAGCACATGTTGCATAATTGATTGATTTATTTATCAGTGCACAAATGCTTTGTTACAAAAGAATTTCAGACATTCTTTTTGTTTGACCAGTTGTAAAATGTCATGTTTTTTGACCGGAATAGCACGCAGTAGATGGAACAAGTTTACAGACCCAAACACATTTTAGTGGTAATGAACTTTTGATTGAATGGTAAAAAGTAAAAAAGTGTGATGGAGCCTAGATTTTTCTGTAGAACTTGTAGCTTTAATCACACCTCCAGTTAAATGAGTGATAACATTTTTCTTTATCTGTGTATTTTTCAAGGTTGAATTTATATCCCTCCTAGCTATACATAGCCCTTTCTGTTTACTGAGGTACGCTATCTTGTAGTTATATAATTTTCAAGCACACTCTATCACAATTTATTACCTGTTATTTCTGTTTATTATTTACTATCAGGCACTCTCCTTTAGCTGCTGTAAGAAAGTGAATCTCTGTTACTCAGCAACAGAAAAGGTTAAATATTAATATCAGTCCAGTGAGCCGGACTCTTATTTGTATTGTTTCAATTTTCTAACAGAAATAAAGATGTAAATAAAGCTAAGGACTGGCCAACCTGAGCCACAGCACTTTGGGTGGTCAGCATGACTGGAAAAGCGCTGTATAAGTTCAGTCCATTTACTATTTTACCATTTAAAAAGACTTCCTCCCCCACAAAGAGCCCCTTACTTTCTTTACACCACAAACTGCTGAAGCCAGATTCTCTCTACAAATTTTGCTCATGGCTCAGTGATTGCTGGGCTTCTTTAAAGTCACTGACTAGTTGACAATGATACCGTTCACTGCTGTAACTGTTTTCTTTTCTTTTACAGTCGGGTTTCCAAAATGTTTCTAAGACACAGGAGATGTGAAATAACTTTAGGTACCAGTCCCAGCCTCTCACAGCTCAGTTATCAAAGGACATGCTGTGTGTCTGGACCCAACCCTTCACATTGAGCTTTAGTTCTTTCCATATGATGTTTAGCTGTTATTGAGATCGATACATTCAGAGACTCCTTCATGCTCACAGCTACTCCTTACTGTGAGAAAGTAGTTACATGCCTTTGGTTTGACTGGTGTTATTCAGTTATATTTAGGGTTTTATTCCTTATTCATATGAGGTTATGTATTGATTGAGATAAATGATCATTTATAATTTATGCCACTACCACCACTGCCCGTGAATGTGTGGATCCATAGATGACTGTTTATGGTTTCTAACCTTTGCCCCTTATTTGATTCTGTTCATCCAAAATTAATATTTGCTTGAATCAGTTTATGTGTAACTATTTAGGAAAGGAGTATGGAGTCTTTATTTTGGTCTGCATGATTTGCCTTATGTATAAGTCTGATATTTGACAATTTATTTTCTTAAGGACAGTCAAAAGACCTCTGAAATTCTGTTTGTTTCAGTAAAGTTTGACATGAGGTAAAAGCTCCATTTTGTCATGAGCCAGATGTCTTTGTCCCGTGTCAGCTATGTTGCATAGAGAGGATTTCACCAGGAAATATGGCAGCACTTTACCAGCCCACGTAGTCTGATCCAGCATTGTTTGCAGGCGCTATGATGGAACCAGTTTAAATGTTAATGCATCTATACCTCTCTCTCACCTGTGGTAGAAGAGTCATTTGAGATCGATCTTAGTTTGCCATTAAGCGTCAGCAGCTGTGGGGGTTCTCGTGCATGGCTGGTATAATTTCCCACCCGGGCTGCCATAGCCTGAGGAGCGCTAAAACAACTCAACAAGAAAAGCAACAGGTTATTTGTGCTGGGAGGGGGTTTTCTATTGCAGGTGACAGTTGAATTTAAACCTTTGTCAGAGGCATGTCAGATTTAAGTAAATAAAACTAAAAAGCTCAATTTTTGCACAAATGTTAAAAGTTGAGATTGATCCATTTATTAATCTGAATGTTTAGTATATCCCAACAGTATACATCATTAGTTGAATTACTTCAATAAAAAGATCAGCTAAGTGTCTCAAGATAGCAATGTCCATATTTTTTTTATGGTGGCCCCTTTGATCGAGAGCAAAAGACTGCTGTCTCAAGCGACGTGTTAATGATTACTAAAACAAGCTGAGAATAGCTGTTAAAAAAGTACCGCAAAGATAAAAGTAGGGCACATATTAATTTGTGAAATAGAGGGCTACCGTTCATATCATCTGCATCAAGTTCTCTGATGCAAAGGGGCCATTAGCTACAGCGTGAGAACCGCACAAGGTGAGAATATCTGGGATCAGTATAACAGTAACTGTGAAATCTTCAATTCTTCAATATACTTTTCCTAAAAGTATTTTAATAAAAAAATATGGAGTAGTAGCCAGTATTAGTTATGCTTTAGCATTTTAAACCAGGATGTTGTTCCTTTTACCAGAAGTGAGAGTAAATGATAAATGATGATTATTTAGTGGTTATTAGGTGATTATTATCTAAGTGAAAGGTATTGATTATTAACAATAAGCAAGTATATGATTAATAAACCTAATAAAGAATAATCTTTTTTACACAAACAATACAAAATGCTGCAAAGAATTAAATGAGTGAAAATGAAAGTTGTAAATAATGTATGAAATTAGTTTACTATTGACTTTTAGTAAAGGTTCAGACTGCCTGGCTGAAAACTTCACAGCTTTTCTGTGATTAATAAAAAAGTAAAACCATCATAAAATTTGAGTTTGGTTTTAGGCAAACTACCCTGACAAACTCTATCTAATAATTTTAAAGGGGACCAACAGCATGTAACAGTATGCTGGATGCCAGTTATAGGAGACAAACCCATTCTTATTTTATTGTGCCTTTCCTAAATTTTGATGTCCAACATGCAGTAAATATAAATCTGCATCTTTCCTCTAACTCTACAAAGTGCCATAAATTAAATGCTTTGTCATAATGATATCTCGCTTTATGTTGCTTTCAAGATAACAACCAATAACTGAGGTTTAAAAGTGTTGCTCAAGAATAATTCAGCAGATATGGCCACAGAACCTGGTCCCCTCAGCATCTGCAGGTCAGCGTGACTTTGTGTTTCAGCTTCTTCAATAATGTGATCATGCTTTGTGAAGTTTCACAGGGGAGCAGGATTACAAATGGAAGCACAAAGACAAAGAGAGGAAAAGAGAATGCTGAGGAGCGTGAGCAGAGGGCTGTGGAATTACCGCACCGTTATCTTCATCATCCTCACACCACTGCTGCTGCTTCCTCTTCCACTGGTCGTCAGGACAAAGGTGAGTTTCAGGAGCCCAGCGTCTGCTCTTCCACCGCTGGATCAGAACCTGACAGACTCGATTCAAATGAAGATCTTTTCCAGTAGAATACAAAAAGAAATCTACAGCTGAGGCTCAAATTATTCAAACCCATGGGAGTTTCTGATTTAAAAGGGTTTTTTATTTGATCAAGTATGTTTCTGAGAAGATATGAGACATGCATCTCTCAAAAGACAATAAAAGAATATAAAAGTAGTAAGTTCATACTCTTCTCAGTAATCAAGAGAGAAAATCTTTATTGGCATCACATCTGTAAAAGCCTTCTTCTAATTGCTGCTTGGCACCTTTTTATCTTTGGTGATGAGCTCCAAGCGTTAGGGGTTGGAAGACCTGCTTCTGTCAGAGGGAAGTCAGGACTCTGGCTGGGCAGATTATTACTGACTTCCAGTCAGAAGAAGCATGCAGGTTAAATTAATGGATTGCTTTAAACCTAAATCTGCCAGGGTTAACAGTTTTGGGCTTAACGCTTAATGAAGACGAACAAATTGAAAGAACAACACATCTAAAATCTGATGAGCATGGAGAAATGCAGACTCGGGTAATTTATTTTATGACTAGATTTGACTTGAAAAAGTGTTCAGACTTGTGACTTGACTTGGACTTTAACACCAATGACTGGAAACTTGAATTGGACTTGAACCTGTTTGTTTGAAAAGACTTGATATTTACCCTAAATCTAAAGCTTAAGAGATCTATCATTTAAAAAGTGTGCACCGTTAATTCATTTCACTCAATCAGTATCTCTCTCTCTTTCCCCACTCTGGACGTATGTGTGCGTGAGCTGCAGCACAGCCAATCAAATTAACCAGATCTTTAAAAAAGGAAAAGGACAAAAATGCTCCCAAGAGTACTTTTGTCTGGGTCTCAATATGGAGTTCTGCTGTTGCATTTTTCACTGAATATTCTGGAAAAATATAGTTCAAAGGAGGACTATTCTTGAAGCTTAATTTTACGGTTTTGAAAGGTCAGTTGCACTGGTTTCATCACGATTTGAAATAAATACTGATTTAAAAAACGCATGCTCTATTTTTTACATTTAACATGTATTTCAACATTGCTAAAGACTCGAGACCTGGGACTTGACTTCAGAATTCAGAGGTTTTGTTTAGTAATGCCTATGACTATACTCAGGCTCTCCCTGTGGCAATAAAAGGGGTATTAAAAAACACAGTTTTGTTGGTCTTTTTGTCTTCTAGGAAGCAGAATGTGCTTTTGTGCTGCTTCTGATGGCGACGTACTGGGTGACGGAGGCGATTCCTTTGTCCATGACAGCCATGTTCCCTGCTGTCCTCTTCCCCACATTTGGCATTATGAAGTCGTCTAACGTGAGTCAGTCTTAGAACAGAGAAGGTTTGAGTTGCAATCCCGTCTATTGAGCTGGTACAAAAACACACAACTGATTCCACACTATTATTATCTGTTACCTCTTATTTTATCCCTCACAGTGTTGAGGCATCATTTGAAGCCACTCTTCCGTCTAACACTGATTCGTTTCATTTAGGATTGCAGATATTTGTTTCTGAGCTGCTTTTTCAAGGTATCAGAATAGCATTTAAATCAGGTTGAGATTCAGTCTCTAATTCGGCCGTTCCAACACCTCCCCTCATTTCTTCTTAGGTCATTCTGTGGTGGAGTTGCTGCTGCATTTGGGATCTCGTTCCTGTTGATTTTTCAGTTATGCCCAAGCTTTAACTGTCAGCCAAATGGCCTCTTTTTTGGCACCAGAACACCTTTTTATTCACAGAACTTTATCCTTAACTCAGTAACTGTAATGTGAACATGTCCCGTTGCTGCACAACAAGCCCAGACCATCACCCTTTTACTACCAGCTGCACAAAGGGTTTTCTTCTAAAATGCTGTTTTTTGGTTTTCACTGAATATGGCACAGTGAATATTGGAAAAATATCTTTATTCTGGTCTTATATGTCCCAATAACATTGCTTTGGAAGTGTTTTGGTCAATTTAAATGCAACTTTGTAAACTTGGGTCATGCTACGATATTCTTTTTAAAGAGAAGAGGGTTTCCCCTGGCAACCCTCCCAAGCAAACCAAGTCTCTAGTCTTTCTTTGTTGCTACAGAATTAGTTTGAATGTCCACTCTGGGAAGACTGGCAGCTCGTCCAAATATTTTCCAGTTGGAAATGAACTTTCTGTCATAGAATGATGGACCTAGTTCAGAAATGGCCTTGTTGCCCTCTAAAGATTCCTGGGCAGCAACTGTTGCTCCTCTAAAGTCTTTCTTTCTTGGTATTGTTAAAAAATACACACATACACATCTGCATGTACCAGACCAAAAAAAAAAAAAAAAAAAAAAAAAATGGCCAAACTGCTGCTATTGTCTTTCTGCTAATCAGACATTGATTGACACTTTGTCTGTTTTTCTTTTACAAATAATAACTGAGTTGAATTAATCATGTTTTTTTTAACTTAAAGTTGGATATAGAGCCTGACAAAGATTACATTCTGTTTATTATGCCTTAATTCATGAAACCATTGAATTAAAAGCATTGTTGTTAATATCATAACTAGATGTGTGCATCAATTCTAAGTCTGATGTTATTTTTTTTTGTTTACATTTATTACTGAGTAATAATATTATAATATATATAATAATATCCACATTGCTTTAAGGTGGCAAAGGAGTACTTCAAAGACTTTCACTTCTTGTTAGTGGGGGTCATCTGCCTGGCTACATCCATTGAGAAGTGGGGCCTACATCGCAGAATAGCACTGAGGCTCGTCACTATGGTGGGAGTAAACCCTGCATGGTGAGTACCCCTTACTGTGCTGCTGGATTCTAGTATCTTTATTATTTAGGATTTTTCAGTCATTAGTAGAAAACCAAATCCAAATAAAGTTTTAATAAGCAAAGGTTAATCTGTGTCTGGCAACATTGAACTCCAGTCCATTCATAGGATTCATATTTAACTCAGATCTTAATCAACAATTCTTCTTAAAGATTTAAGAGGCTTTCAAAAAAGGAGACTTTATTAATATATTTCATATATGAAATAGGAGTACAGTTAGTCGACTAAAATGCATCACATGTAATACTAAAATGAATTAAGGTGACTTAATTACATCTAGCTATAGATCACATACAGTAAAAGACTAACAAAAATGACGTTGGAAAATGGAGTCTACAAGTCATTTCAGCATTTAGTTTTGTTTTTATTTGCTGCGAAAAGTCTGAATGTGAAGGATTCTTAACTGCGGACTGACATTGACTGGAAGTTGTCTTTTCACCTTAAAGAAAACTTCTTGGTATTTGTAGGGGAAAGTTTTTGACAGTGCTGACCATCTTATATCTTCATTTACGGGTACTGATTTACCGCTTCCCTCTCTGTAATGTGTGCTTTCACACGGATCTCTCAATCCTCCAGTCTTTGTTTCTTGAAAATCTTTTTAAAAGGACACATATTTTGTCATTTCTGAGCCAGCTGATCAGAAGCTACAGCAATAGTAAAGATTGGTTTGAGCTCGTACTCTGCAGCTTTAATTTTAATTTTCCTAACAAGTCTGAACTGACTATCCAGCGAAGGATTAGAAAGGACTTTGAATAGTAAAAACTCTAATTAATGTATTGGATTGATCAGACCATGACACAGTTGGTAGAGCCAAGCCAAGCCAGATCCTGGTTTCCCTCCATACTGTATATGATATTAATATAGAAAGATGTATGTGATATATTTATGCAGCTATTGATTTGCTCTTTTACCTAAAACAATGTGTAATGTGCTGAGGGGAAAAAAAGTATGTAACAACAGTCCTTGTTTAGTGCTTTCAGAATTTCTGTGATTGAACTGGGCTTTGATCCCTGCAAGAGCACGGTGAAAAGCCTCTCTGGAAAAACAAGCCTGCTAACTTTCTGTCCTTCTCAGAGACGATCAGTATTAAATAGGAAAGTGGACACTACTGCCTCAAAGTAAAGAGGAGAACATGTAAATTTTGTTTAGTTTTTTTAGCATGAAGAAACCTAGTGACAGGTTGTTTTCAGACAGTAGCTACAGTGTAGCTCCCATATATAATCTCCAGTGGTGGGATCTGATGAAGCCCAAAGGTCCATCCATGATCTATACCGGAGAGTTATACACAATGTGCAAGTGCTAAGGCAGAAACATGAAATAAAGAAAAACTGTAGTTCCTCAAAGGCCACAAGAGGTGCGTTTCAAAGTCAAACCTCACTCCATTAATCCTCATTTTAAAATTATTTACTACAACTTTATGACATAGAGATAAAAGTAGGTACATAACCATATATATTATTACCTAAACCTGATCAATACAATTTGTTTGTTAATTTATTGTTTCCAGTCTTTTTAAAACACAATTTTTTCCAGAGAAAGTAGTAAATGTTGTTATTGTATGAAAGACATCTGGCAT
The DNA here is from genome assembly GCA_037039145.1 of Fundulus diaphanus. Taxonomy (NCBI): domain Eukaryota; kingdom Metazoa; phylum Chordata; class Actinopteri; order Cyprinodontiformes; family Fundulidae; genus Fundulus; species Fundulus diaphanus. The sequence goes on from CM073134.1 coordinate 48,452,566, forward strand.
TCATGTGCTTTATTCTTTTCTGATACCATGTTGTTGCCTCTAGGCTGATGTTGGGCTTCATGTCTGGCTGTGCCTTCCTTTCCATGTGGGTTCAAAATACCTCTGCAGTTGCCATGGTGATGCCCATTGTAGAAGCCGTGCTCCAGCAGATCCTGAAGGCCAAAGAGTCAGGATGTGTCGGCAAAGTCAACCCTAACCTGCAGCTGGATGGTAACTGCAGTTTAGCGAAACAGACTAACACACCTTTGGTCTCGTATCTGTGGATCTCTCCTTGATTCGCTTTCAACAATGAATGCAGATATTTCAGATGGAGGGCGCTCCAATCGTTTATCCACAAATAAACAGCCTTTACATTCAAGGAAAAACACACACATAATGTTACCAAGTTTTAAATCTGAAACTGTGATGGTACTCTCGTTTTTAGTCACTCACAACAAAAGCTTTCTCAGAAAGAACGAGTATTCAATTCAATTCAATTCAATTCAAATTTATTTATATAGCGCCAATTCATGAAACATGTCATCTCAAGGCACTTTACAAAGTCAAATTCAATCATATTATACAGATTGGGTCAGATTATACAGATTGGTCAAATATTTCATATATAAGGGAACCAGTTGATTGCATCAAAGTCCCGACAAGCAGCATTCACTCCTGGAGTATGAATGTATTCTTTTTTTTTTTAGCATGTGTTCTATACAGTCAGTAAAAACAGGTACTTTCCTACCTAATTCTTTGTCGGACATTCTACATTTCCGTTTCGGCCTTACCTCCGCTTCACAAATAATGAAAGTATGGAACCCCTTCAGGTTAGATCCAAATCATTTTAGGACCTGCTGAAGATCAGATCATTTTTATATGTTTAGATGTAAAACCCCAGAACTGAAGAGGGTGTATTTTCTTTTTACCACGACTTCAGAGGTTCTACAGTGGACCTCCTGCTCTTCTTAGGGGTCTCCACAGTGCATCAAGTGCCTGCAACCAGCCTTTCCTTGGTCTCTGTAACTGTTTCACCAACCATCTCCATGTTCTCCTTCACTATGTCTAGTAATCTTCTTTGGGGTCTTCATCTTTTCCTCCTGCCAAAATACTCTTTCTAGAGTATCAGCACCAGAGTCAGAATGCTTTAATTGTCATGACATAAGTGCATGATGAAATTGTGGCAGCTGGATGCATGTGAGGAGTGTCTATAAGAAGAAAAATATTATAGAAAAATTTTAAAAGCTAGAAAAGTGATGCATATTGCACAAAAAGAAAAAAACAACTGAATATGGCAGCTAAAATGCATCCTTCATGGTTTGGATTTAAAGTATACAGTCATAGCTTTTTCTGCAAAGAAAACTAAGGAAAAAGCATTTCTATAAAGGTAAGATAATGTTATGTTTATTGATTTCCAGCTCCCTGTTTAGGTTTTTAAATTGTTCTGTTTTCTACAGCACTTTGTTGGCCTGGGGCATTGAAGGTGGTCATTGTTAACGTAGGTCTCGACTAATCTGGCATGGCAGTCATACTAGTTTTATGTCAGATGTCCTTCCTGACACAACCCATTTTATCCAGGCACTGAGGATGCACCATTGCACTCCCAAATGGCTGGATTACAGCCCTAAATGTATAACAGTTATAAATATCATCCATTAAAATCCAACATGTGATATCAAACCATTGTTTTTAGAGTTGTAGAACGGAGTCTTGCAAAGTTATTCATACTTCTTGAACTTTTTCACAGTATGTTACAGCCACAAACTTCAATGTATTTTTTTGAGCTTTTAGTTGACAGACCAACACATAGTAGGCCATAGTAGGCCATAATGTTTCAGCGATAGTGATTTTCTAAACGTTTTACAAAAACATCTTAGGAAAAAATCGCAGGTAGATTTGCAATCTGCCCAGTGAGACAACACTTTGTAGAACCACCTATGGCTGGAGATTCAGCTACAAGGTTTTTTCTACGTATCCCACTCTGCACATTGAGAGAGGGATTTTTTGTTTGCTGAATAGTCTTCCCTCAAGACAATGCTGCCACATCCACACATGATGTACAGTGTTTGTTTTCAAAGAACAGCTAAGTGACTCAGGTTCACTGTTTATTAAACTGGACAGCAATGCTTTTAAATGTGGTCTCACTGCATTTTGACCCACCATTCTCTCAAATGGGCAATCTAAGGTTTGGTAATTTACAATCCGTCTGAATATTCCCATAACTAACTGTGGATGTTAGAATAAGAACTCTAGTGAGCATTATGCTCTGTGAAGTCAGGCTGTATTGCATTAGGGGATGTTTTAAACAATGTACAGTAGACCCCCTGCACTGTTTTCATTGTACCACATGACAAAATTTTGGCCAACTATAAAATTGACGACAAAAGGTAAAGTTAAATATAAATATCACTAGAAAATGGCATATTCACAAAAGAGTGTACTGCACTGAACTATGAGACAACTTGCTCTGATATTTTCTCCTTCTATCACTGCAACCTGTCACCCTGGAGACCAAGGAAAGAACTAGAGAAGCTTACTGCAGAACGAAAAATGTGCCTTCTAACAGGTGCTCAATATCACCTAAGAGTGTGTTTTAACCTCAAACATGACCAAAAATGAGTAGAAAATTCAGTCATAATGATCCTATTGCTTAGACAAAGAAGATACTGTATGTCATTCTCCACCATCCACCAGCACTCTGTATAAAATCAATAAAGTAAAATGTTACAAATCATAATATAAAGAAAGGATCTTTCAACAATATTGAGCCGTAAATGCTGCAGACTGAGAGAGAAATGTAAATGATGTCCATCAATCAAAGCTTCCTTTACCCTGAGACCATAGTGCTCCTGGTTCGTACCAGAATTATTGCCCACCCTTTCTATTTTTCCCAGTTTTGGACATTGGTGAAGCAGTGAAATTATGTTCTTTTTGCAGAAACTGATAGCAGCACTGAAAGCATGAAGGAAGACGTAAGGTATGTGGAGCTTTGTGATTTCTTGCTTATCGCCTGAATCATCAGCGGTCCTGAAATTCCTCCAGTAGTTTCTTGTCATTGCATTGGTGCATCTTCATTAAAATCTAATACAACACTGTTCTGTTCCTCAGCGAGGAGAAGAAAGCTGATGGTCCAACAGAAGACTTCACATGTGTTGAGATTCAAACACAGCTCCAACCTGATGCGGCTCAGGTAGAAACATTACAAACAAGTATTGCTTCTACAGCTTTTGCAATTGTTGCCGTTCCAAACATTTAAAATGTTTATAAATGCATCTTCATGATGTTACAGCTGATGCAGTCGCAGGCTCACCACTGCTTCTTCCACCTCCCCCTTTAGATGTTAACACAGGGAACCTAACTATCCCTTCTCTGCACATGTGCAAAACATTTGAGCTTAGTTTCTCTAACTTTGTCTCCAAAACGCTAAACCTGAGCCGGACCTCTGATAGAACTGCTCATCCCTAATCCTGCCCACTTTGATAACTCTCATTAAAGATCTCCACCTCCTTCTCCTGTTTTTCTGATAGTGTTACTGTCAGAAAAAGACTATGGTGGTAAAAACACAGCAGTTTTTACCACCATTTCTCAATAAACCTTTTAAAAATACGTAACTCTGTGTCCGGCTGAATATCGGGTTTACCAACAGTAATCATTACAGAGTGTGCAAGGAGGGAATTGCTTTTTCATGTAGGACAGGGTCAGTTTTAATGGCTTTTTCCATTAATTAATGAAATAATCAATTTAAAACTATTTCAGGTTATCTTTGTCTGATATTAAAATTGGTTAGATTGGAAATATTTAAGTGTGACAAAAATGTAAAAGAGGAAAAAATCTGTAAAAGGACAGAATTTTCTGTTATAATAGAAATCTGGCTTCAACTTCTTCTTTTCATGGGTAATTTCCTTCTCTGTGTTGTCTTGAAGACTGGAGCATGCGAACCTGCTGCTGACAGCAGGAGTAAACAGGACCTAATGATGTGCAAAGCAATGTGCATCGGCATCGCCTACTCATCCAACATCGGTGGCATCAGCACGCTGCCAGGGACCTCTCCCAACCTCATCTTCTCTGAATATCTCAATCAGTGGGTGATGGACTCGATTACATATATTATACATGGTTTGGATATGAAAAAGAAGAAACAAATATAGCATGTAACAAGCTGCAGCATATGAATAAAAGTGTTTCATTTGGGCAAGCACCAACACTACAATGGTCTGATGTCTGTAAATACTGCTTACATTCAAACCATCCACTTTGAAAACTGTCTTCCCTTTAAGGATTTACCCAGACTGCAACTGTATCAACTTTGGGAACTGGCTCCTGATGTGCCTTCCCATCAGTGTTATCATGCTCTTCCTCACATGGATATGGCTGTACTGGCTGTTCCTTGGCTCAGAGTGAGTGGCAACACACCACCATTATATTAAATCACATGTAGTTTTAAATCATTTATTCCGTGTTTGTCTGCTTGGTTTTACAATCCTGACTTCTTTCTATAGAAGCAAGCAATAATCCCATTTAATTTCTTGACGTATGGTTTTACACACTGTGGTTAACCTCAAACTGACTATTGTGATATATGTACTTATTAAATTGCCGACCTATTTGATTGTCTAACACATTTTAAGAGGGGCATTCAGTAAAAAAATAAAAGCACAATTCAGGCTAGAGAAAAAACTAAAAGGGAAACACAAGGAAAGTTTGTCAGTTTGTGCTCATGTTAAGTAATAATTTTAACCAAAAAAGATAAAATAAAAACATTTTGGGTTGATTATTTCTGTGCTGTAACAATACTTATAGTGCATCAGAAAAGCCTGTTAATTTCCCTTTAAATGACAAAACTTTTGTAAGGAGAATTCATCTTTGGGTCAAGCAGCAGAGTACAGTATTTTGCTTGTGCCCATGGAAACTTTGGTGCAGCTCCCTGTGGGATGGGCTAGGGAGGCATCCACCTCACTGGAAAAACAAGGTCATCACTGGAGGCAGTTTTAATGGAAAGAGATATCAGATGAGATTCTGCAAACTGTGGTGATCACCCCCACTCTGGGCCAAACTCTATCCTCCAAGGCGTCCACTCTCGACCCCGTGGAGCAGGGGCCTCCAGACATTTGGGAATGGAGAAGATGGAATAATCTTCCCAGGAAACACTCAGATCAGCTTGGATGTACTCTTTGTGGCAGAGTGACCAACACAAAGTCTGACTTGTGATAAATACTGGTTGGAGAGTGGGGTGCCCAACCTGCAGCAATGTTTTACCAAGCTGGTGAGAAGGAGGTGTCAAGATGTTGAGCAGTTAGCTCATGTGCTACTGATGTCCATGCTTGTTGAAGAATTAAATTCCCTATATGTCCCACTTCCTCCAAATTCGATCATCCAATTGAATAAACACCAAACAGGAGTCAATAGCAGAATGAACTGTTTGACGTTGGCGGAGAGAACACTGCAAGTTTCTCATGGCCACGGCTCACATGCTGGCATTGCCCTTACAGATGTGGCAACATTTAAGTGTGATAAACAGGCTTTTTAATGTATAGCATTATCTGCCAAGAAGCACTGTTACAAAAAAAAGAAGAAAAAAAAAGCAACCAGACACAAATTTCCTCTTTTTGTGTGCTAAGTTTTAATTTTAGCAGGTCAAATGCATATAAATGATATATGCCATTGTGTTTCGACTCACTCACTTCCAAACCATTTATGACAGAAAAAAATAAAATAAATTAAGTCATGTGATCCACCATGGCGAATATTATTTTTTAGAATTGATCCATGTGTTTTTTTAAGCCTGTCTTTAACAGCCAGTTATGACTAGTGACTGTCAAATGTCATATGTCAGCAGTACAAGGAAATCTGCACATATGAATAGTGATGGTTGCAAATGGTGTCATCATTCGGCTTGCCTGTATCAATAAATGTCTATTTTGGGAATTATTTCTATTTTCTCTTTCTTTTTACCGTGCTTTAGGAGCTTATACTATTGGTCACTCATTACCTAAACATAGAAAGCCAGTTACTGGAAACATTTGCAGGGTAGCTGTGATAGGATACTGATTGCAAAGAATGTGCTAAACTTTAATTCCCTTTAGTTTTATTCTAAGCCTGTGGAAAAATAAATCAATGTTGGACAAAACTTAACAGTTCTGAACTTTCTCTTAATCTGAGCAAACTGAGTGTACAAACTTAAAACCTTTGCATGGAGAATGTATTTCAGAGACGGAGAGAAGCACCCTTATTTCATATACTTCCTGATTCCCAGCTGACACCTACACACTGTCTCCACAGCTTCAGGTTCCTGTGGCAGTGTAAAGGAGAGCAGTCTGAGAAAGAGAAGGCGGCAAGGAAGGTTATAGAGGATGAATGCAAATCATTGGGAGCTATGAGGTGATTACTTGGTATTTCATTCTTACTTAGATCCATTCAGTAAGTGGATCAAATTTACTTTGCATTTGTTCATGCATGCTACATAAACAATCCTTGCAGTTATTTACACATTTATTTATCCATTGGTCATAATTCTGTCATTTTCTCGCTCCAGCGCCCAGGAGATCTTCACTGGCATGGTGTTCCTGCTGATGGTGGTGTTGTGGTTAACCAGATCTCCAGGTTTCATGCCAGGCTGGGCTTCTCTCTTTCCCCAGTGAGTCACACTTCTTTATCAAAGCTCTTCTTCCTTTGTGTGTGTGTATATATATATATATATATATATATATATATATATATATATATATATATATATATATATATATATATACGTACCTATTAAATCTGAAGTTCCATCACACCATAATATGTCAAGGTACATTTCTTTCCTACGTGCTTCAATAGCAAGCTACCATACTTCTTTTTTTGAAGATGTGTCACCGCTTATCTATGAGGCATCTTCAGCTCTGACCATTGTTGGAAGTACCAGGGTAATAACTTGTAGTCAAAACAATCACACTACAAGCACTGTTAAAGTCACTAATTGGGCAATTAGGACATGCAAGTCCCTGGCCCTACCCTCTATTGGTCGAGCTAAATGGAAGGCGGGGTCAGTGACCCACGTTTCCTAATTTGCCTCATTAGTGACTTTAACTGCACTATCAAAGTGCTTGTTCTGATTACAACTGTTAATCCTGTTACTTCCTACACTGCTCAGAACTGAAGAAGCCTTTTGGACAAGAGGTCAGACATCTTCAAGAAACAAGAGAAAGATTCCGGTTGCCTTCTACTTAAACACGAAGAATAATGGTGTCCTGTATGACTGATTAACACTAGCTTTCTTCTTCACTTTGAAAGTCACTCAGGCTACATCACTGATGCTACAGTGGCCCTGCTGCTGGGCCTCATCTTTTTTATCGTACCTGCCTATGGACCTGACAGGAAATATGGTAACAGCATTTAATGTTCAAAATAAATAGGTTGTTCAAATTTGACAGTCTTTATCTTATCTTTACTGAAAAAGATGACTTAATCCCACACGGAAACCGTACCTAAAGGATCTAGAAAAGAAAAGCCACAGCTAATGTGAAGTACAATGTTCTTTTGTGAAACTCTACAATAAATAAAATGAAAAGCAACTAATATAAAAAATCTATAAGATTGAGAGCAAAAACAGCCATCAGACCAGTTGTGTTGAATTTAATGCACTACTTTATGGACATACAGGTTTCCAGATCCCAGAATTCAGTGTTTAAATTGAACAAACACGGTACACGGTTAGATTTTAACCAAGAAATATCTGCAACAGCAACATATGTCTGATTTGGGTATGTTTCCAATTTATATTTCTAAGTAGAAATTATATAGACCTACCTGCTATAAGACACTTTAATAAACTAGTTAAATTCTCGCCCAAAAATGTAAATGTATCTGCTCAATTAAATAAATTTCTAGCTAAGCTTAAAGGTCACTTTGCTCTTTAATGACTGCAAGAGGCTTCAGCAACCATTTTAATGGTCAGTGGAAGAAACTTTGACCAAAGTTAGATCGGTATTTGTCAGGAGGGATTACTCACTGTTTGATCAGATATGTGACAGAGAAACGGGGGGTGGGGGTGGTGGGGGGGGGGGGGGGTTCTGCTTTGTTTTCAGCATTGAAGTTTCTAGCCTCAGGAGATTGTAAAATTGCCTTCTTGTCAAAAATGTGTATCTAATGATGGCATTTGGTGATGCAGCTTTTTTTCTGACTGGAACCACGTCCCAGGACACAAGCATTTGACTGCTGGTCCTGTCCCCTACACATAAAACACATGTGATGGGAAAAGCAAACCTCCATGACCCCCTTGACCATCTGCCAGGCTAAAGTTCTGGTCCACTGACCTTCCTCCATGCAACAAGAGGCATGTCAACCATGACAGCCCCACAATGACCAGAGATAAATTAATTCACGCCTGGCACAATGGTGCAGGTTTTTTTACTACCTCTGTGACCTCTGGAATGGTAATAGACTCTAGCTCCTCCACAGAGTACATGGAGCCAGGATTAAGGAAGTCTTCTAGCCTGTAGCCGGGCAAGCATTCCCGCCTCCACCCAAAGCAAACAAACACAGTTTGGGGTGCTCGCCATTTTCTTGGTCTAAGTTTGTAGGTAGTTTTCTAAAACTTTCTCAAACTCAACAGAAGCTGTTTTTTGCATAGCCTCTCCAAATGTCCTGTGTGGCAACATAATCACAGGAGTATTCCAAGCCTTCCACCATGTAAAGGTGATAATTATACATAGGGGATATATTTGTTTAAAATACAGGTTGCAATAATACAACATATTAAACTGAATTCTGTGAAGAGTAATAATTAACAAAGACATATTTAATGGTAAAACCTATTTGTTGCTAATATAAGAAACACTGACTCTGTTGGGCATATCAGATAAATAAAAATTCCCTTTCTTTCTGTTGATACAGAGGCCATGATCTCCTGGGAGGAATTTCAAGCCTCCATGCCATGGAAGGTTGCCCTGCTGGTTGGTGGGGGATTTGCACTCGCTGAAGGAGCAAAGGTTGTGTTTAACTTTTTCAGTAAAACAAATGCCCTTCATACAAACATGAACAGCTTTCTCCAGGTCACAAGAGTTTTAAAAAAATTAACCTTAGTAAAAAGGCCCAGATGATGAAGCTAGACCAAACTACAAAGGTTTGGTTGTCAAATATCCCAGTATGATATAGTCAAGTATAGTGTAGTGTACAGTATATCTAATATAATGCAGTCGCTGAAATTAGCAGAACTCCAAAGTCAGTGGCAGCTTTGTCACCAAATAAAACCGATTCTGATTTTTGTTCATTCAGAGAGAAAAAAAAGACAATGTCGATGGTTAGTGGTTGGTGGCTTTAACGATAAATAAATCAGCAATTCATCTGCAGAGAAAATAAATTTGACATTAAGCTGAGGTATGATAGATCCAAGTGACAATAAGGAAAAAAGCAGAGGGCCTGAAGTGAAACTGTGTGGCACTCCACACGAAAGGGGAGCATTAATTCAATTCAATTCAATTTTATTTATATAGCGCCAATTCATGAAACATGTCATCTCAAGGCACTTTACAAAGTAAAATTCAATCATATTATACAGATTGGGTCAGATTATACAGATTGGTCAAAAATTTCCTATATAAGGGAACCAGTTGATTGCATCAAAGTCCCGACAAGCAGCATTCACTCCTGGAGAAGCGTAGAGCTACAGGGAGAGTCATCTGCATTGTCCATGGCTTTGCAGCAATCCCTCATACTGAGCAAGCATGAAGCGACAGTGGAAAGAAAAACTCCCCGTTAACAGGAAGGAAAAACCTCCAGCAGAACCGGGCTCAGTATGAACGGTCATATAGAGGAGAAGAACCATTGGGCAGTACAGAACAAGTGAGCCAGCCAGGGAAGAGGTGAACCACTTCAAAGCTGTGCCATGGATACCAACACAGGCCTAGTCCACATGTAGCAGGGTTTAAAAAAAAAAGAAAATCCGGAGTTTTTTTCCAGAAAAGTTTTCTTCCACACCAACCTGCAGAAATACGCCACTGAGCGTTTTTTTTTTAAATACACCAGACACATAGGGGGCAGTGCACCACAAAACTAAAGCTTATGTCAGCCAATCAGAATCTTTCAAAACATCCACAACTTCCGGTTAGGAATGAATCATGGCGCCGGGAGGTTCGATCTTGTGGACAGATAAAGAAGTTCAGCTTCTTTTAAACACCATATTAGAATACAAAGTTTATTAAACTCAAGGCAATGTCGATTGGGAATTGTTTTTAACTCCACCATATGGCCAAGTGTATAAACAATGGTCGCACATGTGTGATGCGTCGCAGCAATATTGGTTGCAGACCGTGATGCGCCGGACATTAATGTCCGTCTTTTCAGGAACACACAAAGGCTCAAAACCGGAGCGTTTATAAATCTCCACTTTGGCTGGAGTTTTTAGGATCATTCGTTTTAAGGGATGTATAACGCCGTTTATGTGTGGCTGAAGGCATAACCGAATAAAAATGTATTGTTTTCTCCAGATATCCTGCTACGTGTGGACTGGGCCATAGTCATGTAGGTGAGACAGGTGTGTCTTTAAAGACCGCCAGGGCCGGCCCGAGCCTCTTGGGGGTCCTAAGCAGAATTTGACTTGGGGCCCCCCTCCCACCACGCAGAATCACCTATGTTAGAAGATTATTGATACAAATGTCACGCGATAATGTTATAGCAAATATTATAAACGAATACAGTGAGGTTATCTATTAATACAAAATAAATAAATAAACAATACTTAAAATACTTCACTCTTTTATTAAAACTTCTGAATACAAACTGTCACAAAACATATTACATAAATTATTTCATCATCATTCATTCATTCATTTATATCACTTGTTTAAGCTATTCAATTGTAAAAAAAAAAAACAAAAAAACTGGGGGGCCCCCTGGCCAAGCAGCTGCTTAGTTCGCTTGTGAGACAACTGACAGAACAGTGTTGTTATGAACTTTTAATGAAACTGGGATTGGATTTTTTTTCTGAAACAGTATTTCTTTCTAAAGATAGTTGAATTTTCATTAAGACATGGCAGATTAGATATAGGTAAAAATTCCTTTCTTTAACAAGTGGACAGACCACTGCATGTTTAAAGGCAGAAGGCACAGTTCCTTAAACTAAGACATGTGTTAATAAAAGAGGAGATGAGGACCAGCCAATTTCCCATTTCAATTGTGGGAAGAGGGTAAAGAGGGCAGTTTGTAGGTTTCAACGAATGAAGCCCTTTTGGGGAACCCTGCTTGCTATTTGAAAGCTCACTTGTGCAGGATATCACTGGCTCGATGAATAACAAGAAGCAGCTTAGAGAGGGGCTCATCTTTTATGAACGCAACCTTTTTGTAAAAACGATTACTGTGTGTTTCTGCAGGAGTCAGGCCTGTCCCTGTGGGTGGCTGAACTGCTGAAACCTCTGGGTGACCTGCCAGTCTTGGCCACTGTTGCAGTTGCCTGCATCATTGTCACCACACTGACCGAAGTGGCCAGCAACGCTGCAACCATCACCATCTTCCTCCCCATTCTCTCTCCTCTGGTAAATTACCGACGCAGTAAAATCTACTTGGTTTGAAATACAGTCTGTTTGTATGGGCAGTGCGTTTAAAGTTTAATTATAATTTGTAATTAGATTTTTTTCCATGGGTGTTTTATGCAGTTAGGTAAAGAAAATACATTTATCCTAATCCTTAAGCTAATAACTTCAAGGGCATAAAAGGTGAATTGGTGGACCGATGTATGCATTTTACATCCAGTTCATACATATGTGTGCAGGATCATTGCCCTGTGAGAACACCTTACTGTGTCAAGGTCTCAACTACCCAAAGAAGAATTTCATGTCAATTCTTTTTCATTATACCACTGGCAGCAAAACAGCCCTGTAGAATGATACTACTGCTACCCTACTTGGGACGTGGTGCATCGTTTTGGGGTTCAAAAGATTTACTAGACTCCTCACAACAACCATCTTTTCACTGTGGCCAAATAATTTCATCTTTTGTTTCATCTGATCATTAAGCCTGTCTCCAGATGGAATTTGGCTTGTCCTTGCAGCTGTAAATTTCAGTCCAGGTTGAAGGTGTTGACTAGTGTGGCTGGGTTGTTCCTGATCATTCTAACCAAATGTCAGATGGTTGAAACTTGGACACAACTGGATGCTCAACCAGGACAATGATCTTAAATGCACACCATAACTGGTTCTGAAAGGTATGAATTATGGAACTAGGTCTGCAGACCATAAAGAATCAGGGCAACCCATCAACACAAGGATAAAATGGTAATCTAGTAACTGAACACAAGAAAACTTGAGTCTTTTATGAGCTCTGAGAAGGACTGGGAACATCACAAGGGTTTAAGCTTAGCTGTCTCAACGTACCTTTTCTAAAGATGTTTTATGCCGATCTAATAAATCTAATCCAAATTGTCTGATGCAAAACATACAAAAGATAACTATCCCAGTTCTCTCATAGCCTTGACTTCTGATTGGTCTTGTTTCAGGCTGAAGCAATCCATGTCAACCCGTTATATGTCCTCATCCCCACCACACTGTGCACATCCTTCTCCTTTCTGCTGCCAGTGTCCAATCCACCCAATGCTGTTGTTTTCTCATATGGACACATTACCATCATGGACATGGTGAGTCCTGCATAAACGAGCATGAAAACAGCCTCTAATATCTTTGCATTCTACACACCGTAAAGACTACAAAGCACAAAGATGACATTATTCTGTGGTGCAAGTTCCTTGCCTTATTCTGGTTTCTGTTGCAGGTGAAGGCAGGTATTGGTGTCAATGTGATTGGACTTCTAGCGGTCCTGATGGCTGTGGCAACATGGGGAGTTCCCCTCTTTTCTCTTGACACATACCCTGACTGGGCACCAGTTCTCCCAGACTTTAACTCCACATTGCCTTAACATCTCAACTGTCTCAGGGACATCGGTGTCCCCACGGAACGTATTTTTTACTTCTAAGCGTCGTAGTTTGTACTAGAGGCTTCTATTTTAAAGACTCTAGTTTCAAAATGATCGTCTAGGCCCTCCTCCCTTGATTGACCCGTCTTTTGACCAACTGCGTTGGTCTGCGGTTGAACCGGAGCCATTATTATTCACCATCGCTCATTTCTTAAAGTCCCTCCTCCTGTTTTCATACATGTTACTCGGGTCAGTCAGTGCAGACGCTCATTCTGACGCATTCAGCTTGTAGCCAATAACATTGCCATCACGTGGATGTATCATTTCTAGGGGTGGAAATTTAAGTCCCCACAGTGGCTGCATGCAAAGCAAATCAGTTTTCTGCGTCCCGAGTACGTCCTTCTGCGTAGAAGACGTTTTTCTGTGTCAGAGGTTTATTCTTGCCCTACTGTATTTCAATCATGTTGACGGTGAATTTGTGGGGACTGGGTTCCTTTGGGAATGACCTTTCAATAGAGTTGTCCCTGATGTGTCTGTGTAGCAGTAACTTCTGAAGTTGGCATGTCCAGGCGTTTGCCATTTCGGCAGTTTGGACACATTTGGATAACTCTGGAGAACATGCCCACAAAAAAACAGGACTGACTTCATATTTGATCCTGTCATAGAAAAGACTTGTCTCCTTTGGCTCGTTTATTTTTTCAACCAGTACCTCCTTGCATCAGTCTGCAGCTGCATCATATAGACATTTTTTTAAAAACGAGAACAAAACCTTTTTATATTTTGTGTGTTCCAACTTACTAAAGGTTGGCTATTAGTACAACAAACTGGACTGTTCAGTTATTTAAAGTGTTACCTTTTGCCAAGCTTTTGCATCTACACCAAAGGGTTCAAGAACAGCATGTCATTGAATTTGGGTATGCTTTTTAGGTGTTGGCATTTTGGAGGTTAGTGTTAAGATGAATAAAATGTCAAGCACAGTTTGTTTGTGCGGGTCTAGCTGCTTCAAGCAGAATGAAAGGGAAGCTCTGAAATGGTCCTTTTCTTCATACAGTGCAATGAAAAACTGTTTTCTTGGCTTACAGATTTCTTCTGTTTTTGTTTTCCGTCACACTTAACTCTTTCAGATTATCAAAGGTAATTCTGATACCAGACCAAGACAGCCTGAGCAAATACAAAAAGAAGAATTCAAATGATGTATTTATTTATCATGGAAAAAACTGTCCAAACCAACCTGGCCCTGTGTCAAAAAACGTTCCCCTATACAACTAGCTGTTCCATGTTTGGTTCCAACGGCCATAATCAAAAGTTTAGCATAGAGCAAAAAGGTAGTTCCACACAGAACTGCCACGCTCACAGAATTGGTCAAGAGAGTGCCCACTGTTAGGTCATGAGGTTCTTTACTTTCTCTGAACCAACTTCTGCTCCGAGTTCCATCAGCTCTCAGAACCTCTTACTGGGAAAAGGAGAAGCACTTCTTAAAAAGTGGAAATAATCAGTAAAGCTGAAGTTGAGGGACCCACAGACTGAGGCTAGGAGATGGGAGAGAGCAGACGGCTAAAACCATTAGATACAAGATCGGCTTTGTGAATCATCCAGATAAACAGACTTTTCACTGCTCCTTAAAAAGCACCAGAAAGTGTGTTGAAATGCTTCTGTTTTTTGACAGAAACCTGTCTGTTGGGATCATTTGAACCCACACGAATGACTATTTCATTAATAACATTTTGATCAGAGTGGAGCAGACCTGGAAGGTTTGGGAACCGCAGAGTAGAACGTTTTGGGGTCCTTCTCTCTCCCTCTTGACTGCGAGCCAGTGTAGATGGAGTTGGCAGGGGAGAGGAAATGAATCAGCACAACAGGTCTGGCAGGCACAGACATACAGCCCCTATTAGCAAGGTGCTTTAGGTGAAAGAAGTTGTGGTCTGAGAGAAAAGACAGTGATGGCATTTTGTGAGGCTGCAGGCTTCAGCTGGGTGGCATCACAGCTCTGTGGTGGCCATACAGGAGGAACAGGTTGTAAATCAGTCGGCTGCACTCCCATTTCATTATCAAGCACGAAGACGTGGTTTGAAAGATTCAGGCTAAGTGGAGGAGGGAGGGGGTTTAAGAACGGGTTCTCTCCTCTGATCAAGAGCCAGCGCTTCTCTCCCAGATCAGAAGGCATTGGGAGTTGAAGCTGAAGTCAGTAGTTGTGATGAGGGTTCCCACAGAACTGCAGCAGAGCCATCTGTGTGGATGACTGTATCTCCTGTTGGATAAAAAAGGAGCTGCGCAGTCAGGGGAAAATGCATTTAAAACTATTCTACATTGGGCCTGTTTTTCAGAGTTCTTAAAATAATTACGTTTGCCTGAAAAACATGTACTTGTGAGAAAGGAGTAGAGACAGCCATTCTGAGCAGATTCAAGGTCAAGGTCTTCAAAAAATGTCAAAACAACCAAATGTCCTCTTAAATCCAACTATCAGGGAAAACATTTTTAAAGGAATGAAGCATAACATTTAAGTATAAAAGGAATTAGCTGTAGATAGCCAAGCAGAGAAGTCAGCTTTCTCTGTTATCCTAAAATGTGTTTTTCTTTGTCTAAGAATCTGATTGGGCTCTCTTCTTCTGCCTCTATTCTGAGCCAGCGTTAAGAGCTCTGTCAGAGAAGCTGCCCCATTTTCCACATGTAATTCAATAACTGTTGAGTAAAATAGGTTTTAGTCTTTTTTATCCTATTTGTTAGGTTTTCAGGAAGAGAGAGTTCCAAAACACACTAGAAGAACTTCATTGGTTGGAAGCAAAAGCCTAGTTCAAGGTCTCAGACATGCAGTGAAATATTTTTGTAGGGAAAGAACAAGAATGCAGTTGGGGGAGTGGTGTCCCATGGGTTAGAGCAGGGTACTTGCATCCTGGGAGAGCTGCACGTTCCCCAGTTGGAATCCCACAGACTGCAACCCTGGGTTCCTGAGTAAGAACCTTAGCCCCCCACTGCTCCCTAAGGGGTGGGTTAAACGTGGAGGACAAATTTCATTGCAAAGTACAAAGTTTCAATGACAAATACAGATGATGATTATTATAAGATCAGATATTCCTTTATTGTCCCACAATGGGGAAATTCGGGCAAACACGACACCGCTGCACACAGTTTATAGTAGTGAAAATAAGAAGCTAATTGAATCTAAAGTTAGTTCTAAAGCATTTTTCATTCTCAGCCAGTCTCCACCACACCAGAAATGTCATTCTGGTAACATAATGAAAATAAAAGCAGCAGAGAATGAACTTTATCAGAAAGACCAAAAACAAAAGTTAAAAAATAAATGCCAAGTAAATATTCCACAATTATTGAAAATATGGACTACTCAGGTAAAATAAAAAATATTCAAGTTAAACAGTAGAAGAACCGTGACCAAAAATAATACCATCCTATTTACAGAACAATATGAGATAATATGAAATATGCATGATGGTACAGCGACCTGCAGAAGCGCTCCTTAGAGCATCTAGGTTGCAGCAGTCTGTCACTGATAGAGCTCTCCAGCTCTGCAGCAGCTCCATGCATGGGGTGGGAGACATTGTCCCTCAGGGATGTGATTTTCTGTACAGTCGTTCCATCTCCCACCATCTGCACTGAGTCCAGGGAGCATCCCAGGACAGAGCTGGCTCTCCTAAGGAGCTTATCCAGCCTCTTCCTCTCAGCTACAGATAGGCTGCTGCTCCAACAGACCACACCATAAAAGATGGCTGATGCCACCGCAGAGTTAAAGAAGGGTCTCTCTGCATGAAGTATGCATGTTCTCCCTGTGCATGCGTGGGTTCTCTCCGGGCACTCTGTCATAACTTCTGTACTTCTGTAGGTGGCAGCTTGGTGCAGTGTAGAGGGTGAACAGAAATGGTGTTAGCACAGTTCCCTGTGGTGCTCCTGTACTCCTGGATTGTGTTGAAAGCACTGGAGAAATCCTGATGGTACCTCCAGGATTCTCCAGGTGGCCAGAACTCGGTGCAGCAGGTAGATGATGGCCATATATTTGTATTACAAAAACTAGATTTTTAAGCTGGCATAAAAAAATACATCCAGTTAAAGAACATTATTTAAACATGACAACATAGCAAGGCCATAAAAAAACTATGGAACAGCATCTGCAGGATAAAGATTAATTCAGCTCAATCTGCTGTCATAATAACAGGCATTTTGGTTAGATTAAAAGGTCTCCAAATGTGCACATCTAGTTACAAATGTGTATGTGAAAGCTGAATTTCTGAAATTGTATATTATCCCACACTTAAAAAAAAATCCACTTTTGTGTAAGTGAGGCCTGCAGAGCGTTAGATGCTCTTCGATGAGAGTGTTTCTGGCAGGCCGGCCCCTCCTGGGAATGTTCCCCACTCTTTCTTCCAGTTGTAGATAATGCCTCTCACTCTGGGTCATTAGATTCCCAAAGTCTTACTAATGACTGATAGATGTCAGTGACTTTGTATAATCAAAACCAAAAAGTGCTTCATCAGTCATGGATAACATTTTCAAATCTTTTTCCTCTAATAAGTGAAACCATTTATAAACTGCTTTTTTATTTGCTCAGGTTAAATTTGTCAGATATAGCAAGCATTGGATGATCTATTTCTCGTAAGATGAAAAAAAAAAGCTAAACCAGAAGAAATCTGTAAGGGGATAAATATGTTTACACAGCACTATAACCTCGGCCATCCCAGCTATGCTTGAAAGAAAATCTGATTCTGTATTCTGTTGGTGAAAAAGTCCAACATGTGTCCATCACATTGAGACTCAGTCCCATTTATAATGTTCTACATGTTCACATTTTAAAGCACTTTGGAGCCAAGATGTGCTTGACGACTGCTAAAACATATTTGACTGAGTTTTATTCTGAAGTTATTACATTTCTCCAGCCGTGGACAACAGGTTTCCGTCACAATCTTGTATTTTGGTGGCAGAGGTTGGTAAAACGTTGCACTTCATGGCCAATGATGTTGTGATCCATCTGTCAGATACCAGCTGCTAGAGCCCTGGGCTTCACTGTTGCTCCATTCCTCTGCGTTCTGCCATTTCTTACAGGATTATTAGCTGATTTGTGTCTGAAGCTGCATGAAATAACTGTTTCAACTTTAACGGTTTCACCTTTCCTTCAGTGCACTTCAATGTATTTTATGAGACAGACCAAAACAAAGTAGTGTATAATTGTGCTGTACATTTGGCAGGTGGATCTTATTAAGGGACATTATACCTTAATGAGGCTGTACATAAACGTATGCCACACTTTTCAGATATAACAAAAACATTTTCCTTTTACTTACCAGTTGTGCACTACTTTTTGTTATTCTTTCACATAAACTTCAAATAAAATACATTGGAGTTTGGCATTGTAACATGACAAAACAAGTTAAAGTTCAAGGGGGTGTGAATATTTAAGCAAGCCCTGTGTATTTGCCTTTTGGAGCCACACAGGTGCAAACATTACTTTCCAAAGTAATGTTCTGAACCCATCATGTTTCTGATCATTTTAAACAGTGGACGTTTTCGTGTCATTTTGTCTAGGAGGAAATGCACATAAATATCAGTAACTGGTAAACCTGTATGTTTTTTGGTTTGTTTTGGTGCCACCAAGTGGCTAAATGTTTAGAAATATGGCTTAATACAAGTACTGGAAGAGAAAAAGAGCAATATGAGCCACACTTCTGTTTGAAACATGTCTAAAATAGTTCACATCATTTTTGTTTATAGTTTTGTATTAGTACTGTAAAATGTAAGATTTGCACCTTGTGTCAAACAATAAAAGAATTTACAAATGTAAATAAATGGCAAACAAAGTAATTCCAGTTTTGTGGGGCAGTAGAAAAAGGGGTTTACCTTCAAACAAGCAGCCTTTACTGACCTGCATGTCTTTAGAGTAAATGAAAGTGAAGCCAAATCCTTGTTTTTGATGCTAGTTTAGGACTGTTTACAGCAATGACCTTGAGCACACAAAGGACACATGCTATGAATGCTTTAATTCTGCTTTGCAGAGGAGAGAAGCAGAACATGCCTTCCAATGGTTCTATAAAACAATACTTTTTGTTTAACAGCAATAGAGGTTAAACGTGAACAAACACTTTATATACTTTTTATACTTTTTATAACCCAAGCTTGTGTTGACTGGTTGGCATTGATTTTCTCTTTGAATTATATTTCTAGGCTAAAACTGTTTAATAACATGTTGGAGGTGTGAAATACATGAACAAGTGTAAGTAAAATCCAAAGAATGAAATCAGAGTGAGTTTGCACACTGTGCAATGAATAAAATATACACTGTTCTGTGCTACAAGAGAAGCATAGAACAGTGCAGGACTATACAACATGTAGCGGTGCCCTCATGCAACCATGGTATGATGGCCATATGCCAGGCAGTACAACCGCCTGACTTCATGCAAACCCAAACTGTGACTACAATAAAACACCAACTGATGTTATACCCGAGTTCAAGAGCCACTAAAACACATCCAGGGAACATTTAACCCTTAATCAGAGGTTCGGTTGCACAACACATTAGGGGCTATTTCATGTAACTAAATAAACCAACATTTCTTAATATCTAAAGGATTAGCTGCAAAGCAAGTTCAACACAAAAGGCCAAGTCACATAACCAAGTTAATACAGAAACATTTATAAATACAGTACATAGATATAGGAATTCAAGCTCTCGTTGTCCCAGCCAGCCTTATTAAGATGCAGTACGCCCTGAAAGTCAAAGGAGACATAAGCTGTATGATTAACCACAGCAATGAATAATCACAGCAAGCCTAACATGCAACACACGTCAGCTAACACAGCAAATGACTTCATACCAACAGAGTCAGGCCTCCTAGACATGAGGGCCAGGGGTTATTAATTCAGGCTAGTGTCAAACATGGAGGAAGCCACACAAGACAAACAAGACATAAAATAAGCAGTTAGTCTGCCCTTACAAGACACACTTCCTTGTCTTCTGGACTCACGAAAAATAGATAAATAATATTCCATCAAATCAACTCAAAAAGGACATTACTAAAACAAATAAAGGAACACTTTGAAAACTCATCAGATCTCAAATGGAGAGCACATCATGCTGGATATCCATTCTGAGATGTAATGGGTAATGTGTTAGGAACAAAAGGATGTGTCAGGTCTAAGCACCTAGAACATCATATAAACAGGGAAAGAAAGGCACAAAGACAATTAGTTTGGTTTCATTCTCAAGGAGAGTAGCAGAGACCCCACAGTTACAATCTCCTACCCACTCTGCCGGTCTCAACGTTCTCCTCGATTTTATTAAGAAAGGGGCGTGTCCCTAGTTACAATGACTGAGGCTGTACTGAGGGGTGGGGAACAGATAGTTTACAGCCTCAGTTGTCAACAAAGATACACAGCTGAGTAATCACGTTCAGTCAGCACATAATCTTGTAGCTGAGTCTTCTTGTTTCAGGAAGGGAAGAAACAGTCTCTTCTGTTTCTTCACAGGGACATGATTAATCTATCATGTGAGTAATATGATTATATCAGAAGCTTACATTACTACATCATAACAAGATAAATCGATTAATGAAGTATAAACATTAATCTCAACATTTCCCCCTGTTTATGGTGTATAATGTCAGATGAAAAATACTATTACAATTTTCACTAAACAGCCACTTCATCGACGATTTTCGGCTGCTAGATCATGGAGTAGCAGCAACATTACCACGTACACTCGGAGGGGTCGTGAGTTTACACCTGGTCGGCTGTGATGGACCGAGCAGCAAGGACAGTCAGGCACCGGTATATTTTCAAAACAGGGTTCTTTTATTTAACCCAAAAAGGATAAAATGTACAAAAATGGATCCAGAAAAGAGGTCAAAGGAACAAACTACTCAAAATAACTAATAACAGAACTAACTCAAACAAACTGACCTGCCTCTATAGGACAAAGAGGAACTTAAATAGTGGCTGAGCAGTCCACAAAAGAAACACATGGGGTAAAACATACACAAACCTAACTAACCCAAATGAAGCAAAACCCACATTTCCCCCCATAGACTGATTTGGTATGGTCCAAATCAGCTCAGCCCCTTGGCCACCTGCTGGTTCCTCAGCCAAGGGACTAGAGCAACTGAAAACTCAAACAATCATAACAAAACGGGGTAAAGCAAAATGTGCACACTAATTTTGAAATACAGTGTTATGATGATAAATTCCAAATAATGAAATGGCTCTGTAAATGAAGCCCTATATGAAAAAGAAACTAAGTTACATAAATGGTATTTTTACCACATCTGTGTGGCTGTAAATGCAGCCATCACACACTCCCCCTCTTCAGAAATCTCGCTGGAACAGCGAGAGAGACAGTCCGCAGTACAGTTGTCTTTGCCGGGAATGTGGTTTACTATGAACCGGAATGGCTGGATTGCGAGGTACCACCGTGTGATCCTCCCATTTGTGTCTTTCATCTTCTCAATCCATTGAAGAGCTTTGTGATCCGTCTCCAAAATGAACTCCCGTCCGAGCAGATAATACCTGAAGGAATCCAGAGCCCACTTAATGGCCAGTGCTTCCTTCTCCACTGTTGAATAACGCAGTTCTCTTGGAAACAGCTTGCGGCTAATGAAGGCAACCGGATGGCGTTCTCCAGGTGGTCCCTGTAACAGAACTGCTCCCAATCCTCTTTGTGAGGCATCAGTCTGCAGAATAAACAGCTTATCAAACTCAGGGCTATGTAAAACTGGGCTCTTACTGAGTGATCTTTGCAGGTCCTGAAAAGCTGCTACCGCCTCCTCAGTCCACTGGATTTTGTTTGGACTCCGGGAGCCAGTCACATCTGTCAAAGCAGCGGCCCTGGCAGAGAAATTAGGAATAAAGCGGTGATAGAACCCTGCCATCCCTAAGAATGATCTTAATTGCTTTCTTGTCCCTGGCAGGGGACAGGACTCAATGGCAGCAATTTTATCCACCTGAGGCTTTATCACTCCATTTCCAATTACAAATCCAAGATATTGAGTTTCTGCTTTGGCAAACACACACTTCGATGGATTAACAGTCAAACCAGCAGACTGGAGACGCTCCAACACTTTCTCCAGATGTTGAAGATGTTCTTCCCAGGTTAAACTGAAAATAACAATGTCATCCAAGTAAGATGCTGCAAAAGCAGACACGTCAGATAGTACCTGATCCATCAGTCTCTGGAATGTAGCCGGGGCACCATGCAGCCCAAAAGGCATTACTGTAAACTGAAAGAGGCCCGAAGGGGTCCGGAAGGCCGTCAGGTCCCTTGAGCGCTCTGTGAGTGGTACCTGCCAGTATCCCTTACAGAGATCTATGGTGGTTAGATATTTGGCCTTGCCCAGGCGCTCAACCATGTCGTCGATGCAGGGTGTTGGATAAGAGTCAAACTGGGATATTGTATTCAGGTGCCTAAAATCTATGCAAAAACGTATGCTGCCATCCTTCTTCGGAACCAGGACCACCGGGTTGCACCACTCGCTCCTTGATGGTTCAATGATTCCCAGTGACAGCATCAGGTCAACCTCCTCCCTCAGCGAAACCAGCAGACGCTCAGGTATTCTGTAACTCATTCGTCTCACAGCAGCTCCATCTTTTAGCACAATATCATGCTTTACAATGTCAGTTCTACCAGGGTTCTGCTGGAATACTTCTGAATTACACAGATGTCTCACCTGAGTCTGCTCTACTTCAGAGAGGTGGTTGAGGTCCAGGTCTTGAGGGATGGGTGCTGGCAGATACTGCTCCTCCACTTCCTCATCCTCCTGAACATCTTGGATCAATAAGACTTCCACCGTTTTTGGCCTCTCCACCCACTCCTTTAGCAGGTTGATGTGTAATACTCTGCTTGAGCGGGGCTGATCTGGAATGGCCACCTGGTATGTTGTCTGTCCCAGTTTCTTTTGGATCTCATATGGCCCCTGCCACTTTGCTAGCAGTTTGCTGTCATCACTTGGAAGGAGCACCAGCACTCTTTGGCCAGGACTAAAGGACCTCTGCCTGGCTGACTGATCATACCAAGCCTTCTGGTGCTGTTGTGCTTCTGCCATATGAGCTTGCGCCAGTTCTGTCATCTTTTCCAGCCGCTCACGCATCTGGACAACATAAGATGCCACATTAACAGTTTTGGACTGTTCCTTGTCACCATCCCAAGTTCTCCTCAGCAGAGAAAGGGGACCCCTTACTTCATGGCTGTATAGCAGTTCAAAAGGTGAAAAACCTGTTGAGGCCTGTGGTACTTCTCTATAAGCAAAGAGAAGGTAAGGTAGCCATTGATCCCAGTCGGTGCCCGTTTCATTGACAGACTTACGCAGCATCTGCTTCAAAGTCTGGTTGAATCTCTCAGTGAGGCCATCAGTCTGAGGATGATATGGAGTTGTCTTTAAGCTTTTGATTCCAAGAAGCCGGTACACCTGTTTTAACAGACTGGACATGAAGTTAGTTCCACGATCAGTTAAAATTTCATCTGGGAACCCAACCCTCGAGAATAGCTGCACCAGACAGAAAGCAACTGCTTTAGCTTTTATGCCCCTCAAAGGAAAGACTTCAGGATATTTTGTGGCGTAGTCCGTAATAACCAACATGTAACGGTTGCCTGCTTTACTTCTTTCCAGAGGGCCTGAAATGTCCATTTCTAGCCGTTCAAATGGAGTGCTGATGATTGGTAAAGGCTGGAGAGGAGCTCTGGAGGGGAGTTTCAGAGAGGATTTTTGGCACTGAGGGCAGCTTTTACAAAACATGGCCACATCCGCCTGCAATCCAGGCCAGTGAAAATATTTTTTGATGCGGGCAATGGTCTTATGTTTTCCAAGGTGGCCAGCCCATGGAACGGAGTGCCCAAGAGACAGCACTATCTCCTGGACTGCTTTGGGAACCACCAGCTGCAATGCTGACCCCTGCTGACGGTAAAGAATGCCATTCTTTAGGAAAAACTCCTCCTTGTTGCTGAAATCTTGCACAGACCTTTGTTTTCCTGCTCTCTGAAAAAGACATGCTAGCGTTGGATCATCATGTTGCATTTCAATAATGTTGTTGGGGATTTTAAAACCCAAAGGCAACTCTGGCTCAGTAGAGGATAATTTAGGAGTGTTTGGGAATTTCTCCTGCCTCTTTTGTCTACGTGACTTGCGAGATTTTCCTGGTTCTGTCTCCAAGTCTACATTATAAAAAGGCAGGGCACTAAGTGTATGTGAAAGTTCCTCTTTTCTCGTGGCTTGAGCTCTGGTTACTACAACATTACATGCCTGACTAGAATTGAGCAAGTCGAACAACACAGGTAGATCTCGACCCAGTATAGCAGGAAATGGCAGATTCTCTGCAACGCCAATATTTAAAAGGTAACTTTGCCCTTGTACCTTAATATATACATCTGCCGTTGGATATGGCTTCTCATCCCCATGAACACAACGAACAGGGATGGTCTCAAAGACATTGACTTTATTTGGTGG
Organism: Fundulus diaphanus; assembly: GCA_037039145.1. Taxonomy (NCBI): domain Eukaryota; kingdom Metazoa; phylum Chordata; class Actinopteri; order Cyprinodontiformes; family Fundulidae; genus Fundulus; species Fundulus diaphanus. The sequence goes on from CM073134.1 coordinate 48,476,862, forward strand.
CACAAAATTTCTGTGCACAAGTGTTTGGGTACTTCCTGAATCAATAAGAGCTTTCAGTGTTTTACCATTAAGCTCCACTGATGTCATTTTCAAATCGTTCTGAAACTCCACTTTAGGTTCAGTCTTTCTGGGCACAAAACACATTTGAGTTATTTTTGCAGAGCTCCTAGGACACTTTGGTTTTGTATGACCCTCCATTCCACACAAATAACAAATCACAGTTTTGGCTGAGGCTCCTGTGGGCATATTGAGTGGCTGGTTCTTTAGATGTCTACTCACACCAGCTCTTGGGTAATCAGGTGTAGATTTCTGACCATCCCTCATTTTCCATGCTGTTTGGCTCCAGGGCTGCCCTTTTCTCCTTGCTGCCACAAACACATCAGCCAAGTGTGCAGCCTTCTCAGCACAATCTGGGTTATGTTCTTTTATCCAGACCTGTAACTCAGGAGACAACATTCTCAAGTATTGTTCCAGAATCACAATTTCACCAATCTCGAACAGTTTTTCCTTTTGGTTTGATCCACTTCCCATACAACTCCTTCAAACGGGCATACAGTTCTCTTGGACTCTCATCTGGCTTTACATCCAAGGAGCGAAATCTTTGTCTGTATGTCTCAGGGTTGATATATTTCTGAAGGATTGCTGCTTTAACTTTATCATATTCTAGAGAGTCATCCATGTCCATATGAACATACGCACCTCTTGCATTACCAGTGAGCAATGGAATGAGACGAAAAGTCCAATCTTGTTTAGGCCACCGGCAAGCCAGAGCAATGCGCTCAAAAGTCATCAGGAAGTGTTCAACATCATCATTATCGGTCAACTTCTCCAGTCTGGGTTCATGAAAATGAGACTGACCTGGTTGAGCATACATTTGGGAGTTACTGGAGCCAGCAGAGGGAGGATCATCTAATTCTATGTGCTCTTCTTCTGGTGGTCCAGACGTAGTCAACTGAAGCTCAGAGATGGGGGGGAGGTGCGAGCTTGAACTTCCACCTGTAACATCTGAAACTGATGCTGCAGAGCTCTAAAACGTTGTTCTTGGCGAGAAGAGTCTTCCCTCCTTCTTGCTTCCTGGGCCTCCTGCTGACCCATATGAGAACGAAGAATGGAGATCAGTTCTGACATTGTCGGCTCCTTACCTTGGCCCTCAGTGCTATCCACCCCTCCAGAGGCTCCATTTTCCTCTCCTCCATTTTGTCCATCTGCTCCAACTGGTTGGTTTTGACCATCTCCTTTTGCTCCTTTGCCACTCCTTCCAGCTTTATGCATGGCTCACACAATGAAAGAATTTGGGGAAAAAAAAAAAAAAAAAAAAAAAAAAAAAATCCTGTGCCTTCAACTGCTTGGTCCCACTCCTGACACCGCTGTGATGGACCGAGCAAGGACAGTCAGGCACCGGTATATTTTCAAAACAGGGTTCTTTTATTTAACCCAAAAAGGATAAAATGTACAAAAATGGATCCAGAAAAGAGGTCAAAGGAACAAACTACTCAAAATAACTAATAACAGAACTAACTCAAACAAACTGACCTGCCTCTATAGGACAAAGAGGAACTTAAATAGTGGCTGAGCAGTCCACAAAAGAAACACATGGGGTAAAACATACACAAACCTAACTAACCCAAATGAAGCAAAACCCCCATTTCCCCCCATAGACTGATTTGGTATGGTCCAAATCAGCTCAGCCCCTTGGCCACCTGCTGGTTCCTCAGCCAAGGGACTAGAGCAACTGAAAACTCAAACAATCATAACAAAACGGGGTAAAGCAAAATGTGCACACTAATTTTGAAATACAGTGTTATGATGATAAATTCCAAATAATGAAATGGCTCTGTAAATGAAGCCCTATATGAAAAAGAAACTAAGTTACATAAATGGTATTTTTACCACATCTGTGTGGCTGTAAATGCTGCCATCACATGGGCAAATAAAGTTTCTATGTTACAATTGTCTTCTTCTTCCTGGTCATCTGCATCCTCACTGGGAGCCAAAAGAGGATACTGTTCCTGCGGAGGAGCTATTGCAGTTGTTATTAACTGCTGCGTTAAACCTCGAAGACATGTAATGCAGCAGCAGCCGCAAAGGGTCAAGATGGCGGCAAACACAGCTTTGGACACAAGCACCGATGAAATAAGGGTGCGGTATTTTCCAAAAACATCCAACCATGAGTCACATGGACGTGTCCACGCCGGAATGCTCCTTCATTTTACCATTCAGTGACCGTAGGCCTTCGAGGGCGACAGTGAGACTGCCGTCTGAGGCTGTGTTGTTTGGAATAATAGTACAACGTCGCTCACCAAAAATTGTGCAGACTCCTCCTTTTTCTGCCAGTAACATGTCTAGAGCAATTCTATTCTGAAAAGCCATGAGTGAAGTTGCAGCCAGTTGTCCACGTACTGCTTCAAAAAAACTCTGTGTCCAATTTCCTAGTCGTTGTAGCGGCCTCTTGGAATTAACAGTCAGACGCAGGGAGTTCCAAACAGGTGTAGTTTAATCTTTACTTTTCTTGTGAAAGACACCGTGAAAACTGTAGTATGAAATACAAAGATACACAATTGTTGGACATGCTCAACTCTTGTAGAAAACCATCAGCATACAAAGTTCTGTTTTTAAACAAACATGACATTCTACAACTTCTTAAACAAATTAACGACATCTCTTATCACAAATCACAATTGCATATATTCATACCTCATTCTGCTCTCCAAGGGTGCTATCTTAACAATTTTCCTCAAGTTCCTTCAGGATCAAACACTGTCTCATTGGCCGTTTCTCAATATGCGTTCTTGAGCGTTCTCGTGTGCTCGTGACACGTCATCAGCCTCAGCCCGAGCACTGTTCCGATTGCCGAGAACGCCAAACCGAGAACGCGCCGAATTCCCCGGATGTTGTTCTCGCCCGCCCTCTTTATCGAGCATGCATCAGAGCAGACTTGTGCGTTCTTCAGACTGACCGCTTGCCCAGAATGCACCGTGGCAAGATAATTTTTAGGCTTTTTAGAAATTAAAAATGTTGTTTTAAAAAAAAAAATTCAATAAGATTAATTGTGGTGTAGTATATAAATAGTTTTGAATGTTAAAGAAATGCTAAAGAACTGTGCGTCTCATGACGTCACAAGTACGCTTCTGTTCCAATACACCATACGTGCTGCGTGCTCGCGTTCTTGTCAAGTCCGATCTTCCTGTGTTCTCGCCAAGACCGGACTTGACGAGAACGCGAGTCCATACTCGCGTTCTCGTGAATTGAGAAACGGCCATTGTGCTTAGTAAGAACAGGAAGTGCTACATATAACAAAACACACGAAGAAGAAATCTACCGTTCTTCAAAATAAATGCATAAATTAACCACTAGCTGTCACTATTAAACCCATGAGCAAGAAGGATAATTTTATCATTTAGTAGCCATTTACACTCCCACCAAATCCTGTCACAATGAATGAACAAGGTAATGTGTAAAGGACAAATTAGTTGGGCAGGATTTCTTGACTCTACTAAATGAATGTTGCATAAAAGTATCATAGAGCAAATTTAACTGTACAAAAGTCAATTTTCCAAAAGAAGAACCAATTTCTGGATTGGCCTCTCAATAACCGAGGGTTTAGAAGAGGAATTTGACATTTGCTCTCCGACTTGAACTTTGACTCGATGGACCAATCCATCACTGCCTTGAACAGTTTCCACCACTCGTCCTAGTTGCCACTTATTCCTTGGACGGTTATCATCTTTGATAATGACAATGTCCTCTTTCTTGAGGTTGCGCTGAGCTGAGTGCCATTTCTGTCTCATGGAAATGTTTAACAAATATTCTCTTTTCCAGCGGCTCCAGAATTGTTCAATGAGATACTGCACTCTCCTCCACCTTTTGGTGGCATATAGGTCCTCTTTGACAAACACTCCAGGGGGAGGGAGAGCAACCTTAGATTTCATCGTAATGAGATGGTTCGGTGTTATAGGCTCCAATGCTCGAGGATCATTGATTCCATCCACTGTTAATGGGCGGCTGTTGACAATAGCCATAGCCTCATATAGCAATGTCCTGAGGGAAGCGTCATCCAATCGGCCTGAGCACTGTGCAAAGGTAGCATTCAACACATTTCTGATGGTTCTGATCTGTCTTTCCCAGATTCCACCTGCATGACTGGCAGAGGGGGAATTGAAAACAAATTCACACTGTTGATCCGTCAAGAAAGCTTCTAGCAACTCGGTGTTACATTGTTTCAGTGCTTTTGTGAACTCGTTTCTGGCACCAACAAAATTAGAGCCTTGATCACAGTGCAGTTGTCGTACAGCTCCTCTAATGCTAATAAAGCATCTCAGTGCATTTATGAATGAGTCCGTCGACAAGTCTTCGAGCATTTCAATATGGACAGCTCTGGAGTAGAGACATGTGAAAATTAGGCCATATCTTTTGTACTCTTTGCGGGCTTTCTTCACAATGAAAGGGCCAAAACAGTCCATGCCACTATATGTGAAAGGTGCAGAGGATTCAACACGTTCTTTAGGAAGGTCAGCCATTCTCTGCTTTTCTGTTGCACATTGTAATGAATGTGATTTCCATATTCTTGTAGATAGTACACCACCAGCAAGATGCTGATTCAAGAACAAGAGTTTTTGTTCTTGTGCTGTAGCCAAAGGGTCAATTTTGTCCATTGTGAACAGTTGGTAGTTGGAACAGTTTTGTTCATTACCTCTAGTAAACATTCAGCATCCATTACCGCTGGAACAATTGTTTGTTTGTCCTGAGACTCCTGTTGTGACCTGAAACCATTCATTGGTAGTAAGGGGGCTGTTTATTATTAAGGGTACCATCTCTGAATCTGTTTTGGGTCCCCGTGTGAGTTTTCCTTCTGCCGAGATTTTGTTATTCATTCTGTTTACATTGAAGGCAGCTACGTTAGGACAAAATCCTAAAAAATGAACACAAGGGTCCTGTTCGTGTTCTCTCCAAATACAAAGCATTAATACATGACAAGGAGGATCTATGTATTGACCGGAGGATTCAGGTTTTTCTGGCAGTGGCTCTATAGTTGTATTGAATGTAAAAAAAATAAATCTTTTCCTGCTAGATGCATTGTCAATCTTCTTTTCCATATTTTAGCTCGATTGGAGTGGCCATTTGATGCCATTTGATGAAAATTATCAACTCACAGAGGGATTAATCTGAAATCAACACGAAAGTGAAGCTGAAAAACTAATGTGGCAGGCTGGTCCAATTGGCTGAAATGTCATCGCAGGAACTCAAAATGGTGTCAGTATATATGAGAAAAATATATAGTGCTTCTGTCTTGGATTATGGATGCATTGTTTATAATTCAGCTTCTAAATCTTCTTTATTAGAATTGGATAGGATACAAGCTAAAGCACTCTGGATATATTATTGAGGAGAAATTTCCCAATCCCTCCCAATAATTCAGGTGGAAGTAAGTGAGATGCCACTGGATCTAAGGTGGCTGAAACGTTCAGTATCTTATTGTCTAAATATTCAGGGACTTGAGGAGAATCACCCAACCAAACAGGATCTCCGAGAAGAAGACGAGGCCAAGTACTCTGAGAGTCTTGTCATTGCATTCTCAGTTTCGGGTGGGAAGGTAATAAGCAGGCAAATGAAGAAGGGATGATTAATATTTCCCCCTTCATTATTTAATTTCCTATTGTAAATATGAAGGGAAGACCAGGTCCAACCTTTGCCAGGGCCAGGGCCTGGGACAACACACCCATCTCACCACACACTCACAAATGCCTGTGCAAGTTCTCAGTTATCCGGGTCATCGCAACAGCAAACAGGCTTAAATCGAAGGCAACCAGACTTTTGCTCAGTTCTTTCTGAGCCTCTAGGCCCAGAAAGAGTACTGACAATCTATCCATCTGATCCTGCAAAGTGGGACCAAATTGATGACAGGATGCGGGAGTACTTTGCAATAAACCATCACGGTCAAAATAGAGACTTCTGTGCATCACAAAGGAAATATGGAGACATAAACAGAAGCTTAACTAAGGAACATTTCTAAGGACCCCTGTCAAGAAACTGGTTAGTGTACTCACCCTCTACTGGTAATGTATTCTGTTACTGCTGCAAGTTGTTCAGTAAGAGACAATCAATTTGTCACTGGATTTAATGACTGGAAAAACTGTGCTAACCGCTTGCATGAACATGAGAATAGATCATCGCACTGCTGTGCCGAGTCTATCATCACTTGGAAATAAAAATGCATGCATAGATTCAAACATAGTACAGCAACAGGAGTCTGAGAGAGAATACTGGATCAACATTTTTGAAACTTATAGTGGCAACTACTGGGTTTCTTTTTTCACGTGGACTGCCCTTCCATGTGGACGATGAGTTAGTAGGATCACAATGGGAACTTTCTGGGCTGCTTGGAGTTAATAAGTCACTTTTATCTACAACTGTCAGAAGATCTAGCCAAATACGGAAACAAGGGCAGGGGAAATACCAATTACCTGTATTCTACAGGTTGTGATGAGTTTATTCAGCTGATGGCTGAGGAGGTTCTCCATGCTGTTGTGCTATTACACACTGTTTAAAGTTATTTCGGCTTCGGCTTTATTTTGGTCATAATGAGCAGACCGGATAACACAAACATTAATATCACATAAATGTGTAAAACCCTTGTGGAGCTCTCAGCTTGGGAAAATGGGTCCTGTGCTGGCTGCAGGCGGGAGGCCGCTCCGGGCTGTCTGGAGTCAGTTTCCTGCAACAGCTGAGACAAACAAAACAAGGCTGGTTTCAGCATAGATGGATTTGTTACTCCGGCATCAGGTTACGCAAAAGTTAGACTGCAGACTTAGCTTCGATCCCGCCTGCAGTTTTCTGAGCCCAGTCAGGTCCTCTGGACGAAGAGAATTGCCCCCTTTGTCGCTTCACGAGCAACGGGACTGAGTTTTACAGAAAGCACATTTTACTCAGCTTGGCCGACCCTGCAGATGTTTGTGAGTTTTTGAGTCCCATGAGGCCCGCATGGGTGGCTGGTTTCCCCAGCGCGCACCCACTCCTCGAGAGTCCACAGGGCAGCGGCAAGAAGGAAGATAAGTGAGTTGTAGCGTGGCTTCATAGCAGGGCACCCTGCTGGGGAGGGGGGTAGTTCTTGGTGCCTGAAAAAGTCAGAAATTCCTTTGCTTACAACCCCTTCTGATTTTTCCTCATGGCTTGATGGCACAACAATGCCATTGTAAAAGAAGTTAAAGATGGCAAGTACTTCTCCATCATTATGGACTCAACACCTAACATCACACATGTTGATCAGCTCGCTTTGATAATTCGCTCTGTCCTGAAGAAAAGTGGGGAGCCTGTCGAGAGATTTTTGGAGTTCATACCAAATACTGCAGATGGAGGAAACACTTAAATCTGAGTTAAAAGAACTGGCCATTGATTTGATGGACTGTTGTGGGCAGCGCTATGACAATGCAAGTAATATGGCAGAAAAATATTCTGGACTGCAGGCAAGCAAAAATATATATCAATCCTAATGCTGACTTCATACCATGTTCTGCACATTTTCTTAATTTAGTTGGTTCAAGTGCAGCAGAATGTTGCCTAGAAGCAGTTTAATTTTTTGGCTTCATTCAAAATCTCTACAACTTTTTCTCAGCTTCAACTCGGCAGTGGGAGGTTTTAACAGCCCACCACACCAATATGTGAGCGGGGTCTGACACTGAAGAGCCTTTCTGGCATAAGCTGGTCTTGTGTCAGAAAGTGCTGAGATTTGGCTATAAAGCTATTCAGGATGCTTTGAATGAAATCAAAGTTGACCATGGAACCCCCAGAGCTGCTCAATATGAGGCATGTAAATTAATAACAGTGATGGAAAACCTGGAAACTGCAGTTGTGATGGTACTGTGTAATAGCATTGTAGCAGGTACAAATTGATGTATGTACTGTTCCTAGTCTGCACAGTTCACTCATAGAGTTCATAGGACAGGCAAGAAATGATTTTGATGTCTATGAAGCAGAGGCCAAAACTCTTAACAGCAACAGAGGTATACAAAGCAGACAGCCAAAGAAGACGAGTGAGGAAAGTCATGTTCGATGAGTCTGCAGGTCCAGAGGGGCGGCACTCAGGCCGTGACACATTCCTGATTGACAGACATTATGTCATCTGTGACTGTTTGTCACAAGATAAGCAAAGACACATTTTTTTATGGAGAAATTTGGTTTCCTTACTAAAACAAAATCAATGGATATTGAACAAATCTGAAGAAAATATACCCTCTGGATCTTCAAGAGGACTTTACTGCAGTGTTTTGCCAGTTCATCTCGGTGGTTAAAGAGGAAAAATCAGTCATGGCCATGTAAAAGAAGTTCCTAGAGCTAGGCTTGAAGGATGCTTTCCCTATGTGGACATTTGCCTTGGCATGTCTCTAACATTACCAATTGCAAACTGTTCAGGAGAACGATCACTTTCGTTGATGAAACGAGTGAAAACACACCGGAGAGCAACAGTAACAGAAAAAAAACGGAATGCCTTTGCCCTGTTTGCCCTGAGAATGGATTTACAACCCCCTGGATTTTGAAGACATTATTGAGGACTTTGCCTCATCAAAACTCAGGAGAAATCTGTAAATGTAGGTTTTCCATTTAAAAATCCAAATCTGAATAAGTAAAGTGAATATTAAAATTAAAAGTAAAATGCATATTAATTAAATGTATAATATATGGCTATACTTTATACTATTAGGAAATTAAATTTCAGGAACAAATTAAGTATTTTAAATGTCAAACAGTTTTCTTTCATCTTTTGTATACATTTTATTATTTCTCCACAATATCATGATCAGGCTGTCAAGACGTGCTGCGATAGAGACCTGAGATGCTGGAAGGCTGAAGATTATCCCTGAGTGGAGCATGCTAAATGGTTTCTTCAGTAAATGCTGTTGCTAATTAAGATTTTCTACAAAATGCAATTGCTTACAACATTTATTTGCTATGTTTACATAGCAATGCTGACACTTATCGGTGATTTACTGGCACTACTGCCGTAACAATGACATAAGGATAATTTAGTAGCATTTAACAGAGCCTTGTAGTAACAAATAAATACGGTAATAAAAAAATAGTCTGACAGACAGTTTAATATACGACACATGACTTTTTTTGATATACAAAGAACCAACTTCTCGTAACCAAAGACTACACTATGTAAAATGTGACTTAACTTTTATTAGTAACTTTGGTACGTTTCAGATTTCAATGAATAAATAACATCGATGGAGGGGGCCCCAAAAAATACAGTCTGCCCAGTATAGTGGGATGCTTTTGATTCTAAAACCCTAGGATCCATAAATTCAGTATGTCTCCCAAAAAGAAGTTTAAATCTTGTTCTAATCAGGATTTTTAAGATGTGTTTTATGACGTAAACTTTAACTTTTAAATTCTATGTTACAAGACAACAGTGAGCTTGATATGCTTGATAGCCAGTAAACAGATTTCATGAGTTACCATGGTTACCTTGCTCAGGTAAATAAAGCTGCAGTCATAATTAAATACATTAGATTTTGGCTCCATGGACTCGATATGTCGCTACTGTTTGCTTTCTGGTCTCTTTCTCTCGTCTTCCATTTGGCAATGTAGGTGAACAAAAACAACCTCGACATTGCAACAATCAAATCCACCTCGAGTCAAAGAAAACAGTCTTCTAATTGAATCCAGGTAAAGGGAGTAGCGACTATCTCTACTCAGCACAGATTCATTTTCAACTGCCTGTCTTTTGTTGTGGGTTTAAAAAAAAAAGTGACCCCTCCTTACTGTGCTCCAGCCTCAGCCTATCTCTGCTCGCAGCCACAGGTTGCTCACCTGTGTCTCGAGCTCAGTGCAGGCAGCAGCGGGCGCGCGCTGCCATACCAACACATTGTGTCTGCGTGTGAAGGAACGAAGCTCGTGCGGCGACATCTTCATATTAACCCGGAAAACTCCGCCTGCCTCCCTGACGTCGTCAAAAGGAACAGTGGCTCACTCGGGTCGTGACTCCAAACGCAGCACTTGTTCCAGCAGGAAACTGGTGGTGACAGGTGAAGTGCCGACAGCAGCGCCACGTCAACCAGAGCAAACAAACTAACTCACGCGTTAACAGGAGTTTCCCGTTTGATTTAGCTAGTCTGGAGCTGAGCTTTACCTCTGGTCACCATGCTGGACCCTTCGTCTAGCGAAGACACGGGCGCGGAGTCCGACCCAGAAGTTGCCCGAGAGCCTCAGAGGAAACCGTCCGTCCTCTCGGCGGCAGGGAAGCGGCGAAACATCTGGCGGACGGGCGGTGAGCGGCTGCAGTCCGCCGAAGCTGGAGGCGCCCCCGGTAGAGGTGCGAAGGGCTCCCCCTCTGCAGGTGACGAGGAGGAGAAGAAAGAGCGAGAGCGCGCTCAGAAGGAGGAAAAGGAGAGGAGAACCAAGCTGCAGATCTACGTGTTCGTGCTGCGGTGCATTTCCTACCCGTTCAACGCCAAGCAGCCCACCGACATGGCCCGCCGGCAGCAGAAGGTGAGACCGAGCAGCGCGCTGGACACACAGCTTCCCTGGGGAAGCGGCGGGGTTCTGCAGGGAGGCTCTCAGCCACTCTCAGACTCGTTGGCTCTAGCAAAGCCTTCAGACAAACATCACAACTTTACATTGTTTGGAACGGATAAGGTACACAGCACAGTCCCGCATCTTCTAATTTCTAAAAAAAAAAAAAATAATAATAATAATTTGATCCTTTCAGTACCCGCAGTTGCTTTGGTTCCCCAATAACTCCCATCACACTTGTTTTTGATGCAGACCAGTGGCAGCTGTTCTTGCTTCCAAAAATTACACAAATGGCATAAAGTATTGCAAATCCCTGTGTGATGCAAGAACAAAACCAAAAAAAAAAAAATCACACTTGGCATCAGAGGTATTGACTTGGCATTAGAACCCTGGGACGTGGAAACTGTTTCTTTATTATCACACCCGTCCATCACTTCCCCTCTGTCCTTTACATACCTGCTAGGTGTTGCTCACCTCCCGGTTGCAAAGGGACACGGACACTAACAATCAAAGGAATCTTGATGGGAAAGAAGGAAGGAAGGATCTGCCAGTTTATGCTGTCTACATATCAGAACACAAGCAAAAAGAAAACCAGTCTCACAGTACTAACCGGACACTTAAAACAGAAACGTTAATAGCATTTATAGTTTTCTTAACCATAAATCAATCAATAATTACACCCTTGCCACAAACAATGTAATATATTGAGGATTATGGCAGGAAAAATGTCATCTATGACATTTATTGATTTTCAGTTAGATTTTGGTTCTTAAAGTTAAATTCAGTGTCAGCTAAAATGCCAGGTTATTTCAAATACTGCAGGAAAACAATAAACACCTGCAACATCTTCATTCAGTTTTTAAGTGAAGTTTAAGCTAATGAGCTCATTGCACATAAGATTCGTCACTTCTTGCCATTCTGATCTGTAACACAGAGTCTAATGAGCTACTATTAGTAAACCATATTAACATTTAATCCCCCAAAATGGAACAAATATAGCTGAAGTCATTGATTGATGGCGCTGGCCAGCAACACTGTCTGAGGGGCTAAGCCCTGCGTGGTATGGAGTTATATCTGTGCCTTTGAACCAACCTGAGCGTGCGGTGAGACAGGTATTCAGTGTTCAAACATCACACGCGTGCACTCAAAACTTGTCTGGCGCGCGCTCAACTCTGATAAACTCTTCTCACCCACTGTCCTCGCGCTCAGTTCCGTGTCTGCTCACGCTCGACCTGCTCATTCCACGCTCAACACCAGCTGTGCGCTCGCTCGGCTATTTCTCCACTCGCTCAACTCTGACTATGTGCTCGCGACTTCAAAAACTGTCCACTCCACCAGCCAATCACAGACAGCTTTTTTTTTTCATCCAATCAGAGTATGGCTTGCAAATACTGCATTCAGATGGATTAAATCAAAATGCTGCAGTTTTTGGAAGAAATTACTAAACATAACGATGGGATTGAAGAAAAAAAAAGAAAAAGAAATAAACAGTTGAATATTTTAGTCTAAAATATTTACACTAAAATAGTTACTTGAGCTACTAAGTCAGGTGTGAAAATACTGTTGTCTCTTTTTTAAGGATTTTTTTCCAGCTTCTGGCAGGTAATGTAAAATTCCTACACTACATCCAGAATCAACATTTCATTAATTTACTGTATGTTTTTCAATATAGACCTAGATGATAAGGCATATGGAAAGTCCTGAATTGAATGAGAAAGATAATCTTTAGAAAGAGATAAAGGTAATGACGAGGAGAACATCAAAACTTCAACCACTTTCTCTTTGCAAATCATGAATTGTCAAATATACCAGTTGAAACACCCAAAGAAGTGTTGATCCTGTTGATTTAGACACCCTGACAATGAATGTTTAGCCCACATTTATGAACCTCGATTTTAAAATGGACGGTGATTTTAAACTTGACCGTCAAAAAAGGACCACAGTTAAGCCATTTTTATCATTTAAGGAACAAAGCAAAGGTAAAACCTATTCTTTCAAGGCAAAAATATGGAAACACTACTCTAAGCCTACAACAGAATCAGAATCAAGTTTAATCGCCAAGTAGGTTTGCACATACAAGGAATTTGACTTGGTGTTGATGGTGCAGACAGAAATAAGAATACATCTCATCATGGCTGGACTCTCTTTATCTCTGAATCGGTCAGTCCTCACACAAATGTCTGCAGCTGGTTCAAACGCTGCTCACCTTTTAATGGAAAAACATAAAAGAAAGCACATTAGCCCATCCTGGCCTCCCTTCACTGGTTGCCTGTTTATCTTAGAGTTCAGTTTAGAGAACTTCTGTTTGTTTTTAAGGTTTTAAACAGCTTTGCCCACCTTACTTAAATGAGCTTCACCTTTACACCCCTGCTTGCTCATTCATGTCTGCTGACCAACTGCTCATAGTCACAGTTCTGAGCAGAAGCTTAGAGGGAACAGGGCCTTCTCTTTTTAACTCAAATTATAACTGCAATTAGAGTTTAACCCTCACTCCTTTACCACAAACCACTGAAAATGTCTCAGTTGATTTCAGATGTTAACTCAAAAAGAGGTAATTGTGTACCCTGAAAGACCATGCAATTCTGGATCAAAATAAACACAAACAATTACTATTCCACACGTTATTATTTATTGAACCAAAACAACTTCCTGTCACAGTAATTATTCTAATTCAATAACCTAGGAAACTCTACTCACTACTAAAATAAACATGCAAAAGAAAGATAAATGAAAATAAACAAGTCAAAATGGATTAAAATCAACTCAGTTGTTTAAACATCACATTCAAGACTTCGGCACTTGACGTAGCAGCATTGAAAGACAAAATAGTTCTGAGAAACTAGATTGACGCTTAAGTGTTTCACTACAAACTAGCTAGCCGCTTAGCTAGCCTGTACCTTCCCAAGATGGCAACTATGAGAACATACAACCTACGACCTTGCGTGATGCGTGAGGAGGGGGTCCTAATGACGTCTTTAGCACACAGCTAGTGTATAGGGCAAGCTTTGGAAAAGGGGCGGTCTTACTCCTAGACAAAGGATTCAAGGAAAATGCGCAAACGGAAATTGGGATGCACAAAGAGATTGAAACTTAAGATAAGGGAAGAAAGGGGAAAGAGTGAAGATTGGTTTTCGGCGGAGCCAACTTACAAAAACCACAAACCAAACACAGCAGAATCACTTAAAAAAATGCAGGCACATACATCAGAAATATCCAGCAGTTAAACAAACTCCGTCTCGGAGTAATTAAGCATTAAACTAATTCCTAATAGGTTCTAACCTGACCCTAGCCAGATGTATTTCGCTCCGCCTAGCTCCACTCACATCCATCTGGGACCTCTCCATAGGAATAGACCCCTTGCAATCACGTGACTCCATTACCCAGAACCCCTTGCGTGGCGGCCATATTGATTGGCACGCCATTTTCTACACAACGCGCGATATTCACCCTTACCCAACATGCGATCCAAGCCTTATGTGGATGAGTTACAGCCTTCTGATAAGGCAGTTTACTTCGCTAAATGTACAAGGATCGGTAATGCGGACCCTTTGGCTCTTCCTGATAAGGATTTTTCTAGCAATCCCGATGATTGGCCATCAGTTTGCTATGCGGATCTGGTGAACTACCTTGTGTTGTCACCCATCCCAACGTACAGTGGCGATCAGATGAAGGCGTACAAGAGTTTGGAAACGCACAAACAGTTCACTGCCGGATGGATACCTGAACTGTCTGTTTGTTACCTGAATGATGTAGCAGTTGTCCGTGGAAGGGTGAGTTTAATGTTGTTTATTCTCATAACTTAAGCCGGGCATACACTGTACGAGTTTTTCAGTTGTGGTACTTATATACATCTCAAACTGTGCGACGGAACCGCGGGGTTTAAAAAGTTCCCCGCTCACGATCTGTGCGGCGCGACGCTCGGACACGACCGGACTGTACACACTGTACGTCGTGCCCCCTCTGGGACCGCTCGCTGTGGTGGCAGAGGCAGGCGAGCGACGGTGGGTGACAGGGACCCAGAGCAGGGGGTCGAGCCCAGCTCTGGCGAGGCCCGCAGGAGGCACCGGGCGTCGGGGGAACGGAGGGGAGAGAGGAGGGACGAGACGCACCGGAGGCCGCGCGGCACAGCAGGTCGCTGTGCCGCGCGGCCTCCTTTTTTTTTATGTGTTTGCGGCTCTAGTGGCACGCGTTTTATTGACAGTGAGCTGACAGGAAGAGGGGGGAAGACAGGCGGCAAAGCGCCGCGGGTTGGAGTCGATCCCAGGCCGACCGCGTCGAGGACTAAAGGCCTCCTAACATGGTTCGCGCTAACCGCTCCGGGGCGCGTCTGCGTCTGCAGCGGACGCGCCCCGGAAAACAAAACTTGCCAAATCCGGTCGGGAGAAGGGCGAAAACATGGTTTCCACCAACAAAAGCCTTCAGAGCCGTTCTCTGATGTTCTTTTAATGAAACAATATTAGGTAGATTGGACAACACGGAAGAAATAGCAGCATCAATGTTAACGCTTGCTTCCTCGATGCGAGCCGCCATTGTCTGAATCAAAACAGTCTCACGTCACGGTCGCTTCTTCACTACGTCACATCTATGAAACTCCAGCCCTGCGTCCTGATTGGCTGGACAATGAAATTGGTTGGAGAAATCACTCTCTATGGGAGAGGTCCCAGATGGATGTGAGTGAAGCTAGGCGGAGCTAAGCGGAACGATATCAATCTGGCTTGGGTCAGGTTAAATAGGTTCTGCCCAGGCACAAAATATATCACCTTATGGGTGAAAAAGAGAAATAAAAGGGGGAAATGTTGTCTCCGTGGGAATGTCCCAGCTCCGAATCCGCGGGCATCCTGGAGCGCTTCGCCGAGCGCAGGTCCATCAGGTGGCGAGGGAACGGGGAACCCCGAAGTCTCTGGGCTCTTCGACGCTTTGTTCTGCCAAACAAAAGCGTAGTCCAACGATCACTGGGAGATAGGCGGCTCTCAGTCTCTGATCTGCCACGTGGGGGAATCCCAAAGGGATGAAACAGCTGTACGTGTCTCCTCAGTTTGGCAGAGTGCCAAGGAAGAAGGAAGATTTTAGCTTGCAGGCTCTTTTTATAACATGCCATAGCAACGTTATCTCGTTGTTATGGCCGGTGACCATTTTGACCGTATTGTATGATGGGAGTCGGTGGCCATTTGGACCGTGTTGCATCATGAGAAATGTGGTCTGTCACGTCATTAAAATTGCAAAACACCTTTGTACATCTGACAGGCCCCTCCGCTGTCCAGTTTTAAAACCTGTCTTAAAACCTATTTTTACTCATTGGACTTCAACCTTACTGAGATTTTATCTTTCTCAACTTTTCTTGGTACTCATCGTTCTGCTGTGCCGACAGGTTCTATTATGTTTTATATCAAGTTTTTATTATTATTGTTTTAAATGTCTTAGCCAAGTCATTTTATTGGATTTTATCTCTTATCTGATGTATTTCTGATGTTTGACACTTTGTTTTACCTCGTGTTAAAGTGCTCTTTAAATAATGATGTCGATGATTATGATCAGAAAAAACTTTTGCATCACCTCCCAGAAGCTGGAAAGAAAAGAGACAACAACATTGTTTACACCTCACTTAGTAGCTTTTAGTCTAAATATTTTAGCCTAAATATTTTAGGCAAAAATATTAAACTGTTTATTCGTTTTTGTTTTTTCTTCAATCCCACCGTTATGTTTAGTAATTTCTTCCAAAAACTGCAGCATTTTGATTTAATCCATCCGAATGCATTTTTTGCAAGCCATACTCTGATTGGATGGGAAAAAAAGCTGTCTGTGATTGGCTGGTGGAGTGGACAGTTTTTGAAATTGCGAGCGCAGAGACAGAGTTGAGCGAGCGCAGATACAGCCGAGCAAGCGCACAGCTGGTGTTGAGCGTGGAATGAGCAGGTCGAGCGTGAGCAGACACGGAACTGAGCGCGAGGACAGTGGGTGAGAAGAGTTTATCAGAGTTGAGCGCGCACCAGAAATGTGGAAGAAATGCGGCCTCTGTCCATGGGCTGTGTGTGCTACCCCTGTGCCACCAATACATCCACTAGTCCATTTTTACAAGATATGCAGTATATTCATGGTGAAGGAACAAACTAATGCATATTCTTCTTAAATCATTGCTCAACTAAAACTTTAAGAAACCTAAACAGGGAGCTGGAAATCAATAAATATATTGATTTCCAAAACCACGAAGGATGCATTTTTAGTTGCCATCAATTGCAGGTTCCTCCTGACTCTTTCTCGCTGCATGCTTGATGACGGTTAAATATAGCAGTTGTAAAGCTGGAGAGGCTGATAATGTCTTCCACTCATCATACACAACCATTCCTCTACATTTGAAGCTGTTTCCTTACTAAAGCTACAGGGGAACAGAATACTTCAACCTGCCTTTTCTCTGAAACAATCTGTTCTCCCTAAATCTAGAACAGAGACCAATCACATCATGTTTTGGCTTATTGCTTTAGTTTTTTTTCTCTCACCCATTTCAACTATTTCAATAACTTTGGAAACTCTGCTAGACTTTTCTTCTATTTATCCAGTGATGTTTTATAGTTTACATTAGAAAAAGTGGTTTTAATAAAAATAAGGAGAAAATTCTGATCCTGTACTTGTCGTGCCAAGTGACTGAGCTTCCAGTGGTTTGTGGCAGTAATTAAAAAGGTTTTAGCAAGACTGACTGCGTGTTAGGTTAAACTATTGTTCAAGTGAACAAGACTCAAGTTAGAGAAGACTGGGCTTATTTTGGCACGCAAAAGACCCAAAACTCAAAACTGTGTCAAAAACGAGAACACGTTTAATTTTAATTTCTTTTACTGGGGACCACAGGTTCAACGACAAAATAACCTTGACATCTGAAGATTCCTCCTGTCGGGCTGTGGTTATTTTGTTCATAAAGCCATAATGCTGCAGGGTAGCTTATTTCAGAGGAACTAAATTTCACACAACACAGGGTCACTGTTATAAAGGCCAAACCCAATGCCTCCTCTTGCCTGTTCCTCCCACTGCTGTCCGTTCCCTCGCCCTCCGGCCAGCCCAGCATCCCCCTGCACTGGCTGCATCTCCTCCTCTTCTCTCAGGTGGTCTGAGAGCATCCTTCAACAGGATCGTCTTCACTATCAGTTGTTTTAAAAACAACTCTGTAAGCTTTGGTGTGGTTTCTAGTAATTCCTGAAACTTCTAACAAGTTTATATTTTTTTTCTTTTCTCAACACTGCTCTCAAATTTCTTTACTGACATTTTAACAACCGTCACTCAGTCACAGCGGAAGTACAAAACCAAAAACTAGCTGTAAGGCACCCCCTGATAAAATGGTAGGGAAAGGTTTTGTTGCATAGACTTTATCGTTCTATTATCTGATGCAAGGCACTAACAGTGAAAATAAAAAAAATGTTCTTAACACTGAACACAAAGTGAAGTGTAAACTAAAACTGAAACGAACATTTCATTTGGTCTTTATTTACAAAATGTAAATAGTTGGTTGGTTTACTCAGGCTAGTATAAAGCTCACATCCTCCTCTTTATCACCTGTCATCCTTGTCCCTTCAGTCCTGCTCAAGTAAAAAGGCTGTAATAGATGTAGGCCTGCAACTAACCACTATTTGAATAACTGAATAATCGATTTTTTTTTTTTTTATTCCCATCGTTTTCTTCCCCAAAATAGAACAGTTGGACTAACGGAGCAAATAAGCACACAAAAAAACAGGTTGCTGCTTCGGTGTTCTGTTACAATAGTATTAAATAATTAATAAGTTTGCTTCAAATAAAGAACTTTATGCTGACTAGATTGTAAGTCAATCATTTAATGGTCAATATTGTCCATATGAACAGCGATTTAACACAACCAAAGTGAAGCTGTAAAACTGCAGCGTCAGGTTCGGTGTGGGTGCACCTCACTTTTGTCCTGGTGCTCCTAAGGAAAGAAATTGGAAATAAGAAAGCAACCAGAGCAAAACGCCCTGCTGACAATCAAATAAACCACCAGCACATTTCACAGACTGTCTCAGCACAAGCTGCATTTCCTCTAAACACTGCGCGCTGCATTTCCTTGTACATATTTTTTCTCCAAGGACGTTGATATCTTCTTTAGGGGTTCTAATTTTTCTTCGAAAAGTCAGAAAGATATTCAATACTTTGTTTTTCTTCTTAAGATTTTACATTTTTGAGGGTGTCCTCTATAGATATTTTTTTTTTTTTTTACTATAAGTGTTTTTGATTTGTGTCTAAGGCTGGATATTGTTAAGAACCTCACCATTCGATTCAATTTCAATTTGATATTGATTTAAATGTTTCAATATTGATTTATTTTGAAAAAAGGAGTAGAGTACACATCATTACATTTTAGATATTTATTTATATTTTGTCCATATGAACAGCTATAGTATAACAGTGCATGTATCATTTTTGAGCAATTAAATTTCAGTATAGAGTACAAAAATTTATGTATTAACACTGAAGTAAAGTGAATGTAAACTTAAATTATTCTCCTTTCCTCTTAGAAACTCAAATAATTCTCATCGTTTTTTAACAGTAACACATGTGAAAGTAAAGCATAAAGCAGCGCAGTGATAGTTGTAATGAATGTGGATAGAAAACGTTAAAAGTATTCCAGAACTCAGTGCTGAACTAGGGAGATAAAGAGGCCTGGAGTTACAGACTGCATCTCTTTCAACAGCTGGGTTGAAAGAAAAACAAGTATATCAGTTACAGCTAATGTGATGGTTTTTATTCCCAGATGGCCACTATAATATACAGCAAGAACATACAGTATATATCAGGGCTAGGCGATAAATTGATTTAATCGATTAACATGAATTTACAGTTTATTAAGATCTAATTTTTGGAAAACCTCCATTTTGCTATGCAGATTCACTCATTGAGCTTCCATAAGGAGAATAACATGCAATGCTGAATATGTTTAGGAAAATATATTATCAAAATATTGTAAAGAGAAACTTTTTTTAAACACAAGACAAGGCACTTTAAGGTATTTGTTTACTTTTTTGTAGTTAGTTTGAAGTTGCAGAAGTAAAGTGAAGCCTGTTGTGTAGAACTACTAGCAGCAAACATTTAGTTATGTTTTCGTTGTTTATTAAGGCAGGGCCGCCATCTTGTGTCACAGCTTGTAGTTAGTTGCACTTTGAATTCAAGTCAACTCCCAGACCAAATGCTTGACATAATAGCAAGGTTTAAAATAGTGCCTTTAATTTCTGTTTGTTAAATGAAAAGGAGGGGAAAAAATGGATTAATCGGATTTGGTATAATAAAATCAGATTTTATTTTTAAGCCTTATCGCCCAGCCCTAGTATATAGCCTCTATAAGGGAAACTATAACAAAGCCACAGTTTCTTTTCTTTCAACAAAGTAACATAAACTTAACTTGAGTCTGACAAAATAAAGAACTGGAGAGCTACTGTAGTTATAAATTCAATTCTTCATGAGTAACCTCTGCAGAAACAGACTCCTTTATGCTACACCATAATCTTATCACTCGCCAGCATTTTTAGCACATCTGACTTCAGTTCAGCTGGACTTTCCTGGAGGGCTTTCTTTTCATCTCAACTTTTCAGTGCACTTCACCTATGTAAGCCTATTTAGTGGTGCTCAGAGCGTCAGTGATGGACATGGCGAGCTTGAGCCACAGTACTGGCCATCTCTCTTATAAACGGGAGAGACACAGTAGGAGGTTTAATGGGGAAGAGACTTTTGACTGTTTAGTTCTAAGCGACAAAGAAGGTTTTCATTGGCCAGGCTTGGACAAGTTTTCTCTGATATCTGCTGGTCAGCTCTGTCGCGCTGGTTCTTGAGTTGAAAGGTCCACTCCACGGCTGCACGCCGAGCAGAGCCTGAGTGGAGAGCAGGAGAGAAAGAGAAGAGAAGGAGTTTGAGGTGCCACGATGCTGCAAAGAGAACGTGTCGCGTGACTACGGGGCAGAGCGCGACAAGACATCCACGAGCTGAACCACTGTCCACCGGGGAAATCCCCAGTAGTCCCAGTCTGCCCCTGTATTAACACTGCAGGAAAACTGTTTACTTTATTTACATTCGCGTTGTCCCGCACGTACAACGTGATACCACTCAAAGCTGTTGCTCATGAACCCAGTGGCCCGGGAACTAATGAATCACAGGATTTTCTGAATCAAAATCATTGCAATCTGTCTGTGTCTTATATGTGCATTCTGAGTGTCTCAAAATCTCATTTGTGATTACATATTGAAAGTTAATAACATTGATTCTTGAAAAGTTAGTTTAAAGCCCTGCCCCTCTCTCCCATTTATTTACCAGCAAATTAAAATGTAAGTGCTTAAAGGAGCAATAAGTAAGGTATTTACTGTAAAATCAACCACTTCGTTCTCATTTGTCACCTGGGATGGAAGTAACATTCCCTACAAACAATCAGTCCTCCCCATCAACAATGTTTTAGTCAAAAGTTTCTCCTTTCTAACCTAGAGGTACCGTGCGGAACTACTTTGTGCAGCGTGTAGCCCGTGTTTACTTCCTGGTTCCTGAGCCAATCATATGAGAGTTCCCTGAGTTGTCAACACAGAGCGCAGCATTTGGTATTTTATTTTGGCAAAAGAGCAGCAGCCTGCAAACATGGAAGCCAGTAAGAGAAGTGGATCAGAAGTAGAACAGAATACAACATCATCTATCCCGTGTAAGTAAAGATTCAGCAGGGTCGGGGGGAAGCGGATTTGGCCACATTTCACAGCAGCAACTGACCGTTGAGGAAACGGCATAGGCTGTTGTTAGTGGCAGGCAGTTGGCCCGTTTTGGATCTCCACAACCCAGTGGGCAAGATGTTTATTCCAATATCACAACTTACTTTGGCTGAATAGTCCTCACTTGTCGTCTTGAATTTAGCTGTGCAGCATCCTCGTCTCTCTTGACTTGGCAACCTGTAACTCTCTGACAGGAGGGAAGGAGGGTTGTATGTTTTCAATTTGAAAGACTAATGTCATTATTACTTATTGCTCCTTTAGTCACAGAACTTTGAGGGGTGATAATGCTGCTGCTCTCTCATCCTGTAACTTAGGAACAGCAACATCATGAGTTGCTGAGCCTGTAGCTTAATTAGAGCGATTACACTTTAACCACTCTCAGAACCTGGCACAGGTCCTTTCTATGTGCTCAGAACAGTCAGAATCAACACTCCTCTGTGTTTTTCCCCCCTGCACGGACAAAAGTACCAAACATCTGGGGTCGTTTTAAGGACATTTGACACCTGCAAAAGTCAGAGAGTTTCTGCTTTGAATAAAGCTTGGTGCAAGTAAACGCATGTCATGATTAGATTATTTGATTTTGAGCACATATAAGCGGTGCCTTCGGGATACTTTCTTTCCTTTTAATCCCAACATATTTCAATCCAAACAGGAAATTTTGCGCATATAAACACAGCTACTGTCATTAACCAGATGACAAGCTAACAGCAGCATCAGGCGAGCCGTGAGAGAGACTAACATTAAGGCTGGTTGTGCTTCGGGGCGTCGTGCAGGTACTGAATCCTCCTATGGGGTAATACAGCACATAGCTTACATGTGTTTGCATGGAATGGTGGGGCTTGGATATTAGTTTAGTGTCAATAAGTGTTAATAATTCACAGCCCACCTATACCTGGTATTATGCGATGCGGCTTGGATTGTTCAGGTTTAAATAGTTTTAAAAGGAACTGGAATGTAGCTGGATGAGTCAGACCTTGTTTTGGATCAGTCATGCATGGATCGTGACAAACAGGTCAATCAAGTGCTTGACCTGTTTCTACAATGGCAAACATTCTCCTCTTAACTCAAGTAGAGGCTCTATTTCTTACAGTGATATTGGGTTAGAAATGGATAAGAGTATACATACCGCAGCACTTGTGGAACTTATGTTTATTTTTAAACAAGATGGCGCTGCGGGTGGCAGCCTTGGTGCTTTGCTCTCTTAGCATTTGGATGTTTATTTTGGTCTTTGCTGCTATTCCATGGTGCCATGGCATCACTGTATAAACCATTACATGCAGTTGATATAGCTACATATGTAAATTCTCCAAAGAATTTCATAAAAAATATAACGGCAGCTTGTTGTTTTGTCAGGCCTAATGTCCGTCCTCAGTAAAAGGGTCGGTTGTGGTGGTGATTTGCAGCTACAACCACATTTGGAAAACTCCATCCACCCCTCCCTTCTCTGTGCAACGGCGCGTCACAAATCCATTATTATGTTTTTTATGGCTCGTGGAAGTGTTTGTGTTGGAGGATGTTGGACAGGCGAGGACAAGCTGACCAAAGGCTTTAACCTGGAGGCACAATTCAACTCAGTGGGGCTGAAATACAAAGTCTCATAGATGGCAATGCGGTGGGGAGCCTGCTGCAGCAGCGCTGCCCCAACACGGAAATGTTACGCAGCCGGCTGCCATTTGACAGCATTTAGAAATCATATAAACTTACAGGTAATGACAGTGTTGAGGTCGCCACCTGCTGTGTTGGAACAGAAGTTTTTTTTATCCGTTTGTTCAAAAACCCCGACTTGAATTCCCCCCCAGGAAGCAGTCTTCAGTAAAGTCTCCATAAATGAACTTAAGCCACTCTTCTGTGATCTCTTTAGTAACCGCTGTGAAGTTAGTTTGAGGTTGAATATTGGATATTTACGCTCCACGGCTTCAGGAGTGACTACCTCATGTTGGAAGCAATACAGTGAGGCTGATCTGGGGCTGCTGCTCCTCCGCCTTCCTCCTCTCAAGTGGAGCAGTCAGACATGCTAGCGGATTCACGGCAGGTGCATCAGCTGGGGGGGGGGGGGGTGGAGGGGTTAGGCTGTTTGCTTGATGGTGTGCTCTGAGACAACCTACGTAGAAAGACAACCCGTTTTCTGACCGTTTGAGCAACGCAACAAAGCTGACCACGCCTGAGCAGGTCCTTTGGTATTCACTTCTGACATTCACGTGGCCTCGTCAGTGCACAACACATATTATACCCCCAAAACCTACAAAAAAGTCATTTGTTGCCATGGCCCCTTTAACAGAAACAAACACCTAAAAATGAGGCCGTGGTCTCGAGGCTTTCCTGAGATCTTGGTTGGAGATGTAGCAGCGATGTAGGGGATATACCAAAGATATGGATGAGGTAAATGAGCAGGTATACTCTTTAGTCTGTGGGAACGAGGACAGCAAATATCCTTGCCTTCAATCAACCTGGGTAATATCCACGTACCAGCAAAAAAAAGAAATGGAAAAAAACTCAGACATTTACGAATCAGCCACTCTTTTTCACTGGAGTTTGGTTGTGAGGCCAGCTCGGACTGCACATTAGATACACAAAAATGATGGTTCGGTATGTACCTAGGTTTTGAAGTCACAGTTCAGTACATTTTCAATTTGTAGCAATTAATAAATTAAACAAATATATTTTTCATTTATTTATTTATTTTTTGTCTTGAACAAAAAACAAACAAAAAAAATACTCTCTGGATAATTTGATTCTGCTATCATGTTTTTAGATCTAGAATTTCAGAAATTAACCATTGTAGACCTGAGTGGATATTTCGTTACCCGTTGTACCTGAATGCACCATAGAAGAGCAACTGTTGGATGGAGTTCTGGTCAGCATGTCCGCCTTTTAGAAAGACTCACCTTGCATTTGGGCCTGGTTGAATGTATGAAGGAAGATATGGTTCAAAATGTCTGAGCTTGTGTTTTTGATTTGAACAGCTGTGAGTTTTAATGTGAGAAGTTGCATGGCAAAAATGTTTAACTTGTACAAAACAAAACTCACTCACATGGAAAATCTATTAGAGGTATTGTGTAAAATTACAGCGGACTCGACCAATAACAGTAAGAGCTCCAGTTTGGCCTGGGTTTCCCGTTTGCCAGATTTCTTTTTGACAGCTGGATAAAAGATCTTCCAAAAAAGATCAGCTAAGAAGATTCCTCCCAGCATGTTTGATATCTGTCCTCCAGCCAGCGTGTCTTTTGGTACAAGTAAATATTTAGTAGTACAAGTAAAATATTTTTGCTGTACCACTTCTCACATCATAACCCACAAGTGTTCACATCCAAAATATAAGCTCGGACATTTTGAAGCATATCTACCTTCACAGAATGCAACAAGCTGCTAGATTTGGATTGAAGGCTGTTTTACTCAGTACCAGTGAGCTTTGAATTCTGCTAGTAATTAAGATATTTGAAAGGCATCTTTATTTCACAGTTTAGTTTTTAGTTGAAGTATAACTCAGACCCTTGTAAAAATAGGCCCCGCTACAAATTAATAATTTTTCTCGTTTGTCTTTGAAACCTTTTTTAAAGGGGAGGGGAAGGGGGAGGTTAGTATACTTATTTATTTTAAGGGATGTAAAGGCAGAGCTGTAAAGCATACTGCTGCTACAGTATGTGGTTCAGTCACAAAAGGCTAGTGTTTAATTGATGTTGTCAATATACCAAAATTTCAAGCTTGGTACAAATGTATAGAAAAGTAATTCATATTCAATAAAATTTTTGATTCTGTGGAAATTTCTTTTAAGACATAGGTTTCTTTGAAATAGTTCAGATAAATATAACTGACTGTATTTCTATTGTCTTGATCAGTGCAAAAACAAATTGGTAGTAGACATTTAAATCATTGTTTGGTGAAAAAATAACTTGTATACCGCAAAACAGACTAGATAACCTTGACTAGAAGTAATAATACCCTAGAGAGAAGCTTGGACGTTTGATTCAGCTGAACAAGTAGAATTGGAAAACCCGTTTCTTGACAGTGTAAACAATAAAGTGAATAGAAATGTATTTATAGCATGTATAAATGTGTTTTTTAACCTTATTTGTTTCAGTTAGCCATAGCTCATAGCTCCCAGTATCAGCTATCAGTAGTTAGCAGTAATAGGGTGGGCGTGCTGGTCATTTCACCTGTTCGTTATTCCGTACATTTGTAGTTTTGGTCCTCTCGTATCTGATAAAGACATCTGCTGTCATAGGAACTGTGGGCCAATTGGTATCTATCCAGCATCGCAGCCGTGGATACAGAAGCTTTTATGGCGTTCTTTTAAATTCTCTCTTAACAGAATGTTTGTCTTTAAGATGCTCCACCAAGTATATAAACTAATCAGCTTATTAGTTACCACTAGTTGCCACAAGTAGCATGCGGACAAGTTTTGTGCAACTAAGGAACATAAAATTGGATCACTTATTTCTATTTTCTTGCAAATGACCGCCTTCAATAAATTCATCACAGTGAATCTCAGAGTGTAGGGTGCACCCACCTGGTTGGTTGGTTGGGGGGGGGGGCAGCACCTGGTTGCATACTGTACCTGGCAGAGCTCCAGTAGCTTTGCTCCACTGTTAGCCAGACTGCTGTGACAGAAAAAACCCTGTTAGTGATCACATACTTCAGTTCAGCTGATGCGAAATAGTGCTGAAGAAGTTGATTTTGCTTTGGAGTAAAACGAGCTTTCTCACATTAAAATGGACAGGAACAGGACCCCATTGTTGATGTGTTGCTGCTTGATGCAGTATACATTTTCTGAACATTCACAGAGGATGGAAAGATATGTAGCCATAGGGATGGATACTTACTGTTCTAGTGAATAGTGAGGATTACAGACAGATCTAATCTTTTAAAATCATACATTGTGTTTTTTTTTACTTAACTGAAATAAACTACTGCCCTTGTCTCAAGAATCTACAAATGTTGTCAAATATCCTAGGCCTCTTCCAGTTCATCTTAAAAATGCTATACCCAAAAAAGGATTGATTAAAGCTATGGAACTACAAGGTTTATTTGAATTGTTCTGGTACCACGATAAAGGCAACACTTCAGGGAATATTTCTGAGGTCTAAAAATCTGTGCTTAAATTACTGAATGAATATGGCACAAAGCAGAGAAAAATGCTTTTTCTAATCTGAATATCCTTTTGAATTTATGTTGTTGAAATCCAAAATATCTCACAGTATCTGGTTGAACAAGAATCCGTGCAAAGAAGGTGAAGTAGATAAGTTTTAGAGAGGTGCTACGTGATAGAAATCCAGGCAAACCTTCTAAATGAACCATTTTGGCAAAATGTGTCATTTAAAATTCCTCAGCGTTTTTTTTTTCTTTTTAGACCTTGTCTTCAGACAATTTTGAAGAGTCTACCTTTTTGTTGGCTCCTGCCTCCTTGAACAGACATTGTTTTATACCCAAAAGGCTCCAGCTAAAAGATGACTCATTTCTGTCAATATGTCGCTGTCAATATGCCAACAATGAAACTATTCCGAGCAACCTTGGCTGGACTTTCTGCAGCGGCCATGACAGGATTTTCTTCTGCATTATCACGAGCCAAAATAATGGGCAGAAAACAAAACACATTGGTGAGTTCCTTGTTATTTGGACTAATAATTATGATCATAAAAGTAATAATATAATAGTCATGCTTACATACAAGTCGGTAAACTGCTAGTAGTGCTCAAGCACCTGCTCTTTGGCCTGGATGAGAAAAATACACTTTTGGATACAGCCCAGGTTTTTCAGTGTTAAAGAATAAAAATCACGCTCTATGCTATTAATTTCTCTCAAAAGTCTTTTGGTATTTAAAAGGCATTCATTCAAGTTATTTAGATATTCCCCCGCCCCGTTATCCGCAGCACCAGACAGAGAAGTCTCTGATGCTCTGTCAAAGTTTTCGAATGCCTGAGATTATATATACTTAACATTATATCCCTGCTGAAAACATTACGTGGTTAATGGTCGACGTTTCCCCAACACTGAAAACACTCGCCTTTTCGTAGAAAGAGCATCCATGCATAACTGCATAGCGTCACATTTCGTACTCATTAAATCATTGGTTTCAAGTCCTTGTTCTGATTTTTACTGCCGTTTGTTAGATATTAATGAAAAGAGAGAGGGGGAGAGATAACGACATGAGGTTCAAAGCCAGTTTTGCTGTTTTACAAATGAGACCAGTTCACTCTGTTGTGCAATTATACACTGTTTAAAGTTATTTAATGTTTAATAAATAACTCTGTCTGTTAGGTATTGTCCGGTGAATGTCAGCCCGGGATCTGATATTAGGACAATAGTTGAAAGGGATGATTCGAGCACTGGCAATCTTTTAACAACAAACTCTACACACATGTAGAATAAGGAGTGGCAACTTCTCTTCAAGCTCAAGAATTTATTAACAGAAAGAAAGTGAACATCAACAGAACATCACTATATAATGCTGTTTATCTGAATTAACACTATATTTCAATCAACAAATCCTCTCTACGAGGCAAGTGAAACTTAACTAAAACTACTAAGCAAAATGAAGATAAAAAGAAGCTAAGCTACGGAACTATGTACACACCAAAAAGAAACAAAGGACAAAACAAAGTGGTTGATCATCATCATCAGCATCATCACAATAATTCAGTGAATCCTGGTTCACTGCAGATCTGAGTCAAAGAACCAAAGTTAATTTTATAGAACATGAAATGGAGTTAAATTAGCTTAACTAATTCAGAACAACATTTGGCATGTGTTTCAACCCATTCACAATGCAAATCCTGAGTTAATCAAACATTATTTGATAAAATAACATTTTAAAGAATCATTTTCTCAGTAAAATCATTAACATTAGGGACGCTTGATTTTATTAATGCGATTATACCTCTGGGCGCTAGGGGTCACTGTAGCAATTGGTCGCTAAAATCGGCTAATCCTAAAGTTAAACAAAACACCTTTAAATCAACATTATTATTCCATATTAATGCGGCAATAACGCTCATAGCACCATCGAATGAAGGTGGAGCGAAACAAAACAAACCTTATGTTTGAAATGAACCGTATTTGAATATCCGGAAACTGGAAGTTACCGGGAGCTAGTAGCATTTCGGCTAGCGGATTTCGGCACTAATTTTAAAAAAAACTGTGGCTTTATTTTTGTCGTAATGAGTGGGCCGAATAACATAAACATTAATATCCAATCAATGTATTAAGCCCTTGTGGAGATAGTTTTTGTTATAACCATGAAAACGCACTCGAATTACATCAGAAATGACATGGCTCGAAGAATGCTAGCGGGAGCTACGACGGTTAGCTCCATGTGTTTAAAAACACAATGTAACCGCATCACACAAACCTTCCAAACAACTATTTAACTCTCCCTGCTCATCCTCTGCCAAACCTGTCGGTGCC
Organism: Fundulus diaphanus; assembly: GCA_037039145.1. NCBI lineage: Eukaryota > Metazoa > Chordata > Actinopteri > Cyprinodontiformes > Fundulidae > Fundulus > Fundulus diaphanus. Next base: position 48,505,508 of record CM073134.1, read on the forward strand.
TCGTGTGAGTTCAGTTCACTTTGGCCATCCAAGGGAGAGCAGTGGTCCAGGGAAACGTTGGTTCTATTAGCAGCGGGCTAGTGGCTCTGCGGCTAGCCAAAACGTGGTTGGAACAGGGTAGGCCGGTCCGATGTCCTGCTTGCAGTCTCTGAGCTCTCAGCTTGGGATACTGAGTCCTGTGTCGGCTTTTGGCCGCTCGACATTGTCTGGAATCAGCTTCCTGCAACAGCTGAGAAGAATAAACAAAGCTGGTCTTTTTTTTTTTTTTGGATGCAAGTGAGTCAAGTTTAATACTAATGCTCTCCACAGAAGAGGCAGAGTGTTTGGTTATCTCTTTTCCCCACCGGCGTCATCACCACTCACTCTTCAAAACACAAACACGTAAGCTACGAGTCGCACATAAAACTGACAGCAAACTTGAACGTTACCCCCCCCCTTTCCCCTGACAAAAATGTAGGTTTTATCTGTGCAAAATAAAATACTTCAAGACAACGTGAATCAAACAAAACTGGGAAGGGGGGGGGGACCAGAAAGAGCAGAACTAAAAGCAGGGTGTTTGAAATAAATAAATCCTGCATCAAAAGGGGTTAGCAGCGAGATAAGCGATCAGAGAAACGTGTTCTTCAACCATTGACGTAACACGTGGAATTGCAATCCTCTTGATCTTAAAATGTCATCCTGGCAAGTGTGTAGATGAAAATCCTAATCTATTGTAGTTTGGGGAATACTTGAATACAGTATATTTTCAGACATTCTGGTATTTTTCTAGCTCTTTGTAATCAGTAGGTAAGAAATGGGGGGAAAATGTTGCCTTGGAAGGAGAACTAAGAAGGATGTATGTGTTTTTAATGGGAGAAGTCTTCAGGATTGATGGTTCTGGTATGTTCTCAACAACAGAGCTCACAGAAATCATGCAGTATTACAGGGAAGGGGTATACGTTTTTTTTGGGGAGGGAAAAACAAAAACAAAATCAAATGAAAATTAGACAGCCAAGTGCTCTCACCCAGAGTCTACAATGTCCATTTCATATAAGCAGAAGCTCAATCTGTCTTCTCACTCATCTTCATCGTCCTCCTCGCCGTCAGACAGAGAGGCGCAGGGGCGGATCTGGCGGTATCTGTCCAGCCACTTCTCCACCATCTGGGTGACCAAGGGGTGGCTGCGGCGGCAAAGCTGGTCTTGCCATAGGGTTTCTTTACTCCGGCGTCTGACGCAGAAGTTAAGACTTAACTCTGTTTCGGCCCGCAGTTTGTCCGATGCCAGTCAGGTCCTCCGCCCTGCGGAGGACGAGAATTTCCCCCTTTGTCTGTCCATTGAATCGAGGGGAGATGAGTTTCACAGAAGGCACATTTACTCAGCTTGTGCCTTGGAGGCCCATGTGGCCCCATGCATGGCTGCTGGTCCAGGGCGGACTCTCTCTCCTTGAGAGTCCCAGGAAGAAGTGTGTAATAAAGAGAACTGAGCATCCCTGCTGTGAGGCATCCCTGCTGTGAGGGGCCGTCTCTGCGTGGACATGTGAAATTCCTTGCTCACAATCCATTTTGATTCCTCCCCCATGTCACATGTTGCCAATTCAATCTGATTTTATTTTTCTCATCATGGCTTTAATGGCATAGCAACTCATTTTCATTGATTTATCATTTCGCTCATTCATCAACGATCTTAATTATTTTTAAATAAAAGCCTGAATGAAAAAAGGAAGAAGCATGACTACAAACATTTTGCTGGAGAAGTTCTCGAAGCTCTCGCATTGTAGTGTAGGAAAAATCTTTCACTTGAGCAGTTGTTTTTATGCAAACATTTATACTGTATAACAGTTGTGTTAGCGGTTAACATCACAGAAAACGGCTAAATATAGTGCTCTGGGTCATAAAACAGTATACAAATTGATGAATAAATGGGAAAATGTTATTTAGCAATTTACAATTTAATTTCAGATAGTTGAACAACCAGTGGCAGATAGATCATGTGGAATGAGTGCAATCGGAGGAGTCACATCAGCCTGACATAGTATCCCTGTCAGTCTTTGTTACTGGAGAATGCATATTGCCTGGTTTTTAGTAGAATATGCATAGAACCTCATGCTTGCTGTGATGGACAAGAGAAAACATTTTCTAACCCTAGACCTGGCAAAAGAAGACACTGAAGTTGGGAAAGCCTGAGTGGTCAACAAAGAAAGATAGGAGATGGGTCAAAAGTCACCAAAGAAGAAGCAGTAAAAGCCCACAGGCCAAGGTTTAAAAGAGATTAGTTTTATCCATCCATCCATTGTCTTCCGCTTATCCGGGGTCGGGTCGCGGAGTAGCAGCTTCAGTAGGGAGGCCCAGACGTCCCTCTCCCCATCCACTTGGGCCAGCTCCTCCGGGGTAATCCCAAGGCGTTCCCAGGCCAGCCGAGAAACATAGTCCCTCCAGCGTGTCCCGGGTCTCCCTCTGGGTCTCCTCCCGGTGGGACGTGCCCGGAACACCTCACCAGGGAGGCGTCCAGGAGGCATCCTAACCAGATGCCCGAGCCACCTCAACTGGCTCCTCTCGACGTGGAGGAGCAGCGGCTCTACTCTGAGTCCTCCCCGGATGACTGAGCTCCCACCCTATCTCTAAGGGAGAGCCCAGACACACTATGGAGAAAACTCATTTCGGCCGCTTGTATCCGGGATCTCGTTCTTTCGGTCATGACCCAAAGCTCATGACCATAGATGAGGGTAGGAACGTAGATCGACCGGTAAATCAAGAGCTTTGCCTTTTGGCAAAGCTCTCTCTTCACCACAACGGACCGGTACAGCGCCCGCTTTACAGCAGACGCCGCACCAATCCGCCTCTCGATCTCCCGCTCCATCTTCCCTTCATTCATGAACAAGACCCCAAGATACTTAAACTCCTCCACTTGGGGTAGCACATCCTCCCCAACCCGGAGAAGGCACTCTACCCTTTTCCGGCTCAAGACCATGGTCTCTGATTTGGAGGCACTGATTCTCATCCTGGCCGCTTCACACTCGGCTGCGAACCGCTCTAGTGAGAGCTGTAGATCGCTCCCTGATGAACCCAACAGGACCACATCATCCGCGAATAGCAGAGACGCAATCCTAAGGCCACCAAAACAGATCCCCTCAACACCTTGGTTGCGCCTAGAAATTCTGTCCATAAAAGTTATGAACAGAATCGGTGACAAAGGGCAACCTTGGTGGAGTCCAACTCTCACCGGGAAAAAGTCCGACTTACTGCCGGCAATGCGGACCAGACTCTGACACCGGTCATACAGAGACCTAACAGCCCTTATTAAAGGGCCTGGTACTCCATACTCCCGGAGTACCCCCCACAGGACCCCCCGAGGGACACGATCAAATGTCTTCTCCAAGTCCACAAAGCACATGTAGATTGGTTGGGCAAACTCCCATGCACCCTCCAGGATCCTGCTGAAGGTATAGAGCTGATCCAGTGTGCCATGGCCAGGACGAAAACCACACTGCTCTTCCTGAATCCGAGATTCTACTATCCGACAGACCCTCCTTTCCAGAACCCTCCTTTTCCAGAGTAGACCTTATCAGGGAGGCTTAAGAGAGTGAATCCTCTATAGTTGGAACACGCTCTCCGGTTCCCCTTTTCAAATAAGGGGGACCACCACCCCGGCAGTGTTCCCTCTAAGCTGCGCGCGTGCGCAATCGCGCACGGCATCTGGATTCAGCGCGCACAGCAAATCTATGCTGCGCAGAAAATAAAATCCAAGCTGAACTGTAAACAAAATAATAATAAACCAAGTTATTTTGTACCATTTTTTTTTTCTTCCCAGTGTCCTGTCTAGCAATGTGGCAATAGGAATTGATGTCTCAATGCCAGATAGAGCTCGACAGATTTTGCTTTTACAAGTGGAGCGAACAGCTTTTGCCATAGTGCTCCACTTGATTTATGCTTGTAAATAGCTTTATTGTGATTCCTGCAAGGAGAATTTCAAATTATATGGACATGACAATGGGAGAGTAAAGGAAGAACAAGAAGTGAAAGAGAAAGAAAAGAAAAAAAAAAGAGTAGAGGTGAAAGAAAGAGGAGATAAAAGGGAGAGAATGATAAAACCTTCTCCGTCTGCTCCGTCACCTGGAAAGAGAGATGCAAAAAGAACAGCACAACCAACAGACATAAAGCAACAAATACAACCGAATAACACCTAGATGCCATTGCTAAATCATATATATTATTATGTAAGCTGACATGTGTAATGTGATACTTGAAAAAAGAAAGTGAAAGAACATAAATAAATAAATAAATAACTTATAAGATTACTGTATATAAGTGAACACTTAATACCTGGGACCCAGCACCTGTGGGAGTTTGTGAGAGTGCACTAGTTTAGGTGAAAATTTTCCAAAAGGAAATAGCTTGATAGTGGTTGTGGAGAACCAAAGGCCCGCCTTCCCCGAGCACAGAGGCAGGAGTCAGGGGACCCATAACCCCGGACTCCCAAAGGGGCCCCTAAAGCAGGTCGCCCAGGAGGGGCCGACACAGGATATCTGCAACCCCCCCCCCCCCCCCCAAAGAAGGAGCAGAGACGACCCCGAGGAAATCCCCCAGCCACCGCAATGCCGACGCCCTCAAGAGCCGCGGGGACGAGCCCGTGGGCTCCGCCGGCAGCCAGCCCCGCTGGAGTGGTCCCGGCCATGGGCCCCGGGGGCCAGAGGCCCCAGGGGCGCCCCGCCCCCGCGACGGGGGCCCCGGCCGCCCCCCGGGGGGCCAGGCCCCGCGAAGAGGCCGCCGGGAGTGGGCCGGCGCACGCCCGGGAACCCGCCCCAAACCCGAAGCCAACCAACGCGCCAGAGGGCCAAGGCGCCCGCCAACGAAGTGGAGGAGGGCAGGACGTGGGGGGATGGGCTCCGCACCTAGCGGAGACTTGAGATGTTTTTGGGAGAGGGAGCGGACCACACCCATACCTGGGGAAAAAAAAAAAAAAAAGGAAAACTCATTCACACCATCCCTCTCCCTTGTGCCCCACTCACCACACACAGATAAAAAAAAAAAAAAAAAAAAAAGACGCTGTACACACATTCCCACATAACACTCGCATCCAACACTGACCAAAGGGGGGGGTCACCCCAAATCGACTATACGACTGCTTGTGCCCGGCCCCGGCCCCGGACCAGACGCCCCCCGGACCGGGCCCCCCAGAGAGGGCGGGCCAACACGACCCGCACGAGCCACCCAGCCAGAGCCCCCCTCACCCACTAAATACCTAATAAACCCCCTCCCTCCCCCACCTTACCCTTGCCATCCCTGCCCCCCCGCCCCTCCTGGGGGGAGCGGAGGCATCAGCCCCAGACCTGGCAAGCCGCTGACTACGCACCGCAGCCCCCCGCCAAGACCCCGGACACAGTGGCCCGCACCTCCTCCAGGCCCCAGACTCCTTGCCGCCATATTTTGTACCATTTTGCAACTCTGGTGAGACGGTGTTCCACGGTCCCGCTCTGTGTGCGCCAGGTGCTGATCAGAGCGCACCGCTGATTGATGGGTGGGGCATACGCCTTTATAGTTGGGCAGGTTGAAGTGTGCGTCTTTGTTCTGGGACCGTTACAAGAAAAATTACCGATCTACCCTGAGTAGAAAGCTGCTGCTCTGAGTAGTTCTTCCTCCCTCTGTCATACTCGGGTTTTCGGTTTCAGAACAGGTGATATCAGTCAGGTAACTAAACTTAGCGTCCAACCAACCATGACTTCAACGCGAGCAGGAGCATGAAAAAAGCTCTGATCAATGGAACGCAGATAACGTGCTTCACCATGGCAACGACAGGAAATAAAAAAGCCTTAAAGTGCGCATTTCCCGCGAGTGGAATTAGAATTTTTTAATGAAGGCATATGGACAATATTTAACCATAAGAAATAATTCTGTTGCTGCTGAAAAAGCGAGTTGGCTTGCTATGAGTTATTTGATGGAGAATTAAAGCTGTTTTTCTCACACTTCAGTAATTCAACACAAAAGGGGGAAGTGGGGAGGGTTCATTGATAACAAAAAGCATTAAAAGGACATGGCAGCCAATCTTGATGAAGTTTAATCGGGTATGGTTAAGTTCTAAGTTTTCTTATGTTTAAACATACTCAACTAAATCATTAATTGGCTATATTCAACATATGTAATTAATATTGGGATGCTGTGAGTTATTGAAATAACTGATATGTTCATTTTTTTGCCAGCATTGTTCACCCATCCTTCTAAAATGAGTTGACACTAATTGTCTAGTAGGTGTTTAAATTGTGCCAACCTCAATTTATATTAATCATATAGGCTATATTTTCAGCTGAAGTAAAGGTGGTGCTATGTAAGTGAAGAAATCTGCCGTAGCCCTCTGACTATGGAACAACTTTAAACATGCAACAGTAACATTCCTGATAGTACGACATACAGCTGCCTCTGAAAGATTTTCTGCATCTCCTATGTTATTAAAAAGCTGTCGTTGGTATGTAAAAAAAGGAGCAGCACAAAGAAATTGTTCAGAATTGAGAGCGTTCCCTCGTGTTAGGAAAGCGATGTGCGGCTGAGAATATTGAAATAAATCATCTGACGACCCCAAAGTGCTTTACATTGGTCAATCATTCACCCATTCACACCCTGACGGTGGTGAGCTATGTTAGTAGCCACAGCTACCCTGGAGCAGACTGACAGAAGAGAGGCTGCCACATGTTTGAGCTAAATAAAGCTGCAGAAAATGTAAAAATTTAATGGAAATAAGATTGGAACTCTTCCTTAGTAGGACCCCTACTTGTAAATAAAAATCTGCTACACTGCTCTTTGAAAAATCCAAGAATTTTGTCTTTTTCATGTAATTGGGCTAAATCAGTTTTATCTAAACTTAATAACCTAAAAGAAATTATTGCTGTAACTTGATTCTTTAATTAAGCCACGTAACTTAATATAACCTCAGGTTTTGGACAGGCGTAATGTACCCTCAGTGTGCTCGTGTGATGTTGCTCACAGAGGTCAAGTGAACGCTCAGGGAGTTTGTGTGTTTGCTCAGACACATGAAAAATTAGGGGGAACATTGCACCCCGGTCTACCAATTCAGGTAAACTGCCCCCGATGTCCACGCAATATTGCAGAGCTGTGTTAACCAACACAGCCCCACAACTTGCCACCAAGGGGCTTTTTAACCACCTCGGTGACCTCAGCACCAGAGATGGGAGAACCCGACACACGACGTCCCATGTCGAGGTCAGCAGCACGCCACCCTTACTATAAACAGTGTTGCTACTGCCCTGCTTCCACCTCGTGAGACGCCGTATAGTGGACCAGAATCACCTCAAAGCCGTACGTAAGTCTTTCTCCATGGTCTCTCCGAACTCTTCCAATGCCTGAGTTTTTGCCTCAACGACCAGCCGAGCCGCCTGCCGCTTTGACTGCCGGTACACATCAGCTGCTTCCGGAGTCCCACAGGCCAAGAAAGCCAAATAGGACTCCTTCTTCAGCTTGACAGCTCCCCTCACCACTGGTGTCCACCAGCACATTCGAGGGTTGCCACCACGACATAAACCGACAACATGTTCAAAGTTCTCCCAGAGGTGGGAGTTAAAGCTCCGTCTCACGGGGGACTCTGTCAGACGTTCCCAGCAAACCCTCACAATACGTTTGGGCCTGCCTGGTCTGACCGGCTTCATCCCCCACCATCAGAGCCAGCTCACAACCAGGTAGTGGTCGGTGGAGAGCTCCGCCCCTCTCTTCACCCGAGTGTCCAAGACATGCGGCCGCAGGTCAGATGAAACAACAACAAAGTCAATTATTGAACTACGGCCAAGGGTGTCTTGGTGCCAAGAGTACATATGGACACCCTTATGCTAGAACATGGTGTTCCTTATGGACAATCAATGACAAGCACAGAAGTCCAACAACAGAACACCGCTCGAGTTCAGATCAGGCAGCCGTTCCTCCCAACCACGCCCCTCCAGATCTCACTGCCATTGCCCAGATTACCCACCCAAAAGGGTGGGTAATCTGAACTGCTGTTGCTGCACAAACAACAGTCAGAACTCGTCCCCCCACACGTATGCGGAGGGAGGCCACCCTCTCGTTCACCGGGGTAAACCCCAACGTACAGGCACCAAGATGAGGGTGCCTGTAAGTTCCTCATAGCAGCGGTTGTTGTCCATTGAGTGGAGGACGAGTTTTGCAATCCAAAAGCTGTGGGTTCTATTCCCGCTTCCTCCTGCCTCATGTTGAAATTCCCCTGGGCAAAGCAGTTAACACCAGGTTGCATGTATGAATGTATGCACATTTGTGAGTGTGATTTGGTGAATGTGGCTCTTGTGTAAAGCTTGTTAAGTGGTCTATATGACTAGAAAAGTTCCATATAGATTCATTCCATTTATCATTTTAATTAAATTAGTGGTTTTAGTGGACGAAAGTAATAAACGTTCAGCGATGAATGGAAAGGTTTTACAGGTGCATATTTACATCTTTACCTAGACCTGTGAACTATTTAGAAGTGAATCCATGACTTGACTTGAAGAATGCACTATAAATTAACGGTGTATTGTTTGCTGTATAGTTTACCAACCTGTGGAAGACTCCAAAAATGTTGAGCATCCTCATTCTCTAGTTCGGCCAGTTGTCCAAGCACAACAGCTAAATTATTCCATCATTCCCTCAAGCAATTTCTGTTCCAAATATCTGTGGGCTGGGCATCTCTACATAAATGTAAATATCTAAATTTGTTTGGGAGTAAAAACCTGTTTCTTAGAATTGACTTGCTCCTTGAGATGACGTGTTGTGAATTGGTGCTACATAATTGAACTGCATTATATGTGTATATATAGTATAACCAAAGAAGAAGACAAGTTAGAAATTGTGAGTAAAAAAATGTCAATCTGGTATCAGAAGTTAAATCTCATCACTCATTTATTCTTTTTTTCACCCCAAAACTCTTTCCTTCAGCATCCTAGGTAGTGATCTGATCTGTGTCAGGTATTGACATCTGCTGCAGGTAGACGCTATCCAACAAACTGAATATTCGACTGCATGGAGAGTGTGCAATCAGATGTAGTATATTTCTTATGATGTAGTGGACTACGTTTTCTTTTAAAAAGGAGAGTGTTTTACAAGTACGGAGAGAACTAATATTAGTTTCCAAGTACAATATACAGTTGCTTGCAAAAGTATTCCCACCCCTTGAACTTTTCCACATATTGTCACATCTCAACCACAAACATAAATACATTTTATTGGAATGTATAAATGCAGTTGCAGTTTTTATACAAATAAAAGACTGAAAACGACATCTTGTGAAAGTATTCACCCCACCCCCCTCTCAGTCAATATTTTGTGGAACCACCTTTTGCTGCAATTCCAGATGCAAGTCTTTTAAGGCTATGTTTAGGATTTTTGTCCTGCTGGAAGGTGAACCTCCACCCCAGTCTCAAGTCTTCTGCAGACTCCAACAGGTTTTCTTCCAGGATTGCTCTGTATTTGGCTCCATTCATCTTCCCTGTCCCTGCTGAAGAGAAGCACCCCAGAGCATGATGCTGCCACCACCATGTTTGACAGTGGGGATGGTGTGTTCAGAGTGATGTAGAGTGTTAGTTCTCCGCCACACATAGTGTTTTGCATTTTGCATTTTGCAAGTTTGGTTTCATCTCACCAAAGCACCTTCTTCAACATGTTTGCTGTGTCCCCAACATGGCTTCTAGCAAACTGCAAATGGCACTTCTTATGATTTTCTTTTAACAATGGCTTTCTTCTGGCCACTCTTCCATAAAGACCACATTTGTGCTGTGTACGACTAACAGTTATTCTTTAGAGAAATTCCCTCACCTGAGCTGTAGATCTCTGCAGTTCATCCAAAGTCACCATGGGCCTCTTGGCTGCATCTCTGATCAGTGCTTTCCTTGTTCGGCTTGTAAATTTAGGTGGAGAACCCTGTCTTGGTAGGTTTCCAGTTGTGCCCTACTCTTTCCATTTCCAGATGATGGTTTGAACAGTGATAAGTAAGATGTTCAAAGCTTGGAAAATCTTTTATAGCCTAAGTCTGCTTTAAACTTCTCCACAACTTTGTCCCTTAGGTGTCTGGTGTGTTTCTCTGACCTCATACTGCTGTTTGCTTGCCAATATCTTCTTAAGCAACATCTGAGGCCGTCACAGAGCAGCTGTATTTGTACTGAGATTAGATTACACACAAATGAATAATTTTGCTCACTACACTTTTCAGTGACTAAGCTGCAGCTGTTTTTTCAAAGATAAATGGGCAAAAATCACTAAATGTGTAGAGCTGCTAAAGACATACCCTAAAAAACTTGCAGCTGGAATTGCAGCAAATGTGGTTCCACAATGTATTGACTCAGGGGGGCTGAATACTTTTACACAATGCCCTTTTGAGTTTTTTATTTGTAAAAAAAAAAAAAAAAAAAAAAAAAAAAAAAATACGAACACATGTATAATGTTCTTTCAACTTCGCAATTGTATACCACATTGTGTTGGTGTTTCACATAAAAGTCCAATAAAATGTATTTATGTTTGTGGTTGTAATGTGACATTATGTGCAAATGTTTAAAGCGTGTGATTACTTTTGCAAACCACTGTATATTGTACTTGGAAACTTATATCAGTTCTCTCTGTACTTGTAAAATACTCCTTTTTAAAACAATATGTAGTCTAGTACATCATAAGATGTATACTACTGGTGTTTTGCGTTAATTGACCCCCTCATGAGTGTCATTAAAGCCGATTTCATGACAGAACTATTGAAATGTGTAAGACTCTGAAGGTGTTGTAGATCACATCAGGTGTTTTCAGCTGAAACTTTCCAACAGCCCGTGTCCTTAGCATCCTCTGGAGACGGACTACTTTTCCACTGACTAAGAATGAACAGTTATTGCCAAGCATGTATTGGTTTGTGTGACATCTGGATCAGGTTGGAGTTGCCTGTTTGTCGTTTCTGGTGACTAATGAAGTCCCCAAGACATCTCTGGAGCTGCTCCCCATGTAAACCGATTGTCGAGATTCCTGGTCTGTTGCCACTCTGGGAAGACTTCTGGGCAATTTGTTGACATTACGCAACCTCTAAATTCTTTGGTAAAGTGCAGAATTTGCCTTTTTAAAGCTGTAAAGGGACTGCTATCTGACTTTTTGACTTGAAAATGAGTCTGAGATACTAAGGACTATTTGCACTCTAAGCTTCTCAGGGAGTGTTGTTGGTCAGGTCAATCAACTGATTTCAGAAAAAAAGGTTGCAAATATTATGTCTTGTGTCTGTGTGTTATTTGTAATTTCTTTGCTATCTGAGCCAGTGCCTTTATCATCAAAAGAATGATTATGGTAACGCGTATAATGAAAATAAAGATTCTTTATTCTTGATTTCTTTTTTCTCTTATAAAAATCTGTGCTTGTGATTTCTTGTCTCTGTGATTTGCAAACCACACTGTTTTAGTTTTCCGGTTTTTCTGATTGTTACCAGTTATCACTTCTTTATTATTGCAGAACATCCCTGTGAGACGCAGTTATTTGTTGCCTTGGCCTGCCTTTGTCAAAAGTCTGTGAAAACAGTGGCACAGATATAAGATCCAGCAGCATATGAGTGCAGCCGGCTACAGGAAACTCCTCTCCAAATTGTTACAACGTGTATGCAAATAAAACAAAATCCAATAAAATAATTCTTTTTTCAATTAAATGATGATTAGATTATACAAATTCTCATTAATATTTTTGCAATGGTCATTTTTGAGTTTTCCATAGCCACATCACAGTGTTATTAGATCCAAGAAATGGCTACACTCCCAGAACTCTGGTGGGTTTAGAACTAGACCTCTTTGGCTCAGAAAGCTTTCCAGTGTCGTCCATGCTGTTAAATTGAATAATTTTATTGTCCTCATTATCATGCCTTCCCTCCTGTCAGTGCTTTGACTTGAAATAAAGGAACAATAATCTATGAATTTATCTCAGTATTCTTCAAAGAAAAAGAAAGGTGTCCTGTCATAATTCCTGTTAAGGGGCTTTTGTATTTCTGATGAACTTTTTCACATCGCCAATCTGATGCATGAGGTTGGGTAGTTCATTCTGAATGTTAAATCCTGCTGGTTTCATGACTCCCTCCTCCTCCTCCTCCTCGGCTGTGGTGAAAGGCAGCATGCAGCAGCTCCGTTTGCAACACGCACAGAGGGGAAAAAAGCCCACACAGAAAAGCTGTCAGCTGGAGATAAGTCGCTGCTCTTTTTACCGCTGTCTGCTGGCACTTTGACTTCCAGAATGGATCTGTTGCTGGCAGGGCTGCATCAGGCTGAAAAGTAATGGCTTTATATCCCCCAATGGCTCTATTCTACCAGTGAATCAAACTTATGTAGCTAATGAGCTGCAGCAACTGGTAATTCTGTGGCTCATGAAACTGCAAATTATCATACAGCACGATCAGTCAGCTGTCACTAACGTTGCTACTTTACACCGATTGTCAAATCTGTTGATGGAAATAACTGTTTTTGTTCTTTACCCATTCTACTGAGAATGGCTGCTTTGCCACATGTCACTGGTCAGATTAAAATTAAAATCTGTAATTCTGCATAAAACTGAGCTGATTAGTAGCTCTGTTGCCCCCTAGGAGGGTTAAGAACCCAGATGTACACAGACTGAGGCTCCCACATAAGTCACTTGGCTTTACTGAAGGACAGTTCACCCGATCACAATAACAAGAGGATCAGTTATTGTCAGAAACAAAGGATGAGTGAAGCGCCACGGCAACCTGTGTTTTAAATGGCAAATGCTGCAGCCATGTGGGATTTAAGAAGACCACAAAGTCCTTTATCCTAAAGTAGACCAAAGTGATTTCTGGTACACCATCAGGCTAAATTAACCAGCTGGCTTTCAGTGCATATAGCCCATTTCACAGTCGCACAGCATTTTGATCTAAAGAAGACATGCCTCGTTAAGCTATATGTCGTTATATTCTGTAAGTTAGCAGAATGGCCTGGCTCGTGTGCCGCTACATGTTTGTAGCATCTTGTCTTATTAGAGGAGAGGAGGTGAAAGACACCAGGAGAGATAGAATGCGAGCTATTCAGCAGTTCAGTCTCAGCAGGCAGGCCTAGTGGATATCATCCAAGGTGGGATATCACAGCTGAGGATTGTACCAGGGACGGTTGTCATGGTGACCATTTTATAAGCTTTTACTGTCCGTTTTACTGCACTTCCTTGTTAACCCAATATGACTTCTCAGGTGAAAATGCCCATCTTAGTCACTTTCAGGTGCAAACAAAGGAGATGTCTCCTCCCCCAATGATCAGACCCCTGACTTTAGATTTATTCAATAACTCCACCTAACTCTAGTTGCCATTTGAGATAATAAAGTAATTTGTACTATACCTTTTACTACTGAAATTTAAAAATGCAGTATTTACCCATTCATTGCCTATAACCACTTACAATATAATTAAACCGTGAGGCTGATGCACATCAGCACCCCCAGTCTGGTGACCATCTCCAGCAGCTATTGGGAGAAAGGCGGGTGCATCGCTGGATAGGTCAGCAGCCCATCACACGGCAACACTGTTGACTGCGTGAGGAAGCAGGAGTTCCTATGCATGCAAACTATGCAGAGACCCAGGTTCAGCTTCAAACTGAAAATTGCTAATATTTACAATATAAGTTGTTCTTGTCAAGAATAAGTCTCCCAGAATATTTAATTTAAATATTTAATGGATATGCATAGCCAGATGTCCATATATTTGTATTTCTTTGTTAATAATGAAACATTTATTTTGAAAGCATGTTTCAGAACACTCAAGGACACTGTACAGAGCAAGCAGAACAATAACGATAAAACAGCAAACAATAAGTTACAGTGAACCAGCAGTCACAGAGACTACAAACTTTTGAACAGATGGGTTTTGATTTTAGACTTCAGCTGGTAGAGACTGTCGGTGTTGCAGATGTCTGGAGGGAGAGAATTATAGAGTTTTGGGAGCAGAGTGGGAGAAAGCTCTACTCCCCATGGTGCTGAGGCAGGAAGGAGGAACAGTGAAGTGAACGGAAGAGGAGGATCTAAGGGTTAGGGAAGGAGTAGAGATGTGAAGAAGATCAGAAAGGTAGGGGGAGTGAAGTTGTGGATGGTCTTGAGTGTGTACAGAAGGATTTTTAATTATATTTTGAATCTAACAGGGAGTCGGTGGAGCTGCTGTAGGACGGGGGTGATGTGACGAAATGAGGGGGTTTTGGTAATAATGCGAGCAGCTCAATTCTGGACCACTTTTAGCTTATGGAGGAATTTTTGAAGAAGGCCAAAGAGAAGAAAGTTACAGTAATCAATGTGGGAGGTGACAAGGCTATGGACAAGAATTGATGCACAGTGAGGGGAAAGGGAGGGACAAAGGTGATTACTGTTGAGTAAATGAAAATTGGCAGAATGGATGATGTTATTGATGAAAGCTGGATCCTCTCCAGGTTTGAAAAAAAGAGCCAACCTATTCACCGATATACCACTCCCACACAAAGGAGCTACCTGCACCCCAAACAACTCTACAACCCCCTCCTCTGACCTCTCTGACCCACTGCCTACACTAAGGAGTCGGTTCCACTGATTGTGGAAGAGCCGTGGTGCGGCTGCTGCAACTCTAGTCAGTGAGAGCGGTTCCATCGGTGCGGTGCATTTCTTAAGCCTCCCAGATGTGCCTGCGCTTGCCACTTCTTTAAAATATGCGGCTGTTCTATTTTTGCCGCTCCACGTCAATCTGGAGCAAAGCGGACCGTTCAGACAGGAAGTCAGTTGATGAAAAGTGAATCGAATCGAGCTTACAAGTAAAAGTCTACTATGGGACTTTATGGCCCCAATTTAGCTCTAGAATATGGATGTAAGGACCTGATATTTTTCACATGATGATGCAAATCCAGCTAGAAGCTCCCAGAAAGGGTGCCTACTGTTTTCTATCATAGCAGAGCTTTTAAGTCTAATTGTAGCCGAGGGGAAAGTCCCTCTGCTCTCTGTTCCTCGTGATCCTGGTGATGCTCATTAGGGTAAACCTCCACCTCACGTCTTGCTGGGTGAATAGAAGTGATCAGCGATGATTATATGCAGTGATTATATGCTATACAATAACAATAATTGTGATTTTTTATTTTTTTATCTAGTGACATTTTGAGGCTTAAGGCATCTTTTTAACATACATCTAAATGTCTTCTTTTGTGAGGTCCAGGGCTGTTCATAGTTTTTTCTCGGGTTTTCCACATTGAGTCCTAGCTTTGATAGCCCTGTTTCGTCTTTGTTCTTTCTGATCCCCCCCCCCGACCCACTCTTTGCTTAAGCGTCACTCTGCATTTCCAGGATCTTTCATGACATAAGATGGAATAGTCTATTTTAGTCAGTGACTAGGGGGAAGCAGAAGTCGATGATGCACTACCATGTTTTTTATTATTAATTTGATTGTAAATTATAGTTATTTTATTACAAACATACATAAATAAAGCAGAAGCACTGTTAGGGTGTCGGGCAACCAGCAGAGTCCCTTAATGACGAGACCCCTTATAGTAGGAGTCCCCAGCCGGTTGCCTACTTTGCCTATATGGTAAGTCCACCACTGACAACAGACTGTACTGAAGATGCAACACAGATGCTGTCTACAAGAATGGCCAGAGAAGGCTGCACTTCCCGAGGAAACTTATGTCTTTCAGTGTTTGCAGAAAGATGCTGAAGATCTTCTATTGGTCGGTTGTGGATAATGCAATCTCTTCTGGTGTCTGTACCACTCTGCAACACAACACAACACACTGGTTAACCACCGGAAACTTAGAAAGACTGACCTGTGAGCAGCTAATACAGATAGGGACTTACCTTGACTGAATTTATGCAGCAAAGTTTTAAATACAGTTCTAAGATATTTCCACTCTGGCTTCCTTCCACAGTCCAAAAACATGACTGCGCTCTAGGTATGGTTGTGTGTGTGCATGGTTTGTCTGTCCTGTGTTGTTTACCAAAGAATAATAGTTTGACATTAGACCAAACAGTTAGTGCCCTGCTTTTGAAGAAAAATGAACAAATCTATGACAGGGACGCAGAAAATCTTGCCTAAAGTCACCAGCGGGGGACAGTGTAATGGGAGGAAGGGAGTTTGGCTGTTCCTATGGCAGCCTAATGGCCTTCTGCTAAAAAGTAAGTAATGAGGCGAAGTACAGGATACCAAACGGATTTTATTCGGTGGCACCCCGGGAGGGATTAAGAGGATGTTAATGCTGTTGTCTGGATACATGAGGGTGTGTGTGAGCCACAACACCAGGATGATTGAGTTTACTGCACACAAGCCATCTCCTGGACATCCAGATTGGTATGTGTTGTCATTTGTAGTAATGTTGGTGGTTATTTTAGTTGAAATGTTTGTAGATATTTGGCAGTTAAATTGACTTTCTGTGGCATCTTCTTCTCGAATGCCTTCAGGTCAACAGGAAGGCTGTTTCACATCTAAGGAATGTATTAAGAGAAAGATGAGTAAGCGTACATTTTAATTCAGCCTCTAGGGACCAACAGGAGACCGTTTTTTAGAAGAGCTGTAGGACAGAAGGAAATCTAATAAATAGGGTGGGCCAAAACCAGTGAGAGTTTTAAATACCAGTAACAGCACCCTGAAACAATTTCTAAAACAGAGAGGTACCCAGTACAGAGACTTTAAAGGGGCTATAAGTAAGATATTTAGTGTAAAATCCACCTAATTCATTCTCATTTGTCACCATGGATGGAAGTAACATTCCCTATAAACAATCAGTCCTCTCCATCAACAATGTCTTACACACGATTTTCTCCTTTCAAACCCAGGAGTACGGTCAGGAACTACTTCTATTCAGAGTGTAGCCCGTGTTTACTTCCTGGTACCTGAGCCAATCATATGAGAGTTCCCAGAATTCCCAAAACAGAGTGCAGTATTATGTATTTTATTTTGGCAAAAGAGCAGCAGTCTGCTAACATGGAGGTCAGTAAGAGAAGAATCAACATTCTAGCAGTTGAGTTGTGAAGAAGCTGAAATGGAGCTAACGTTCTTTGAGGAGAAGCAGAAAGCAAAGGATTACAATAAACTGTTCTAGACGTTTCACAGGCCTGAACTAAAATCTCTGCATTGGACTAGGAGACAAACCATCTCACTCTGGCAATGTTCATCAGATAAAATGTTCATCTCATGGTAAACATGTGTTGTCACATGTTTCCGAAGCACAAAAGGATAAAATATCTAAAATTATAAAATATACACAGATTTAAACTTTAGAAATATGATATGATCACACCTGCTCTAAACTCTGGGAAGAAACAAACTGACTGCTTGCTCTGCCTACTCATAACTAACCTCTATCCTTTCCTAGAATATCCTCCATTAAAATTCCTTGGCTCTTCTTGAGGCAGTCTGCTGCTGTTTTCAGCTTCATATTCCACCTTGGTACTACAGTTCTCTCCAATCACAAGAACATTTATAGCAGTCTTGCAGAGACTCAGGCTGACTGCTGCCTTATACAGGTCAGTAGGTGAAACTGAAAACTGTTATCCTGGTTACATTGTGACACATAGGCCTCTGGTAATATCAAATTTACCTACAACTTTCTAAATTCAGTTGTGGTAAATTTGGCTTGTGGTGTGTAATCTCAACCTGTTCTGCTTCTGGTCTGATATTTTCCTAGATCAGGCTTTCTATCTGTTGACCAACCATTGTTAAATGCTCCTTAGGGATCAGTTGAACGTGTCGACACGGAATGGAGATCAAAGTTGCTCCACCATTGTTATCTGTGATCCACCTCAGGAGGTTTGTGACAGAGCTGTTATGTCAAAGGATATATGCCATAGTAAGTGCAGGTCATGGGATAAGTGTAAAATAACATGCAAACAAAAAGAACATAAATAGTCTGGATTTCAAGGAGAGTAGCACCATCAGATTTGTCTCCAGTAATAACTTGATGATGTGTGGCTTCATAGTCATGACAAACTATGAACTATCCCAGAGTTTTTTGCCCTTATTCACAGTTATCTGACAGGAAATGGGCGAATAGGAAAACAAAGGAAGGGAGGGTGATGCATGCAGCACAATTCAGGATATGAGCCCTGGACTGCTCTGCTGAGGACCAACAGCCTCTGCACATAGCCTGGCCAGCCAGACTGAATTACGCTGCTTACACTGCTTATCAGTCTGGAAAGGAGCTGGTAGAGCTCGATTTCAAAGGCGGGACTAACAGGGTCAGCGTCATCAGGTTAGCACCAATCAGACAACTACGGATGTGATGCAAAAACTCCAAAGAGATGTGCTCCGTTTATTTTTATTTTTTTTTGTAGTCTGTGAAACATGTCATGCCATCGAGCAAACTCTCCAGTGAACGATTTTTGCTGCTTTTGTCTAAAAAAATATGAATGTAATATAAATGTTGTACTCACATGTACGTTCTGTATTTCTAAAAATGAGACAAAAAATTATCTGAACAAACCAACTTTCAATGTAAAAATGAGCACAGTTCAAACAAATTGGTTTGACAGCAAACAAATAATCCTTTGCTCCATACCACACGTGCTTAGTTCATTTCTTTCTTAAAAGCGTTTTTGGAAGCAACGTCATCATTGAGAAAATACCTCTTGTTTATTTCTGTCTGACACTCTTCCATAGATTCACTTCACTTCACTGCTTAACATAGTTCGCTATTGTAGTATTATAAAACTGAGTTCCTAAATACCCCTTTTTTTCAAACATTGAAATATTTACAGATAATAATTAGCGTTTTGCTTTGTTCAGAAATTGAGATGACTTAAAATCCACCAAGTCCTGAAAACATAATGTATTTCATTTGACTAAATGTGCATTTGTTTGCTCTTCCTAATAAGCCTTATATACAGCTTTATATAATAGCTCTTTTTGAAAGATAAAACTGATCTGGTATTGCTTTAACTGCTTCCATGCAATATTTGGTAGTAAATCATATTTCAAGTGTCAGGCCTTCCCACCTTGTATTATAATGGTATTATGTTTGGCTGATGATGATAGACTAACTGCTCTAATGTTCACACTGAAAGCACATCTTTAAGTGACTAAAATGCTAAAGGGAGGAGAACATTGTGTAATGGCAAAGAAAGAGAAGTGTCCTGAAAATGTGGGATAATGGATATCCAGGGTTTCCCCCAGAAAATGAGAAGCATGTGTCTGCAGACCTGGAAACCGCAGTTTCAGACCCGCTGTTCAAGACCCCTCCTCTTCAGCGAGAGCACCATCTATTTCCTGATGACTCATCATGGATTGCGATAGGAAAGTGAGTATTAAACTTGAATCAAATTGTTTATTTAATACCGTCAAACTATGGTTGTCTTTAATTTGAGAATAGCCATTTGCTGTGATGAGTTTACAAGTTTTAACACCATTTACGGTGATACTAACTCGACACGCTGTTTTCAGTTGATAAGAGCTTATCTAAGGTAGGTTTGTCTTATTTTAGATAAGCTAATGGTTTGACCCAAACATTTAGTGTAAATAAGCGAGGCACAACGAGGATTCAAACTTAATGTTAACCACTATATCAAGCAAGAGTGAAGAGGTGTGTGTGTGTATGTAGACAAGTTAGATAATGGTTGATGTGTGTGTGTATATATATATATATATATATATATATATATATATATATATATATATATATATATATATATCTCAGTGACGTGCAGTCAGGGGAGGCAAGTGAGGCCAGGCCTCACTTGTCATCATAGAAAGAAAGAAAATATATAATGATGATAACATAATATAAATTGTGATTCACTCAGTCTTTTTAATTTTTCATCTAATTTCATCAACTTTGATCATATTTTCTTCAAAATCGCAGAATTATTGCTATTTCCCATGTAAATCTTTGGTGGCGCTTGATGGCGAAGCCGGTGAGGCCGCAGCGAGCTTGGCCTCCCCGGGGATTGCGCAATCCCATGTTAACTGAGCTGGCTTCCATTTTGTGATGCATCTTCCTGTCTCTAGATCATAAATTCAATTGTTCAAACAGTTATGAACTGATTTTCCACAATTCAATGTATGTGGATTACGAATTGTGTTTTGGTCATCATACTGTGTGCAGGTAACATGTTTTCGTGCTGCTGGGCGATCATAAACGGCAAAGAACGGGGTGTAGTTATGCTAAACAAGTAAAGCACTAAAAAGACTCTAAACATACAGCTGGAACAAGACTGATCAAGGAAAGCTTTCTTCCCAGGCAGTGATCTCCACTGAGACTGAGAGACTTTTAAAACTGAAGAAGATAAAGACTTTTAAGGACTTTTAAAATGACTGATATTTTTGTGCAGAAAGAGCGACGCATGGACTTAAATTATAAGTAGATGTAAGACGGCGATAATTATTCATGTTTTGTAATGAAATGTGTGTAAGGTGGGTTGTAGTTTTTGAATGTGTTACAAATGTAGAAATCCATCATAACCCAAACTGTTACCAATCAAATGACAAATAATTTATTATTTTTTAATCAAATAATCAATATTTTTTCCAGGTCTCTTGGTGAATTTATTTGGCTCAATCAGTCTCCTTCAGCACTTTGTCAAGACCGGCAGTGTGAATGTAGCCTAAATCCCGTTAGACCTCAGTGCTGCATTTTTCTTATGGCATATAACAGAGAGACATCTGATTGCTCCATAAGCTCCTAACAGAGCACTTCGCTCTCAGACTGCAGGTCTACTGGTGGTTCCTAATTTTCTCTAAAAGTAGAATGGGAGGCAGATCCTTTAGCTATCAGGCTCCTCTCCTGTGGAACCAACTCCCAGTTCTGGTCCGTGAGGCAGACACCCTGTCTACTTTTAAGACTAGGCTTAAAACTTTCCTTTTTGACAAAGCTTATAGTTAAAGTGGCTTATGTTACCCTGAGCTATCTCTATGATTATGCTGCTATAGGCTTAGGCTGCTGGAGGACATCACGACCACTCTCCTTCACTCTGCTACATTCTCCTACCACTCTCCAGTTATTCATTATCTGCTGTTCTCTATATATTGTCTATATATATATGCTTTGATCGACTTTTTAATAAAAAGAAATTAAACTTTTTTGAAAATTAGCAGTTAGTGTATTCAAAGCTCCTTGTAAGTTCTTCATTAACAATACATCATGAATAGAATAATAGTTTATTTTGTTATTTATGTTTTAAACTATTTACATTGATATCACTCAGTTACCTTTATTTTGAGAATTTATTTTATGGTTATTTTAGTAAAACTTACTAGGTCTAACTAAGCTTTCTCTTTTCCAGTTGTTTATAACTGTCCAGCCTTCACCTTTTCAGTGGAATGGAGGAGTTTTGCTGTAAAACTGAGAGGCAGATGATGAGAGAAGGGCCCTGTTCAAATGGTAGGTATGTTGGTAATGTCAATAATACAGAATTAGCTGTTCTGCACAATGTTTAAGTGTGGAGTGAGTATTTACCTGTTAAGGAAAAGTGTTTCTGTCACGTGACTGATTTATTATTAGTTTGAGGTTACTGGGGATTGTGCAGTTCTGTTTGTTACACATGTTACTATATTTTATTATCTGTAGATCCGGTTCTTATCATTAGTCAGTATTTTGTTCGTTATGGTTTTAGTAGTTTATTGTTTATTTTAGCTATTTTCAGCTCAGTCATTAGTGGGTTTATTCAGTTACTGAGTCTGTTTATTTATTCGGGTCTCTGTATTATGTTTAGATTAAGTTTTTTCCCCTGCCTCTGTTCTGTCTCTTTCTGCTCAGGCTTCACCACTTCCACCCGAATCCTTATTATCTCCTGATTCACTCCAGCTGCTCCTCATGTCTTCTTTTACCTTCTCCTATCAGTATTTAAGCAGATCTGTGCCCGTATTTACAAACATTCTCAGTGTCCTCTCAGAGAGCTCATATCTTAGCTTAAAATTCCTACCTAGAAGTTTTAGCTTAAGAATGACTCAGTTAGCTGCTGAGAGCGACTCTGAAGATGGCAGACATTTTTATCTCAGTGAGGAGGTGTGGTTGATGTCGTTGCTATTTGTGACTTTGTCTTTGAAGAGCTGTGATAGGTTGATGGTACAAGGAAAAACCCCACAAATGTGTTCCTAGTGAATCAAAAGAAAAAAAATTAACGATTAGATTGGATTAAGAAATGTGTGACAGGATCATAAAACTAATTAAATGTATTGATTGTCACACACCATCAAATTGTTTGAAAGCAGCTTATTTACATCCTTATCATTCTTTTGATTTGGTCACTGTTACCTTTACTCACTAGTGATTTTACTGCTTTATCCCTTTATATTAATGCACACTCATGTGTCACCATTTTACTGGGATTGCCTGGTTGGATTTGAATTAAATGAAATGAAGAAAAAGAGATGGAAAAAACTGAACAGCAATGCATGTCTCTCAGTTCTGGGAGGAGAATGGAGGAGTGGTAAAAGGTAAATTGTTTCCGCCATCTTCCCTGACACTCTTAGGCTCGCTGAAACTCCTCCTTACTACTCCTAACATTTAGGAGCTGTCTGGATGCCGACAGCTTTTATTTTACAGAGGTAAAATTCTACAAAACATCTTAGAATTTGGGAAATTCTAAGATATTTCCTAAAATTACATCACTCAGAGCTACTTTTAGTCTTAGGATTCTTTATGAATACAGGCCCTGGTTTCATGTTTAGGTTATTAGTTCCTCATCGATACCATCTCTGTTGTTCTCCTCTTTGTCTTTGCTGACTTTTGTTACTTACTCCTCCTGCCCGCTGTTAATTTTGCATCATTTGTTGTTTTGGGTTCCAGTTTAACTGGTTGGTTCATTAAAATCTCACAGGAATTTTAATTCAATTCAATTCAATTTTATTTATATAGCGCCAAATCATGAAACATGTCATCTCAAGGCACTTTACTCTGCATTTGGATCATCAGCTACACAATATGACAGTATCTGTTTTCAGTGTTGTGATATGTTTTCTGTCTCTCTCTGCAGATGGACCTGCTCTGGGATCTTGGACTTTAATAAAACTTTTAAAACTGCTTCAGTGTGTCAAAGGGTTTGACTCCAACACATACAGCAAAACTTAAAAATGGACGCCACAGACCAGAAATTCATACATTTCCTTAATGGGTTCTGTGTAGTTTGAAATTTTGATGTACCAGAGTTGGGTCTGACAAATGTTGAGAAAATAATTTATAATTGGATCAAATCATAAAAGAAAAACGATGATCCTGCAGAACAGCAGCTGGGCATAAACAAGCAAGCAAACGTGCAGGTTTATGCCAGTGTATTCAAAGTTTTTAAGGCACCCGACAAACTTCATTTGGTTTTATATTTTGATTTTAAAAAGGATAAAATAGTATAAGGATAAAAAAAGGAAGCCAGATTGCTGCAGGTATGAAGGATCTTCACTTCGGTTCACATTACCCATAATGAAGGCAAAAACTGACAAACAAACAGGCAATGAACAAGGGTTACAGTTTTTGTTATTGTTTTTGTTTTTTAGCATTCAGGAGAGTCTCATATAACAGATAATGAGGTAGTCAGGTACTTATTGAAAAATGATGATTTGAGGCTTCATTTACAGAAATGTGCATTTAGATATTCTGAGATGATAGTGTGCTGTGGGCAGTAACATTAAGGTGATTGTAACGTATGATGGGCTAGTAACAGTGGGGTGATTTTAAAGTGTTGGACTGCAGTTTTCTGCTGCTGGATATCTAAACTCTGCTAACCTGTCAAGTACAGCCAGAAAAACGGGCAACCCTCGCCATCGGAAAGACAAACACAAAAGTGTTATTTAGAGGAACTTTCTCTATAAGGCCAAAATGAGGATCAACGTCACAGGCTAAACCATCATCACAAGCTAACGCTGAGACACTGGTGTTTGAGAGCAACGTTAAAGATCTATAAAGCTGCTGTATCTGCAACAGCGAAGTAGTAAACCCCCCAGACGACATAAGCTAATGCTATCAGGTTACATATTAGCTTCACAAACAGCCCTATATAGAATAGTGTCAAAACCCAAACCAAACAGAATGAGTTTGTGGGTGCAGTGATTTCATTTTAACAGAAGGGCATTTTATCTAAAAAGGAAGGTGTTTCATGTAAATTGGATGTTGTTTCTGTTAGACCAGAGGTTGTATGCACTGTGGCTATGTTCCCACTCCATGTCTTAATGCTAAACTCTGATTTATTTTTTTCTGAAATCTATTTTTTTTTTTTTTTTTTTTTTGCCAGGGCGTTCCCTTTACTTATAAAATGCTGCCTATATCTGACTCCAGTGTGAACTATTTGTGACT
This sequence comes from Fundulus diaphanus, assembly GCA_037039145.1. NCBI lineage: Eukaryota > Metazoa > Chordata > Actinopteri > Cyprinodontiformes > Fundulidae > Fundulus > Fundulus diaphanus. The sequence goes on from CM073134.1 coordinate 48,529,700, forward strand.
CCAAACTGATCCGCATGCACAAAAGAACAATATTAATGACGCAGCCCACAGTCTAAAAGATCAGATACAATTGGATTCAGGACCACAATATGGAAGTGGCTCAAATTTGACTTGAAAAGATCAGATTTGGGTCAGAGCTGAGCATCCCCGCTGGTTCTAAAACATCTGACCTGGTCACTTGACCTGTAAAAAAAAGAAGATTTGGGCCACATTTGCTTGCAGTGGGTACAAGGCCATAGGGTTATGTCGGTCTGAGGTCCCCCATTAAGATATGCTTACATTCCGTTCTACTGTAGTGTGAGTTGTCGCTGGAAAATGTTAATCAGCTGACGGCTCAGTCAACTACTAAATAGTGAAGCAAGTAAACAAACCAGTGTGCCCGCTCTATTACTTGGCCATTTAGTTGCAAAGGCGGCTAAAGTGGCTAATAATAACCCAGGTTATGGTGGAGCCAGAAACCCGTAGCACCCTGCTCTGCTACTGTCATTGATTACTTAGGAAAATATAACGCAAAATTGGCTGAAGGACAGAAATGGTACAGGGCTGCTGCTAATATTTAGCAGCAGCCCTGTAAGCATTGAGCAGATTCTTGTTTTACACTGTAAAACGTGTTTTGTATGCAACAGATCCATGTTTGATTTGAAACACACTTATTTTAATTTAGAATGATCCTTTGTTTGTCTGTCAGTGGTAACATTATATTTATATGATCAGCAAATTGACAGGCAAATGGAAGCACGTAGTGGCACACTGAAGATAAGCAATTATAATAAAATAATTGCATGATGAAATCAAAGCTACACAATTCCATGAAATGTATTAACACTGTTGCCTAGTCTTGTCTACTATTAAGCCAAACAGAGGTGACACGTTTAAATTATATATTTCCTAATGAGGGCTGAATTTGTCCCTACCTTTTGGTTTTGCCCAAGTTAAAGTTTAAACCTTGTCATATTGAAATGAATCATAATTTTTTTGCTGTTAACCAGAAAGCACCATGTACATTAAAAAAATCTTGCAGCGGTATTGAAAATGATATCAAGTATTTTTGTTGGCATTGGTATTCAACATGGAATGTTAGTATCATGGCAACTCTAACAGCTTCAAACAATGACTGTTTTACTGAAATCCTCTTAAGGTATTAGGACATTTTCACATCTCAGGTTTATATAAAAAAACAGCCCTAACGTTAAAGTTTCCCACATGTCTGTCCTTTGATGCGGTTTCCTCTCCAGTCAAATCTTTCTCAGGTGTTTTGGCCTCATAGACCTCCTTTTTCCTGCTGTTTTAAACTCAAACTTCAAGACTTTGTTCTTGGCGTAGCCTACTATGTTGTTCTGCGTTAAACTGTGTAAATACATGTTGTGGATTACTGACTTAATCTTAATCTGCCCGCAGAGCAACAACCGTGTTCTTCTGTTAATGCAAGAACGGGCAAAACAAAGACATTCTTAAAGCTGATATGTAGGAGTTCTTCTAAGCCTCAGAGCCATCAGAACAGGTAAAGCACCTAAGGTCCTTTGTGCACCTAGGGAATAAAACTGGACATACCAATGCAGCCCAAGCAAAGCATCCCATGCTGACAATAAAATAAATCACCAGCCCATTTCCTAGACTCTCACTTTATGTAAACATTACATGCTACATTTTCTTGTACATATCTTTCTTCCAAGGACGTTTATATCTTCTATATGGGTTTATAGTTTTTCTTTGAAGAGTTAAGAAGAGTGTTTGATATTTGTTGTTCTTTTGAGGCTTTTACATTTTTTGAGGGCGTCCTTTTGAGGATTTTTTTTATTATTATTTTTATAAGTGTTTTAAATTTGGGTCTGCTTCTTATCATTCTGAGTGTCTCATCAACATTTCATTATGGTTACATAACAGTAAAGACTCTTGAAAAGTTAGTTTAGAGCCCTGCTGCTCTCTCCCATTCAGTGCCTTCACACAGACTTTGTCAGCAAATTAACACTTAAAGGGTAATCAACAAATTATTACCATCAATCAATCATAATAAAATTGTGTTCTGATTGAGACAGGTGGTTTATAGCTCACTATAATTCGATCAACGGCCATCTAAACACTTGTTCTGATTAACTCATGGACTCATGTGCGTGCATGTGGAGGATGGGGAACTGTAGCGGAGCGGGCGGGGGAAGGGGCAGAGGGTGCGGCTGCCATGGTCCGACGGTTATGAAGGTATCCACACTGCCCACCGCCAGCTGATGGCGCTAAAATAAAAAAGTATAATTAAAAAGTCTGTCTGTTAATGCTGTCACACGGCAGGATAATTAGCCCAAGTTTTGCCCCGATCTTCCCCTTTCGACAGGTACGACTATCTTAAGAGATATTCCTGCTGTATGTGGTGTGTTATGTATATTGATTTCCTAGGCTTGTGTCCCCCGAGGACAAACGAGCATGCAGCCTGTTGAATGTGGCGTGAAGCCAATCATAAAAAGAGGTGAGAGAAACCCCGACCAAAAAAAAACAAAAAACACAGCTCATCTCTACATCATAGTGCAGCAAACGTAGAGCCTCTGGTCCAACCGTCTCCACTCATTTAACCAACAACGGCTTTTCTTTTTGTCTCCATTAACATCAATCTATATACTGTAACTATCACCGTTGTTCTTCCTGGTTGTCCATGTTTATTTATGCTGAACTCTTCACCACATCTCCATTTTTTTGTTTTTTGTTATAGATCCCAACTTTTGCATGGAAAGTGACATACACACATCTCTGGCCTCATTTTGTATGTACACAAGCTTCATAAATGAGACCCCAGATCCATAATGGGAATGGTTAGCAAGTGAAATAGCCAAAATGCTATAAAGGCCCACACTACAAGTCCCCGCCCCCTCTGTAATGTGACACTGGCGCCGCGCCTGATGGGGCAGCAGCACTTTGAGGGATGGGCAGTTCCTCAGCATGAGTTGTTGGACCTGAAGCTTAATTGAGGGTAACAGCACCTCAACCACTTTCATACCTTGCCGCAAGTCCGTTCTGTGCGCTCAGAACAGTCAGAACCAACATACCTTCACGTGTGTTTGTTTTTCCTGCATGGGAATATAGGACAAATCTTCTGTGGCTGTTTTAGGGGAATTTTACAGAGTGTTTGATGCAAGTAAACACACGTGATCGGATTATTTGATTTTGAGCCAATGTAAACTGCCTTCGGAATAATCCGAGCACATTTTAATACAATCAGGGAATTTTGCGCATGTAAACATAGCTCCTGTCATTAACCAGCTAACAAGCAAACAGCAGTGTGAGGTGAGCTGTGAGAGAGACTATCGTTTAGGATAAGTTATAGCCGTGCTTGGGGTTGTCGCGTAGGACTCTGCTGATAGCGCTTGGCTCGCGATTCCTCGCTTTGAAGTGCAACAAATGTTGGATAATAGAATGATTTACAATGCTGTTGAGCTCCCTTCATTACTCCATGTTGGTTCAGCTCCTGTATCAACACTGTGGTGATCTCGTGCCATTTCGAGTCCCTTTTGCAAAGCTTGCATGTAACTTATTTTTTGGTTTTGTGAAGCACAGAGTGGTCCTTTTCTTTTGAGGAGTAGTTCAAACTAGGGATGGGCGATATGAAGAAAATCTAATATCCCGATATCTTTGGGCTATATCACGATACACGATATACAGGTAAAAGCCAGTAAATTAGAATATTTTGAAAAACTTGATTTATTTCAGTAATTGCATTCAAAAGGTGTAACTTGTACATTATATTTATTCATTGCACACAGACTGATGCATTCAAATGTTTATTTCATTTAATTTTGATGATTTGAAGTGGCAACAAATGAAAATCCAAAATTCCGTGTGTCACAAAATTAGAATATACAAAAAAGGGATTTTTTAGAAATGTTGGCCAACTGAAAAGTATGAAAATGAAAAATATGAGCATGTACAATACTCAATACTTGGTTGGAGCTCCTTTTGCCTCAATTACTGCATTAATGCGGCGTGGCATGGAGTCCATGAGTTTCTGGCACTGCTCAGGTGTTATGAGAGCCCAGGTTGCTCTGATAGTGGCCTTCAACTCTTATCTCATATTAATGTGTCATTTTTTTTTGTTTGAAAAATTGATTGCAAAATAAAAATGAATTTAAAATGTTTTATTTTAGCCATTTTTTTCCACCACAGCTGCACATAGAAGCTTTTCACAAATTACAATATTGTCACATTAAAGCACTTTCATGGTCAACACTAGACCTTAAAAAATAGAACATCCCAGCGGCCAAAAGGAACACCAAGGAAAACTCTGACACAAAATACACCTGAAATAAAAGGTATCATAAAAATGTGACAATCCCAAAAACAAAAACTTGTATTGTGACTATAAAATCAACTGACCAGTCGCAACTACATATTCAGAGCATCTCAAAAATATTTTCGTTGCTCTTTAGGTGCTGGGAAATTTTAAACAAACGTTTTTTTCTGTCATATGGGATTTAGCAAAAGAAGACGCCAGTTTCAAGAGTTTTATGACTGGTTTAATTAAAGTTCCCTGCGGTGTGTGTGTGTGGGGGGAGGGGGTCGACACGCAGAGTTTACAAGAGTCTTCATTTTGCACTGGATGACGTTTTAGGTGGAACTAATTTGTGCTACTGCTACCTTTTGTGGCAATGGTGTTACGGCATATTTTGCAAATTACAGCGTTTTGTTCGACATCCTTCCACTGCCTGAAAAGCTCGCTGTCGCCATAGTTCTCGCTGTCTCGTCAACGTTAAGTAAGCGCACGGGGTTCGTTGTTGTGTGCGCGCGCCAGAGCGCTTTCTGGTTTGGAGGAGGAGCGAGTGATGCCTTCACAGCATGTGGGAAAAACTCGCAGTGAATTAAATACAGCGGCTCAATCTTGCCATGAAAATTTACGCGCGATGGTCGCGATAAAGTCATTTTAACTATTGCGCGGAGGAACACTTGAGATACATCGAGTATACTCGATATATCGCCCACCCCTAGTTCAAACCTTTTTCTTTGTCGTCATTTGTAGAATTTACTTAATTTCCTTTGAATATACGGCCTCCGCTCTGCCCCCACCTCGCTCCGTTCAACTTGCTCTGCAGCCAGCCAGCAGTGAGAACGCTCTGCAGCTGATGTAAACGACGCGACACAACGAATCGATAATGAAATTCGTTGCCAACGCTTTTAGTTATTGATTTTTACCGATTCGTTGTTGCAGCCCAGATGCACTCTACATATTGGTCAGCTGTTCTAGCTTCTCTAGAAAACCTATGTTATGTACAGTCATGTTTGAACAATAAATAGATTTTTAGAATAAGTTGCCTCTACATGGTTGTGCCTTTGGAAAAAGGGATGGCGGATCAACCACAACTACTCTATAAAGAAGATACGCTTAACAGTTTCCTGTGTTTTTACAGCTCGATCTTTATTGCAGAAAAGGCCAGATGAGCCACACTCATTGACATGTGAACAAGGGTTGAAATTACAGTATGTCATTTAAGGCCCAACATGTAAAGAAAATGCACCTTGGATGGATTTAATGTGTTTCCCAGTGCTTCATTCACTTCATGTGTAGCTTGTTTTTAATTGTTCTCATAGACAGGCATTAATATCTGGGGATGCAGAGAGTTTAGGTAACAATAGCACATCCACAGCTGACTAGAATTACAGTCCTAATGTCACAAAGAACTGAGAGTTTGCTTTTCTTCTCATTAAACCCTTGTGTAATTCAATCCTTCTCTGCAATGATAACATCCCAGGCTGTTGTTCATACCATTTTCCATACAATGCATGTCTATTTGTAACTCTTGTTTCTAACCATTCAGTCTATTTTTGCTGTTTTAACTTCCTGCTTGGTCGTTTTTCTCTGTAAGGTTAACAAGCAGCAGCTGCAGACAGTGAAGGAGCGCTTTCTGGCCTTCCTCAACGGGGAAACTCAGATTATGGCTGACGAAGCCTTCTGCAATGCTATAAGAAGCTACTATGAGGTGAGGATACACAGTGCATCACGTAAACAATGTCGCTATTTCACAATCAGAAATGTGTTTTGTTCGAACAAACTCAATCTCATCACCCACCGTTAACATTATTTGGGAGTTACAGAAACACCTTGGCTGCCTTTTCCTCTTCTTTTTTCCTTTTGCTCTGTAAAATTGTGGGCATCAGCAGTCACAAGATCTCATTTTACAGGGTCTCTTTTTAGCTTCAGAGTGGAAGCTTTATTAGCACCATAAACATGATATAAAGGGGCAAAACAAGATGGACACTTCTTGGGCAACTTTAGTGTTAATTTGTCTTAGTGGATGCACACAGAGGAGACACATAGCTGTGAAGGCTGCTCTGTATTGGACCTTCTTGGTTCAGTGGGGGATGTCAACAGTCCAAATCTGACTCACATTAAAAGAACAAGCCTTTAGGGAATTAACCTTTAGGAAGAAGAAACTTAGATAATAAAGACTGCTGCTAAAAAAATTTATTTAGCAAGCATATGCACAGATTCATCCGAAGAGACAATGACAGTTGTTGTCGTCGGTTCTCAATCAGTTGTTCCTAATCGATTCCGATCACAACTGTAAGTAAAATGATACGACATGTCTGATTAGATATTTGCTGATGTAGTTTTCAGTTATTTTGGTCTGTTTGTAATTTGATTCATGATCAAAATTCTAATTCATCTTTAAAGATGTAGACATGTTCTGTAAATGAAATTGGTGCAAACTCTCAAAGAATCTATTTTAGTACCAGGTTGTGAGGCAAAAAAACTAAAATGCCAAAGGGTGTGAATACTTATCCAAATCACTGTAGTTCGGTAAAAAGCAGTGATTCACAGGGAACCATCCTTGATGTTTTGTTTTGTTTTTGGGAGGAATCCTGACATTTTGATATAAAATCAGATGCTCTATTACTGTGCGATTGTTATGAGGCACAGGTTTGAGGTCTCTGCATCTTTTTCTACTGTTAAAATTCATTGAAAAATTAACATTTTAAATCTCTTTTTCATCTCTGTCATTTAAAAGAAACGTGGCTGAAGATCAGATCTTCCATATGTGTCCGAATAAACTGGTTTTAGAATATTTAATGAAAAACCTGCAATAAGACTAATAAAAAAAGTGTCCAGTTTTTCTTTAGGTGTTTCCTCATTCTTTCTGGCTGGTTTTAATTATTTTAGGTGGACTTTTTCTTTAGCAGAGACAGACAGATGGTAGCCTACAGACACTGCTTCTGTGTAAATAATTTAGTGATGTTTAAGGCCTCAATTAATTTGAGCAGCAGGGTGGGAGGAAGTCTCCTGCTGATCAGTTTATTGGTACCAGACAAAGAGGTTCAGTCTTCGACCAAACATGAATAAAAGCTCATCATGCTTCAATGCTGTTTTTTCATTGAGTACATAGTTCCTTTTTTCAGCTTTCATGAACTTTGTGCATGTTGAAACGAGAGAACCAGGAGATAGTGAAAAAAGACCAAGACTCAAGTCACCATCACTTTCACAAACCCAAGTAGTGGTGCCACATAGGATTTAGATTACAGACTGAGGCTGGTGTTCTCCGAACAACCTCCTGGATTAGGCTGTTTGTGGCAGAGAAGTGTCTTTCATGTGCTCCAGACTTGTTTGAACGTTCTCATAAAGCCAGGTGAACAATCATATTCAAAGATTCCCAGAGTCCTCCCAGAGAGCTCCTGTCTTAGCTTATAAATACCTACATAGGAGTCTTGGCTTCAGAGCAATTCAGATGCTGCTGAGAGTGACTCCGAGCAAGGAGACGACATCATTTTTTTATCTTTTTTTTTATCTTGAAGTGTGGCTGACCCCGTTGCTAGGTGTGGTTGACCCCGTTGCTAGGTGTGATACTGTATTCTAAGAGCTGGGATTAGTTGGTACAAGAAACAGACAACAGCACAAATCTGCTCCTGGTAAGGCAAGGCAAGGCAAATTTATTTATATAGCACAATTCAGTACAGAGACAATGCAAAGTGTTTTACATGATTAAAATATAGGAAAATAAAACAGAATAAAAGCAAGTAGGAATAAAATGTAGAAACAAAATAGAACATTAAACAGTTGGACTAAAAAAGTTTAACTAATGATGTTTCAGTAAAACAGTTTAACTAGAACAGTCAAAGGCAGTCCTAAACAAATGTGTTTTTAATCTTGATTTAAAGGAACTCAGGCTTTCTGCACTTTTACAGTTTTCTGGAAGTTTGTTCCAGATCAGTGGAGCATAGGAACTACAGGACTGTCTCAGAAAATTAGAATATCGTGAAAAAGTACTGTATACTAGTAGGCTATTCAACTAATCACTTGAATCGTCTAATTAACTCGAAACACCTGCAAGGGTTTCCTGAGCCTTGAAAAACACTCGGTTTGGTTCAGTAAACTAAATCACAAGTATGGGGAAGACTGTTGATCTGACTGCTGTCCAGAAGACCATCATTGACACCCTCCATCAGGAGGGTAAGACAAAAAGAAATTTCTCAAAGAGCAGGCTGTTCACAGAGTGCAGTTTCAAAGCACATTCACAAAAAGTGTGTTGGAAGGGGGAAATGTGGCAGGAAACGCTGCACAACCAAGATCTGGCACCTGCCCACAGTGCCAAAACCACCAGTAACTGGTGTACTGACCATGGCATTACTGTCCTTGATTGGCCTGCCAATGGCATACCGCGAGCGAGCTATTTTTAGAACGTGAGATGGTACGAGGTAGGGCAAATATGCGTTTTCCCCCACTCTTTCGCTGTACGTTACCCTTGGTTTTACTCAGTAAAACTGCCGCTTTTTCTAAGTCGAAGACGTCTCCTAACCATGGTTTTTAAACATTGTTGTTATGGAACGTGCAACAGCGACTCGAGGTACGCTGATAGGCCGCATATGAAGGATGTTAAAGCCGCAAGCGGCGTTGATCGGCCCTCGCAGCCAAGCGCCGCTCCGGCCTATTGGCCACCGCTGCGGTGCCGGCCGGCTGGCGGGGTTCGCGCACTGCTGAGGTGCTGGCCGGCCGCCCCCCACCGCAGTTTCTGTCACGCATTTTCCCGACCCGTCCACCGGGCGATTCACATGAACGCGTAGGGCAGCGCTCCCCCATGACTCACAACAAATCTGGTGCAGACCGGTCGATGCAGCGAGGAGATACAGCCGTTGGAATATGATAATGCATTTGGCCACCGGACCGGACTAAATTGTTTGGCGGGCCGGACAATTTATACCGATTCCTGGACGGTGACTACAAACAGAAAAAAAACGGCCGATGACGCCATGAACGCCGAGCAGGAGAAAAACATCGACTTACCGTTCCATCAACTCGGCCCGTTTTCCAGCCTTTCTAAGCCCTCGACACTCAAGCCATCGTTTGAGCTGAACGTTGGTACGTTGTTCCACAGTTCTACCAGTAAACCGGGCGCCTGGGACATCCTCTTACGATAGTTTAACAGCTGAAAAGTCGGTCATATCGTTGTATCTGTTGCATGTGTAATGGCTGGTTGCTACGTGCGCTCTCACACTGTTTGCCCTACCTTAGCGGCAAGGGGCGTTGCTCATGAGATGGTGACGTCACGTGCGCGGTACGCCATTCCCCTGACCTGAACCCCATCGAGAATTTGTGGGGTATTGTGAAGAAGAAGCTGAAAGACACCAGACCCAACAATGCAAATGAGCTAAAGGCCGCTATTGAAGCATCCTGGGCATCCATAACACCTCAGCAATGCCACAGGCTGATTGCCTCCATGCCACGCCGCATTGATGCAGTAATCTGTGCAAAAGGATTCCCAACCAAGTACTGAGTGCATTAATGGACATTTTCAAATGTTTGATGTTGTTTTGCTGTTATAATTTTTTTTTTTACTTGGTCTGAGGAAATATTCTAATATTTTGAGATAGGATTTTTGAGTTTTCTTCAGCTGTACGCCATAATCAGCTATATTAAAACAATAAAAGGCTTGCGATATTTCAGTTGATTTGTAATGAATCCAGAATGTATGACATTTCATGTTTTTTAATTGCATTACAGAAAATAAAGAACTTTATCACAATATTCTAATTTTCTGAGACAGTCCTGTAAATGCTGCTTCTCCGTGTTTGGTTCTGGTTCTACAGAGTAGGCTGGAGCCAGAAGACCTGAGTGGTCTGGATGGTTGATACACTGATAACAAGTCTGTGATGTATTTAGGTGCTAAGCCATTCAGGGATTTATAGACTAACAGAAGTATTTTAAAGTCTATTCTCTGAGATACAGGGAGCCAGTGTAATGACTTTAGAACTGGGGTTATGTGCTCTACTTTCTTAGTCTTAGTGAGGACGCGGGCAGCAGCGTTCTGGATCAGCTGCAGCTGTCTGATCCACTTTTTAGGCAGTCCTGCGAAAACATCGTTCCAGTAATCAATTCTACTAAAAATAAACACATGGATTAGTCTTTCCAGAAATCCTGCTGAGACATTAGTCTTTTAATCCTAGAAATGTTCCTCAGGTGATAGAAAGCCGACCTTGTAATTGTCTTTAGATGCTTTTGAAGGTTCAGGTTTGAGTCCATCACTACACCCAGGTTTTGGGCCTGATCAGTGGTTTCTAGCTGAAGCAACTGAAGCTGTGTGCTAACCTTTGATCTCTCCTCTATTGGTCCAGATATTATTACATCTGTTTTGTTTTTATTCAATTGAAGAAAATTTTGGCACATCCACGCATTGATTTCTTCAAGACAATTACTCAGTGCCTGAATTGGTCCATAGTCACCTGGTGACATGGTGATGTAGAGCTGTGTGTCGTCTGCATAGTTATGGTAGCTGATGTTGTTGTTTTTTATTATCTGAGCAAGAGGGAGCATGTAGATATTGAAGAGGAGGGGACCTAGAATGGACCCTTGGGGAACCCCACATGTGATTTTTGTCATCTCTGATGTAAAGTTACCTACTGATACAAAACAGTCCCTGTCCTTTAAGTAGGATTTAAACCAGTGCAGAGCTGTACCAGAGAGGCTGACCCAGTTCTCCAGGCGTTCTAACAAGATGGAGTGATCGACAGTATCGAATGCTGCACTGAGGTCCAATAGAACCAGCACGGTGGTTCTTCCACAGTCTGTATTTATATGGATGTCATTAAACACCTTGATAAGGGCGGTCTCTGTACTGTGGTGAGCACGGAAGCCAGACTGGAATACGTCAAAGCGGCTGGTCATTGTTAAGAAGTTGTTTAATTGTTGAAACACAGCTTTTTCAATAATCTTACTGATAAAGGGGAGGTTTGAGATGGGCCTGTAGTTCTAGAGTAGAAGTTCTTTTTCAGCAGTGGTTTCATAATTGCTGTTTTTAGGGACTGGGGGAAAACACCTGACAGAAGGGACGTGTTAATTATCTGAGTCAAATCAGACGCTATGACAGGCAAAACTTTCTTAAAGAAGGCTGTGGGGAGAACATCAATGGAGAAAAAATACCCGATTAGACTGGGTTCATAAATGTGTCTGATGATGAAATTTAGCTAAATTAATGCGGTGTGATGACTATTTAAATTGTTTCTACACACCTTATTTACCTCCTCAAAATGACTTTGATTTGCTTATTATATTTAATGACCATACTGGTAATTTTACTACTTCATTTATGTGATATTAATGTGTTCTCACCTGGAAACATTTTACTGGGATTCCCTGCTTGTGTAAAGTGGTTGGATTTGACAAAACGACCGACATGAAATGAGACAAAACGGTGTCGAAAACTGAAATGGCGGACTTTGAAGCGCATTGCAGTGCAGAATGTGTCGTTTTCTCTGTCCGTCTTTTTCTCTGCTTTTACGAACCAGCCTGGTAAGTTAGTAGCGATCAAAAGCCAGAGAGGAGACGGCATCACATTTTGATACATAAGCTGTCTTATACTGTCTTAAATAGTGAATAAGGCAAAGATTTCACATGAAAAACTCAGAATTTTGTCAAGTACTTGTAAAGGTGTCCCAGGGGGTAAACCCAGCTAAGGGTTTTTATTAAACCAGCTGATATTGCTACCTTTTGTTTCCCCATCATTTCCAGGGGTCCTGCAACCCATGGCTCTGGAAGAACAGAATTACACTAAAAGTATTGGAGTAGTTGTCTTGCAATTAAGTTAGAAAATCTGTGCCTTTTACCTAATTTTCCGCAGATATCAAAATTCCATTGAAGAAAATGTATCTATCCTCTTTTGGGTTGGTCCCCCCCCCTTAAGGCTTTATTTACAGACATGTGCAATTCTATATTGCTGATTTGCACATGCCTATTCCTAGGAATATCGAATTGCACATTTCTGTAAATGAAGCCTTAAGATCATTGCACAAATATTGCTTAATTCAAATTAATTGAATGAGGGATCAATTCATGTACTGTCACAGCTGTTCATATCATTCGCAAAGGGATTGATATCAGACTTCTTGGACTCTGATACAAACGAGCATGCTTTATTGGAAAAATAAAAACTCCTGTAAATACTAAGTCTGTTATGTCTGTGTGTCTAGTTATCCGTGGACATCCTAAGCCAATGTCTGCTTCAAAGGAAATTTCACCATGGTAACACATGGTGAAAATAAGATTCTTGATACTTTTGCAAAAATATTATGTTCTTTTTTTAATTAAATCTAAAGATAAAAGTAAAATGGTGGTTGTTTAAAAATGACAAAATAATTCCTGTAGTAGATATTTATTAAAAATGAAAAAAAAGTGGCACTAAAGGAGTTTTGAAATCCAAAGATGACTCTTTGGATTGTAAAGGTTGCAGACTCTTGCACTACAGTATACATGGCCTGGTTTATGGACTTATTTGGTATGACCTCTTTGTATCTGTAGATTACATGGACTGTTACAGACTTGGTGTAAATTTAGTGCCTGGGGTAAAAACATTGCTGTTGTATAAATGTATTTTTAATAGAGAACTGAAGTAGAGCTTGATTATCTCAGGTTCAAGAAAAAAAGAGTATAGTATAGGAGGAAACAGTCATTAATCCATGAACTGTATGGGGGGTCATGGTCTCCTACTGGCTCAAAGTTGCCAAAGGGGGGAATGACCTTTACATGCACAGAGCAGCACAAACAGCACTTCTTCCTTTTACACTGGAAACTGCTGCTTAATAACGCTTGAGCACTTAACCTGGTGCAGTCATATGGTAGCCATTCAAAAACATGTGGACATGCCACACTTTCTTGAATATAAATCCCATTTATTTAGAAATTAATTTCACACAATCCAAGACTAAAAACTGACATTTATTCTGGTAAGGCACCTTATTCAATTACACAGCTGCATCCACAATCGGCCGAATAATATGAAACATACCAGGGACGTTGAATGGAGTAAATCAGCTTATCTCTGCACATATGGTCTAAAAGAAATGTTGAGTAATTATAATCAAGAATCAAGAATATTTTATTTGTCACGGCAGCGAAATTTCTCTTTGGCTACTCCGGTTCACATTACAGTTCACATTCCACATAATGAAGGCAAAAAAAAAGACCTGACAAACAAACATGCAATGAACAAGGGTTACATTTTATCTTTTATTTTTTTAGCGTTTAGGAACGTCATAGAAAAAGATAATGAGGTAGTACGGTGCTTATTGAACAGTGATGATTTGAGGCTTTCTTTACAGAAATGTCCATTTAGATATTCAGAGATGATAGTGTGCAAGTAGGCAGTAACATTAAGGTGATTGTAATGTATGACAGGCTAGTAACAATGGGGTGATTTAAAAGCATTGACTGCAGTCTCCCATCAAGGGGCGATTGCCCTCACAGCTCTTGGGAAGAAGCTGTTTCTAAGCTTATTTGTTTTGGCTTTGAGGCTTCTGAAGCATTTACCTGATGGGAGAGGGGCAAACAGCGCATTGCCTGGGTGGGTGGGATCAGTGGAGAGACTTCTTTGGAGTCGTTCTGCATAAATTGAGTCAAGATCCTGTTGACGGCATCCCACAATCCCCTGCACTGTTCTCGCCACCTGTGCTAGGTCCTTTCTCTCCTGTATTGTGCAGCTTACATACCATACAGTTATGCTGTTCTATTTCATCCCTCCTGACCGCCAGAGGGCGGTGCTGAGAGCACTGAATGTTCCCTTCGGGCATGCGCAGTTCGAGTAATTATTCCAACAGAGTCACACCTGTGACGCCGGATGACCACTCAGAGGTTATATAGCCTGGTGTCATCCTTGACTCTGTTCCTTTGTTCTTCTCGCAAGCGGTTCGCTATCTTCCCCGTTGTTTGACACCCCATCTCTTGCTGGAGTTGCGGTTTTCCTCTGCCCTCCCAGGGCTGCAATAGGTTGATCTGTTGGAAGTTTTTCGGAAGGTAAGTTCGCTGTTTGCTGGTGAAGGTAGCGTGCGCGGCCCCTCTCCCAACTCATGGCTTCTTGTTACCGTGTTACCTACAGCTTGGGCTGTTTTGGTTGGGAACTGGTGACGGCGGCGTTTTCGCCCCCTCTCCCAGTGTGACCAAGTTCATTTACCGAAGTTTGAATACGGCTAACGTTGTTAGCTCCCTTGGCTTGTTAGTTTATACCTGGTGACGGCAGCGTTTCCGCCCCCTCTCCCAGTGTGACCAACTTCATTTACTGAAGCTTGAATACGGCTAACGTTGTTAGGTTCTTTGGTTTATTGGTTTTATAACTGGCGACGGTAGCGTGTTCGTCCCCTCTCCCAATATCAGCCTCCTTGTGTTTGCAGCCTCTTTTGTGGCTCTGCTATAATTAGTGACGGCTGCGTTCGCGCCCCCTCCCGATATTAGCTCATTTTCATTTCTTAATTGGGCTGAGCCTTGTCGATCTTCGACATGGATGGCTCCCACAGCTGCATGGATTGTGGAGCTCACCTCCAGGCAGAGGATGGCCACGACCTGTGCCCTACCTACCTTGGACATGAGCACCTTGTGGAGGCGCTATCTGAGAACCCATGCATGAATTGTAGTTTTATGCCCCATGCAGTGAGGGTGGCTCGGTTGGCCCAGTTGTGCCCCCAGGAGGGCTCTGACCTTCCGCCCTCTGGGCAGATGGCTCCCCCCAGGCGTTCTAAGCGCCGTGGTGGGACCGCGGTCTCCGCGCACCACCACCCCACCCCCTCTCGGAGGAGACGGGCCAAACTTGACCAGGGCCTGGCAACAAGGGTGGAGCAGTTGTCGGCGGATTAAGTCTTTGTTGCAGACACGTCAGTCTGGTGCATCTCTTCCAGTGGCTGGGCTCTCTTCCCCACCCATGCTTGAACTAGTAGCGGAGGAGGACATCATATTTCTGGCTGCCTCTGCTTCTCATTTTAGAGATGAGGAGGAGGCAGGGTCCTCTCAAGCCTCTGACACTGGGTCATTTTCATCCCAGAGTGCAGTTGGAGAGGCCGGTGACAGTTCCATGCGGGATGCCATGTCTATGCCCCTGACGCAGCTGCAGCTGGAACAAAGAGAGGTATCTGACTCTGGGAGTGCCTTTTTCAGGCGCGGACGGGCTCCTACTCCCTTTTCTGTACCTCCATCAGAGGAGTACCTTAAGAAGTTGCACGCTTGTTGGCGGGACCCGAGAGCGTTGTCACGGCTCTCCTCAGACGGTCGGGTGTTAGCTGCCATGCACGAGTCGGTGAAGGCCGGCCTTGACCGTATGCCAGCAGTTGAACCCGCTGTCGCTTCACTGATTGTGTGGCCAGATGAGGCCCTGCGTCCTGACGTCAGATGCCCGCGGACTCAATGTCGGGTTACGGATGACCTCCTGTGTAAGGCATACAATGCAGGAGCGTGTGCTGGCCGCTTTGGCAACTCCCTGGCGCAACTCATGTTCACCCTCTCTGCATCGGTTCAGGATGCTGGTGGTGCAGCTGCAGCGGTTGGGTTTAGCGACGCAGCATTGCAGGCCTTTGCGCTGATGACCAGAGAGCTTGGCCGTGTCATGTCATTCCTTGTCCAAGCTCGCAGACAGGTCTGGCTTGCACAATCTCCTCTCACCGAGGCATGCTGTAGGACCCTCAGGGGTGTCCCGGTTGTGCCAGGGGAGTTGTTTGGATCAGCTGCCCTGGAGGTGATGGAGCAGACTATTCTGGCGCGTCAGACTAGCCAGCAGCTTTCTGGCCTTCGCAGGAGCGTACCCCCCTTCCCTCAGCGTTCGGGGCGCCCTGCTGCTACCCCCAGTGTTCGGCCACAGCCCCGGACTGGTGATAGACCTGGTGGTTCCTATCCCCGTGATGTGCGGCAGAGACCCAGCAGGGACTTTCGTGAGCCAGTCGGCCGCCCAGTTAGACAGACCCGGGCCTCAGATCTTGGACGCCCTCCCCCCAGGGCTCCCAGGGGCCGAGGGGATAGAAGATGATGCCACCGGGCCAGCCGTCGGACATTTTTCCCATCAGCAGCTGAATTTCTGGGCTGCTCACACTGTGGATCCATGGGTGGTTGCCACCTTAACCCATGGCTACAGGCTTCAGTACCAACGGCGGCCCCCTCTCTCACGCCGGGTCAAAATGACTACTATCACTGACCCGGTGCAATCCCTAGCACTGGACCAGGAGCTTTCCGCCCTCCTGGCCAAGGGAGCAATCGAGGCTGTGGATCCTCTGCGGCAACCCAGAGGCTACTGTTCAACATACTTCCTCGTGGCAAAAAAGACGGCCGGTTTTTGCCCCATTTTAGATCTAAGGGGACTCAATCAGTACCTGAAAGTCCTTCCCTTCCACATGCTCACCACAGCAGAGGTCCTTCAGACCGTTGTGGCAGGGGATTGGTTTACATCAGTAGATCTGACAGATGCCTACTTTCATGTGCCTATTGAGGCAGAACATCACCGCTTTCTCAGGTTTGCTTATCGGGGTCGCCATTGGCAATTCCGGGTGCTCCCATTCGGGCTGTCTCCTGTTTCCCCGAGGGTGTTTACTCGATGCGTGAAAGCAGCCCTCTCTCCTCTGCAGGCCTCCAGAGTCAGGATTCTGCCATACCTGGACGACTGGCTTCTTTGTGCTCCCACTCAGGTAGCTGCCTCTCGGGATATGTCCCGGCTTCTTCTTCAGGTGTCATGGTTGGACCTCAAAGTCAACCTTGCAAAGAGTTGTCTGGTTCCATCTCAGACAACCACCTTTCTTGGGATGCATCTGGACTCCACTACCATGAAGGCCCGTCCATCTGTTCACAGGGTGGACGACATACTCCAGCTTGTCGGTCGATTCAGGCTGGGCAGGCAGTTTCCCTATATAATCTTCCTGCGAATGCTGGGCAAACTGACATCAGTCACTCGTGTTGTGCCCTTGGGTTTGCTCCTTCTGCGTCCTTTGCCGCGGTGGCTCAACAGCTTTTGCCTAGACGCCAGGCTGCACAGGCGTCGCTGGCTCATGGTGACGAGGATGTGCCTTCGTGCCCTAGCTCCTTGGCGAGGCAGGACCTTTTTGTCCAGTGGTGTTCCAATGGGGTTAGTGGTGTGTCGAAGGGAAGTGGTCACCACGGATGCCAGCCCCATGGGCTGGGGCGCCGTGTGGCAACACAGAGCTGTTCAGGGTCTCTGGGGTCCAAGGGAGTGCACCGAGCACATAAACGTGCTGGAGCTGCGGGCTGTGCACATGGCCCTCTCTGCCCCACCTAGAGGGAAGGTATGTGTTGGTTCGGACAGACAACACCTCTGTTGTTTACCATATAAACCACCAGGGAGGCACCAGGTCGGCATGCCTCCTGAAGGTGTCCAGGGATCTCCTGGAATGGCCGTTTTTCTGTCTGCCCACGCTGCGCGCAGCGTATCTGCCAGGACGGGAGAACCAGGTTGCAGACTCTCTATCCCACCAGGCACCTGCTCCGGGGGAGTGGTCTCTTCACCGCAACGTAGTGCGCATGATCTGGAACCTCTTTGGCCAGGCAGAGGTAGATCTGTTCGCCACAGAGAAGTCGACCCATTGTCCCCTATGGTATTCCCTGACAGGGGTGGCGGGCGCACTGGGCCAGGACGCGCTGGCCCATCCAGGGCCACGGGTTCTCCTGTATACCTTTACACCCCTCTCGCTGATTTGGCCTACTCTACGGAGGGTTCTCGAGGAAGGCCACGGGGTGTTGCTGGTAGCTCCATTCTGGCCAGCGCAGCCGTGGTTCCCGCTGCTTTGGAGTCTGTGTCTCAGTACTCCATGGCGTCTTCCAACAAGGAGGGATCTGCTGTCTCAGTTGGGGGGACAGATATAGCACCCCAACCCTCAACATCTCCAGCTGTGAGCATGGCCCCTGAGAGGCTGACTGGGTGTTCAGATCCTGTCAGACACACCATATTGAGTGCTAGGGCGCCCTCCACTAGGCTGCAGTATGATAACAGATGGCGTCTCTTTTCTCAGTGGTGCTCTGCCCGCGATGAGAATCTGGTTACCTGCTCGGTGCCCACTATTCTGGAGTTCCTCCAGTCTCTTCTTGATAAGGGCCGCTCCCCTTCGACCCTTAAGGTGTACGTTGCAGCAATCTCATGTTGTCACCTACCTGTCGACGACCGTACAGTGGGGCGCCATGATGTGGTCTCTCTTTTTCTGCACGGTGCTCGTAGGTTACGCCCGCTGCCGGCTCCACGAGTGCCCAATTGGGATCTACCATTGGTTCTCGTGGCTCTGTGCCACCCTCCATTTGAGCCTTTGGCACAAGCGGACCTCAAGTGGCTTTCCTGCTAGACTGCTTTTCTGTTGGCTATCGTCTCAGCTAAGAGGGTCAGTGAGCTACATGCTCTCTCTGTCAGCCCTACCTGTATTAGGTGGGCTCCAGATGGCTCCGGTGTTACCCTGTGGTCTAATACTGCATTTGTGCCTAATGTGATGTCTCCTTTTCACCGTAACCAGCCATTGCGGTTGGCTCGGTTTCAGCCTCAGTCAGGTGCAACTGAGGATGGGTCTGAGTTATTGTGCCCAGTAAGGGCGTTGGAGGCATACATTGCGGCCACTGTTAATCTAAGACGCTCGGACCTTTTCCTATGTTATGGGGGTCCGAGGTTAGGCCGTCCTCTTTCCAAGCAGCGTCTGTCCCATTGGATTGTCAGTGTCATCTGCCACGCCTACGCTGCAGGTCGCTGCTCCCTGCCAGTCAGTGTGAGGGCACATTCCACCAGGAGCGTCTCTGCTTCCTGGGCGGCTTTAAGAGGGGTCCCGCTGGAAGCAATATGTGCTGCTGCATCATGGGCTTCCCCGACCACCTTCATGAGGTTCTACAATGTCAATGTGGCTGCCCCTCATCCACTGGGTATGGTCTTTTTAAAAGGTTCTGCTGGGCCTTCTCAGTGAGGTATGTGCTCAGGATTCCTTGTGACATCGTTGGCATTAGTCATTCACTGCTTTCAGCACCACCCTCTGGCGGTCAGGAGGGGTGAAATAGAACGAAAGTTACGTATGTAACTACGGTTCACTCAGAATCCTTGCTTCTGCGAGAAGATTCTGTAGTAACAGCCAAGGATGACACCAGGCTATGTAGCCTCTCAGTGGTCATCCGGCGTCACAGGTGTGACTCTGTTGGAATAATTACTCGAACTGCGCATGCCCGAAGGGAACATTCAGTGCTTTCAGCACCGCCCTCTGGCGGTCATCCGGGATTCATAGAACCGTAGTTACATACGTAACTTTCGATACATAAAACACTCTCTATGGCAGCTCTGTAGACGTTTTTTAGCAGTTCAGTGGAAAGTCCAGTCCTTTTCAGTTTCCTGAGGAAGAAGAGTCGTTGTTGGGCGTTTTTCACCAGGTGGGAGGCGTTCACATCCTCAGAGAGGTCGGAGGAGATGTGAATGCTCAGGAACCTAATGCTGTCCACGCGCTCCACCACCTCCCCCTGTATGTAGAGAGGAGCGTGTTCAGTCCTCCTGGACCTCCTGTAGTCTATTATTACCTCCTTGGTCTTACTGGTGTTCAGGATCAGGTTGTTCCTGGAGCAGCACTGTGTGATTGCTGACCTCATCCCTTTAGTGGGACTCCTCATTGTTGAAGATGAGACCCACTAAGTGATGTCGTCCGCAAACTTCACCACTGTGCTTGTGGGGTGGACAGCAGAACAGTACTGGTTGAAAAGAGTGAAGAGGGCTGGGCTAAGGACATAACCCTGTGGTGTTCCTTGTGTTGAGGATCAGTGGAGCAGATATTTGTTTCCTTATCCTCACCACCTAGGGTCTGTTGGTGAGGAAGTCACTGATCCAGGAGCAGAGAGGTGTGGATTGTCACATGTTGTGGAGCTTCAGAGCCAGCATGTCTGGGAGCATGGTGTTGAATGCTGAGCTGAAGTCCATGAAGAGCATCCTAACATAGGTGTTGGGCTGCTGCAGATGAGTCAGAGCTGAGTGAAGTGCTAACGAGACAGTGTCCTCTGTGGAACGATTCACCCTGTAGTCAAACTGCAGTCTGTCCTGGCCAGCAGGGATGGCGTCCTTGATGTACTTTAGGAGGATCCTCTGGAAGCACTTCACGATGACGGGGGTCAGAGCGATGGGACGATAGTCATCGAGGCAGATTATGATTGGTTTCTTGGGGACAGGCACGATAACGGAGGATTTCAGGCAGGCAGGAACTGTGGAAAGCTGCAGGGAGAGGTTGAAGATGTCTAGAAAGACCCCTGCTAGCTGGTCAGCACACGATTTAAGCGTCTAGGCCGACACCATGTCTGGATCTGCGGCCTTGTCGGTGTTTACCTTTTTCAGGGAAGAGGTCACTTGGCAGGACGAGAGGCTGATGGGGCTCCTCTGGCTGGGGAAGATGTTTAGTCTCCCTGCAGGTTGAAGAGTCAAAGCGTGCGAAGAAGCTGTTTAAGGTGTCGGGGAGAGGCGGGTTATTGCTCAGTCGTCGGTCGCTGTGCTTGTTGTCCGTGATGTTTCTGATGCCTCTCCACATGTCGAGTGGATTGCTGCTGCTGAAGTGGTCCTCGATGCGCTGCTTGTACCTTTGCTTGGCCTTCTCGATGCCTTTTTTGAGTTTGCTTTGTTGTGCAATTATACACTGTTTAAAGTTATTTAATGTTTAATAAATAACTCTCTCTCTGTTAAGTATTGTCTGGTGAATATCAGCTCTAGAGCTGATATCAGGACAATTGTTGAAAGGGATGATACAAGCACTGCCGATCTTTTAACAGCAAACTCTGCACACACATGGAATAAATGAGTGACAACTTCTCTTCAAGTTCAAGAATTTAATAACAGAAATAAAATGAACATCCAGAGAACATCACTATAGAATGCTGGCGTGTTATCTTAACACTATCCACCTTATTTTCGAACGCGGAAGTAACTATGGGTCCAACTTCCGTTTTTTTTGTGCGGCACTTCCGTTTCAGCGCTTCCCTCGGCCAAATAACATTAGTTTGACAGAAATGATAAACTGTCGCGGCAACATTGTCAAAAATTGCAGAGCGATCGAAGTGTCAGATCAGTGCCACAGCCTCAAACTATTCATGACTGAGAGGATGACATGAAGAAGTGTCCTCATATAACGAACGAGGACATTTTAACCAGTTTGTGTCGTCACTTGGTGCGGACGGCTCTGCAGCGCGACTTTACCGACGCGAACCTCCGCAGTGGAAAGGTTGGATCTGTGTTAATTAATATCAGCATGGATGACCTGGTATTCATGGAGGCTGATGTCCGTTCAAGCCATAGCAAGTCCGACGTTCACTCTGCTGGATCCTGACTACATTAACCGGCTCCACCGAGACGACCGGAGCGCTCTGATGCTGCGACTCCAGGGAAAGTCATGCAGCGGCGACTTATGGAAGGTGGGCTAATGAATCGTCTGAGTCAAAAACATCCTAGGTGTTGCCTTGTTGTGATTATATTGCTGGTCAGTTAATTTTACAAAGATAGCAGTGCTAAATGTTTGGGATTTAACTGATGTTAGTATATCAAAACATTCTGCCCACTTCATGTTTAGGCTTGAAATTTAAAATTTAAATGGATAGTTTAAGTTGTCACTATAAACTATCCATATTTTTATATCAACATGCTTACCTGTGTCTCCTCTCCTCTTGACGTCTCCTTGTTTTTGTTTTTAATGGAACTTCGCAGCCCAGACACTTTTCTGGCGACGTGTGTCGGTCTTTTGTCCACAAAATGAAAAGAATAAACATACGGTCGCTTTGGTGGTTTCTTCAGATTTAAAGCTTTTAACCATAAGGCGAAGAGATTCCTCATTCTTCGGCTGAGGGTGAATGGGCTCTCCGCCTCCGCAGCTCTTGTTTATGGTCAATGATTAAAACACTCCTGCTCCACATAAACCTTTCTTTTACACGCGTTATTATAACAACCTCTAACCGTACAAACGATCCCGGTCTTCCTCAAAGCCATAAAGACAAGTAATTTGAGACGAAGTAGCTGCATGAGTCGCTTTTCAGCAAGCTACCCACTGACAGGAAGTGAGCGGCCGGAAGACAAAAAAACGGCAACTCGCTGGCTCCGTATTTCCGTCGAAAATAAGGTGGATATTTCAATCAATAAATCCTCTCTGCTAGGCTAGTGAAACTTAACTAAACTACTTAGCAAAATGAAGATAAAAAGAAGCTAAGCTAAGGAACTATATACATACAAAAGAACACAAAAGACAAAACAAAAGTGGTTGATCATTATCAGAATAATTCAGTGAATTCTGGTTTACTACAGATCTGACTTAAGAACATGGAATGGAGTTAAATTAGCTTAACTAATTGAGAACAACATTTAGCATGTGTTCAACGCCTTCATAATGCAAATCCTGAGTTAAACAAAACATGATTTGATGAAATAACATTTTGTTTGAGTTAAAGAACCAATGTTCACCTTAAAGAACATGGAATGATCTTAAATTAGCTTCACTAATTCAGAACAACATTTGGCATGTTTTCAACCCATTCACAATGCAAATCCCGAGTTACCCAAAACATCATTTGAGGAAATAACATTTTAAAGAATGATTTTCTCGGTAAGAATCTGGAAACTTTATGAACACTCGATTTTATTAATGTGATTCTACCTCCAGGAGCTAGGGGTCGCTGCAGCGATCGGTCGCTAAAATCGGTTACTCCTAAAGTTAAACAAAACGCCTTTAAATCAACATTAATATTCGATATTAATGTGGTAATAACGCTCATAGCACTATCGAACGATGGCGGAGCAAAGCGAAGCAAGCCTTATGTTTAAAACGGCTTTTGTTGAATAACCGGAAATCGGAAGTTACCAGAAGCTAAATAGCATTTTGGCTAGTGGACTTTCGGCAGTAACTTTTAAGACTTCAGCTTTATTTTTAGTTATAATGAGAGAGCCGGATAACATAAACATTAATATCCCATCAATGTATGAAACCCTTGTGGAGATAATGTTTGTTATAACCATAAAAACACACTCGAATCATATCGGCAATGGCCTGATACAGAATGTGAGCATGAGCTATGCCCGTTAGCCCTTTGTGTTTAAAAACACCATGTACGCATTACACAAACATTTCCAAATGAACCATTTACTCTCCCTGCCTCAATTCTGCCAGACCTGTCGGTGCCTCATGTGAGTCCGGTCCACTTTGGCCATCCAAGGAAGGGAGCAGTGGAAAAGCAGGGAAAATTGTTGTTTTTTTCAGCAGCGGACTAGCTTGCGGCTCTGCGGCCTAACAGCAGCAGACATGTGGCCATGAGCTAGCCGAAACGTGGTCAGGATCGGCCTGGCTCCGACGTCCTGCAGGGAGCCTCTGGGCTCTCAGCTTGTCTGGTGAGGGAAGGCGGCCGGTCCGCGTCTGCTTTCCTGCAACAGCTGACAAAAATAAACAAAGCTGTTTCGGCATTCTGTACTTCGCAGCTGGTTGTGTAGAAGTCAGAGTGCAACTCAGCTTCGTTCCAGCAGTCCCTCCAATGCGGTTCTCCACTCCACAGAGGACGAGAATTTCCCCCTTTTTTCGCTCCATTGAAGCGAGGGCAGATGCGTTTCACAGAACGCCCGTTCTGTGCAGCTTTTGGGCTTTTTCAGCCCCACGTGAAGCCTGCCTGGCTTGCTGGTTCAGGCCAGCCTCTCTCCTCATTTTGTCTCAGGCAGGAAGTGAAGAATGAAGACTGGATTCCATGTAGCTTGCAGGGGTGGCTGGCTAGCCCCCCTCTCCTCGGGAGCCCCAGGGAAGAAGAAGTGGTGATGACTGAGAGTCTGGTCAGAAGTCATCTGACCTCTTGTCTGTGGGGAGTGATCTGGGTTCACAGCAGGCACCCTGCTGTGAGGCTGTCTTTGATTTGGGTGTTATTTATCTGGTCCCTCCCCCATGGTACATGTTCAGAATTCAATCTGACTTCATTCATCCTCTCATCATGGCTTTAATATCCTGGCACAACAGCTTCAAGCCCTGCTGCAGGCCAGTCTGTCTCCAGATCTGAACACTGCATCCCAGGCCTTCAGCAGGGACCGCACCGAGCTGCCCACCCATGGTTTCTGGTTAGAAAACACCGATTGTCTTTGTGGGTAGGACAGCATCAGTGCAGAAGTGGATATAGGAAAGCACAGATAATGTGTAGCTTTCTAAGTCTGTGCCCTCTTTAAATACATCCCAGTCAGTGATTTCAAAACAGTCCTGTAGAGCTGAACCGGCCTCCTCTGTCCAAACCTGAATGATTTTTATCACAGGTCTGGTTCTGCAGATCAGTGGCTTGTAGGCAGGAATCAGGTCCACACAGATGTGATCTGATGAACCAAAGTGTGGGGCTGCGACACCTTTGTACGCTCCTGGGATGTTACAGTAAACTTGATCTAATGTATTATTGTCTCTGGTCAGGAACTTAATAAATTTATGGAACTATGGGAGCACAGACTTTAAATTAACATGGTTGAAGTCCCCAGCAATTTTCATAGCCGCTTCTGGATTACTGTTCATTTGGCCAGTAACACAGCAGTAGAGTTCCTCAAGAGCTAGTTTATCAATATCTTTCGGTTGATTGTAAACAGCAATAATTATCACAGAGCTGAACTCTCTAGACAGTTTACATGGTCTGCACTTAACTGTAAGGTATTCCAGGTCAGGTGAGCAGAAGGTTCTGACTACTTTTGCTGTAGTGCACCAGGAGTTGTGGATGTAAATTGCCAGACCTCCTCCCTTGTTTTTATTAGCGTCTGCCGCTCGTTCGGCCCGGAACAGCGTGTGCTCTTGCAATGTAACTGCTTCGTCGGGGTGGTGCTGTCTAACCACAATTCTGTGAAAATCGCTACACAGCTGTCCATCTTGCGCACAGCGATTCTTAACCGGATCTCATCAAGTTTGTTGGCGAGGGACCTTATGTTGGCCAGAGTGAGGCTTGAAAGTGTTTGTCTGTATAGTATAGGTTAGCTTTTAGCTGAGTCAGCTGGCCTGCCCGACAGCCTCGAGTCTCCTTCTTCGCTTACCCCGTTTCCTTGGTTTCCAAAGCGGATAGAGTGGAGCCTCTGTTGTCCGTTACAGATCGGGGTGAGTAAAGTCTTGATTCCACAGTCAGTACGGTTTGTGTGCTCGGTTTACAAGAACTCTATGATCTTTCTGTTTCTTATATGCCACAAAGGCCTTTCACCATGTAAACCACAGAAAAGTATAGTATTTCTCAAATTGAGTCAAGCTGGTGTGCCTAAATATATAGTCAGATGTCTGTTTTATTGGTATGCCAATCAAATCATGCAGGTCAAGAGATCCCACCCTCCTTTGACCCACAGTTATCCTGTCACACCTCAGATGTTTTATCCTCTACCTCAGACATGGACTCTTCTGCTTCCACTAGTTTGTCTTCAACCAAATCAGGAGATACTGCTGCTCCCTCTCCCTGCTACTTTTCTCTTTCTAGAAGACAGGTGAAGAGGCAGCTGGAGAGACTGAACCGGAACAAGGTTGCAGGTCCAGATGGTGTCAGCCCCAGAGTCCTCATGTTCTGTGCAGAGCAGCTCTGTGGGATTCTGTAGCACCTCTTCAACCTAAGCTTGACCAAAGAGAAGGTACCGCGGTTGTGGAAGACATCCTGTCTTGTTGCGGTACCAAAAAAACCTCACCCATCAGTCATCAATAACAACTACAGCTCCGTTGCCCTGAAATCCCACATCATGAAGGTCCTGGAGAGACTCCTGTCGGCCCACCTGTGTAAGCAAACCAGCACATATCAGGCCCCCTGCGGTTTGCTTATCGCCGTGGAGTTGAAGGTGCCATCATACACCAACTTCAAAAAGCCCACTGTCATCTGGACAAAACGGGCAGCACTATGAGGATCCTGTTCTTTGATTTCTGCAGTGCATTTAACACAATTCAGCCTGATCTGCATGCTCAGTATGAGGGAGTCTTGACAATATTGCTTGTCAAGACTCAATGCAGTCTACTGGTTTCCTTAGATGGGATACGTTTTGACCAATCTGTGTGATTTGATTGAATTTGACTTTGTGAAGTGCTTTGAGCTAACATGTGTTGGCGCTATATAAATAACATTTAATTGAATTAAATCTGCTTCATCTGAAACTCCAAAAGACTCAGGTGTTATGCCAGAAACCTGTTTGATTATGATTATTATTATTAATTATAATTTGCTATTATAATTTTAATAGGTCATTCAAACTCAAATGGTAGCTATAACAAATATAGTTCAAATGGTTGTGATCCCAGGGCTATAAGCTTGTAATGATTAATACCAATAATGCATTTATTAATTAGCTGTTATGAGCTTATTTATACTGGAACAATGTGATCTGACCGGTTTCTGACCGATGAGATTTATCCAGCAAGCGTTGATAACTCAAATTATAACTGCAATTGGAGTTTAATCCTTACTCCTTTACCACAAACCAATGAAAATGTCTCAGTTGATTTCAGTTGTTAACTCAAACAGAGGTAATTCTGTACTCTGAAAGACCATGCAACTTCATCAAAATAAACACAAACAATTACTATTCCACACGTTATTATTTATTGAACCAAACAACTTCCTGTCACAGTAATTATTCTAATTCAACAACCTAGGAAACTCTACACACTACTAAAATAAACATGTAAAAGAAAAATCGGCACTTGACATAGCAGCATTGAAAGACAAAGTAGCTTTGAGAAACTAGATGGACGCTTCAGTGTTTCACTACAAACTAGCTAGCCGCTTAGCTACTCTGCCCCTTCCCAAGATGGCAACTATGACGACACATAACCTACAACCTTGCGTGATGCGTGAGGGGGAGGTCTTAATGACGTACTTAGCGCACACGCTAGTGTGGGGCGGGCATTGACCAGAGAGGCGGTCTACTCCTGAATAATGAATTCAAAGAAAGTGCGTGAACTGGAAAAGGGATGCACAAAGAGATTGAACTGAAGATAGAATGAACGGGGAACAATGAAGATCGGCTCTCGGCGGAGCCAAGGTGTAAGCAGAATCACTTACAAAAATGCATGCACATACATCAGAAATATCCAGCAGTTAAAACAAACTCCGTCTCGGAGTAATTAAGCATTAAACTAAATCCTAATAGGTTCTGCCCAGGCACAAAATATATCACCTTAGGGGTGAAAAGAGAAATAAAAAGGAAATCCTTTCTTTACTCTGACGTTGCCTCAGCGGGTGTCCTGGTTTTGGGTCCGCGGATCTGTGGTTTCAGCAGCTTCGAGTGGTGCCGGTCCGTCAGGTAGCGAGGAAATCACACAGTCTCTGGCTCTCCGACACTTGTTTGGCCAAAACAAAGCGTGGTTCCTTGACGATCACTGGGAGATAAGCGGCTCTTAGTCTCTGATCGAAGTGAATTCAAACTACTTTTTAAAGTCGACCTCCTGCATAGGAAAAGCAGGGATGAGTTTGATTCGGAAGTACTCGGTCCATCGAGAAATCGAACACGTGCCACGTGGGGGAATCCCATGGGAGAAACAGCTGTGGGTGTCTCCTCAGTTTGGCGTAATGCCAGCAAAGAAGAATGATTTGAGCGTGCCAAGCGCTTATATATCGTCTCATAGCAACTTTATCTCGTTGCTAAGGCTGGTGTCAGGATGACCATGATGCATGCTGGGAGTCATCGGCCATTTTGACCATGTTGCATCATGGGAGTTGGAGTGTGTCACGTCGTAAATGGCATTACACAGGTGGAGGCCTCAACAATTGCCTGGATCAATGACTAACTGACAAACAGACCACAGTTTGTGAGACTGAAGGACTGTGTAGTCAGCAACACAGGAGCACCACAGGGGACCGTACCCTCTCACAGTTCGTTTTTACTTTGTACCCTTCAGACTTCCAGCAGAAGTCTGACTCCTGTACAGAAAGCTGGGGGACTGCTTTGTGGCAGGGTGCGGAAGCAATCATCTCATCATGAATGTGAACAAAACAAAGGAGATGATTGTAGATTTCAGGTGAAACAGGATTAGATCGAACGCAATTTCCAACATGGGAGAAGAATTGGAGGTGGTTGAGGAATATAAATACCTCGGTGTCCATCTAGACAACAGACTGGACTGGAGACACAACAGTGAAACCGTCTACAAGAAAGGACAGAGCAGACTTTTTGAGGAAGCTAAGATCCTTTAAGGATTCAAGAAAGATGTTGCATGTCTTCTATAAGTCTGTTGTTGAGAGCACATCTCCTCAGCCATCATCTGTTGGGGCAGCAGCATTAGAGCCAGGGACCTAAAAAGACTCAACAACCTGATAAAGAGGGCTGGTTCTGTTCTGAGAACGACTGTGGAACCTCCGGAGACGATGATGCAAGGAAGGATTTTGCATAAAATCAAGAAAATTATGGACAATCCTGAACATCCTCTTCATGATATGCTCATTGGAAAACAGAGTCTCTTCAGTCAAAGGCTTCTTCAGATTGGTTGTAAAACTGACCGCTACAGGAGATCTTTCCTGCCCACAGCTATCACTAGCTATAATAACTCCTTGACAAATTAAGTTACATCAACATTTAAATTCCTATTGGGAAAAATAAAGTATTATTGAATTGCATAAGAAGTGAATGCTGTTTCTCGATGTTTGGTTCTTGTTCTGGGTATGCAAAGTAGGCCTGACCCAGAAGATCTGAGTGGTCTGGAGGGTTGATCCATTAATAACAATTCAGGGACTAACAAAAGTATTTTGAAATCTATTCTCTGAGATGCAAGGAGCCAGTGTAAGGACGTTACAACTGGGGTGATGTGTTCTACTTTCTTAGTCTTAGTGAGGACACGGGCAGCAGTGTTCTGGATCAACTACAGCTGTCTGATCAACTTTTTTGGCAGACCTGTGAAAACACAGTTCCAGTAATCGATTCAACTAAAAATAAACACATGGATTAGATTTTCAAGATCCCGCTGAGACATAAATCCTTTAATCCTGAAAAAGTTCTTCAGGTGATAAAAGGCCAACTTTATAATTGTGTTTAGATGCGTTTAAAGGTTCAGGTCAGAGTCTGTCACTACACAGATTTCGGGACTGATCAGTGGTTGTTAGCTGAAGCAGTAGAAGCTGTGTGCTAACTTTTGATCACTCCTCTATTGTTCCAAAAATTATTAATTCAGTTTTCTTTTTATTCTTGGACCAAGTCTCTTTACTATATATATGCTTCCGATCGGAAAAATTATCAGACAGCATGGGATTAATTTCCACTGTTATGCTGATGACACTCAGCTATATTTATCCATAAATCCTGATGAATCCAATTAATTACTTCGACTGCAGTCATGTCTTGATGACATCAAAAGCTGGATGACTTTAAATTTCCTGCATCTAAATTCTGACAAGACCGAAGTTGTAATCTTTGGACCAGAGTCCTCAAAAAATAAACTTCTTAACCAATCACTTAATCTGGATGGCATTAACTTGGCCTCTGGTAATAAAGTAAAAAACCTTGGTGTTATTTTTGACCAAGACATGTCATTTAAATCCCATATTAAACAGGTTTCCAGAGTTTCCTTTTTTCACCTCCGGAATATCGCCAAAATTAGAAACATTCTGTCCAGGAGTGATGCTGAAAAACTAGTCCATGCATTTGTTACTTCAAGGCTGGACTATTGTAATTCTTTACTATCAGGAAGTCCACAAAATGCAGTTCAAAGCCTTCAGCTGATCCAAAATGCTGCAGCAAGAGTTCTGATGAAAATCAACAAGCGGGATCATATTTCTCCAATTTTAGCTTCCCTTCATTGGCTTCCTGTTAAATCAAGAATAGAATTTAAAATTCTTCTTCTAACGTATAAAGCCCTTAATAATCAAGCTCCATCATATATCAGAGCTCTGATTACCCCGTATGTTCCTAACAGAGCACTTCGCTCTCAGACTGCAGGTCTGCTGGTGGTTCCTAGAGTCTCTAAAAGTAGAATGGGAGGCAGATCCTTTAGCTATCAGGCTCCTCTCCTGTGGAACCAACTCCCAGTTTTGGTCCGTGAAGCAGACACCCCGTCTACTTTTAAGACTAATCTTAAAACCTTCCTTTTTGACAAAGCTTATAACTAGAGTGGCTCATGTTACTCTGAGCTACCTATATAGTTTTACTGCTATAGGCTTAGGCTACTGGAGGACATCAGGATCTAATTTTCTCACTCTATAGTGTTCTACTGTTCTTCAATTATGCATTACGTGTTGTCATTTCTGCTTTAACTTTCTGTTCTCTCTTTTTTATCTTCATAGTAGGTACACCTGGTCTGGCGTTCTGTTAAATGTGACATCATCCAAAGAAGACAGCTCACCCGCTATTACCATCTAATGTAGAACAGATTACTGGATCAATGTGTGCTTCTGTGCTTTTTTGTCTCTCTTGTTGTGTCTCTGCTCTGTCTTCTGTAAACCCCAGTCGGTCGAGGCAGATGACCGTTCATACTGAGCCCGGTTCTGCCGGAGGTTTTCCTTCCCGTTAATGGGGAGTTTTTCTTCCCACTGTCGCTTCATGCTTGCTCAGTATGAGGGATTGCAGCAAAGCCATGTACAATGCAGACGACTCTCCCTGTGGCTCTACGCTTCTCCAGGAGTGAATGCTGCTTGTCGGGACTTTGATGCAATCAACTGGTTTCCTTATATAGGAACATTTTTGACCAATCTGTATAATCTGACCCAATCTGTATAATATGATTGAACTTAACTTTGTAAAGTGCCTTGAGATGACATGTTTCATGAATTGGCGCTATATAAATAAAATTGAATTGAATTGAATTCAACTGTAGAAAATCTTGGCACATCCATGCATTGATTTCTTCTAAGCATTTACTTAGCAGTTGTATGGGTTGATAGTCACCTGGTGACATGGTGATGTAGAGTTGTGTGTCATCTGCATAGTTATGGTAACTAATGCGGTTTTGATATGAGCTAGAGGGAGTATGTAGATATTGAATAGGAAGGGACCCAAGAGGGACTCTTGGGGAACCCCACATGTGAATTTTTGTCATCTTTGATGTAAAGTTACCTACTGATATAAAAAAGTCCCTGTCCTAGGATTTAAACCAGTTGAGTGCTATACCAGACAGGTCAACCCAGTGTCCCAGGCTCTCTAACAGAAGGAAGTGATCAACAGTATCAAATGCTGCACTAAGGTCCAATAATACCAGTACTGTGGTTCTTCCACAGTCTTCATTTATATAGATATCATTGAACACCTTGACAAGGGCGGTCTCTGTACTGTAGTGAGCATGGAAACCTGACTGGAAAACATCAAAGTGGCTGATCATAGTTAAGAAGGTGGCAGGTAGCAGTCTTTAGGTAATTTTCACACTTAATTAAGCTTTACTTAATTGAACATAATAATCACCATTAAAACAGCAGCAAATATAATTTAAACAGCATTGAAATGGATTTGGGGTAATACACAGAAAGTAACATTCTCACAACAAACATATCTAGGGCATGTATTGGCGGGTGGGGGTGATCTGATGGCTTTCTCTGCCCCATTTGCATTTAGACATTGAGGGCTCTGGGTGGGGTGTATGGGGGGGGAGGCGACGTCTGCCTTCTGTAAGTGGGGTGGGCTGCGCTGGGCGCTCCCTTTTGGCCCTCCCAGTTTTAAATGTACTTCAGAACAACATGCAAGGGTCTATCTCCCTTGTAGTAACAATGAAATAATCCCGTTGTGGTAAACTCCACAGCAGAATCTCAGCCACAAATCCCGACTTGAGTCTATTCATATCCCTCAAGTTTTTTTTTTACGCCTCGAGCGATTATTCGGTGTAGTGGGATGGAAAGTTGATAAGGTAGTTGTAAATGTCTGGGTATTTCAAATTCAGGAGTCCTGCGGCAGCAGCCACCGGATCAATTGTTTTAAAAAGCACACTAGGATCTAAATATGGATCACAAATTTTTAGTCTGTTGACTTTAGTTGTATATCGCTATGAGAATGTTGACTGCTCTCATCCGTTCCTCTCGTTAATTTCTATGCTTCCTGATCTTGCCAATATGGCGCCTTTGCTCTGGGGGTCCTTTTGGGCATCTGGGGTTCTGGTTTCCCTGGTGTCTGCCTCGGCACTCTGGGGGGTCTTTGGCTTCTCAAAACCACTATTGAGCATTTTTCCCTATGAATAAACCTTACATATACAAGTGCACTCTTGCAAACACCTACTGTACAGATGCTTGGATCCAGGTGCTTACAGATTCCCTTCTATACAGAAAACCCCCTATTATTATTTTCAGCTGTCACTTTATACATATGTATTAAATAATACTACATATTTTTCAGTGATGTTATCAAGGCATTGGTTGTTTGTACCTGTAATACTTTATCGGTTGGTTTTGCTTTTCTTTCTATATCTCTCATTGCAGGTGTAGAAGCAGACTCTGAGGATGAGACTGACGATGTTATCTCGTTCTTTCCTTTTCCTCTCCTCTATTTCTGTCTCCCTTTTAGCATTTTGTGTCATCTTTTTGTCTTCCTTTTTTCTCTTCTACCTTCCCAGTTTTGTCCATTGAACGTGAAATAGTCCCAGACTAAAATCTAATATAATCAAGAGGAGCACTATGGCGAAAGTAGTAATGCTCCACTTGTGAAAGTAAAATAGGTTGCGCTTTCGTTGGCAGCAATTCTTGATGCTACACTGCCAGATGTGACACATTTAAAAAAAAATAAACAAACAAAGGAAGCTCGTTCTACAGTCGAGATGCAAAAGTCTGGATAGAGCCATCTCCTGGAGTTGTATGTCTGGTCCTTTTGATTTCAAGTAGATTTTGGTTTGAGGACCTGAGGGCTAAAGTTGCAGTATGTTAAATATTATTATTATAATGAGTAAATTAATAAACCCAGTTGTGCACATGTTCTTTCTCTCCCTCTTAAACAGGGCTTCCTGAAGAGCGAGCGAGTTTCTCGAATGGTTCAAGGTGGTGGTTGCTCGGCCAATGACTTTCGTGAGGTTTTTAAGAAAAACATTGAGCGACGGGTCCGTAGCCTTCCAGAGATTGATGGTCTGAGTAAAGAGACTGTGCTGAGCTCCTGGATTACCAAGTATGATACTATCTACCGTGGGGAGGAAGACATGCGTCGCCAACCACAGCGGGCACATCTGAGTGCTGTGTCAGAGCTCATCCTCAGTAAAGAGCAGCTGTATGAGATGTTCCAGCAGATACTGGGAATCCGCAAGTTTGAGCACCAACAGCTGTACAATGCCTGTCAGGTAAGTGGACGAGGTCAGCAGATGGACAGGCATTTACATTCAAGAGCTATTTGTATTATGGATGCACAATATACTGGCATTAACATATTTTTTTCATAAATCTGTGTCATTCCTGTAAGTAAAACTGTGCCAATATTTATAACCAATGTTTATTTCCATCTTGTTGCTGTGTTTGTCTTTTATGAGTGGGAGGGGGATGGCCATGTGGGATTGGGTCTGAGAATAGAGAGTGTGTAACTGAAACAGAGAAGCAATTTTAGCAGTGTGGTAAGTTTTTCATGGTACCTAACGATAGAGAAATAAATCCTGAAATATCAGTCATTGGCGATAACTGCAGCATTAATTTTGGATATCGATATCAGCCCAAATAGCGATATCGGTACATCCTTAACTTATATTATCTGCTGGCACTTGGAAACTTCAGTGCTTTTAGGTTTTACTACATTGCCTTGCTCTCTGTTAATTCCACAGGATTCATAGTATATGGTTGCATGATATTGTGGCAATAGTAAAAGTAATGGCAAAAATTTCTTATTTTATGTAATGGTGGCCATTTCTGCAGCCAAGGATCAGACCGCCAAGGTCCCCGCCCTCGGCTGCCGACCATTGCACAATGCACCCTGACCCCTTTGGCTCCTCCGACAGGTGGTGAGCCCGTTGGACATGACCGAAAGAATGAGATTGCAGATACAAGCGACTGAAATGAGTTTTCTTCGTAGAGTGTCTGGGTTCTCCCTTAGAGATAGGGTGAGAAGCTCGGACCTTTCCACGTCGAGAGGAGCCAGTTGAGGTGGCTTGGGCATCTGGTTAGGAGGTGCTCCGGGCACGTCCCACTGGGAGGAGACCCAGAGGAAGACCCAGGACATGCTCGGCTGGCCTGGGATCGCCTTGGGGTTCCCCCGGAGGAGTTGGCCCAGGTGGCTGGAGAAAGGGAAGTCTGGGCCTCCCTACTAAGGCTGCTACCCCCATGACTGGACTCCGGATAAGCGGAAGAAGATGGATGGATGTAATGGTGCCATAGACCACTTGTAAAGAAAGGTTTTACCTAAACCCCTTAGAACAGGGTTTGACGAAGCCAAGTCTCCTAAAGCCTGAGTCCTGTAACTTTTAGATGTGTTTCTGATCCAACACACCTGAATAAAACAGTTGAACTGGCTCCATAGCATGCAGTCAAGTGTTACAGAGTCCTGCTAATGACCTTAATTATTGGACCAGTGATTTAACTTGATAAAATGGTTTGCATTTCTGCACGCTGACTCTCATACATGAGAACAATTCTTGTATAATTTGACTCTAAAGTGTAAATGTTTTTCATGTTTTAGACAACACTCTTCTCTTGTTTCTGTTGACTTTTGAATTCTTTTCCAGCTTGACAATGTGGATGAACAAGCTGCTCAGATCCGCCGAGAGCTGGACGGGAGGTTACAGCTGGCTGACAAGATTGCCAGGGTGAGATTTGGTTTCTTATGGATCAAAATTTTACAAGTCATAGCCATAAAATGTAATAAAGCATAGCATCTCTTTTACAGATTACACATTAATATCTATGTAACCATTGTTATTTTCCCAAAATCTCAGTTTTTGCGGATGTTTTTGATGTGTTGATTGAGTAGGGCAAGTTTTGCCTGTATGTCCTGCAGGAAAGGAGATACCCGAAGTTTGTCTCTGCTGACATGGAAGCTCTGTACATTGAAGAGTTGCGTTCTTCTGTCAACTTGCTGATGGCTAACTTGGAAAGCCTGCCTGTGTCCAAAGGAGGTCCAGACTTCAAACAGAAGCTTAAGCGCTCCTCCATGAATAACTCTTTCTTGGACATCGGGGACGAAGGAGACATCCTGTCCAAATCGGATGTTGTGCTGTCCTTTAATCTGGAGGTTAGTTGAGTATGCAGGATACTTACAGTGTCATGTGAATACTGCAACCACAAACTAATATGTAAGTTATTGAACGTTTATTTCAAAAACTAACACCAAGGAGCACGTCTTGGAAAGTGGACGGAAAATGACATAATATTACTTTTATTTATTTTTTACAAATAAAAGGGTGGAGTGCACTTGTATTCAGCCCTTTTACTCTAATGCCCTTAAATGAACTCTAGTGCACAGTACTGTATGTAGTTGGATCCTAAACACACAATTCCTAATGTGGCAGTGTTCTGCAGTGGGGATTTTTTTCTTTAGCAGGGACTGGGAAGCTGGTCAGAAATTCATGACCATCCTGGAAGAAAACCTGGTTCAGGCTGCAGAAAGGCTATGGTAGAGGTTCACCTTCCAGCATGACAACCAGCCTAAACATATACCCAGAGCTACAATGGATGGTTTAGGTTAAACCAGTCAAAGGCCAGATCTACTGGTTGAGTAGGTTGCCCAGGTCCAATCCTCAAGAGCTACTATCCTGTAGCTTCTAGATGTAGCCCTGCTCAAGCACACCTGAATGAAATGGCTGACCTCCACCATCCTGCTTGTCATTCAACTTTGCAGAAGCCTGGTAAAGAGCCATTCATTTCATTTAAGGACTGCATCTAAATGATAGTAGCTCCCAAGGACTGAACTTGGGAACCCCAGGTCTACACAGATGCTCTAAATGCAATCTGACTGTGGTTGTCTGTTTTGCAAAGAAGAATGGGCAAAAATCTCACTCTGTAAATATACAAAAGCTGGTAGAGACAAACCCCCAAACACCTGCAACTGAAATGAAAACAAATCTGTTGGGATGTTCCCAGTCATCAAAAGAAGCGCTTCTTAAAAATGCTGTCACACAATCTTGGTAGTATTATTTTGATATGAATCCTCTGATGTCTATTCCAGGTTGTAATTGTTGAGGTCCAGGGGCTGAAGTCAGTGGCTCCAAACCGAATAGTTTACTGCACCATGGAGGTGGAGGGGGGAGAAAAACTGCAGACTGACCAAGCAGAAGCATCAAGACCAATGTGAGTTCCACTCAATGCTTTTTACTCGATAGTTTTAATCAGAATCAGAATTACTTTATTGCCTGGTACCATAAAAAGAGATGTCTTACAGGACTTTGAGGTTTCTGTGGTGAATGTTGTGCCATCACGCATGTTTTAAGTTATTTAATGTTTAATAAAAAACTGTCAGTCTGTTAGGTACTGTTTGGTGAATATCATCCCAAAAAGCTGATATTAGGACAATAGTTGAAAGAGTGATTCAAGCACTGCCATTCTATTAACAGCAGACTCTTCACATACATGGAATAAATGAGTGACAAACGCCTCTTCAAGTACAACAATTTATTAATAGAAATAAATTGCACATCCAGTGAACACCATTATAGAATGTTGTTTATCTGAATTAACCATATATTTCAATCAACAAATCCTCTCTAATAGGCTAGAGTAATTTAACTAAACTACTAAGCTAAATTAACAAAAAAATAAATAAACAAGGAACAATGTACACACAAAAGATCAAAAGTAATAGTTGAAAACCATCATCATAAGAATAATTCAGTAAATATTGGGTTCACTGCAGATCTAAGAGAACCAAAGTTCATCTTAAAGAAAATGAAATGAGGTTGAATTAGCTTAATTAGTTTAGAATAACATTTGGTATCCTTTCAACCAATTCACAATTCAAATCCTGAGTTAGACAAAACATTATATGAGGAAATAACATTATAAATAATGATTTACTAAATAGAAATCAATAACTTTTAGAACACTTGATTTTTTTATTAATGTAATTACTTCTCCTGGAAATAATTAAGACTCAAATTGGTAATTTAAGAAGCTAGAGGGCGCTGTAGCGGATGATCGACTAGAAATGACGTGTCGGAGCACACCCTGTAGCCATTGTTTATATTAGCTTGATGAGTTCATCTTAAATTACACAAAACACTATTAAATCGACATTATTGTTGCCTATTAATGCTGTACTAATGCTCGTAGCACTATCGGACAATGGTAGCTAAACGAGACAAACATAATGTTTAAACGAGCCATAGTTATGTTTAACTAGGGTTAGTATCGAAGTATTAGAGAGGCTAATAGCGGCTAATGCTAGCAGACATTCAGCAATCACTTAAAAAGACTGTGAAGCTATATTTTGTTGGAATGAGTGGACCGGAAAACACAAACATTAATGTCCCATCGGTGTACAAAACTCTTGTGGAAATAAAGTTTGTTTTAACCGTAAAACATACCCACAACTCATCAGCATAGCATTGTTTCATAGGTTGCTAATGAGTAGCTTAGCCAAAACACAGTAAAACACATTCAAAATAAACCATTTTATATGATTAATCACATGCTGACTTTACCAATCATTTCTCTGCCAAACCTCTGCCTTTGTGTCCGTCGGGTTGGCTGCTTAGGTTCCGATGGTGAAGAAGGTAGGCTGTACTTAGCTTTGATCTTAGCCTGCACCCATGTGGAGACTCCAGACTAACTTGTTGGTCATTTTTGGCCATCTCCTCCTAACCCTCAGGTTGGCATTTACAGCCCTCCTGACCCCATGTCCTGTAGGTTTGAGATGTTTCTTCAATTGCAAAGCTGAATCCAATGGATGGATCTTATCCTCAGCCAATTTGTGCAGAATACAGTTGACTGAAATCAGTACCACAATATTTTGTGACTGTGTTTTATTCTGTGAGACGCTGTTGCTTTTTCATAGCTTGACTCGGCCTGAAGTAGAAGATGTTGTGCCAAAAGTTACAGCACCAATGAGAATATACAAATCTCAGTTAATATCAAAAACCGTTGGATCATGATAAAATAAGGTTATATACACAAAGCCTCCATCTTGATAGTGTTTTGACAGTTTTTTTGAGTCGAAAAACAATCCCTGTTGGGTGCGATGAACAAATCTAAACAGACGTGGCGCCATCTCCGGACAGTATCGCAGAACTATCTTAAATTGATAAACCAGTTTTAAATAATGCCGGACCAAGCATGCTACTCTGCAATGCCTCGCAATAAACCGGCACTAGGCATGATTGAAGACCAACAATCTACAGCAGGGGTATCAAATTCATTTCTATATTGGACCACTTTGCCATCATGGAGTCATTAAAAGGGCTGGTTGCATGTGTATAGATGATACTTTTGATTTCATAATTTGATTTCAGTTTACATAAATATATATAAAAATGCACGTTAATATAAAAGTAGCACCCTTAGGCCTAGTTTATGCAGTTTATCTGCAAAAAAGTTGATATTGGGGTGAGGTACACTTTAAACTTTCATTCTGCCTAATTTTTTCTTTTTTTGGACATTTCTGGGTTATTTTAATGTGTTGTGGGAAAACCGACATTAGTGGCAGTATGCTGTTGCTACACAGTTAAAAAAATCAGCATTCGCTGCAGGAGCCACAGTTTCAGCCACTTATACACTTTAAAAGGATAGATTCCTCTACTTTGACATGATATGCCTTTTTGGCTATTGAGGGCCGGATAAATTACCTTGACGGGCCGGATTCAACTTACGGACCTTGAGTTTGACACATGTAATCTATGGCAACTTTAAGAGCCTCATAACAGGACATTTACTCATGCCAATCAACTCTGCAGTCACATCTGAGCCTCAGCTGGTTTAGCGTCTGCTTCAGTGAACACCAACAAATACTGTATCCCGGTATTCCAGTCTTTTCCCTCTTGGAATCATATTTTTCACTGGATATTGGACCATTCTTCATTGTTTCACTGGGAGATACTAATAGCTGTTAGCCACTTCCTTGTTTCAACCCCTGCTGCCCATGCGCAGTATGTACTTCTGTTAATATTGTAAATAAACATGAAAGGCTTTATTTACTAACAAACTGAGCCGAAACAAAGCATAAAACTCAAAAATAACAACTAATATGCCAGCAGGATGTGATAATCTTTCATAAAGGCTTTGTATGCAACCAGAGTGAGTTACTGACGCATAAATAAACAAAAAAGTAAAATAATGTGCCTATGCACCTTTAAACAAAGGTCAGCAACAAGCTAGCATTATGCAGGCAACATTCAGCCATTCTGCTTCAATCTGCTCATGAAGTCAGAAAAAGATGAGAACCTCCAAGTTTATTATTTATCATGAAACAATTCTTAATTCTTTTCATTACTAAGAACTTATTTGCCACAGATCGTTAAATCACCCAGTTTTTATTTATAGAGTATTTTTTATCCACATTGAGGATCACATGGCATCAAGAGTCTTAATTGTCATTATGTAACCATAATGAAATTTTGGGGAATTGTTGGGAAAAGCATTCCTTTTGGGGAATGGAATGCTTTCTGTCATCTGATGCTTTATATCAGATAAATCTATGTTGGTATTGTTGTTGTTGCTCTGCTATAGTAATGTTTCAGTGCTGCTAGCCCATCTTGCTTACTCCATCATTACATATTTCATCAGTTATGGAAGTGGTTGGGCCTGTGCTGTACCTACTGTTGGGCATCTTAAACATGGGACTCAAGATAAATTAATAATTAATAAGTAAATAGTAATTAATCTATAACTATGTTCTGTTATGAAACAGCCCTTATTGCTCAAGCTTTTTATATGTTAATAGCCGTTTTGTTCTTGTTGTCTCTCTTGTTCACTATGATGTGTGCTGCTGCTTTCTTGGCCTGGTGCCCCTTGTGAAAAGGTCTGGATCTCAACAGGTCTTTTATCTGGTTAAATAAATGTTTTATTAAAAACCAAAACTGCCTATTTTAAAAAATAAAAAACAAAAACTGAAGATATTAAAGAAATGTATTGGCAGTCTTTTTTTACAAGCTATGTTGTGGCACTAGTGGCTATCATACTGTATTAAGACATGAAATTATAGCAGAAAGAGAAGAGTGAAGACGTGCAGCAAAGTTTCCTCGTTTTGGTGAATCGAACACTGGCCGGCTGCCTCAAGCACTAATGCCTCAGTGTACAGGACGTCTACGCTACCCCTACGCACCGCGCTGTATTGGCAGGTTTTCAAAACATGCTACCTTCTGTTGTGAAGTCAAAGTGTCGAATTAAAGCTTTGCTTGCCACATCAAAGCACCAGATTTTAGCAGGGGAGAAAATACACACCATCTTCCTGTGTTTCTAACAAGGTATGCCTCAGCAGAGTTGAGCAGGACCATTTTTCACTTCTGTTGTGCAAAGACAGTGAAGGGATACTCTGAATAGGGAGAATAAATTATTATAAAGTACATATATGTGCATACGTAGCACCTATATGTACTATATAATCCTGAAAGATTTTCATTGTGAGAGAATATTGGCAGGATAACCATTTCACAACTGTTTAAATGAGTCCCATCCATGTATCCAATAGTGTTTGTGGGCCACTCTGACTGTGTTCAAAGAAAAATCACTTTATTCCAACCAAATATCTGCTCTCCTCCAGCTCAATCCTGTTAAGTTAAGCAGAATCCTGCTCCATCAGCGGGTTGGTTACTGATTGCCACTTAGGGCTTAGCCTTCTTGGTGGCAGTTGCTGGTTGTCGGATGTCTGTTCAGACAGCAGGGGTCTGTGCAATAATGAGGCTGCCCTTTCACATGCTTGAGCTGTTAATGGATTTTTTTTTTCTGAAGTTCTCCGTCTGCCGGAATCACCAAAAGAAGGCAAATAGATGAGCTCAAAGTAACCTTCAGACCCTGCAGGTCAAGAGGGGTCAAATGTGGTAACCTGTTTTTTTTCAGCAGATCCTCTTACTCTCTTGGTAACTAATAAACAGTAGCTCTTTAGTTGTTAGTGTCAGACCCTCCGTAACATTAAATTAATTATAACAAGAATGAGCATATGATGTCAAAAGAGAAACTACAGTAAACTGGAAAAAGGCAAGTGTGCAGTATTTGGCAAAGTCTGATATAGGCCTACGTTACCTGTTTCATGATATACCAAGGTTTTGGAAAGCCATGCCTTTAAAAGTGCTAGATAAGATCAGATATAGCTTTATTAATCCTCCATTAGAGGAGATTTGGTTTACATAACAGCACAAGGAAATATACAAAAGATAGACAAAAGTCTATGGAAAATAACCCACTATTGACACCATATGATCATTTACATGGACAAAAATAATCGGAATAAAGGGCCGATAGGAATAAAAAAACACCATGTAAACACACCAATAGGAATATTATGATTGGATTAAGCTCAGTCGGAATGAAATTGTAATTCAAATGAGAGGGGTGGTTTATGCCGATTGATAATCTGATCAACATGAATGTAAACACTTGTCAGGCTCAAGTTATTCCGAATGTGGCAAACTAACCCGAGTGTGCCTGTGTGCCAGACGTAAATGTGACGGATTTCTGTGTTGGTGAGTGGCAGAAATACTTTGGGAAGCAAAACTGTCGGGGCACAAAAAATAAAGAGCTCCCAATTGTTGCTTCCTCAGTAACGTTTCAGCTGTAATTAGACCATCGTGCAATTCCAGCCTGGGCTCTTAGAAGACAAATAAAATCGTATAGTACTGCTTTGTTTAGTATTTTTGTTGTTTAGCAAAGACAGAAGTGCTTCTTCTTCTTTGTTTCCTTAGGGGAATTTCATAACTGGGCATGTCAGAGTGGTTCTGAATAAAGACAGGTGCATATACACACACATTATAGTCGGATTAATTGATTGTGTGCCCATATAAAAGGTACAATCCAATTATTTAATCTGATCGTGAAATTTTGTGCATGTAAACATAGCTAATGATAATTATTTATCAATTGCATTAATATATAAAATGCAGTCAGGAATAGTCTCTTTCAATTTGGTGCTGTGGAATTGTGAAACCTGATGGCTGATAGCACAAACGAGCCCCCAAAGCACTTTGAGGCTTGGGGCTGGATGAGTCTGTGGCTGGAGGAGCTCCTAAGTCATCTCAGCTCAGCTTAGAGATAATGAGAGGGGTTGTCCTTTTCCATTGTAAGCCCCAGGATTTGGTTTCCTGGGGTAATTGAAATCCTGGGGCTTTTGCCGTTGTGTGTTTCCATAGCAACGGGTAATTTATTTAAATGACAAATGAGGAAGCTGTGCCGAAAACAGCACTTCCCCTTTTAGTCCAGCGGGTGACGGTAATAAGATGAAAGGCCAACAACCAAAGCCATATCCTTTTCTTCTTTTTTCAAATACTAAAGGTAGTTGTTAGTTGGATAGAACCTATGGAGTATTTCCGGTCATCAGTTCCCACTTCTTCTGTTCTTGAATGAATAATTGTACTTCACTTTGCATGATACTTTTGTAACTTAAAAGTATTGTATCTTCTAAAGTGATTCAGTTTATCTAACCACCGTTTTCTAGACCTCACAAATGTCCCTTCTGTCGTCCTTTTGTATTTGCTGTCCAGCATAACTCTTTTAGATGTTCAAAGGACTATTAGTTAATAAACTACTTTTGTTTCAACTGATAAATGATAGTAGATGATGAGCAGCTCTAGAGTTATACGGCTGATTGATTGTTTCCATGAAAAATACAAAACCATGAAAAATAGAAAACAAGAGTTTACTCTTCACCACATTAGGTTTACATGAAAAGTCAGTTTAGAGAAATGTGTATTTTTTATTTACCAAGAGAGTGACTGTCCTTCGTTTGATCATTAGTACTCTATTTCCCACAGAAATGTGGTGAAACTGTTTATAATTTATGTCTAAATTAACTTAAATGACAAAAACTATGGCAAAAAATTAAATTTTATATTCTGCTACTTGCAGTTATTCACCACAAATCTACTAAACATTTTATATCCACTTTCAGCCATGACAAGCAGCTGGGAGCTAGGGAGAAATCCCTGAGTGTCTGGCTGAATAATCGCTACGGTAACCGGGTATTTCCCCCAACAGATTTTACTTTCAGAAGTGGAGCCTTACTGCTTTCTGTTATATAAATAATAAAACCACGGAGTCATCTTCTGATCCCTGAACAGCTGACCATTAATATAAAGCTTATCTACAGTCACTGTAGCCCTGATGCCCTCAGCCATGT
Source organism: Fundulus diaphanus (assembly GCA_037039145.1). Lineage (NCBI taxonomy): Eukaryota > Metazoa > Chordata > Actinopteri > Cyprinodontiformes > Fundulidae > Fundulus > Fundulus diaphanus. Next base: position 48,572,992 of record CM073134.1, read on the forward strand.
ATTTCTTGATTTAGTTACAATCAGCCGAGGTCGGGTTCTATCGGGCTTCTTACCTCAGAGCTGGTAAACGAGGTGGAAGGTGATGTGTTTTACCTCTTCGGACGAATTTTCAACTTCTGCTGGAGGAAATCACGGATTGTTCCCTCGGTTTTCCCCCTCTAACTACAGGGGAAGAGACCGACCTGTAAACGGAGCTCTGCTCCTCTGAAAACTCCGAAAGTAGATGCAAAATAGGTTCAAAATATTGATGAACTGACAGCTAGATGAGGTCTTGACAACGTGTGCTTTCTTGCTTAAAAATCTCTAGAAACTACTTTTTGTGTCAATTTAACGGTATAAAATTGATACATTTGTACACCTAACTGGTGAAGTGTTTTGCCTTGTTGCACACAACCATGACCCTTAAAGGTGCATAGCCTAAGTTCCAAGATTTTTGTAGACATCTGCCCCCTCTAGCAGCAGGTTGAAATACCACCATTGTTGTGCACGTGCATGAGAGAAGAGGAAGATAATCTGCTGCTGTGACTGTACATGTCTTTTGTTTAGAAGCATAATGTCTTCTGAGGTAAGAAAGCTAATATAATATTGAAGGCAAGGCAAGGCAAGGCAAATTTATTTATATAGCACAATTCAGTACATGGACAATGCAAAGTGCTTTACATGATTAAAATATAGCAAATTAAAACAGAATAAAAGCAAGTAAGAATAAAATGTAGATAGAAATTAGAGCAAAAAAGTGGTGATTCAGTTAACTAGAACAGTTGAAGGCAATCCTAAACAAATGTGTTTTTAATCTTGATTTAAAGGAACTCAGGCTTTCCGCACCTTTACAATTTTCTGGAAGTTTGTTCCAGATCAGTGGAGCATAGGAACTAAATGCTGCTTCTCCTTGTTTAGTTCTAGTTCTAGGTATGCAGAGCAGGCTGGAGCCAGAAGACCTGAGTGGTCTGGATGGTTGATACACCGATAACAAGTCTGTGATGTAATTAGGTGCTAAGCCATTTAGGGATTTATAGACTAACAGAAGTATTTTAAAGTCTATTCTCTGAGATACAGGGAGCCAGTATAAGGACTTTAGAACTGGGGTGATGTGCTCTACTTTCTTAGTCTTAGTGAGGACGCGGGCAGCAGCGTTCTGGATCAGCTGCAGCTGTCTGATCCACTTTTTAGGCAGACCTGTGAAAACACCGTTGCAGTAATCTATTCGACTAAAAATAAACGCATGGATTAGTTTTTCCAGATCCTGCTGAGACATCAGTCCTTTAATCCTAGAAATGTTCTTCAGGTGATAGAAAGCCGACCTTGTAACTGTCTTTAGGTGCTTTTGGAGGTTCAGGTCTGAGTCCATCACTACTCCCAGATTTCGGGCCTGATTAGTGGTTTTTAGCTGAAGCAGCTGAAGCTGTGTGCTAACCTTTGATCTCTCCTCTATTGGTCCAAAAATTATTACTTCTGTTTTGTTTTTATTCAACTGAAGAAAATTTTGGCACATCCAGGCATTGATTTCTTCTAAGCATTTACTGAAGTTAGCCCGTGTTCTCTCGCTAATGCATTGATTATGGCGGAGACTCAACAAAGTAGCCAGGTGATGGAGAGCACACAGCATATCACATCCATGCGCACAACCAGAGGATTCGGCCCGAATCACTCTCTCTTGAACTGAATAGCCAGCCTATAGAGGCAACTGCGGTAAATTAAAGATAAATCATTTTACATGTCAGGCAATTGTAGGGGCATGTAAGGGAAATAACATAAATAATATTTAATTTCAAAACTTGCATAATATACATTTAAAGAAAGCTCCAGGCTTGTTGAAAATTCCTACCCTCAGACCAGGACCTTTTATCCGTGAAACCAAAGCCCCGGGAATCTGAAATTTCTGGTGAATTTGTATCGAACCATGCACTGGGCTTTGGAAGCCCCAGGCTTTTTTCCACATGTACAGGAAAAGGGCCTCTTGGTGGCCTATAGCTTTACTTTAATCCTCTACTCGACCACTGCCTCCACGCTGTCCAGTTCCATCCCCACCACCAAGCTGGCCTTCCTCATCAGCTTACCCAGTTTATTGACACCACAAGTCCCGATGCCCCCTCACCAGCACACCACATCAAAGATCACTTTGGTCACAGACTGGTAGAGCATTCGCAGGAGCCTGGTGCACACATTGACATACATCAGCCTCCTCGGGAAGAACAGCCTACTGAGTTGTTTCCTGTAGAGGATCTTGCTGTTGTGTCTATTCCAGTTTATTATTGAGTTGCACCTTCAGGAACTCGTAGTTGTCCACAATGTCAACTTCCTTACCCTTTATTACAACAGGGGTTTGGTCTAGGGCTTCTTGCTGCATCTGAAGTCCACCACCAGCTTGTTTGGTTTTTCCTATTTCATACACTTTCCAGCATACTGTGCCTGTGGTTCTATAGTCCTTATAGTGAGCAACATAGAACGAAGTAACAAAGTGTCACAGAATGGGATGACCAGGTTGTCAGTATGCCCCCCCGAGACACGAAACACACAACCATGCAGAAAGTCATTCCCAAATGCTAATATGAATCTCTCTCTCCCCCCCTCCCCCCCAACACTCATGCAACATGTGGACTCCATGCTAGACCACAAGCTGGGATTTAAACCCAGAACCTTCCTGCTATACAATCGGGCAGCCCCAAATAATAGATTGTCCTTTAAATGTTTTTTTATTATAGTTGATCATGCTATGACAATTGGATAGTAACCCAAGTTTTTTGTTTTTTGTTTCTCTTTGAAGTTATTTCTAATGTAAATCACCAACCATTAATCGGGTAAACTACTGTTTGGGCAGTCTGAAGAACAGCATGTACTTCTTGTCTGGCTTCTCTGAAATATCTCTTTGACTAAAAATCAGCTGTTCTCCTTACTCAAGGCTGGCAATCCTTCATAAAGTTGAGCAGACCAGGTTTTATATTTTTCTTTTCCCAGGAGCTTGTTATATCTTACTACACACATCACACACACATGGCCCTGTGACATTTGCAGTGTACACTGATTTAGCCACCAGCTTTGCTCCATGATTGGAGCATAGATTTTGCATATGTGCACTGCACATTAAACTACCAATACTAAAGTACATCCACTTGTTGGACTCTGTTATGGTTAGAGCTTTTTTTAGTTGTCTAATTCTTCCATTAATTAGTTATTCTAAACAGTATTTTCTTCTAAAACAGCAATTTTTATGTTAATATGTCATCTTATTTAAATTTCACAAGGTTGCAGAATTTCCTTTTTTTATGTCCTGTCTGGAAATGTGGCAATAGGAATTGTTGTCTTAATGCCAAAAAGAGCCCAACCTATTTGACTATCACACGTGGAGACTTACTGCTTTCGCCATAGTGCTCCGCTTGATTTATATATGCAAGAAGCTTTATTAGAATTTATACTGGGACTATTTCATGTTCAATGGACACTGGAATGGGAAGGTAAAAGAGGAAAAAACGATAGAAACAGATGAGACAAAATGCTAAAAGGGATAAAAGGTGAAAGAAAAAGAGGAGAGTTAAGGGAGAGAGCAATATAACATCCTCAGAGGTTGCTTCTACACCTGCAAAGAGAGATATAAGAACAACAGCAAAACCAACCGATAAAGTGTTACAGGTACAAACAACCAACGCTTTGATACCATCACTGAAGAATATACAGTATTAGTTAATATGAAATGTATAAAGTGACAGCTGAAAATAATAATAGTTTCCACAATAACAACTCTGTGTTGGCATAGATTTTGCAGCTCAAACAAAAGTTTCAGCCTTACTTTGGAGAAGCAAACGTTGTCAAGTTTGTGATCCTGTAAAATGACCTAATTTGGGTCTGCGCTCTGTGCAAATATCTCGGCACTGCTGTCAGAAGGAATCATGCACACAAATTCCAAATATCTGCATTTTTTTATTTACCACTAAGCTGATTACACAGACGATCTAAAACTGAAGGTGTTTCTTATAAGCCACTTTGAGAACCTGAAATATACATTTTTCATTTGAACTGCACCCAGAAACAGTCAGAATTTCCTTTGATGTTTTAGAAACCTGTATATGTACAATTTGGGGGGGGGGTGTACACTACACTACAAACACACACATCACCACAGCTGAGAGCCCTATTCCATGGAAAACCCACAATATACCAATCTCAATGTGCACAGAGCCTGAGTGTGGTCAAAGTGATAAGACAGCACAGATGCAGCAGACACCCTGCTAGAAGTGTTGAGCCAATCGTTGAATCAGTTGAATTAAATTTTATTTGTATAGCGCCAATTCACAACACATGTCACCTTAAGGCACTTTACAAAGTCAATTCAATCAAGTCATACAGTGAGATTATTTAAAGGTTTTCCATCTAAGGAAACCCAGCAGATTACATTGCGTCAATGACTTGAAGCAATGACAGTCGCAGTCATGATTTAGGTTTTTGTTTGTTTATTTTGGACTTTTCTGGACTTGAATCAGCCTATCACTTCTCAGCCACCAGCCACTATCCAATCAGTTTGGTCACCAGTCAATTAGCCCACATCAACTCCACCAGTCATTACTGTCAACTCTGGTCACCTGTTCACCTGCCTGCATATACCTGCCTCAGTCATCCACTCACTGCCAGAACGTCTCATCTCATTTTGTTTCATCTAGTGTGATGTGCCTGCCTCTACCAGTTCCCGTGTGCTCAGTCAGCTGAACTCTTCTGATAAAAGTTGCCTGTGTCTGCGTGCTGCACAAGACTGCCTGTTTCCCCATGAGTTCCAGCCGCTTTCTCTGCCCATTCTGGTGGTTCTCTGGTCCACATCGCCTGTTTTGGTCTGTCACTACCTACATCTTCTGGTCTCCTGCTCATCCCTGCCTACACCTTCAGCCATTATTCATCCGTCGAGTCTGGTTCTGTTTTCCTGCCTCACCTGCCACGACTCATCCCCCAATAAACCTTTTAAATCGTAACTCTGTGTTAGTGTGGTTTTCTGTATAGAAGTGAATCTGTAAGCACCTGAATCCAAGCACCTGTAGGTGTTTGTGAGAGTACACTTGTGTATGTCAGGTTTATCCATAAGAATGCTCAATAGTGGTTGTGGGGAGCCAAAGACCCATCCCCCAGTGCACCAAGGCAAACACCAAGGGAACCAAAACCCCACATGCCCAAAGGGACCCCCAGAGCAAAGGTGCCCAATAGGGAAGAGGAGGGACGGGCCCCAGGAAACCCCCCAACAACCACAACACCAAAGTCCCCGGGAGCAGCGGGGACAAGCCCGTGGGCTCCGTCGGCAGCCAGCTACGCCAGAGTGGATCCAGCCATGGGCCCCAGGGACCCGAGGCCCCAGGGCAACCCGCCCCCCAGTGGGGGCCCTGACCAAGCCACGGGGGACCAAGCCCAACGAAGCAGCCACCAGGAGTGAGCCGGCACCCACCTTTGTACAGTTCTATGAAGCAGCACATACCAACCAGGGTGTTGTCCTTTTTAATACATTGACGATACAGTGGCGATTTGATGACAAAGCCTACTTCAAACTTTGGACTTAACAAATGTTTTTGGAGATGGAGTTATGAGTCACAAGTTCATGCAAACTGTGAAAATATAATTATCACTATTAGTCAGAACCTACTGTGATTAATCTTAAATCTGCACACAAATTCTAATTTGTGGCTTAGATTTGGAAATTGACCTTTATTTTTAAGAAGAAACTTCTGCATGTTTTTTTTCCATGTGAGGAATTGTGCTCCTGGTGGATTTCTGCACTAGCTGCCTCACGGGTAAAGTAGGCTCTTCATCAGGTACACAAAGTTCATGAGACATTTGAGTTATCTCACTGCCTGAAACTAAGAAATAACACAAAAAGAGTGCACAGTATTTAGAAAATTGTGAATATCCTAATGTTTATTTAAACAAGTCAAAGTTAAGTGGGATGCTGTTATTTAAGGATTTTAGCTTCAGTTAATATTTTCAGATGAAAATGCTATAGCTTCACAAAAAAGAAACACCTAGATATATTCAAATTATATTTTGCTATTAACACTGTTGTTTTAATGAATATTGATTTTCATGTTTGTGCATTTTCTTTTTTTCAATATAATTTTTCAGATCTTTATTGTCCAAATTATATCAGACTAAATATACAGTAAACATATGTTGTGCAATTATACACTGTTTTAAAGTTATTTAAAGGAGAAGTCCGGTCAAAATCAGAAATCAAACTGCTGAAAGTACTTTAAATATAAAACTACTACATACTGTGCAATAAATTATATGTGTTTTTTTAATTAAGAATCATTTTCATGTTTATGTGGAGGAACCCATCTTGTTTAAGAATAGTACTGTCACCTCCCATTTTATGACGTCACTCGGCGGACCCGCTGTTGAGCAAGTCCCAACGCTCTGTTGTTTGTCACGACGCACTATTTTCCAAGATGGCAACGACTGGTGCTCTGTACTAAGCAGAGAGTGATGAAGTACTTAGTGACAGTGATGGGAGTTCCGTGGAGCTATCATCATCTGATAGCGATATGGATTTTTTAGAAGAGTTTCTTGACAGAAACCGGACTTATTTCCAGTGCAAACTCAGTCGGGCCCCCGAATATATATATATATATACACGCGTGTGTGTGTGTGTGTGCGCGCGCTCGCTCTGCTGCAGCACGGCTTTCAAGCGCTGCAGCGGAGGAGAGATCGCGCTGAAGTAACTTGAGTTATATTTAACCTCTAGTAAATAGGGCAGGTGGTCATTATTGTATAAATCTTAAAATATAAAAGCGTTCCAGCACATGCTGGGGCGGAGGGATACCACATCACATGTGGTATCTCTCCGCCCCTCTGGTCGGTAACCATCCCCGCATATTCTAAATTAAAAATTTTAAAATAACTTACCGAAAATCCTCGTTCTCATATCATGTTCCAAACATTCTTCTTCGAAAAGGTTGCTGCCAATGATGTGTTTTTTCTCTGGCCAGAAGTTAGATGGCAAATCCGCTCTCTTCAAGTTGGCAATCCAGCGACGAGCCCGTGGTGGCTCATGAATCGGAAAGTTGAAATAAGCTATGTTTTTTCCACTTTTACCAGTTGTGTTGGAACATCCGATGGCCATGCACGTGGGCATTGTTGCTTCAGCAATAGCTCTTGGGAATGTCAGTGGTGAAGTCCTCTCGAAATCCGAAATAATTGTTGATGATCGCAGCTGTGTAGGACGGCCATTACTGCCCAAATATGGACATTTGTGGCCGCCTCCATACACAGCGATCCAGACGACAATTTATGTTTTTATTTTCTTATTGATTAAAGATAAGTTCATTAAATAACCACGAACGTATTAGTTTTAGTTATAGCTAATGGTCCCCTGATTTTTCCTTGTTGACAGGACTTCTCCTTTAAGGTTTATTAAATAACCCTCTGTCTGTTAAGTATTGTCTGGTGATAATCAGCTCTTAAGCTGATATCAAGACAATGGTTGAAAGGGATGAATTCGAGCACTAGTGATCTTTTAACAGCAAACCCTGCACACACATAGAATAAAGGAGTGACAACTTATTTTCAAGTTCAAGAATTTAATAACAGAAATAAAATGAACATCCAGAGAACATGACTATGTAATGCTGTTTATCAGAATTAACACAATATTTCGATTAACAAATCCTCTCTACTAGGCTAGTGAAACTTAATTAAACTACTAAGCAAAATAAAGATAAAAAGAAGCTAAGCTAAGGAACTATTTACATGCAAAAACAAACAAGACAAAACAAAAGTGGTTGATCATAATCAGAATAATTCAGTGAATCCTTGCTCACTGCAGATCGGATTCAAAAAGCATGGAATGGAGTTACATTAGCTTAACTAACTTAGGAAAACATTTGGCATGTGTTTCAATCCATTCACAATGCGGATCCTGAGTTAAACAAAACGTTATTTGAAATATATAATATTTTGTTTAAGTTAAAGAACCAAAGTTCAACTTAAAGAAGGTGAAATTGGGGTAAATTAGCTTGACTAATTAAGAACAATATTTGACATGTGTTTCAACCCATTCACAATGCAAAGCCCAAGTTAAGCAGAACATTATTTTGAGTAAATAACATTCTGAGGACCGATCTGCCCTGTAAACTCATTTACTTCAGAATCACTTGCCTTTGTTTATGGGATTCTACCTCCGGGCGCTAGGGGTCGCTAAATCGGTTAAAGTCTAAAGTTATTAAAATTGCCTTTAAACCGGCATTAATATTCCATATTAATGCGGGAATAAGGCTCATAGCTCTATCTAACGACGGAGCAGAAAAGACAAGCGTTATGCTTTAAAACAAGCTCCTTTTGAATGTCCGGGACCGGATGTTAACAGAAGCTAATAGCATTTTGGCTAGCGTGTTTTCTACATTAACTTTAAAGACTTTAGCTTTCTTTTTAGTCATAATCAGTGGGCTTGATAACGTAAACATTAATGTCCCATCAATATATGAAACCCTTGTGGAGATAACCTTTGTTATAACCATAAAAACACACTCGGCAATGACATGGTACTGAATGCTAGCAATGAGCTACCTCCATTAGCCCCTTTGTTCAAAGACACCGTGTGCAAACGGTTTACAAACATTTCCCAAATGAACCATTTAAACTTTCCCTTTTGGGTCTCTCTGCCAAACCTGTCTTTTGCCTCGTGTGAGTTCTGTCCACTTTGGCCATTCAAGGAAGGAGCACTGAAAAGCAGTAAAGTTGTTGGTTTGTTCTTGACGGGCTAGCGCTTAGCTCTGCAGCAGCATGTGGTCGGGATCGGAGGCCTGGTCTCTGCCACGTTCTCTGACCTGGATGCAGTCCGATTTAAGCAGATTCTCCTCACATTCGAAAGCGGGCACTTTGTCGGCTTTCCAGCTCCGTCTGGGTTTCCTGTAACAGCTGAGGAGAAATAAAACAAAGCTGTTTTGGCAGGCAGGATCCCTTCCTCCTGCTCCTCATGCTGAGGTTGAGACAGCAGACTTAACTTTGAGTTGCCCGGACATGTCCCCCGGGCGACGAGAAGTTTCTCTCAGGTGCTGGCTTGTGTGTCGGTCAGGCCCGGCCAGGGCCCATGGTCCGAAGTAGCTTTTTCCTGGTCTGCTCCAGGGCGGGGTGGTCTGAGCAGCTTGGAGTCTGAAGAAGAATCTGAAGAGGGAAGAGCAAGGGGCTTTTGTCTGTGGGGGGAAAACTTTTATAGCAAGAAGGAACCCCTGCTGGGAGAAGGGCCGTCCCAGCTGACTTTCTCTCCTTTGTGGCTGTGTGGTCAGAATTCAATCTGACCTCATTTATTTTCATGATCATAGCGTTAATATGGCACAACACATAAATATGTTTAGCAGCTAATCATATAAATAACTATTTATATGAAATATAAACATTGTTTTTCTTTTCAGTATGATTGGACATAAGGTACGTAATCTGAAAGTGTGTGGTTTTCAGTAGTGTAGTAAGATTATATTTACAGTTTAGGATCATATTTTAGAGTAGTTTAGAAATACACCAATCAGGCTTTTCCTTCGTGATCTAAACTTCTAGTTGTCTTGTAGGTTGGACTTGCTGATTCCTATTTTTTTCCCAAGGATGCAAAACATACAAGAGAAAAAATATTCTGTCTTTGCATTAGAAGCTTTGAATTCAACACAAAACACACACTTGCCATGGTTGGTCCGCTTTAAACAGATTCAACCCATTCACAATGCAAATCCTGAGTTAGACAAAAACCTTTGAGGAAATAACATTTTAAAGAATAAAAATAGAAATCAATAACCTTGGGTGCTGTAGCGGACGATCGACCGGAAATGATGTGTGTTGGTGTGTTAGCTTGATGAGTTAACCTTAGATACACAAAATCGACATTATTGTTCCCTATTAATGCTCTACTAATGCTCATACTACAATCGAATGATGGGGGAGCGAAATGAGAGAAACATATAATGCTTAAAAGAGCCCTAGTTATGTTTAACTAGGATTAGTATCGAGTTATTAGAGGAGGCGCTCACTTAAAAAGACTTTTAAGTCAATTTTTTTTGTAATGAGCAGACCAGAAAACATAAACATTAATATCCCATCGAACCCTTATGGAAAAAGTTTGTTAAAACCATAAAAACCACCCAAAACATATCCACATAGCATTGTTTGAAAGGTCGATAACAGGTAGCTTAGCCAAAACACAGTAAAACACATTCAAATTAAACCTTTTAACTTTCACTGCTAAACCCTGCCCAACCTCTGCCTCTGTGTCCGTTATTTTGACTTTGCGGCATCCAGTTGGGGCAATTGGACCGGGGGGAAGTTGGTTTGGGCCGGGGTGGTGAGCTAGCAGCTAGCTCCTTCATGCGGGTTCTCTAGCCGTAGGACCCTCTGTGGGGAACTTGGCAGGGCTTTTCTAGCGTGCCTGTGTGCTCCGTTGTGGAGGCTGCAGCGTATTTAGGCACCAATCAGCCATGGGAAACTGCCTCATGCAGTCTCGGCTCAGCAAATCACAAAAGCTGGTTTCATTAGAGATAGGTTCCTTACTCCGTTGTCTGATTCCGCAGAAGACAGACTGCAGCTACTTAGCTCCATTTACAGTTTGAGAACATGGCTGCAGATCTCCCCAATGTAGGACTTCTCTTTATGAGAGCTCATGGTAAAGAGAAAGATGAAGGGGAAGAGCCTGGGCTCATAGTGGTGGCCCTTGCTGTTAGGGGTAGTCCCCTGATGCCTGCAGTTTCTTACAGCATCAGAAACAGACTGATTTTGTCTTTCCTGGCTGATATCACAGTAGTTTTCCTCCATTTCAGGTCTGTGATACGTCCCGCCATAGTCATTTCTGTCCAACGGCCATCATAGATGTGGCTCTGTGTACAAATTATTGTTCACTCACAAAAAGTACAAGGCAAAAACCATACCAAACAAAATAAATTAAGTCCGCTTTTGGTCTGGACCAAACAAGGGGATCAAAGGACTTTCCTGGTGTGAATACACCCTAAGATTATTTCACTTTCACTATGCAAAGAATCATAACTTCCTAACCTCAACAATACTTAACCTTAATCATACTTAAGGGCTGGGAAATTTATTTAAAGAATCTGTTATCAGATTAAGTGTAACTGGAGAGAATTTCTGCTTGTAAAAATAACCAACAGAAGACATTTGAATTGGTCTGTTCTCAATAATAAAATTAAGCGCTTAGTGGTGTAGGGGATGTGAGCTCTGCAGTGGGTGCTGCGGGGTGAGGGGATCCTGGCATGGTGCTGTCCCTTGATGGATTGGGTAATTGGGTGCTCCCCTGGTGCTGCGGAGGTACTTTCATGGAGGTGTTAGTGATGGGGTGAGGATGCTGTGGCTGCTGGCACTTAGGTGAGGTTGGGCGGTGTAACATTGTGCTCTTTTCTGGCCTGCTCCTGCTCCAGGATGTTGTGGGCCTGAACAGGCATGGTTGATTTCTTCCCTCCCCTGCCGCTGTGCTGGTTCAATGTGTACTGGAGGTGTAAGGATGGCCTCGGGATCTTGTGGCTAAGTTGGGGTGGTTTGGTGCCTTACGTTTCACCCCATGCCTCTTTAGTGTGGGACTGCTGCTCCTGTGCTTCACTGACGACCTCCCACCTGTGCAAGGCGTACTGATGGGGATGCCTTGTTTCTGTCTACATAGACGTGTTGCAGCCATTTCCACCTATCCTTTGCTGCTCTTGGTTGCCGAGTAACTCAGCCGTTCTACTGTTCTCACCACTCTAACAACCTTCCACGTCTAAGTGACAAAAATATTCCCTAACCTTAATTCTTTTGTCTTAATTAAAAGAAATGCATCAAAAATCATGCTGAGGGTTTATAAACTGGAGTTCTACTTTTATAGACTTTATAGAATTTTCTACAATCCTTAATCAGAGCCAAACGAGCAAAACTCAAATTAATTCTGACTTGATCTCATTTGCCGATTAACTAGCAGATGTCTAGAATAGCTGTGTTAAGCATGTTTATATTACCATCCCCAGTAGTAAAAGTTACTAATCTGATTCTATGGGAAAATTAATTCACCCCCCTAATCTATTCATAAAGGGTTATAAAAGCTCTGTGATTGTGGCTCATCATTAACGATATGTTCTGCTTTGTGTTTCTGGTCATATAATTCAGTATGGAGGAGAGGCTGTCACTGCATGAAAAGTGGGATTTTCTGCTAATATCAGCACATAAAATTTCTGTGAAACTGGAGGTTTACGTCTGTTAATCTGAGTTTTATGTTAGCCCAAAAAACTGATGGGAATCACTGGTAGTTGACATGAACTTTGTTGGTCAGTGTTGCCTCCATGACCCCCTCTCCTCAGGTCTAGGGGAGGCTTTCAAATGTAAGGAAGTTCCTGTGAGCCATATACATGTAAATCAAGTAGTCACTCACTACTGGCATTGGCGAATACTTTCTGTAACCTCATGCTTACATTTTTAACAATGATTTGTTGATGCAAGTGACTACAAACGTTAGAAAAAAAATTCTTTGATTTAATAGAATTGGATGTTTACATTCCTTGTGTAATCTTTTAAACTTTATTCCTTCAAAATGTGACTACACATGAAGTAGAGGAAACATTCAACTAAGATTCAATTTGCAAGAAATCATTTTGATTTATATTACATCATGACATTTTAATTTACTGTAAAATTACAAAGAGCTCACCAGTGACAAAATGGATTACTTGTGAGGAAACGGTCAGCTATTTGTATAGATGCCTCAAAGATTCAGATGAAGAGACAGGAATCGCCATTACAATTCGCAAATAGGTTGTCACTATACATAGTGAAATATTAGGATATATTAGCAGTACAGTGGATAGAGATAATAAGACCATTTAGAATAGTTTGCTCAGATTCAAGTTCAGCGCTCCTTAGTTTACAGCACAGCTATTCAGAAAGTGGGCCAGACTTTTAATTAGAAATACAGCAGTCATTCATTAGAATACAGGTGATGAGATCGATAGAAATAGAGAAACGGGGGGTCACGTAATGCACGCTGCGGAGTAGTCGTGTGTTTTTTTCGTCTCCTCTCTGGGTCGAAGTAAATCTATTATTTAAGACAACATCCCACCGTGTGAGCTGAAACAGTAGTTCTGGTAAGCTTCAACATGTCTCTAGCAATTTTTTTTGTACCTGCTGCATCGAGCAAAAACAAGAAAGGAGGTCAGAAAGGTGGGGCTAATGCTAGTACACCTGCAGCTAGCCAAAACGACCAAGACGTTGTGGCTGAAGATATGGAGCAGGCTTGCATTCTGAGTGACAGAATGCTCTAAAAGAAGACACCATAGTAGAGAGAGTTACCAAAAACATTGAAGAAATACTGGACAGAAAAGTAGCTGCAATTCTTAAACCAGTTTCTGAACTATGAGAAATTTGACAGCATAACGCGGTGAATGGCTACTGCTGAACAGCACATTTCTGATCTGGAAGACGTAACAACAAGAAGCGCACCCAGAATGGACGGTATGGAGAAAACTATTAAAAGGACACTGGAAAGGCTGGACAGCCTCGAAAACCAAAGCAGGAGCCAGAACATTAAGATTATGGGTCTAAAAGAAGACAGAGACCCGACGGCTTTTTTCGAGGCGTGGATCCCTAAAGTCCTGGGAATGCAGCAGACACAGATAGAAATCGAAAGAGCCCACCGCACAGGTCCCCCGACTGGTCGAAGTGACCGAAACCATCCGTGAGCAGTCCTGTGAGACTCCATAACTACACCGATAAACAAAAGATTCTCAGTGCTGCAAGGATCGCAGAGTCTCCTTTTACCAGGATTTTCCGGCGAATTCATCAAGACACTTCATAAATGACTTCACATGGATCTATCCACACGTCCGAGTGGGCAAAAAAGACTGAGCAATGATGTGAGGTAAACACGACAATGAACACTCATAAGACAGGTACCTTTAATGAAATGTAGTTTGTTATGGTTATTGTTTCTTCGCTAGAGGCTGGTCCAAGCTCTGTGTAATGTTTGGGTTTTTTCTTGGAACTTTTTTGTTGGTTTGTCAGCACAAAACACAATTCGAGGCAGGCATGTTGCAGTTTAAATCTGTATCTCATTTGTTTTTTGTTTTTTTTGTTTTTTTAAAAGACAGCATGAAGTAACATATTGATATACTCTGAAGATGAGCATTAAGGCTTGCACATGGAATGTACAAGGTTCTAATAATGCAATAAAAAGGAAGGCTATCCTAAATACAACAATGTGCGTCATATCGACCAATTAGCCTGCTTGGTGTAGACATGAAGATTTTATCCAAGATTTTGGCCACTAGATTGGAAAAGGTAGTCCCCAACATAATCAATATAGACCAAGCTGGCTTTATAAAGGAGCCTCTATCATCAAATAATACTAGACGACTTATCAATATTATTCAACACCTTAATCAGACACAGGTACCAGGCATCATTGTTTCAATGGATGCTGAAAAGGCCTTCGACCGTGTCGAATTGGAGTACATGTTTGAGGTGCAAAGAAGATTTGGACTTGAAGAAAACTTTATAAATTGGGTAAAACTTCTTTATAAAAAATCCATAGCATCTGTCTTGACAAATGGTCTCTTATCTGCACCCTTTGGACTGGGTAGGGGGACGGCGCAGGGAAGCCCTCTTTCTCCGCTACTTTTCTCCTTGGCTATAGATCCAGCTACGGAAAAACTTACTTTCTTAAGTTATTGTATTAGAAAGATTAAGATACTGTCTGAATGGGAAATTCTATGCTTTTAAAAAAAGATGGGAACGTACTCTCGAATACTTCAAAATTTCAAAATTAAAAGACCACCAATGTGAACCTGAATGATGTATACGTTCAAGTTCATGTATAAATTGGTTACTTTTCTCAAATGTTTGCTGTAATTTATGTGCATGGCCCCGGTTTTGTTTTTTGTACAGTGCTGTGCAAGTTTTGTCCTATGGTTGTTTCTTTTTTTTTTCTTCCTTGTTCTTTCTTTCTTTCTTTCTTTTTTTCTCTAAATGTTTAAAAAATGTAATAAACATAATATTTTAAAAAAAAGAAATAGAGAAACATTGGACAAACACCCTCGGTGGACCCAGCTCGTTTTACCCAGTCAGGCAACCCCCACTTACTTATTACCTTGAATGTAGGACGCATAAAACAGACAAGGATACTTTTAGTTATAGTTTACCTATGTAAAGACAGAGAAACAGTTACAGTCACACCAGCGCTGATGGGCTCCTGATCGGCAGGCAGCCCCCATTTCTCATCACACATACATTATAAAGGAGTTTAGGTTAACACCCATAAAAGGCCGTACATATCCAAACTGCGTCATCAGTAGATAAACGGTGTCAACTCCGGGACGCTATCAGACAGATGAGTCCCTTCCTCGTTGTCCGGTGTTATCCAAGTGTGGCAGACAGTCCCGGGATAAACAGTTCGTTCCACTTGACCTCGTTGATATCCTAACAGACCCCCTGATGATGTGTCTTAATGGCACATCACCAAAGATGATCAACCAGTGGAACGACAGCTCTCAGGCTGTCCCTCTCCCAGAACAGTCGGTCATTCCGTCCAGTCCAAGCAATCCAAGCACGTCAGCTTCCGGCTTCCAGAGTCCATCCATCCGTGATCTCCATGGCAGTCGATAGTGCGGCTCAGTCTCTGGGGTTACACAATCTCTGCTGGTGTGCCCGAAAGGCATTTTGTAAAAACAGTCCAGTTGTCCGTTAGCCCCCCCTGTTGGTGTGCCCCAAAGGCACATCACAACGAAAACAGTTCCAAGAAATGGGCCGGACAAACATCGATGGAAACATCTTAGCATCACTCAGCATGAATACTTCATAATTCAGCATTTTTTAGTCAAGACCACAGTCCAAGGATTTTATCTACAATTTAGGGTCCAACTATTTCAGCTAGGCCTGTTTTAGGTTCCTATGCGCACATTATTTTAAAATTACATTAGACTAGATAAGCTAAACCTGTTCAGTAACCAAGGTCAAATTCGTCTACTCTACCTCCACCCCAAGAAACCTCCTACTTGGTCCTCCACTCCCCATTCCCATGGACAAACATCCATCACTTTCAAACCTTACAAATCCAAGAGTACCAGTAGGGGGCATCAGAGGGCAGGCTGAGTCTTCAGCAGAAAAAAACATGTCTAGGAAATGGCAAAAAACTGATGGAGACCAGTCTAGGGGAATCCCACTCTGGGCCAATCTGAGCGAGAAGACACCCTGTATTGAATCTAAACATTAGCCTTACTGAGTAATTTATGGATCTGTGATAGCCATCAGATCCTGGTTCTCTATATAACAAAGCAAAAAGATTGCAAGAACTGTAGGTCCAGGTGCGTGTGTCTGTAACAGAGAGTTTCCATTCTTAATCATAAAACCATACTGATCAACATAATGCAACATCCCCATATAAACATCATAACACAGAAAATCAAACATGGAAGTCAGTGGAAAAGAGAAAAAATCAGTTTCGTGATATAAAAAGAGTCTGTACGTCAATAACATCCTAAAATAGACCGTGTTAAGGGGATTTCTCATCAGGAGCATTGCTGCTCATCTATTCTCAATTAATATGCAGCAACTGGCTGGTGTGTGCAGGAACAAGTCATGATAGGAGGTTCTCAGCCCTGGATAGTTCATCAAAAACATCAAAAGTCCAGAATTAAGGCTACTGTTGGCTTCTTTTAGGACCAGATTTTTTTTCCAAGCTCGTTCTTATAGGAGCGAAACAGTTCCCATACCACACAGTGATGCATGATGTGCGTGCTTTTCTTAGACATTGTGGACCAAGCTTAGTCTGCCTCAAGCCCTCTCTAAAAGTATGTCATTGATGGACTTTGTGATGCTGGCTGTGTTGTTTGTTACCTTGAGGTCATAAGAGACCGTGTTGACACATATTAAGAAAAGCTTAGCCTTTGGAAAATCTCAGATACTGTGCAGTATCCTCCCAGACTTCCAGCTGAAAGTCTGATCTTGAGTTATACGCAGCAGTCCTCCAAATGATTGTATTTGTACCATGAAATAAACAATTTTTTTTAAACAGTGTTACCTTGGAAACTGAAGTAAGTGAATACAGGACTGTTTTTCTTCTAGTCTTAACTTGTGAATGGGTAAATTGTCATTTTCAGAATTTGCACACAAACTGATAATTAATGCTTTGATCAGAGTGTGACTTTCAGCATAGGTAATGTCTGTCTTCATTATCCTCAGCAGAAGGTGTCACTATGTTCTATTAGAGTTTTTGTGACACAAATATAAGCTGGTTGTTGTTGGCGAACACTAATAGAGCTGAATGTTGCCTTTAAATCTGTGACAAACATGTCAGTAAATATTATCACAGCTCCCTCCACACTTAGTGATACCACTGGTAAAGCTGTATAAAATCTATTATTATTATTATTATTATTATTATTATTATTATTATTATTATTATTATTATTATTATTATTATTATTATTTAATTGTGGTAGCATACCTTACACTGAAAAAAAATCAAATGTCAGTGGGGGAAACAAATCCAAGGTTAAAAACATTATTTCTTACAAACTCACTAGTGATACAATTAATGGTGTCCTTAGAGTTTCTGGAAAGTAAATGTACCTGAAGCAGTTTTTGAATGTATTCTTAACTTTTATATGTTAATGTCCATTTCAAAGTAGTGGAAATGTTTCATCATAACTGGGAGAAGCTGGTCGGCATCTAAGGTCAAATAATCCCTAATTTACGACCCAAAATTAAGGTTATATTAAAGGTAGAGTCAGCCATTTATCCAGAAATGTAGGTCAGAAATGACCAAGTCCCTTTTTGAATAACTACGCATGCGTGAGACCATCTTACCTGCTCTTCTGCTCTTCAGGGGAATTTATCTCCCAATATTCACTCTGGTCATTTCTTTCTACTGAGGCCTTCCTCTTCTCATAAACTTGTACATGGTTTGCTTCTTGCCCAGTATAACAAAGGGTTTCTGAACAGCATTACCAACTACAGCTTTAAAGAAAATATGTTGTGTGGCTGCAGAGAAGGGAAAGAAAAGAAAGGCATTCGAACTATATTTTCCACCTATCATAATGGAGAACATGACATCTCTGGGAAAATGGATAAACTTCAACTGCTGACAAGGACCCTGATGTGTTTCACTGAGACATCATGTAGGATCATATCCCCTACTTAAGCGTCTCTTTGCCTGGCTGTAATCCTGGATGTTCTGTGATGTATTGTCTCTCCCGCCCTGGTATTGAACTGTTAGCTCTACGTTTTCATCCATATTATTTAACAAGGGAGCTCATTGGTGTTACCTTAGAAATAGTTTACATTCCTATGTTGGCTGTTGCCAAGTCTGCCTGTGATTTAGAAACAGCCTTCAGTGAGGGAGACAGGGAATTATTAGGAAGTACACAAAAACAGCTCGAAGTCTAGATTAGAGAGAGCCAGGAGGCATACAGGAACAAGCAGGAGCACAACCTCCTGCAAAAGAATGTACTGCAAGAGTTGTGTGGTCATGGATGAAGAAAATAACAGGCTTCAAGCAGAATGAAGTTTAGATAGATTGAAGTCTAGACAGAACCAATGATCTGAACACATAACACATAGTTACAGCTCAGGAATCCTATCCTCCTCCCCTACCTGGCTGATAGACATCCCACCTTCCTTTGACCCAGTCCTTTCCTGTCACACACCATGATTTTTATCTCTCTACTCAGCCATGGATCCTTCTGCTTGTACATATTTGTCTTCACAAGGACTTAGACTTAGACAGACTTGGACTTTATTGCCATTCATCTACACATTTACATTGTACATTTGAGCACAATTTGTTACAAGGCTCCGAGTAAAAACAGAAGACAAGAGAAACATCATAAATATAAATACATATTAATTTTTCAGGGATCTAGCAGCAAACTAAAAAATACATTTTATATGTACAGAAAGGCTATATTGGAAATCCTGATGCCCTCCACTCCTATCTCTCCTTCTTGTGTAGCTGTCTCTAGAAGGTTAATAGGTGACATGGGAGATTAAACCAGAACAATACTGCTGGTCCAGATGGTGTCAATCCCAGAGTCTTGAAGTAGTTCTGCAGAAAGGTCTGCAGTTCTGTGGGATTCTGTGGGATTCTGCAGACCTTTCAATATTGATCAAGTACAAGGTTTCAGTTGTGTGACAGACATTCTGCCTTATTCTGCTGTCAAAAAAAGCTCAACAAACACTTTCCAGTGACTTTAGACTTGTTGCCCTGACATCCTACATCATGAAGGTCCTGGAGAGACTCATGTTGCCCCGCCAGAGTAAACTAACAAGCAACTAACAGGACTCCCTGCAATTTGCTTATTGCAATGGTTGGCATTAAGGACCCAATCAGACACAATCAGACTGCTTCAGCAAACCCACTTTCGTCTGGACAGGCCAGGAAGCACTGTAAGGACCATGCTTTTTGATATATCCAGTGCTTTTAACATAATTAAATTCCAAAAGACTCAGGTGGAGGCCTCAACAATCACCTGGATCAGAAATTACCTGACTAACAGACCACAGTTTGGGAGACGAAAGGGTTGTGAGTCTAACCAGGTAGTCAGCAGCACAGGAGCACCACATGGGACTGTATTCTCACCATTCCTTTTCGCTCTGTACACCTCAGACCTCCAGTATAAGACAGACCCCTGTCATCTGCAGAAATACTCAGATGACTCTATAGTTGTCAGGTGCATCAGAGATGGACAGGAAGCTGAAGACAGTCAAAACAGGAAAGCTTAGCCACTATGGTGTGTGGCATTGTGTGGGAACAATAATCTTATCTTGAATGTGAACAAAACAAAACAAATGGTTGTAGATTTCTGTTTCCATCATGTGTGAAGAAGTGGGGGTGGTGGAGCAGTATAAATGCCTGGACAAAAAAACAACAACTAAATACCAAAATAGTGAAGCTGTCTACAAAAAGGGACACAGCAAACATTATTTACTGAAGAAACTTTTCAGTAAAATGTTTAGGTTCTTGTAGCTCGAATTTATTCCAATGTTTTGTTTTTTGTTTTTTAAGATGTGTGTTCTATAGTTTCTGATGCAACTGTTTATATCACTACAAAATTCATCATTTTAATTGCTGTTTGTTGCTACTTCTATTGTTTGAAACCTTGGTGTCTTCTAGGTGGGGCACTCAGGGAGACTTCACTACGACTCACCCCTTGCCTTTAGTTAAAGTAAAGCTATTTACAGAAAGCACCGGTGTCTTGGCTCTGGAGGACAAGGAACTGGGCAGGGTAAGTGTGCAGTATAGATCCAAAAAGAAAACTTAAATAAATATGATCGCTGATGAGTGAGTTGCTTTGACTAAAGACTGGAAAAATAGTTGGAAGAATTTTTCCAGTTCATGTAGGAGGGTGACACGATGTTAGGAAAATATGGAGTTGCAATATCACTGTGATATATTCTGATGGCAGTATCAGTTGTGATTGACCCACATTTATTCACTGGTCTGCAGAGGTTTAGCCCACCAAGTATTGTATCTAAGCTGTCGTTTGTGACATATCCTGAGTACTGCTACTATTCTGAAGAAAAAAAAAAGAAGAAATGTCCTATACTAGGGGTTCCCAAACTTTTTTAGCCGCTCACCCTCTTCTTCTACTGCATCTTGTGGATCGATACAGCTGGCAGACGCATAGAAACATGGCCGTTGTTTGGCTAAAGAAAACAGCACCTAATGACTATGATGAAAATTTAGACAACTATTTGATTAAAATAGAGAATATTTGATATATAATTAATATATTTACAATCATTGTTTATATAACAACTCCTCTAAAATAGCATTGTGTGCCACTGATATAAACAGTTCTAGTTTGAGTTGTTTTAAATTGCTGAAGTCAGAAAAAACCGACTAGCTGTCAGCTTCCACCACACTTAGAATTTATTCACTTTCAGATAAACCCGTGGTGATGTGTGATTTTTCTATGAAGGAACAACCACAGATTATAAGCTTTATAGAACCTCACTGTAAAAAAAAAATCCAAATTGTTCTACAAGCCATCAAAATGACTGCCTTGGGAGGCAGGATTTGTGTTTGTCTTTGTGTATGTGTGTGTTGCACAGAAGACAAACGACCGATTTAGAACTTAATTATTTCGATTTCTCTAGCGCTTTAAAAACTCAAGCAAAACTCAGTGTTGAACTTAAACCTCACACACTTAAAAGCATGGTTATAAAACTAAAGGAACCCAGCTTCAATAACTGAATTTGCGTAGGACAAATCCAATTTAATTAGCAGGTGATTTAATTAGTAGCAGAAATGTTCACACAGCTGCCATCGTGCTTAAGTGCTAATGGCTGTAGCTAGGTATGTGGTTCTTATGATACACTGTTCAAGAGTAATGTTTGTAATCATTTCCAGCACTAACGTGTATTTCTTCATGCCTTTCAGGTGGTGCTGAACCCCACCACCAGTGGACCGAAGCAAGCCGAGTTCCATCGGATGGTGGTGCCTAAGAACAGCCAGGACGCAGATCTGAGGATCAAACTGGCAGTCCGCATGGACAAACCTCCCAACATGAAGCATAGTGGGTGAGTTTACCATCAGCTCTGTTTTTTAATGTCTGTGTTGGATCGATGAGGGACAGGAAGAGTCTCACTAATGTTGAAGAAGAAAATAAGAAATTCACATATTGCTACCTTTTTAAGGATTTTAGCGATGGTTTAGATGATGTTGTGTTGCAGAGTGGACCTTATAGCACAGGAACATGACCAAATCGCTGCTGCTGAATGAAAAGTTTACGCTCTGGTTTGCAGGCCATGTTTGACAGATCAGGCGCCTCTTCATTCGCATAAATCTGTACTGATTTTTCTTCCAGTGGTGCTCTTCTCACATGTACAGCACTTTTTTAATCGTGTTGTCCACTCCAAGTCACATTCACTCACCTCCACTCCCCCACTGTTCATACATTTGTACTGATACACAGTATAGACATGCAACTTGAGGTTCAGTGTCTTGTTCAAGGACATTTGGCATCATTAAAGCTGGAATGGAACTTACAACCTTCCAGTTGTCAGAAGACTATTTTTCCCGTTGAGTCAGAGGCACCTTGTGCTTTGTGTTCTAAGGGGAAAAAGAATTGCACAGGCCTCTTAGGTGCTTTTCTGATTTATCCTGTCCTTGCCCAGCCTGTTAGGTGGACGTCCACATGAGAGGTTCAAAGCTTGGAATCTTGTTTTAGAACCTAATCCTGCTTTAAGCGTCTCCATTATATTCTCCCTAACCTATCTGCTGTGTACTTTGGTCTTCTTGAGGCTGTTTGTTCTCTAAAGAAAAACTCCAAGGGCAGAAACAGAGCAGCTGCATTTACTCTGAGGTAAAGAATTTCGAACGTTTCATGTTCTTCCACTTTTCACTTCTGCAGTACTTTGTCT
The DNA here is from genome assembly GCA_037039145.1 of Fundulus diaphanus. Classification (NCBI taxonomy): domain Eukaryota; kingdom Metazoa; phylum Chordata; class Actinopteri; order Cyprinodontiformes; family Fundulidae; genus Fundulus; species Fundulus diaphanus. The sequence goes on from CM073134.1 coordinate 48,595,333, forward strand.
CGGTCTGACACATAAAATCCCCACAAAATACTTAAAAGTTTATGTTTGCGGAAACATATAATTTTTTTAAGGTCATTGATAGATTTTGGGTTTTGTTTAGAAGGCCAGTACCTCCACCTGCTGGTTGAATAAAGATATGCTGCAGAGTCTAAAGATGAAAAGATATTTTACCTATTTAAAGATATTTAAGCTTTTTTGACCACCACAAAAAGGGCCTATGTGCATCTTCTGATGTGTACCTTAGTTTTAGCTTGAAATATGATAAGAGCATAAACAGAAATCATTAACATATCTGACTTGTAAAAATAACTGACTGGACTGACTTTTTAATTGTACAAATATTTCATGTTGCAAACATGGTTTTTATTGCATATTTGATTCTAACTTATATTTCTCTTATACTTTTCCTGAGTGAGGGAACAAAATCTTTCAAATGACAAAGTGACACATGGCAGCTCTAAAGGAATGTTTCTCAATCTTCTAGAATCTTTATTTAATATTGTTTTTTTAATCCAGATAGAATTTCATCTTACATTGTTTATCTAACATTTTGCTGACTGCTCACCCAACATATAAGCTGCCCAGTGGTGACCTGGCACAAATAATGGTTCGTCTGTCAATATTTTGGGTGTTTCTGTGTGAAAAGTAGTGGTGGGATGAAATTTCAGAATGGAGACTAAGTAGTTTGTGTAGCCCTTAGTTGTAACCACATGGTGGCAGCAAATATTACTTTTATACCTAGTATTATTCTTGGTACAAATCTCTCTTGTCCTATCCTGGTGACCTAACTTCTGTTACAGACTTGTTTTCACCGGTTCCTTCACTTCACCCTCCTATTATTAATCTGAGCATAGGGCTGTGTCTAAAGCAGGCTTCCACTAGGTTCTAGTCTCCGGGTCCTTTCAGGAACAGACTCACTCTCCTAGACGTCTCTCTGGACTGAGGAGGGGATTCAGGGTTTTTCATACATGTAACCTTACAACCACAAAGCAACAACACACTGTTGGGCCTGCCCAGATGGTCCTTCCACTGTGTCGGTTTACATGCTTCTTCTCTCTCCCTTTCTCTCTGTATCATAATATTTCATGTACCGACCTCATCACACAGGACTCTTCTGTTTTTTTTTAAACTAAAACCACTCACTCCACTGAAGAAATAACCACAAATATTCCCTGGTTACATCAAATAGACACGTACAGAACGAAAAACCGATAAGACCACCGCAACCCATTCCAGATACAGATGGCAGATAAATTCAAGATTATTTATCCGTATTTGTTTCTCTCAATGCTGCGGTTTTCTCTTGTGATTATTTCCTTTTTTCTGCCACCCTTTTTCCTTTAACTCAACTTTCCATGAATATGCTAGGAGACAGCACTCGTAAAAGTCAGCTTCTTCAGCAGTGACCTTCTATGACTTACTCTCCTTGTAGAGCTTACCAGAGGCTGGACAATTGTCAAATAGCAGTTCTCCCCATAACTTTGTGGGCAGAACTAGAACTAGAACTAGAACATAGCTTCTATGTATTGAACATATTTTCATTGCTCTAATGTGAATGTCATTTTCTTATTAGAAACTGATTTTGGTGTTTTCATTGTCTGTTAGCCAAAATCCTCAAATCTAATCCAAATAAACTATTGAAACATATCATTGTGTATAATGAATCTATTTTTTGAATTGAAGCACTGAATTAGATAAACCTTTTCATTAATATTCAGATTTCTTGGAATGAAGCTATAAGTTAATAAGAGCCAACATGGAGGGCCTAAGAAGCCACGTGTGGCTCCAGCAATATTTGCTCCAAATGAAATTTACCAAACTGTGTGAATCAAACGATGAACAATTATGCAGCTTTCCTCCCATGGCCTCCTACTGCATGTACAGACACAGAACCCAGAATTCTTCGGTCAAAGTAGATGAGACTTGACTGCTGTCCAATTGTTTGTAAAATAAAGTTGACATAGGCTTTTAGGTTTGGTTAGTTTTTGAACTTTAGTTTGGGGCTACAATGCCAAGGACAATTTGAATTAAAAAGAAAACTCTATCTATTTGCTTACCACTGTATGGCAATCAAAATGTTACATATAATTAATAATTACATCAAATAATTAATCTGTTGATCTGTCAAACATAAACAGGGCATCTGTTTTACTTCTGTTTAACGTACTGGCCTCTTAAAGTCCTATTTCCACCTACTATATGTCTCTGTATCATTTTAATATTTTTTCTTCCTGTGAGCAGTGCGTGAGAGCATCCTCTTCTGCTTGTTCATTTTGATAGAGGTGTTGAGGTGTGTGATTCTGTTCCTGCTAAATTTTGAGGATCTGTTGGGTCCAGAGTACTTGAGCCGACTGCACAGATGTAGAAGCCATCATCTGATGCTATAAACGCAGTTTACTGAAATCAGCTGTCAACTGCGGTGTTCATATTGAAACAATCAAAATACTGGAAGGATTATAGTTGGTTTCAGGTTGTCCACAAGGGGGCAGTATGAATCTCCCTGTGATACTTAGTTGGTAGGCTGACATTAGAGGTCTTTAAAACTGCGTGCCTCATTAAAATAAAAAAAAGGCTGTATAGTTTAAGCATATATTTCAAATAAATGGGTGCATCTTCAGGATACATCTGTTTTGCAAAAATTAGCGCTTCCTTATATTTTATGTTAATCATATTCTGGTAAGGAAAAGTCATAAAACGGACAGAAGTTCGTTGCAGATGAAGACTTACAAGACTGTATTTTACTATTTAAGGGGAAAAAATTACACTATTTAATATATTTTCCCAAAAAAGAACTTTTTCACCTGAATTTGGTTAGATGAGCTTAAGTATGATTCTGTGATTAAAGCAAAATTTTCTAAATGGTTTTAAAGCAACATTAAATCTAATGTGTTTTCAGACTTTTATCATTTGCTTCAGTATGAACATTGGACAAAAACAGCAGGTGGTTCTTTATGTGGTTTTGTTTAGATACTTTTGCTTTCAAAAGTGGCAGAACAAAGTCAGGAAATTTTGCACGAATTGTAGCATAAGCGTTACAATTTGCCCAGCAGGCATAACCCTAGATGAAACTGTACAACTTACTGTTTGAATTGGAAAAGATTATTTATTAAATTTATTGTTACTTCATTTGTGACTTTCTCGAAAAGCGGAAAAATTAAACTATTAGTTGTACTGATTTGTGGCAACATTCTGCTTTATTTAGGTGTTCTTTTTTTTGCATTTCAAATAATTATCTAATTGTTATATTTGCAAAGTGTACAAAAAAATCATTCATTTATTCATAAATTATAAAGCATAGTTTGGATCAAGGTTGTTCCACTATCTTATCACTTGCTGAGACACCAGCTGAAAACAGGTGTTTTTCTGCTCAGATACCTGCACTGAGCTCCTTGGCATCAGCCGTCTGCTGCTCTGCCATGCGGCAACAGAACTGACGTGTTAAACGGCAGGAGGAAGAGGACAAAGCAGCAAAATAATTTTCAGAAGTGGCTGGCGAGTGCTGCCACATGTTAACCCAGAGCCACATGGAATGGCCCAGATTCTCCGTCCAGACGCACCGCAGCCTTGACTGAAGGCCTTTTCTTTAAAAGCGGCCAGCAGGGCTGAAGAAAGAGGTCTTACCATCGATCTATTTTACGCCTGCACTTGCCTTCATCCCACGCAGTTTTTTTTCCAGGGGGGTGGGGGGCACCCATTGATTTAGAAGCAATGCTGCTCATTATTCCATTTTCCTCAAGACTTCCTTCTGTGAGCGCCTCGGCCTCTTTGTGCTCGGGGAATCCTCACTTCTCTGAGTTATACATGGGAGGAGGAGTTTTACAGTAGGTCTTAACTGTGGCATTTGAAGTATGTTGCGATATTATCCCTGACCAGGCTTGAAGTACAGTTGTCTTTGTAAATGCTCCAAGATATTTTTCTCTTGTCTGGGCTTTTTAAATGACTTGAATTCAGTTTGTCTGGAACTTAATGCAAATGATAATACATGATCTTCCAGTCCAAAGATCAGTGGGCCAGTTTCCCACCCTTCAATTAAAGACACTGTTAAGCTGTTTTGCCCAGCATCTGCTGGTATGCTTAACCCACCTATCATATGCAGAGAACAGCTCTATCATAAAATGAGTGTGAGTCTGTGTGAATGGTTGAGTGAGACACACAGCATAGCAGTGGACTCCAGGATCGACACAAGGTTGAAGAGGCTCTGTTTAGTTGGATGAAGCTGAGCCTTTTTACACAGATAAAAAAGTAACATAATCCAACACAAAATGTTGGGTATCATTTATTTTGATTTAAATAGCCTTTAGAAATCATACACGTCTCCTTAAGCTTTTCGAAAATTCTAATAAAAGCTTTCAACGTCAGATTTCTTGGATTTGTAAAACAGCTGTTCAAAACCCAAAGATGTCTTCCTGTACTAATTTACAGAGTAAATCGGAGTAGGTTTTCTTTTTGCTTTTCTGGGTAATATATAGAAAACCTTGATCAGAACACATAATTGTTCAACTGTACTGAATTATTGAATTATGCTGCTAGAGATAACTAGTCTTACACAAAATTCAGGAGTGATAGACAAAAGAATATAACTCCTTGTGGAATTAAATGGTTTCCAGAGTTAGCAATAAAAATAGAGACAAACCACTGAATTATATATATACACACACTACATAACATTTGCGTGTACCGTATTTTCCCGACTATAGAGCTCATCTCTATATAAGCCGCACCCACTAAGTTTTTTTTTAAAAATAGAGAAGTACATAAAAAAGCCGCACCGGGGTAAAAGCCGCTGATTTATTTTATTTATTTATTTTTATTTTACAATTTTGTAAACAGCTGCCGATTAAACTCAATGTTACAACCTTGACATGATTATAGGAGTTGTTTTACCGAGAAATCAATTAGAAGCGCATGGAAACGGCTGCAAAGCGCGCTCCCGACACAGGGGGAACAGATTTTCACGGGGGAACAGAATTGCGCACAACACCGGATTTGCACGGTGGATACACCTTGGCCACCTGCTCTCTGAGTGTTAACCCAGTCCTCAAGAACATTTTCAAGTTCAGGCCATCTGCTTTTATGTCCTCTGAAAGCCTTTCTAGTTTTTTTTACATTGAATGAGTTCTTCCCGGTGCCGTCTCCAGCGCCGAACCATGGATTCATTCACGTCAAGTTTACATGCGGCAGCTCTATTTCCTTCCTGTACTGCCAGATCGATGGCCTTCAACTTAAAAGCGGCATCATACGAACTTCTTCGTGTGGTTTCCACGATGAGTGGGTATGGCTTTGAACAAAATTCTCCGTCGTGCCTGCAGCCTACAAGTGCTAAATAAAAATTAGCGCTATCTTCTTCTTTGATTTCCAACTTTGACTTCTCACCCGTCTGGTTTTTTTTAACTTTCTGCTAAAGCGCCCCCTGGTGGGTTACGAAAAATCCACAGAAAAGCCGCACCACATTATAAACCGCATGGTTCAAAGCATGGGGAAAAAGTAGCGGCTTATAGTCGGGAAAATACGGTAATTTTGTGCCAATAAAATTACAGAAAGCAAGAGCAAAGTATTTTCAGCTTTAGCAAATCTTATGATTATTAATGTATATATATATTTTTTTTTCCAGTGTCCTGTCTAGCAATGTGGCAATAAGAATTGATGTCTTAATGCCAAATAGAGCTCGACAGATTTTGCTTTCACAAGTGGAGCAAACAGCTTTCGCCATAGTGCTCCGCTTGATTTATGCATGTAAATAACTTTATTGTGATTCCTGAAGGGATAATTTCAAATTATATGGACACTACAATGGGAAAGTAGGAGAGTAAAGGAAGAACAAGAAGAGAAAAAAAGAAAGAGAAGAGGTGAAAGAAAGAAGAGATAAAAGGGAGAGAATGATAAAACGTCCTCCGTCTGCTCCATCACCTGGAAAGAGAGATGCAAAAAGAACAGCACAAACAACAGACATAAAGTAACAGATACAATCGAGTAACACCTTGATGCCATTGCTAAATCATATGTATTATTATTTAAGCTGACATGTGTAAAGTGATACCTGAAAAAAGAAAGTGACAGAAAATAAATAAATAAATAAATTACGGACTTTCTGTATATAAGTGAACACTTAATACCTGGAACCCTGCACCTGTGGGAGTTTGTGAGAGTGCACTAGTTTAGGTGAAAATTATCCAGAAGGAAATAGCTCGATAGTGGTTGTGGAGAACCTAAGGCCCGCCTTCCCCGAGCACAGAGGCAGGGGTCAGGGGACCCATAAACCCGGACTCCCAAAGGGGCCCCCAAAGCAGCGCGCCCCAGCGGGGCCAACACGGGAAATCTGCAGCCCCCCCTCAATGAAAGAGGAGAGACGACCCCAAGGAAATCCCCCAACCACCGCAAAGCCGACGCCCCCAGGAGCCGCAGGGACGAGCCCGTGGGCTCCGCTGGCAGCCAGCCGCGCTGAAGTGGTCCCGGCCATGGGCCCTGAGGGCCAGGGGCCAGGCCCCGCGAAGCAGCCACCGGGAATGGGCCGGCACCCACCCGGGAACCCGCCCCAAACCCGAGGACCGTCAATGCGCCAGAGGGCCAAGGCGCCTGCCAGCGCACCGGAGGGGGGCAGGACATGGGGGGGATGGGCTCCGCACCTAGCAGAGACATGAGATGTTCTTGGGAGAGGGAGCGGAACGGTCCCATACCTGGAGAAAAAAAATAAATAAAAAAAAACTCATTCACACCGTCCCTCCCTAGTGCCCCACTCACCACACACAGACTTACAGAAAAAAAGACGCTGTACACACATTCCCTCATAGCACTCAAAACCAACAATCCCAAGTGGGGGGGGGGGGTCCCCACAATTCAACTATACGAACTATACGCCTGTGCCCGCCCCCCGGCCCCACCCCCCGGACCAGCCGCCCCCCGGACCAGGCACCCCAAAGAGGGGGGGCCAACACGACCCGTACGGGCCACCCAACCAGAACCCCCCTCACCCCCTAAATACCTAATAAACCCCCTCCCTCCCCCACCTTACCCTAGCCTCCCCTGCCCCCCACCCCTTTCTGGGGAGAGCAGAGGCGTCAGCCCCAGACCCGGCAAGCCACTGGCTACCCACAGCAGCCCCCCGCCAAGACCCCGGCCCCAGTGGCCCGCTCCTCCTCCAGGCCCCAGACTCCGTGCTGTGATCGGAGATCGGGGGTGTGCAAAAGACCCCGGTCCTGCCTACGCCCGCTCAGATGTTGTGTTGTTGCATGTTGTTCTCAATTGTGTTTAAAACTGGGAGCGCCGAAGAGGGTGCACGGCACAGCCCACCCCCCCCTCCGGAAGGAAGCTGGGGCCAGCGCACCCCCTCCAAGCAACTGCTCAGAACCCTCAATGTCTAAATGCGAGAGAGGGTGAAGGGAGCCGTCCGAGGCGAGGCTCACACAACATAAGCCCCCCCCAGACGTCTTCACCCCCTACCCCCATACCATGGCCTACATGAATGTGCGTTGTGAAAATGTTTGGAGTGAAAGTGTCTAAAATGCATGATAAAATTGGGGAGAGGGACGTTATCAGAAAGTGGCAACCTCCAGTAACGCCCCCCTCCCCAAGGACCTACATGTGTGGCGGCGTGATGGAGCAGGCCGAGGGAGGAGTCCGGGGATGGGGAGCAAAGGACTGGGGAGCCATCCCAGGGAGCCAGCTCCCCTACTGACTCCAATAGGCACCCCTGCTCCCCGAAAGCCCCACCCGGAGAACGGGGCCCCGCCAGCGGCACCACCATAGCCCGGGGGCCAGGGGGAGGCCGCAGGGCCCGCCAGCCAACCACCCACCAGGACCAACACCTCCACCCCCCCCCCCCCCCACCAAGCCTACTGGCTTTACCCCCCCCCCCAAAAAAAAAAGAAAACAAACCAAAAATAAATAAGTAAATAAGAGGGGGGACCCTGACCAGCCAGCCCGCACCAGCCATCCCAAACCCCACCCCCCAGGCGAAACCCGCACCGGGAGACTACACGGACCAGGACCGGGACAGGGGGCCAGACACAAGCCCACCAGAACGTACATCCCCCCCCCCCCCCCCGTAGATTTAATCCCTCCCCAACACTGACATTCAAACAACTCACCATACATTCGACAGTAGACATCCAGGCTGGGTTAGTCCCTACTCCCCCTCCTTCCCCTCCCCCCACTAGCAGAGTGCCGATCCAATGAAGGGGAAGAGCATCTGCCCTGAGATGTTAATGTCCATGCCCCCCTACCAGCTCAACAGGCCCCGAGGCCCCCCAGCGCACCAGAGGCCCCGTGCAGGGGCAGACACCCGGGCGCGCACCGGCCCAGACCCCAAGCGGCACACCCCCCGGAACCGGAACCCCCGAGGCCCCACCGGGGCCCCCGCCCGAGGGCGGCGCGCCCCAGGGACCCCAGGCACCCAGACCCACCCCGGACCCACCCAGCTGCAGCACAGCTACCAGGTCAGTAACCCACGTCCGTCACCGCGTAGCTCACCACGAGCGCCGCAAGCGGCCGCTGTAGGTCGCCCGTAGGCCTCCCAAGCCCCTCCCAGATGGGGGCAACAGACCCTGGAGTCAGACCCACCAGGCGCCCCACTCCGAGTGCCCCCAAAGCCCCAGGAACCCCTCCATCCAGCCACAGCGCCTTGCAGGAAGCAACCCACCGCCCCCCATTCGATAAGTGATGGTGCTGATCAAAGGAGCCCAAAGAGATCGATCAGATGTGGATGCAGATGCTGTCTCAAGATTAATATGATCCAACAAAAGATCTCTATACTGATTGATACTGAGATTTTCCTTACTTTTCCAATTCATGAGGATAGTTTTCTTTGCGATACATAATGCAGTAAAAACCATGTAAACTATTTTTTTTCCCAGAGGGCTTTCCTCAAAATTACAGAGCAAGCAAACTGATGGGGAAGGTGAAATTTTACAACTCAGGCACTTTGATAAGGCCTTACATATCTGTGTCCAGAACCTCTGGACTGGTGTGCATAACCATAACGCATGAATATAATTATCAGGATGATTGCCTATGCAGTGTGGACAGATATTAGATTGTGCCAAACCCATCTTGAATAATCTTTGTCCTGTGTAGTGTACTCTGTGAAGGATTTTGTATTGTATTAGTTGTAAGTTGGTGTTTCTAGTCAATTTGAAAGTTCTTAGAGATATCTGAGCCCAGAAGTTTTGTTCAAAGCTGACTGATAAATCCTCTTCCCATTTCATAATAGGAAGAGATATTGAATCCTCTATTTTAGTCAGTGTCCTGTATGATTTAGACAGTAGTTTGGGGGGGTTTAAATCTAGGAACTCTAATATATTAGTTGGGATTTGTAAACCACCTTTAATATGCTTAAATTTATTTCTAATTATATATTTTTCAATCAAATTATACATTAATGTATAATTTGATTTAAACAGCTTTAATTAAAATTACTGAGGATTTCTTACAGGGTGATTCTCATTAAAACATGCTAACTAGACTGTTTTATGATATGTTTCTGCTGTTTGGGCTTTAGGTACCTGTATGCTGTAGGACACAGAGTCTGGAAACGCTGGAAAAAAAGATATTTCGTTCTTGTTCAGGTAAGATGCTCCTGAGACATAGTTTAGTAAGTGTAGAACCTCCTCCCCATGATCAGAGAACTTGAGGAAAGGTCTCCAGGTTAAAGAGAGAGGATTAAATACACAAGCCAATTTACAAATACCGCTAAAGGCAAGGATTCCTATTTAATCTGTTTCTTTTTTCCAAATGGAGCACAGTTTTTAGTCAGGGCTTGCTGTAGTAGCAAACATATTTGCTAACTGTAACATCTTTTTCAAACCTTTTTTTATTGCTTATTTGCTGAAAAGTGGACAGTTGAAAAGAAAGAAACAAAAAACAATCTGAAAAGAAATCTCTTCACAGCAGTTTCATTAGATGAAAGGGTTTTTACCTCTTCATCTAAACACAAGATCAAGCTAATTAATCTGTGCTCTACTTTCTTCTTGAGCTTTAATTTACTTTCTGAGTGCTTACAGCTCACTCAGGATCTCTGTAGGTCAAGGGAAGATGAGGGAAGAATCATTTCATGTTTTTGTGAAATGTGGCTGCTTAGTTCACTCGGATTGAAAGTCATTTAAAGGCAGAAGAGATTAAATCTTTGGTGAGGATGATCTGCATTCACTGACATCAGGATTGCGATGGTCTACTGAGTGTTTCAGAGTGGAGCTAACCCATTATTTAATGCTTCACAATGATAACAAAGAGTGCATAGAAACATGGATTTCTACAAAAAATACAGACAGAAATTAAACAACAAAAGACGTATATAACATCTGTGTGTGAAATTCATGTTTTATTGCTGGTTGTAAAAAGTATTCACGCCCTCTGAACCTTTTCACGCTGTACATGAAGATCAAAGCTGAAGTGGAAGCAAAACAATGTATGTGAAAAGTGTGCCATGCATTTAGTTTCAGCTCTCTTGACATATGATGCTTAATGGAACCTTTTGCTGTACGGGGTATGTCTTCCCCAGGTTTGCACAACAGCTAAAATCTACTCAGACTTAAATTTTTCCCTTAGAAAAACATCTCAACCGTAGACGTTAATATTCAAAACTTACCACAAATCCTTCCTTGTGACCTAAAACATGAACATGCTTTGATATAAACCAAGTCCTGGAGAGCTACCATCCTGCAACGTTTAGGCTCATCTTTTCTCATCCAGTTCACCTCTGCAGAGCGGGATGAGCTGCTCAGAAGGGAATTCAGCCATCTGATCCCAATGTTTTAGAGCAAGGATGCTTCTACAGGTTGCAATATGGCCACTCTGAGGACTCCCACCCCTTATTTTTTTTAAGTATGCTATCTTAAGCAACTAGTAGCTATACAGTATTTGTTTTAAATTACCCATTACTGCACAGTCACCTGTTCTTATGTTGTTTTTATGGGTTTACTTGTGTATTTATGCATCCTTTCATTTGCGTTTCACTTTGCTCCTCATACATCTGAACCTGCCCACCTTGGGGCAATAAAGGTTTTTTCTATTCTATTTGTCACAAGAAGAGAAAACAAAAACATGTCTATATGCTTGATATGTGTTTGTTTCTGAGGTGTTAACAGCATATTGTACATAGTCACTATGTGTCTGCTTCCTTCAGGTGAGTCAATACACATTTGCAATGTGCAGCTACAGAGAGAGGAAAGCTGAGCCCCAGGAGCTGATGCATCTGGAGGGCTACACTGTGGACTACTGCGACCCTCAGACAGGTAGACTGAAAAAGAATGTTGATCCATCTACAGACATTTAGAGAGAACTAAATTAAAATTATTGAAACACTTTTGCTTTTCCAGTCTCTCTGTTCTAGTATCGAAAGCACTGAAGTCATTTTTTTAGTAAAAAATATATTGCTCAGATATATTTCTGTTCATATTGGGACACAGTTATTTGTCTCTATTGTATAATGTTTTAGTTAAACTCCAGTACTGGCTTAACATTTGTGCCCTCGGTATCTTGATTTTTGTGTTCATCCTGTGAGCCCACTTACCCGAGCTGAGTCGCTAGCTGCTGTTTGTGTCACAAAATACAACTAGAAAAATTTGCATTTCCTGCGAAAATGCACTGTGAATGCAGATAGCTGAATGATTGAGCAAAAGATGCAGAAGATCTTTGAAGAAGAGAAAAAATAGCTGAAAAGCATTGAAGAAGTTGAAAAAGTTGAAGAAGTTGAAAAAGTTGAAGAATTTGAAAGAGTTGAAGAATTTGAACATGAAAGAACAATAGCTGAATGATTAGAAGAAGAAGAAACTGAGGGTAAGGCACCAAACATTTCCTAACTCATTCTAAACACTGAATCATTTAACAAAGCAGAAGTAGAATTTCAAACTTGAATATACTGTAGCCATATGTGGGCCTGCATTTCTAGGGAGTATAAGGGGTTTCGCCCCCATTGAAAAGCATTGGATGTTTGACACCTCCTAGCTTGGAGATGCTTTACGTGACGTGGCCCAAATTTATAGTGGAGCATTCTGTATAAAGGAGGTAAAGACTCTGTAAAGCAGAAGTTTGTAGGACCTTCCTAGAGCTACTTCCGGTTAGCAACATGCTAACAGTTAGCCGCTAACAGGGTTGTGTTCAGTATCACCAGGTGAGTGTACTCTGTCAGTTTGGTCCAAATCCTGTACTGGGAAGTGCCTCAAAAAGGGTGCCAATACTTAATGTCACCAAAGGTCACCAAAGGTCATGAGTCAGATTGGCCTCCTTTAGCAACTCAGCCTCACCACATCTGGGCCCAGAACTCAATATTTGACCAAAATGGTCAGTAGCGCCATATCCCACATGTGGGTGGTGCTGTATTGGCCAATTATGTCGTGTCTGGGCATCATGCCAGATCCTGTTGGAAGCAAAGGCCCAATAGGAAAGCATGTGAAATCCAAAATTGGACAGAAAAGTGACACATGGCTGAAAGTCACTTGAAAATTTAAAAATGTTAAGAGGAAGTGACTGTGCGAATTTCAGATTCCTACATTAATCACAGCCGCTGCAGCGGGCGTCGAAAGTTGCCATTGTATCCCAATGGAGCTTCTCCCTCTGGCCCTCAGAGTTCCGTCGTCATGGAAACTCACTCACACCTCTGCTGCAGGCCAGTCTACCGAAGTGCAGAGACTTTGCTCACAATAAGTCCCATTGGATTATAATGGAGAACTTTGCCCCGAACAACGCTCCATATCTCCTGATCCGTAAATGGTAGAGACGTCATTTTTTCTGCGTTTATTTCGTAACGGATAGGGGAAGAAGACAGGCTATCGGTTTTTGCTGGAAAAAGTTTAATAAAGGCGTGAAAAATTATGATATAAAGGTGATTTTTATGGACTTTCAGAAATCCTCTAAAAACGGTCCCGAACAAATCAATGTAGCTGAAAAAGTATAAGAGATATCAAAATAATTCTTTCACTGTGAGTATCAGCAGGCTTTTGAGGACTATGGTGCCCATTTTCATGTTTGTACAAAAATCGGTGTAGGCACAGCGACGATGTAAAAAAGTGGATGATGTGGGAAAATGCAGCTGAAAAGCGTTTTCAGGAATTTGCACATTCGCTACTCCCGAACAAATTGTTCCTGCGGTAAAACCGTAACAGTTATCCAAACAATTCCTTTTTTATGAGTGCCAGAAGGGTCGGGACATTCATGTGTGAAAGTCTCATGCTTGTACATGAAACGGTTTCGGAGTAGCGACGATGCGAAAACGTGTGATGTTTTCAATTTTCAGGCGTCATTTTTCAAAACCGCTCCATAGGAAATGAATGGGGGAGGTTTCGGGTTTGTGTCGCTCTGAGGTGATTTGCGAAAAATCTATAAATGCTACAGCAATGAGGGTTACATTTCCTGAATCCAGACAAAAATTCCTACGTTTTGATGTATAATTTTTGTGGATAGGTTGAAAATTGAGCGACTGAGAAGAAGTTGTTCGGAGAAGAAGAATTTGTTGAATTTCTAGAGTGCGCACTCTATAACTGCCTCCTTGACGACCATAGCAACGCATGTTATTTGCTGAATTTCTTGAAAAGCCAAAATTATTTTAAGGAGGTACTATATGAAAATGGTAAAAGATATGAAAAAGCTGAAATAGACCATAATAGCTGAAAGATATCACTACATTTTAAAAGTTGAATGGCGTTTCTAGCTGAAAGTAGGCTGAAGCAGTAAGCTGTCAAAAAGCAGCTGAAATGAGTGGAATTTTAGTGAATTACATTCATTTCCTATGGGAGAAAAAAAGCTGAAAATTTGCAGAAAAAGCTGAATATTTTAAAAAGTTGAAGAGTTAAAAGTACAAAAAGATATAGCCATCGATTCCAGAAGAAGCTGAATAGTTTAAAAGTTGAATGGTTGAAATCGGAGAAAAATTGTAGGAGGAGAAGCGAATCAAACTTTAAACAGTAAAAACGCATTTGGAAGAATAAACACTAAGAAGAAGAATAAAGAACTAGAAAAATTTGCATTTCCTGCGAAAATGCACTGTGAATGCAGATAGCTGAATGATTGAGCAAAAGATGCAGAAGATCTTTGAAGAAGAGAAAAAATAGCTGAAAAGCATTGAAGAAGTTGAAAAAGTTGAAGAAGTTGAAAAAGTTGAAGAATTTGAAAGAGTTGAAGAATTTGAACATGAAAGAACAATAGCTGAATGATTAGAAGAAGAAGAAACTGAGGGTAAGGCACCAAACATTTCCTAACTCATTCTAAACACTGAATCATTTAACAAAGCAGAAGTAGAATTTCAAACTTGAATATACTGTAGCCATATGTGGGCCTGCATTTCTAGGGAGTATAAGGGGTTTCGCCCCCATTGAAAAGCATTGGATGTTTGACACCTCCTAGCTTGGAGATGCTTTACGTGACGTGGCCCAAATTTATAGTGGAGCATTCCGTATAAAGGAGGTAAAGACTCTGTAAAGCAGAAGTTTGTAGGACCTTCCTAGAGCTACTTCCGGTTAGCAACATGCTAACAGTTAGCCGCTAACAGGGTTGTGTTCAGTATCACCGGGTGAGTGTACTCTGTCAGTTTGGTCCAAATCCTGTACTGGGAAGTGCCTCAAAAAGGGTGCCAATACTTAATGTCACCAAAGGTCACCAAAGGTCATGAGTCAGATTGGCCTCCTTTAGCAACTCAGCCTCACCACATCTGGGCCCAGAACTCAACATTTGACCAAAATGGTCAGTAGCGCCATTTCCCACAGGTGGGTGGTGCTGTATTGGCCAATTATGTCGTGTCTGGGCATCATGCCAGATCCTGTTGGAAGCAAAGGCCCAATAGGAAAGCATGTGAAATCCAAAATGGGACAGAAAAGTGACATGGCTGAAAGTCACTTGAAAATTTAAAAATGTTAAGAGGAAGTGACTGTGCGAATTTCAGATTCCTACATTAATCACAGCCGCTGCAGCGGGCGTCGAAAGTTGCCATTGTATCCCAATGGAGCTTCTCCCTCTGGCCCTCAGAGTTCCGTCGTCATGGAAACTCACTCACACCTGCAGCGGGCCAGTCTACCGAAGTGCAGAGACTTTGCTCACAATGAGTCTCATTGGATTATAATGGAGAACTTTGCCCCGAACAACGCTCCATATCTCCTGATCCGTAAATGGTAGAGACGTAATTTTTTCTGCGTTTATTTTGTAACGGATAGGGGAAGAAGACAGGCTATTGGTTTTTGCTGGAAAAAGTTTAATAAAGGCGTGAAAAATTATGATATAAAGGTGATTTTTATGGACTTTCAGAAATCCTCTAAAAACGGTCCCGAACAAATCGCTGTAGCTGAAAAAGTATAAGAGATATCAAAATAATTCTTTCACTATGAGTATCAGCAGGCTTTTGAGGACTATGGTGCCCATTTTCATGTTTGTACAAAAATCGGTGTAGGCACAGCGACGATGTAAAAAAGTGGATGATGTGGGAAAATGCAGCTGAAAAGCGTTTTCAGGAATTTGCACATTCGCTACTCCCGAACAAATTGTTCCTGCGGTAAAACCGTAACAGTTATCCAAACAATTCCTTTTTTATGAGTGCCAGAAGGGTCGGGACATTCATGTGTGAAAGTCTCATGCTTGTACATGAAACGGTTTCGGAGTAGCGACGATGCGAAAACGTGTGATGTTTTGGATTTTCAGACGTCATTTTTCAAAACCGCTCCATAGGAAATGAATGGGGGAGGTTTCGGGTTTGTGTCGCTCTGAGGTGATTTGCGAAAAATCTACAAATGCTACACCAATGAGGGTTACATTTCCTGAATCCAGACAAAAATTCCTACGTTTTGATGTATAATTTATGTGGATAGGTTGAAAATTGAGCGACTGAGAAGAAGTTGTTCGGGGAAGAAGAATTTGTTGAATTTCTAGAGTGCGCACTCTATAACTGCCTCCTTGACGACCATAGCAACGCATGTTATTTGCTGAATTTCTTGAAAAGCCAAAATTATTTTAAGGAGGTACTATATGAAAATGGTAAAAGATATGAAAAAGCTGAAATAGACCATAATAGCTGAAAGATATCACTACATTTTAAAAGTTGAATGGCGTTTCTAGCTGAAAGTAGGCTGAAGCAGTAAGCTGTCAAAAAGCAGCTGAAATGAGCGGAATTTTAGTGAATTACATTCATTTCCTATGGGAGAAAAAAAGCTGAAAATTTGCAGAAAAAGCTGAATATTTTAAAAAGTTGAAAAGGTATAAATACAAAAAGATATAGCCATCGATTCCAGAAGAAGCTGAATAGATTAAAAGTTGAATGGTTGAAATCGGAGAAAAATTGTAGGAGAAGCGAATCAAACTTTAAAAAAGAGGATCTCAATAACTGTGAATGCCTACTGCATTCACAGTAACTAGAAAAATTTGCATTTCCTGCGAAAATGCACTGTGAATGCAGATAGCTGAATGATTGAGCAAAAGATGCAGAAGATCTTTGAAGAAGAGAAAAAATAGCTGAAAAGCATTGAAGAAGTTGAAAAAGTTGAAGAAGTTGAAAAAGTTGAAGAATTTGAAAGAGTTGAAGAATTTGAACATGAAAGAACAATAGCTGAATGATTAGAAGAAGAAAAAACTGAGGGTAAGGCACCAAACATTTCCTAACTCATTCTAAACACTGAATCATTTAACAAAGCAGAAGTAGAATTTCAAACTTGAATATACTGTAGCCATATGTGGGCCTGCATTTCTAGGGAGTATAAGGGGTTTCGCCCCCATTGAAAAGCATTGGATGTTTGACACCTCCTAGCTTGGAGATGCTTTACGTGACGTGGCCCAAATTTATAGTGGAGCATTCTGTATAAAGGAGGTAAAGACTCTGTAAAGCAGAAGTTTGTAGGACCTTCCTAGAGCTACTTCCGGTTAGCAACATGCTAACAGTTAGCCGCTAACAGGGTTGTGTTCAGTATCACCAGGTGAGTGTACTCTGTCAGTTTGGTCCAAATCCTGTACTGGGAAGTGCCTCAAAAAGGGTGCCAATACTTAATGTCACCAAAGGTCACCAAAGGTCATAAGTCAGATTGGCCTCCTTTAGCAACTCAGCCTCACCACATCTGGGCCCAGAACTCAACATTTGACCAAAATGGTCAGTAGCGCCATTTCCCACATGTGGGTGGTGCTGTATTGGCCAATTATGTCGTGTCTGGGCATCATGCCAGATCCTGTTGGAAGCAAAGGCCCAATAGGAAAGCATGTGAAATCCAAAATGGGACAGAAAAGTGACACATGGCTGAAAGTCACTTGAAAATTTAAAAATGTTAAGAGGAAGTGACTGTGCGAATTTCAGATTCCTACATTAATCACAGCCGCTGCAGCGGGCGTCGAAAGTTGCCATTGTATCCCAATGGAGCTTCTCCCTCTGGCCCTCAGAGTTCCGTCGTCATGGAAACTCACTCACACCTGCAGCGGGCCAGTCTACCGAAGTGCAGAGACTTTGCTCACAATAAGTCCCATTGGATTATAATGGAGAACTTTGCCCCGAACAACGCTCCATATCTCCTGATCCGTAAATGGTAGAGACGTAATTTTTTCTGCGTTTATTTCGTAACGGATAGGGGAAGAAGACAGGCTATCGGTTTTTGCTGGAAAAAGTTTAATAAAGGCGTGAAAAATTATGATATAAAGGTAATTTTTATGGACTTTCAGAAATCCTCTAAAAACGGTCCCGAACAAATCGCTGTAGCTGAAAAAGTATAAGAGATATCAAAATAATTCTTTCACTATGAGTATCAGCAGGCTTTTGAGGACTATGGTGCCCATTTTCATGTTTGTACAAAAATCGGTGTAGGCACAGCGACGATGTAAAAAAGTGGATGATGTGGGAAAATGCAGCTGAAAAGCGTTTTCAGGAATTTGCACATTCGCTACTCCCGAACAAATTGTTCCTGCGGTAAAACCGTAACAGTTATCCAAACAATTCCTTTTTTATGAGTGCCAGAAGGGTCGGGACATTCATGTGTGAAAGTCTCATGCTTGTACATGAAACGGTTTCGGAGTAGCGACGATGCGAAAACGTGTGATGTTTTCAATTTTCAGGCGTCATTTTTCAAAACCGCTCCATAGGAAATGAATGGGGGAGGTTTCGGGTTTGTGTCGCTCTGAGGTGATTTGCGAAAAATCTATAAATGCTACACCAATGAGGGTTACATTTCCTGAATCCAGACAAAAATTCCTATGTTTTGATGTATAATTCATGTGGATAGGTTGAAAATTGAGCGAGTGAGAAGAAGTTGTTCGGAGAAGAAGAATTTGTTGAATTTCTAGAGTGCGCACTCTATAACTGCCTCCTTGACGACCATAGCAACGCATGTTATTTGCTTAATTTCTTGAAAAGCCAAAATTATTTTAAGGAGGTACTATATGAAAATGGTAAAAGATATGAAAAAGCTGAAATATACCATAATAGCTGAAAGATATCACTACATTTTAAAAGTTGAATGGCGTTTCTAGCTGAAAGTAGGCTGAAGCAGTAAGCTGTCAAAAAGCAGCTGAAATGAGCGGAATTTTAGTGAATTACATTCATTTCCTATGGGAGAAAAAAAAGCTGAAAATTTGCAGAAAAAGCTGAATATTTTAAAAAGTTGAAAAGGTATAAGTACAAAAAGATATAGCCATCGATTCCAGAAGAAGCTGAATAGTTTAAAAGTTGAATGGTTGAAATCGGACAAAAACTGTAGGAGGAGAAGCGAATCAAACTTTAAACAGTAAAAAGGCGAAAGAGGATCTCAATAACTGTGAATGCCTACTGCATTCACAGTAACTAGAAAAACTAGAAAAATTTGCATTTCCTGCGAAAATGCACTGTGAATGCAGATAGCTGAATGATTGAGCAAAAGATGCAGAAGATCTTTGAAGAAGAGAAAAAATAGCTGAAAAGCATTGAAGTTGAAAAAGTTGAAGAAGTTGAAGAATTTGAAAGAGTTGAAGAATTTGAACATGAAAGAACAATAGCTGAATGATTAGAAGAAGAAAAAACTGAGGGTAAGGCACCAAACATTTCCTAACTCATTCTAAACACTGAATCATTTAACAAAGCAGAAGTAGAATTTCAAACTTGAATATACTGTAGCCATATGTGGGCCTGCATTTCTAGGGAGTATAAGGGGTTTCGCCCCCATTGAAAAGCATTGGATGTTTGACACCTCCTAGCTTGGAGATGCTTTACGTGACGTGGCCCAAATTTATAGTGGAGCATTCTGTATAAAGTAGGTAAAGACTCTGTAAAGCAGAAGTTTGTAGGACCTTCCTAGAGCTACTTCCGGTTAGCAACATGCTAACAGTTAGCCGCTAACAGGGTTGTGTTCAGTATCACCAGGTGAGTGTACTCTGTCAGTTTGGTCCAAATCCTGTACTGGGAAGTGCCTCAAAAAGGGTGCCAATACTTAATGTCACCAAAGGTCACCAAAGGTCATGAGTCAGATTGGCCTCCTTTAGCAACTCAGCCTCACCACATCTGGGCCCAGAACTCAACATTTGACCAAAATGGTCAGTAGCGCCATTTCCCACATGTGGGTGGTGCTGTATTGGCCAATTATGTCGTGTCTGGGCATCATGCCAGATCCTGTTGGAAGCAAAGGCCCAATAGGAAAGCATGTGAAATCCAAAATGGGACAGAAAAGTGACACATGGCTGAAAGTCACTTGAAAATTTAAAAATGTTAAGAGGAAGTGACTGTGCGAATTTCAGATTCCTACATTAATCACAGCCGCTGCAGCGGGCGTCGAAAGTTGCCATTGTATCCCAATGGAGCTTCTCCCTCTGGCCCTCAGAGTTCCGTCGTCATGGAAACTCACTCACACCTCTGCTGCAGGCCAGTCTACCGAAGTGCAGAGACTTTGCTCACAATAAGTCCCATTGGATTATAATGGAGAACTTTGCCCCGAACAACGCTCCATATCTCCTGATCCGTAAATGGTAGAGACGTAATTTTTTCTGCGTTTAGTTCGTAACGTATAGGGGAAGAAGACAGGCTATCGGTTTTTGCTGGAAAAAGTTTAATAAAGGCGTGAAAAATTATGATATAAAGGTGATTTTTATGGACTTTCAGAAATCCTCTAAAAACGGCCCCGAACAAATCGCTGTAGCTGAAAAAGTATAAGAGATATCAAAATAATTCTTTCACTTTGAGTATCAGCAGGCTTTTGAGGACTATGGTGCCCATTTTCATGTTTGTACAAAAATCAGTGTAGGCACAGCGACGATGTAAAAAAGTGGATGATGTGGGAAAATGAAGCTGAAAAGCGTTTTCAGGAATTTGCACATTCGCTACTCCCGAACAAATTGTTCCTGCGGTAAAACCGTAACAGTTATCCAAACAATTCCTTTTTTATGAGTGCCAGAAGGGTCGGGACATTCATGTGTGAAAGTCTCATGCTTGTACATGAAACGGTTTCGGAGTAGCGACGATGCGAAAACGTGTGATGTTTTCAATTTTCAGGCGTCATTTTTCAAAACCGCTCCATAGGAAATGAATGGAGGAGGTTTCGGGTTTGTGTCGTTCTGAGGTGATTTGCAAAAAATCTATAAATGCTACACCAATGAGGGTTACATTTCCTGAATCCAGACAAAAATTCCTACGTTTTGATGTATAATTTATGTGGATAGGTTGAAAATTGAGCGACTGAGAAGAAGTTGTTCGGAGAAGAAGAATTTGTTGAATTTCTAGAGTGCGCACTCTATAACTGCCTCCTTGACGACCATAGCAACGCATGTTATTTGCTGAATTTCTTGAAAAGCCAAAATTATTTTAAGGAGGTACTATATGAAAATGGTAAAAGATATGAAAAAGCTGAAATAGACCATAATAGCTGAAAGATATCACTACATTTTAAAAGTTGAATGGCGTTTCTAGCTGAAAGTAGGCTGAAGCAGTAAGCTGTCAAAAAGCAGCTGAAATGAGCGGAATTTTAGTGAATTACATTCATTTCCTATGGGAGAAAAAAAGCTGAAAATTTGCAGAAAAAGCTGAATATTTTAAAAAGTTGAAGAGTTAAAAGTACAAAAAGATATAGCCATCGATTCCAGAAGAAGCTGAATAGTTTAAAAGTTGAATGGTTGAAATCGGAGAAAAATTGTAGGAGGAGAAGCGAATCAAACTTTAAACAGTAAAAACGCATTTGGAAGAATAAACACTAAGAAGAACTAGAAAAATTTGCATTTCCTGCGAAAATGCACTGTGAATGCAGATAGCTGAATGATTGAGCAAAAGATGCAGAAGATCTTTGAAGAAGAGAAAAAATAGCTGAAAAGCATTGAAGAAGTTGAAAAAGTTGAAGAAGTTGAAAAAGTTGAAGAATTTGAAAGAGTTGAAGAATTTGAACATGAAAGAACCATAGCTGAATGATTAGAAGAAGAAAAAACTGAGGGTAAGGCACCAAACATTTCCTAACTCATTCTAAACACTGAATCATTTAACAAAGCAGAAGTAGAATTTCAAACTTGAATATACTGTAGCCATATGTGGGCCTGCATTTCTAGGGAGTATAAGGGGTTTCGCCCCCATTGAAAAGCATTGGATGTTTGACACCTCCTAGCTTGGAGATGCTTTACGTGACGTGGCCCAAATTTATAGTGGAGCATTCTGTATAAAGGAGGTAAAGACTCTGTAAAGCAGAAGTTTGTCCGAGCTTCCTAGAGCTACTTCCAATTAGCAACATGCTAACCGTTAGCCGCTAACAGGGTTGTGTTCAGTATCACCAGGTGAGTGTACTCTGTCAGTTTGGTCCAAATCCTGTACTGGGAAGTGCCTCAAAAAGGGTGCCAATACTTAATGTCACCAAAGGTCACCAAAGGTCATAAGTCAGATTGGCCTCCTTTAGCAACTCAGCCTCACCACATCTGGGCCCAGAACTCAACATTTGACCAAAATGGTCAGTAGCGCCATTTCCCACATGTGGGTGGTGCTGTATTGGCCAATTATGTCGTGTCTGGGCATCATGCCAGATCCTGTTGGAAGCAAAGGCCCAATAGGAAAGCATGTGAAATCCAAAATGGGACAGAAAAGTGACACATGGCTGAAAGTCACTTGAAAATTTAAAAATGTTAAGAGGAAGTGACTGTGCGAATTTCAGATTCCTACATTAATCACAGCCGCTGCAGCGGGCGTCGAAAGTTGCCATTGTATCCCAATGGAGCTTCTCCCTCTGGCCCTCAGAGTTCCGTCGTCATGGAAACTCACTCACACCTGCAGCGGGCCAGTCTACCGAAGTGCAGAGACTTTGCTCACAATAAGTCCCATTGGATTATAATGGAGAACTTTGCCCCGAACAACGCTCCATATCTCCTGATCCGTAAATGGTAGAGACGTAATTTTTTCTGCGTTTATTTCGTAACGGATAGGGGAAGAAGACAGGCTATCGGTTTTTGCTGGAAAAAGTTTAATAAAGGCGTGAAAAATTATGATATAAAGGTAATTTTTATGGACTTTCAGAAATCCTCTAAAAACGGTCCCGAACAAATCGCTGTAGCTGAAAAAGTATAAGAGATATCAAAATAATTCTTTCACTATGAGTATCAGCAGGCTTTTGAGGACTATGGTGCCCATTTTCATGTTTGTACAAAAATCGGTGTAGGCACAGCGACGATGTAAAAAAGTGGATGATGTGGGAAAATGCAGCTGAAAAGCGTTTTCAGGAATTTGCACATTCGCTACTCCCGAACAAATTGTTCCTGCGGTAAAACCGTAACAGTTATCCAAACAATTCCTTTTTTATGAGTGCCAGAAGGGTCGGGACATTCATGTGTGAAAGTCTCATGCTTGTACATGAAACGGTTTCAGAGTAGCGACGATGCGAAAACGTGTGATGTTTTCAATTTTCAGGCGTCATTTTTCAAAACCGCTCCATAGGAAATGAATGGGGGAGGTTTCGGGTTTGTGTCGCTCTGAGGTGATTTGCGAAAAATCTATAAATGCTACAGCAATGAGGGTTACATTTCCTGAATCCAGACAAAAATTCCTACGTTTTGATGTATAATTTATGTGGATAGGTTGAAAATTGAGTGACTGAGAAGAAGGTTTTCGGAGAAGAAGAATTTGTTGAATTTCTAGAGTGCGCACTCTATAACTGCCTCCTTGACGACCATAGCAACGCATGTTATTTGCTGAATTTCTTGAAAAGCCAAAATTATTTTAAGGAGGTACTATATGAAAATGGTAAAAGATATGAAAAAGCTGAAATATACCATAATAGCTGAAAGATATCACTACATTTTAAAAGTTGAATGGCGTTTCTAGCTGAAAGTAGGCTGAAGCAGTAAGCTGTCAAAAAGCAGCTGAAATGAGCAGAATTTCAGTGAATTACATTCATTTCCTATGGGAGAAAAAAAGCTGAAAATTTGCAGAAAAAGCTGAATATTTTAAAAAGTTGAAGAGTTAAAACTACAAAAAGATATAGCCATCGATTCCAGAAGAAGCTGAATAGTTTAAAAGTTGAATGGTTGAAATCGGAGAAAAATTGTAGGAGGAGAAGCGAATCAAACTTTAAACAGTAAAAACGCATTAGGAAGAATAAACACTAAGAAGAAGAAGAAGAAGAAGAAGAAGAAGAATAAAGAATAAAGAGAAACAGGATCTCAAGAACTGTGAATGCCTACTGCATTCACAGTAACTAGAAAAATTTGCATTTCCTGCGAAAATGCACTGTGAATGCAGATAGCTGAATGATTGAGCAAAAGATGCAGAAGATCTTTGAAGAAGAGAAAAAATAGCTGAAAAGCATTGAAGAAGTTGAAAAAGTTGAAGAATTTGAAAGAGTTGAAGAATTTGAACATGAAAGAACAATAGCTGAATGATTAGAAGAAGAAAAAACTGAGGGTGAGGCACCAAACATTTCCTAACTCATTCTAAACACTGAATCATTTAACAAAGCAGAAGTAGAATTTCAAACTTGAATATACTGTAGCCATATGTGGGCCTGCATTTCTAGGGAGTATAAGGGGTTTCGCTCCCATTGAAAAGCATTGGATGTTTGACACCTCCTAGCTTGGAGATGCTTTACGTGACGTGGCCCAAATTTATAGTGGAGCATTCTGTATAAAGGAGGTAAAGACTCTGTAAAGCAGAAGTTTGTAGGACCTTCCTAGAGCTACTTCCGGTTAGCAACATGCTAACAGTTAGCCGCTAACAGGGTTGTGTTCAGTATCACCAGGTGAGTGTACTCTGTCAGTTTGGTCCAAATCCTGTACTGGGAAGTGCCTCAAAAAGGGTGCCAATACTTAATGTCACCAAAGGTCACCAAAGGTCATGAGTCAGATTGGCCTCCTTTAGCAACTCAGCCTCACCACATCTGGGCCCAGAACTCAACATTTGACCAAAATGGTCAGTAGCGCCATTTCCCACATGTGGGTGGTGCTGTATTGGCCAATTATGTCGTGTCTGGGCATCATGCCAGATCCTGTTGGAAGCAAAGGCCCAATAGGAAAGCATGTGAAATCCAAAATGGGACAGAAAAGTGACACATGGCTGAAAGTCACTTGAAAATTTAAAAATGTTAAGAGGAAGTGACTGTGCGAATTTCAGATTCCTACATTAATCACAGCCGCTGCAGCGGGCGTCGAAAGTTGCCATTGTATCCCAATGGAGCTTCTCCCTCTGGCCCTCAGAGTTCCGTCGTCATGGAAACTCACTCACACCTGCAGCGGGCCAGTCTACCGAAGTGCAGAGACTTTGCTCACAATAAGTCCCATTGGATTATAATGGAGAACTTTGCCCCGAACAACGCTCCATATCTCCTGATCCGTAAATGGTAGAGCCGTAATTTTTTCTGCGTTTATTTCGTAACGGATAGGGGAAGAAGACAGGCTATCGGTTTTTGCTGGAAAAAGTTTAATAAAGGCGTGAAAAATTATGATATAAAGGTGATTTTTATGGACTTTCAGAAATCCTCTAAAAACGGTCCCGAACAAATCGCTGTAGCTGAAAAAGTATAAGAGATATCAAAATAATTCTTTCACTATGAGTATCAGCAGGCTTTTGAGGACTATGGTGCCCATTTTCATGTTTGTACAAAAATCGGTGTAGGCACAGCGACGATGTAAAAAAGTGGATGATGTGGGAAAATGCAGCTGAAAAGCGTTTTCAGGAATTTGCACATTCGCTACTCCCGAACAAATTGTTCCTGCGGTAAAACCGTAACAGTTATCCAAACAATTCCTTTTTTATGAGTGCCAGAAGGGTCGGGACATTCATGTGTGAAAGTCTCATGCTTGTACATGAAACGGTTTCGGAGTAGCGACGATGCGAAAACGTGTGATGTTTTCAATTTTCAGGCGTCATTTTTCAAAACCGTGAAGAAGTTGAAAAAGTTGAAGAAGTTGAAAAAAATGAAGAATTTGAAAGAGTTGAAGAATTTGAACATGAAAGAACAATAGCTGAATGATTAGAAGAAGAAAAAACTGAGGGTAAGGCACCAAACATTTCCTAACTCATTCTAAACACTGAATCATTTAACAAAGCAGAAGTAGAATTTCAAACTTGAATATACTGTAGCCATATGTGGGCCTGCATTTCTAGGGAGTATAAGGGGTTTCGCCCCCATTGAAAAGCATTGGATGTTTGACACCTCCTAGCTTGGAGATGCTTTACGTGATGTGGCCCAAATTTATAGTGGAGCATTCTGTATAAAGGAGGTAAAGACTCTGTAAAGCAGAAGTTTGTAGGACCTTCCTAGAGCTACTTCCGGTTAGCAACATGCTAACAGTTAGCCGCTAACAGGGTTGTGTTCAGTATCACCAGGTGAGTGTACTCTGTCAGTTTGGTCCAAATCCTGTACTGGGAAGTGCCTCAAAAAGGGTGCCAATACTTAATGTCACCAAAGGTCATGAGTCAGATTGGCCTCCTTTAGCAACTCAGCCTCACCACATCTGGGCCCAGAACTCAACATTTGACCAAAATGGTCAGTAGCGCCATTTCCCACATGTGGGTGGTGCTGTATTGGCCAATTATGTCGTGTCTGGGCATCATGCCAGATCCTGTTGGAAGCAAAGGCCCAATAGGAAAGCATGTGAAATCCAAAATGGGACAGAAAAGTGACACATGGCTGAAAGTCACTTGAAAATTTAAAAATGTTAAGAGGAAGTGACTGTGCGAATTTCAGATTCCTACATTAATCACAGCTGCTGCAGCGGGCGTCGAAAGTTGCCATTGTATCCCAATGGAGCTTCTCCCTCTGGCCCTCAGAGTTCCGTCGTCATGGAAACTCACTCACACCTCTGCTGCAGGCCAGTCTACCGAAGTGCAGAGACTTTGCTCATAATAAATCCCATTGGATTATAATGGAGAACTTTGCCCCGAACAACGCTCCATATCTCCTGATCCGTAAATGGTAGAGACGTAATTTTTTCTGCGTTTATTTCGTAACGGATAGGGGAAGAAGACAGGCTATCGGTTTTTGCTGGAAAAAGTTTAATAAAGGCGTGAAAAATTATCATATAAAGGTGATTTTTATGGACTTTCAGAAATCCTCTAAAAACGGTCCCGAACAAATCGCTGTAGCTGAAAAAGTATAAAAGATATCAAAATAATTCTTTCACTATGAGTATCAGCAGGCTTTTGAGGACTATGGTGCCCATTTTCATGTTTGTACAAAAATCGGTGTAGGCACAGCGACGATGTAAAAAAGTGGATGATGTGGGAAAATGCAGCTGAAAAGCGTTTTCAGGAATTTGCACATTCGCTACTCCCGAACAAATTGTTCCTGCGGTAAAACCGTAACAGTTATCCAAACAATTCCTTTTTTATGAGTGCCAGAAGGG
Organism: Fundulus diaphanus; assembly: GCA_037039145.1. Lineage (NCBI taxonomy): Eukaryota > Metazoa > Chordata > Actinopteri > Cyprinodontiformes > Fundulidae > Fundulus > Fundulus diaphanus. The sequence continues at coordinate 48,622,048 of CM073134.1, forward strand.
TCGGGACATTCATGTGTGAAAGTCTCATGCTTGTACATGAAACGGTTTCGGAGTAGCGACGATGCGAAAACGTGTGATGTTTTGGATTTTCAGACGTCATTTTTCAAAACCGCTCCATAGGAAATGAATGGGGGAGCTTTCGGGTTTGTGTCGCTCTGAGGTGATTTGCGAAAAATCTACAAATGCTACACCAATGAGGGTTACATTTCCTGAATCCAGACAAAAATTCCTACGTTTTGATGTATAATTTATGTGGATAGGTTGAAAATTGAGCGACTGAGAAGAAGTTGTTCGGAGAAGAAGAATTTGTTGAATTTCTAGAGTGCGCACTCTATAACTGCCTCCTTGACGACCATAGCAACGCATGTTATTTGCTGAATTTCTTGAAAAGCCAAAATTATTTTAAGGAGGTACTATATGAAAATGGTAAAAGATATGAAAAAGCTGAAATAGACCATAATAGCTGAAAGATATCACTACATTTTAAACGTTGAATGGCGTTTCTAGCTGAAAGTAGGCTGAAGCAGTAAGCTGTCAAAAAGCAGCTGAAATGAGCGGAATTTTAGTGAATTACATTCATTTCCTATGGGAGAAAAAAAGCTGAAAATTTGCAGAAAAAGCTGAATATTTTAAAAAGTTGAAGAGTTAAAAGTACAAAAAGATATAGCCATCGATTCCAGAAGAAGCTGAATAGTTTAAAAGTTGAATGGTTGAAATCGGAGAAAAATTGTAGGAGGAGAAGCGAATCAAACTTTAAACAGTAAAAACGCATTTGGAAGAATAAACACTAAGAAGAACTAGAAAAATTTGCATTTCCTGCGAAAATGCACTGTGAATGCAGATAGCTGAATGATTGAGCAAAAGATGCAGAAGATCTTTGAAGAAGAGAAAAAATAGCTGAAAAGCATTGCAAAAGTTGAAAAGTTGAAGAAGTTGAAAAAGTTGAAGAATTTTAAAGAGTTGAAGAATTTGAACATGAAAGAACAATAGCTGAATGATTAGAAGAAGAAAAAACTGAGGGTAAGGCACCAAACATTTCCTAACTCATTCTAAACACTGAATCATTTAACAAAGCAGAAGTAGAATTTCAAACTTGAATATACTGTAGCCATATGTGGGCCTGCATTTCTAGGGAGTATAAGGGGTTTCGCCCCCATTGAAAAGCATTGGATGTTTGACACCTCCTAGCTTGGAGATGCTTTACGTGACGTGGCCCAAATTTATAGTGGAGCATTCTGTATAAAGGAGGTAAAGACTCTGTAAAGCAGAAGTTTGTAGGACCTTCCTAGAGCTACTTCCGGTTAGCAACATGCTAACAGTTAGCCGCTAACAGGGTTGTGTTCAGTATCAACAGGTGAGTGTACTCTGTCAGTTTGGTCCAAATCCTGTACTGGGAAGTGCCTCAAAAAGGGTGCCAATACTTAATGTCACCAAAGGTCACCAAAGGTCATGAGTCAGATTGGCCTCCTTTAGCAACTCAGCCTCACCACATCTGGGCCCAGAACTCAACATTTGACCAAAATGGTCAGTAGCGCCATTTCCCACATGTGGGTGGTGCTGTATTGGCCAATTATGTCGTGTCTGGGCATCATGCCAGATCCTGTTGGAAGCAAAGGCCCAATAGGAAAGCATGTGAAATCCAAAATGGGACAGAAAAGTGACACATGGCTGAAAGTCACTTGAAAATTTAAAAATGTTAAGAGGAAGTGACTGTGCGAATTTCAGATTCCTACATTAATCCCAGCCGCTGCAGCGGGCGTCGAAAGTTGCCATTGTATCCCAATGGAGCTTCTCCCTCTGGCCCTCAGAGTTCCGTCGTCATGGAAACTCACTCACACCTCTGCTGCAGGCCAGTCTACCGAAGTGCAGAGACTTTGCTCTTAATAAGTCCCATTGGATTATAATGGAGAACTTTGCCCCGAACAACGCTCCATATCTCCTGATCCGTAAATGGTAGAGACGTAATTCTTTCTGCGTTTATTTCGTAACGGATAGGGGAAGAAGACAGGCTATCGGTTTTTGCTGGAAAAAGTTTAATAAAGGCGTGAAAAATTATGATATAAAGGTAATTTTTATGGACTTTCAGAAATCCTCTAAAAACGGTCCCGAACAAATCGCTGTAGCTGAAAAAGTATAAGAGATATCAAAATAATTCTTTCACTATGAGTATCAGCAGGCTTTTGAGGACTATGGTGCCCATTTTCATGTTTGTACAAAAATCGGTGTAGGCACAGCGACGATGTAAAAAAGTGGATGATGTGGGAAAATGCAGCTGAAAAGCGTTTTCAGGAATTTGCACATTCGCTACTCCCGAACAAATTGTTCCTGCGGTAAAACCGTAACAGTTATCCAAACAATTCCTTTTTTATGAGTGCCAGAAGGGTCGGAACATTCATGTGTGAAAGTCTCATGCTTGTACGTGAAACGGTTTCGGAGTAGCGACGATGCGAAAACGTGTGATGTTTTCAATTTTCAGGCGTCATTTTTCAAAACCGCTCCATAGGAAATGAATGGGGGAGGTTTCGGGTTTGTGTCGCTCTGAGGTGATTTGCGAAAAATCTATAAATGCTACAGCAATGAGGGTTACATTTCCTGAATCCAGACAAAAATTCCTACGTTTTGATGTATAATTTATGTGGATAGGTTGAAAATTGAGTGACTGAGAAGAAGTTGTTCGGAGAAGAAGAATTTGTTGAATTTCTAGAGTGCGCACTCTATAACTGCCTCCTTGACGACCATAGCAACGCATGTTATTTGCTGAATTTCTTGAAAAGCCAAAATTATTTTAAGGAGGTACTATATGAAAATGGTAAAAGATATGAAAAAGCTGAAATATACCATAATAGCTGAAAGATATCACTACATTTTAAAAGTTGAATGGCGTTTCTAGCTGAAAGTAGGCTGAAGCAGTAAGCTGTCAAAAAGCAGCTGAAATGAGCAGAATTTCAGTGAATTACATTCATTTCCTATGGGAGAAAAAAAGCTGAAAATTTGCAGAAAAAGCTGAATATTTTAAAAAGTTGAAGAGTTAAAACTACAAAAAGATATAGCCATCGATTCCAGAAGAAGCTGAATAGTTTAAAAGTTGAATGGTTGAAATCGGAGAAAAATTGTAGGAGGAGAAGCGAATCAAACTTTAAACAGTAAAAACGCATTAGGAAGAATAAACACTAAGAAGAAGAAGAAGAAGAAGAAGAAGAAGAATAAAGAATAAAGAGAAACAGGATCTCAAGAACTGTGAATGCCTACTGCATTCACAGTAACTAGAAAAATTTGCATTTCCTGCGAAAATGCACTGTGAATGCAGATAGCTGAATGATTGAGCAAAAGATGCAGAAGATCTTTGAAGAAGAGAAAAAATAGCTGAAAAGCATTGAAGAAGTTGAAAAAGTTGAAGAAGTTGAAAAAGTTGAAGAATTTGAAAGAGTTGAAGAATTTGAACATGAAAGAACAATAGCTGAATGATTAGAAGAAGAAAAAACTGAGGGTAAGGCACCAAACATTTCCTAACTCATTCTAAACACTGAATCATTTAACAAAGCAGAAGTAGAATTTCAAACTTGAATATACTGTAGCCATATGTGGGCCTGCATTTCTAGGGAGTATAAGGGGTTTCGCCCCCATTGAAAAGCATTGGATGTTTGACACCTCCTAGCTTGGAGATGCTTTACGTGACGTGGCCCAAATTTATAGTGGAGCATTCTGTATAAAGGAGGTAAAGACTCTGTAAAGCAGAAGTTTGTAGGACCTTCCTAGAGCTACTTCCGGTTAGCAACATGCTAACAGTTAGCCGCTAACAGGGTTGTGTTCAGTATCACCAGGTGAGTGTACTCTGTCAGTTTGGTCCAAATCCTGTGCTGGGAAGTGCCTCAAATAGGGAGAAAATACGTTTTTTATAACGTTGCCATGTTAACTCAAAATGGCGGGTGGTACAAAAAATACTTCATAGGATCAGCACACATGTTTTGTTATACATACTGTGGGGATTATAATATAAAACTCTAAGTGTCCCACACCGGGATTCGATCCCATGACCTCTTGCATGCAAAGCCTGCACTTTCCATCTGAGCTATACTGTAGCACCATATATGGGCATGCAGTATTGGGACCATAAGGGGTTTGATCCCCCATTGAAAAGCATTGGATGTTTGACACCTCATAGCTTGGAGATGGTTTATGCGACGTAGCCCAAATTTCTTGTGGAGCTTTCTCTCTAAAGTAAGAACAGACTCTGTGAAGCAGAAGTTGGTGAGACCTTCCTAGAGCTACTTCCGGTGAGCAACATGCTAACCGTTAGCCACTAACAGGGTTGTGTTCAGGATCACCAGGTGCATGTACTTTGTCAGTTTGGTCCAAATCCTGTACTGGGATGTGCTTCAAATAGGGCGAAAATACGTTGCCATGGTAACTCAAAATGGCGGGTGGTACAAAAAATACTTCATGGGATCAGCACACATGTTTTGATATACACACTGTGGGGATTATAATACAAAACTTTTAGTCTCCCACACCAGGATTTGATCACATGACCTCTTGCATGCAAAGCCTGCACTTTGTGTGTGAGCTATACTGAAGCCATATATGGACATGCATGTCTGGGTATATAACGGGCTTCCTCCTCCATTGAAAAGCATTGGATGTTTGACACCTCATAGCTTGGAGATGCTTTATGCGACGTAGCCCAAATTTCTTGTGCAGCTTTCTCTCTAAAGGAAGTACAGACTCTGTGAAGCAGAAGTTTGTACAAGCTTCCTAGAACTACTTCCTGTTAGCCACATGCTAACCGTTAGCCGCTAACAGGGTTGTGTTCAGTATCACCAGGTGAGTGTACTCTGTCAGTTTGGTCCAAATCCTGTACTGGGAAGTGCCTCAAAAAGGGTGCCAATACTTAATGTCACCAAAGGTCACCAAAGGTCATGAGTCAGATTGGCCTCCTTTAGCAACTCAGCCTCACCACATCTGGGCCCAGAACTCAACATTTGACCAAAATGGTCAGTAGCGCCATTTCCCACATGTGGGTGGTGCTGTATTGGCCAATTATGTCGTGTCTGGGCATCATGCCAGATCCTGTTGGAAGCAAAGGCCCAATAGGAAAGCATGTGAAATCCAAAATGGGACAGAAAAGTGACACATGGCTGAAAGTCACTTGAAAATTTAAAAATGTTAAGAGGAAGTGACTGTGCGAATTTCAGATTCCTACATCAATCACAGCCGCTGCAGCGGGCGTCGAAAGTTGCCATTGTATCCCAATGGAGCTTCTCCCTCTGGCCCTCAGAGTTCCGTCGTCATGGAAACTCACTCACACCTGCAGCGGGCCAGTCTACCGAAGTGCAGAGACTTTGCTCACAATAAGTCCCATTGGATTATAATGGAGAACTTTGCCCCGAACAACGCTCCATATCTCCTGATCCGTAAATGGTAGAGACGTAATTTTTTCTGCGTTTATTTCGTAACGGATAGGGGAAGAAGACAGGCTATCGGTTTTTGCTGGAAAAAGTTTAATAAAGGCGTGAAAAATTATGATATAAAGGTGATTTTTTATGGACTTTCAGAAATCCTCTAAAAACGGTCCCGAACAAATCGCTGTAGCTGAAAAAGTATAAGAGATATCAAAATAATTCTTTCACTATGAGTATCAGCAGGCTTTTGAGGACTATGGTGCCCATTTTCATGTTTGTACAAAAATCGGTGTAGGCACAGCGACGATGTAAAAAAGTGGATGATGTGGGAAAATGCAGCTGAAAAGCGTTTTCAGGAATTTGCACATTCGCTACTCCCGAACAAATTGTTCCTGCGGTAAAACCGTAACAGTTATCCAAACAATTCCTTTTTTATGAGTGCCAGAAGGGTCGGGACATTCATGTGTGAAAGTCTCATGCTTGTACATGAAACGGTTTCGGAGTAGCGACGATGCGAAAACGTGTGATGTTTTCAATTTTCAGGCGTCATTTTTCAAAACCGCTCCATAGGAAATGAATGGGGGAGGTTTCGGGTTTGTGTCGCTCTGAGGTGATTTGCGAAAAATCTATAAATGCTACAGCAATAAGGGTTACATTTCCTGAATCCAGACAAAAATTCCTACGTTTTGATGTATAATTTATGTGGATAGGTTGAAAATTGAGCGACTGAGAAGAAGTTGTTCGGAGAAGAAGAATTTGTTGAATTTCTAGAGTGCGCACTCTACCAACTGCCACTTGACGACCATAGCAACGCATGTTATTTGCTGAATTTCTTGAAAAGCCAAAATTATTTTAAGGAGGTACTATATGAAAATGGTAAAAGATATGAAAAAGCTGAAATAGACCATAATAGCTGAAAGATATCACTACATTTTAAAAGTTGAATGGCGTTTCTAGCTGAATGTAGGCTGAAGCAGTAAGCTGTCAAAAAGCAGCTGAAATGAGCGGAATTTTAGTGAATTACATTCATTTCCTATGGGAGAAAAAAAGCTGAAAATTTGCAGAAAAAGCTGAATATTTTAAAAAGTTGAAGAGTTAAAAGTACAAAAAGATATAGCCATCGATTCCAAAAGAAGCTGAATAGTTTAAAAGTTGAATGGTTGAAATCGGAGAAAAATTGTAGGAGGAGAAGCGAATCAAACTTTAAACAGTAAAAACGCATTTGGAAGAATATCCTATAATAATAATAAGAAGAATAAAGAATAAAGAGAAACAGGATCTCAAGAACTGTGAATGCCTACTGCATTCACAGTAACTAGAAAAATTTGCATTTCCTGCGAAAATGCACTGTGAATGCAGATAGCTGAATGATTGAGCAAAAGATGCAGAAGATCTTTGAAGAAGAGAAAAAATAGCTGAAAAGCATTGAAGAAGTTGAAAAAGTTGAAGAAGTTGAAAAAGTTGAAGAATTTGAAAGAGTTGAAGAATTTGAACATGAAAGAACAATAGCTGAATGATTAGAAGAAGAAAAAACTGAGGGTAAGGCACCAAACATTTCCTAACTCATTCTAAACACTGAATCATTTAACAAAGCAGAAGTAGAATTTCAAACTTGAATATACTGTAGCCATATGTGGGCCTGCATTTCTAGGGAGTATAAGGGGTTTCGCCCCCATTGAAAAGCATTGGATGTTTGACACCTCCTAGCTTGGAGATGCTTTACGTGACGTGGCCCAAATTTATAGTGGAGCATTCTGTATAAAGGAGGTAAGGACTCTGTAAAGCAGAAGTTTGTAGGACCTTCCTAGAGCTACTTCCGGTTAGCAACATGCTAACAGTTAGCCGCTAACAGGGTTGTGTTCAGTATCACCAGGTAAGTGGACTCTGTCAGTTTGGTCCAAATCCTGTACTGGGAAGTGCCTCAAAAAGGGTGCCAATACTTAATGTCACCAAAGGTCACCAAAGGTCATGAGTCAGATTGGCCTCCTTTAGCAACTCAGCCACACCACATCTGGGCCCAGAACTCAACATTTGACCAAAATGGTCAGTAGCGCCATTTCCCACATGTGGGTGGTGCTGTATTGGCCAATTATGTCGTGTCTGGGCATCATGCCAGATCCTGTTGGAAGCAAAGGCCCAATAGGAAAGCATGTGAAATCCAAAATGGGACAGAAAAGTGACACATGGCTGAAAGTCACTTGAAAATTTAAAAATGTTAAGAGGAAGTGACTGTGCGAATTTCAGATTCCTACATTAATCACAGCCGCTGCAGCGGGCGTCGAAAGTTGCCATTGTATCCCAATGGAGCTTCTCCCTCTGGCCCTCAGAGTTCCGTCGTCATGGAAACTCACTCACACCTCTGCTGCAGGCCAGTCTACCGAAGTGCAGAGACTTTGCTCACAATAAGTCCCATTGGATTATAATGGAGAACTTTGCCCCGAACAACGCTCCATATCTCCTGATCCGTAAATGGTAGAGACGTAATTTTTTCTGCGTTTATTTCGTAACGGATAGGGGAAGAAGACAGGCTATCGGTTTTTGCTGGAAAAAGTTTAATAAAGGCGTGAAAAATAATGATATAAATGTGATTTTTATGGACTTTCAGAAATCCTCTAAAAACGGTCCCGAACAAATCGCTGTAGCTGAAAAAGTATAAGAGATATCAAAATAATTCTTTCACTATGAGTATCAGCAGGCTTTTGAGGACTATGGTGCCCATTTTCATGTTTGTACAAAAATCGGTGTAGGCACAGCGACGATGTAAAAAAGTGGATGATGTGGGAAAATGCAGCTGAAAAGCGTTTTCAGGAATTTGCACATTCGCTACTCCCGAACAAATTGTTCCTGCGGTAAAACCGTAACAGTTATCCAAACAATTCCTTTTTTATGAGTGCCAGAAGGGTCGGGACATTCATGTGTGAAAGTCTCATGCTTGTACATGAAACGGTTTCGGAGTAGCGACGATGCGAAAACGTGTGATGTTTTCAATTTTCAGGCGTCATTTTTCAAAACCGCTCCATAGGAAATGAATGGGGGAGGTTTCGGGTTTGTGTCGCTCTGAGGTGATTTGCGAAAAATCTATAAATGCTACACCAATGAGGTTTACATTTCCTGAATCCAGACAAAAATTCCTACGTTTTGATGTATAATTTATGTGGATAGGTTGAAAATTGAGCGACTGAGAAGAAGTTGTTCGGAGAAGAAGAATTTGTTGAATTTCTAGAGTGCGTACTCTAAAAGAGCCTCCTTGACGACCATAGCAACGCATGTTATTTGCTGAATTTCTTGGAAAGCCAAAATTATTTTAAAGACGTACTATACGAAAATGGTGAAAGATATGAAAAAGCTGAAATATACCATAATAGCCAAAAGATATTACTACATTTTAAAAGTTGAATGACGTTTCTAGCTGAAAGTAGGCTGAAGCAGTAAGCTGTCAAAAAGCAGCTGAAATGAGCGGAATTTTAGTGATTTCAATGCATTTCCTATGGGAGAAAAAAAGCTGAAAATTTGCAGAAAAAGCTGAATATTTTAAAAAGTTGAAAAGGTATAAGTACAAAAAGATATAGCCATCGATTCCAGAAGAAGCTGAATAGTTTAAAAGTTGAATGGTTGAAATCGGAGAAAAACTGTAGGAGGAGAAGCGAATCAAACTTTAAACAGTAAAAAGGCGAAAGAGGATCTCAATAACTGTGAATGCCTACTGCATTCACAGTAACTAGAAAAATTTGCATTTCCTGCGAAAATGCACTGTGAATGCAGATAGCTGAATGATTGAGCAAAAGATGCAGAAGATCTTTGAAGAAGAGAAAAAATAGCTGAAAAGCATTGAAGAAGTTGAAAAAGTTGAAGAAGTTGAAAAAGTTGAAGAATTTGAAAGAGTTGAAGAATTTGAACATGAAAGAACAATAGCTGAATGATTAGAAGAAGAAAAAACTGAGGGTAAGTCACCAAACATTTCCTAACTCATTCTAAACACTGAATCAATTAACAAAGCAGAAGTAGAATTTCAAACTTGAATATACTGTAGCCATATGTGGGCCTGCATTTCTAGGGAGTATAAGGGGTTTCGCCCCCATTGAAAAGCATTGGATGTTTGACACCTCCTAGCTTGGAGATGCTTTACGTGACGTGGCCCAAATTTATAGTGGAGCATTCTGTATAAAGGAGGTAAAGACTCTGTAAAGCAGAAGTTTGTAGGACCTTCCTAGAGCTACTTCGGGTTAGCAACATGCTAACAGTTAGCCGCTAACAGGGTTGTGTTCAGTATCACCAGGTGAGTGTACTCTGTCAGTTTGGTCCAAATCCTGTACTGGGAAGTGCCTCAAAAAGGGTGCCAATACTTAATGTCGCCAAACGTCACCAAAGTTCATGGGTCAGTTTGGCCTCCTTTAGCAACTCAGCCTCACCACATCTGGGCCCAGAACTCAATATTTGACCAAAATGGTCAGTAGCGCCATTTCCCACAGGTGGGTGGTGCTGTATTGGCCAATTGGGTCGTGTCTGGGCATCATGCCAGGTCCTGTTGGAAGCAAAGGCCCAATAGGAAAGCATGTGAAATCCAAAATGGGATAGAAAAATGACACATAGCTGAAAGTCACTTGAAAATTTTAAAATGTCAAGAGGAAGTGACTGTGCGAATTTCAGATTCCTACATTAATCACAGCAACTGCGGTGAGCGTCGAAAGTTGCCATTCTATCTCAATTGATCCTCTCCCTCTGGCCCTCAGAGTTCCGTCGTCATGGAAACTCACTCACACCTCTGCTGCAGGCCAGTCTACCGAAGTGCAGAGACTTTGCTCACAATAAGTCCCATTGGATTATAATGGAGAACTTTGCCCCGAACAACGCTTCATATCTCCTGATCCCTAAATGGTAGAGACGTAATTTTTTCTGCGTTTAGTTCGTAACGGACAGGGGAAGAAGAAAAGCTATCGTTTTTTGCTGGAAAAAGTTTAATAAAGGCGTAAAAAATTATGATCTAAAGGGTTTTTTTAAGGAATTTGCAAAATTCTCTAAAAACAGTCCTGAACAAATCGCTCTAGCTGAAAAATTATAAGAGATATCAAAACAATTATTTCACTGTGAGTATCAGCAGGCTTTTGAGGACTATGTTGCTCATTTTTATGTTTGTACAAAAATCGGTGTAGGCACAGCGACGATGTAAAAAAGTGGATCATTTGGGGTGATGGAGGTCCAAAGCGTCTTCAGGATTTTGCAAATTCGCTACTCCCGAACAAATTGTTCCTGCGGCAAAACCGTAACAGTTATCCACAAAATTCCTTTTTTGTGAGTGCCAGAAGGGTTGGGACATTCATGTGTGAAAGTCTCATGCCTGTACATCAAACGGTTTAGGAGTAGCGATGATGCGAAAACGTGTGATGTTTTGGATTTTCAGACGTCATTTTTCAAAACCGCTCCATAGGAAATGAATGGGGAGGATTTCGGGTTTGTGTCGGTCTGAGGTGATTTGTGAAAAATCTATAAATGCTACACCAATGAGGGTTACATTTCCTGAATCCTGACAAAAATACCTACGTTTTGATGTATAATTTGTCTACATAGAGTGAAAATTGAGCGAGTAGGCTGAAGTTGTTCGGAGTTTTGAAATCTTTGAAAACGCTAGAGTGGGCCACTCTAAGAGTCTGAGAATTCCGTCATTGACTTTCATTATAAACGATGATTTCGCTGATTTTTGGACATGAGATTTGAGGAGTAACTGTGAAGAGACGATAAAAGATATCCCCATCCCGTTTTCACTTCTGAGTGGTTCACAGATATGTCTACAAACTGGAAGTTAAACGGTGTTCGTAGGTGAAAGCATGACGACACAGTACAGCGTTGAAAATGGCCATTTGGAGGCTTTTTTGAGGCTTTCTTTCTGCACTTTCCATCTGAGCTATACTGTAGCGCCATATATGGGCATGCAGTATTGGGACCATAAGGGGTTGGATCCCCCATTGAAAAGCATTGGATGTTTGACACGTCATAGCTTGGAGATGCTTTATGCGACGTAGCCCAAATTTCTTGTGGAGCTTTCTCTCTAGAGTAAGAACACACTCTGTGAAGCAGAAGTTGGTGAGACCTTCCTAGAGCTACTTCCGGTTAGCAACATGCTAACAGTTAGCCGCTAACAGGGTTGTGTTCAGTATCACCAGGTGAGTGTACTCTGTCAGTTTGGTCCAAATCCTGTACTGGGAAGTGCCTCAAAAAGGGTGCCAATACTTAATGTCACCAAAGGTCACCAAAGGTCATGAGTCAGATTGGCCTCCTTTAGCAACTCAGCCTCACCACATCTGGGCCCAGAACTCAACATTTGACCAAAATGGTCAGTAGCGCCATTTCCCACATGTGGGTGGTGCTGTATTGGCCAATTATGTCGTGTCTGGGCATCATGCCAGATCCTGTTGGAAGCAAAGGCCCAATAGGAAAGCATGTGAAATCCAAAATGGGACAGAAAAGTGACACAAGGCTGAAAGTCACTTGAAAATTTAAAAATGTTAAGAGGAAGTGACTGTGCGAATTTCAGATTCCTACATTAATCACAGCCGCTGCAGCGGGCGTCGAAAGTTGCCATTGTATCCCAATGGAGCTTCTCCCTCTGGCCCTCAGAGTTCCGTCGTCATGGAAACTCACTCACACCTCTGCTGCAGGCCAGTCTACCGAAGTGCAGAGACTTTGCTCACAATAAGTCCCATTGGATTATAATGGAGAACTTTGCCCCGAACAACGCTCCATATCTCCTGATCCGTAAATGGTAGAGACGTAATTTTTTCTGCGTTTATTTCGTAACGGATAGGGGAAGAAGACAGGCTATCGGTTCTTGCTGGAAAAAGTTTAATAAAGGCGTGAAAAATTATGATATAAAGGTGATTTTTATGGACTTTCAGAAATCCTCTAAAAACGGTCCCGAACAAATCGCTATAGCTGAAAAAGTATAAGAGATATGAAAATAATTCTTTCACTATGAGTATCAGCAGGCTTTTGAGGACTATGGTGCCCATTTTCATGTTTGTACAAACATCGGTGTAGGCACAGCGACGATGTAAAAAAGTGGATGATGTGGGAAAATGCAGCTGAAAAGCGTTTTCAGGAATTTGCACATTCGCTACTCCCGAACAAATTGTTCCTGCGGTAAAACCGTAACAGTTATCCAAACAATTCCTTTTTTATGAGTGCCAGAAGGGTCGGGACATTCATGTGTGAAAGTCTCATGTTTGTACATGAAACGGTTTCGGAGTAGCGACGATGCGAAAACGTGTGATGTTTTGGATTTTCAGACGTCATTTTTCAAAACCGCTCCATAGGAAATGAATGGGGGAGGTTTCGGGTTTGTGTCGCTCTGAGGTGATTTGCGAAAAATCTATAAATGCTACAGCAATGAGGGTTACATTTCCTGAATCCAGACAAAAATACCTACGTTTTGATGTATAATTTATGTGGATAGGTTGAAAATTGAGCGACTGAGAAGAAGTTGTTCGGAGAAGAAGAATTTGTTGAATTTCTAGAGTGCGCACTCTATAACTGCCTCCTTGACGACCATAGCAACGCATGTTATTTGCTGAATTTCTTGAAAAGCCAAAATTATTTTAAGGAGGTACTATATGAAAATGGTAAAAGATATGAAAAAGCTGAAATAGACCATAATAGCTGAAAGATATCACTACATTTTAAAAGTTGAATGGCGTTTCTAGCTGAAAGTAGGCTGAAGCAGTAAGCTGTCAAAAAGCAGCCTAAATGAGCGGAATTTTAGTGAATTACATTCATTTCCTATGGGAGAAAAAAAGCTGAAAATTTGCAGAAAAAGCTGAATATTTTAAAAAGTTGAAGAGTTAAAAGTACAAAAAGATATAGCCATCGATTCCAGAAGAAGCTGAATAGTTTAAAAGTTGAATGGTTGAAATCGGAGAAAAATTGTAGGAGGAGAAGCGAATCAAACTTTAAACAGTAAAAACGCATTTGGAAGAATATCCTATAACTAGAAAAATTTGCATTTCCTGCGAAAATGCACTGTGAATGCAGATAGCTGAATGATTGAGCAAAAGATGCAGAAGATCTTTGAAGAAGAGAAAAAATAGCTGAAAAGCATTGAAGAAGTTGAAAAAGTTGAAGAAGTTGAAAAAGTTGAAGAATTTGAAAGAGTTGAAGAATTTGAACATGAAAGAACAATAGCTGAATGATTAGAAGAAGAAAAAACTGAGGGTAAGGCACCAAACATTTCATAACTCATTCTAAACACTGAATCATTTAACAAAGCAGAAGTAGAATTTCAAACTTGAATATACTGTAGCCATATGTGGGCCTGCATTTCTAGGGAGTATAAGGGGTTTCGCCCCCATTGAAAAGCATTGGATGTTTGACACCTCCTAGCTTGGAGATGCTTTACGTGACGTGGCCCAAATTTATAGTGGAGCATTCTGTATAAAGGAGGTAAAGACTCTGTAAAGCAGAAGTTTGTAGGACCTTCCTAGAGCTACTTCCGGTTAGCAACATGCTAACAGTTAGCCGCTAACAGGGTTGTGTTCAGTATCACCAGGTGAGTGTACTCTGTCAGTTTGGTCCAAATCCTGTACTGGGAAGTGCCTCAAAAAGGGTGCCAATACTTAATGTCACCAAAGGTCACCAAAGGTCATGAGTCAGATTGGCCTCCTTTAGCAACTCAGCCTCACCACATCTGGGCCCAGAACTCAACATTTGACCAAAATGGTCAGTAGCGCCATTTCCCACATGTGGGTGGTGCTGTATTGGCCAATTATGTCGTGTCTGGGCATCATGCCAGATCCTGTTGGAAGCAAAGGCCCAATAGGAAAGCATGTGAAATCCAAAATGGGACAGAAAAGTGACACATGGCTGAAAGTCACTTGAAAATTTAAAAATGTTAAGAGGAAGTGACTGTGCGAATTTCAGATTCCTACATTAATCACAGCCGCTGCAGCGGGCGTCGAAAGTTGCCATTATATCCCAATGGAGCTTCTCCCTCTGGCCCTCAGAGTTCCGTCGTCATGGAAACTCACTCACACCTGCAGCGGGCCAGTCTACCGAAGTGCAGAGACTTTGCTCACAATAAGTCCCATTGGATTATAATGGAGAACTTTGCCCCGAACAACGCTCCATATCTCCTGATCCGTAAATGGTAGAGACGTAATTTTTTCTGCGTTTATTTCGTAACGGATAGGGGAAGAAGACAGGCTATCGGTTTTTGCTGGAAAAAGTTTAATAAAGGCGTGAAAAATTATGATATAAAGGTGATTTTTATGGACTTTCAGAAATCCTCTAAAAACGGTCCCGAACAAATCGCTGTAGCTGAAAAAGTATAAGAGATATCAAAATAATTCTTTCACTATGAGTATCAGCAGGCTTTTGAGGACTATGGTGCCCATTTTCATGTTTGTACGAAAATCGGTGTAGGCACAGCGACGATGTAAAAAAGTGGATGATGTGGGAAAATGCAGCTGAAAAGCGTTTTCAGGAATTTGCACATTCGCTACTCCCGAACAAATTGTTCCTGCGGTAAAACCGTAACAGTTATCCAAACAATTCCTTTTTTATGAGTGCCAGAAGGGTCGGGACATTCATGTGTGAAAGTCTCATGCTTGTACATGAAACGGTTTCGGAGTAGCGACGATGCGAAAACGTGTGATGTTTTCAATTTTCAGGCGTCATTTTTCAAAACCGCTCCATAGGAAATGAATGGGGGAGGTTTCGGGTTTGTGTCGCTCTGAGGTGATTTGCGAAAAATCTATAAATGCTACAGCAATGAGGGTTACATTTCCTGAATCCAGACAAAAATTCCTACGTTTTGATGTATAATTTATGTGGATAGGTTGAAAATTGAGTGACTGAGAAGAAGTTGTTCGGAGAAGAAGAATTTGTTGAATTTCTAGAGTGCGCACTCTATAACTGCCTCCTTGACGACCATAGCAACGCATGTTATTTGCTGAATTTCTTGAAAAGCCAAAATTATTTTAAGGAGGTACTATATGAAAATGGTAAAAGATATGAAAAAGCTGAAATATACCATAATAGCTGAAAGATATCACTACATTTTAAAAGTTGAATGGCGTTTCTAGCTGAAAGTAGGCTGAAGCAGTAAGCTGTCAAAAAGCAGCTGAAATGAGCAGAATTTCAGTGAATTACATTCATTTCCTATGGGAGAAAAAAAGCTGAAAATTTGCAGAAAAAGCTGAATATTTTAAAAAGTTGAAGAGTTAAAACTACAAAAAGATATAGCCATCGATTCCAGAAGAAGCTGAATAGTTTAAAAGTTGAATGGTTGAAATCGGAGAAAAATTGTAGGAGGAGAAGCGAATCAAACTTTAAACAGTAAAAACGCATTAGGAAGAATAAACACTAAGAAGAAGAAGAAGAAGAAGAAGAAGAAGAATAAAGAATAAAGAGAAACAGGATCTCAAGAACTGTGAATGCCTACTGCATTCACAGTAACTAGAAAAATTTGCATTTCCTGCGAAAATGCACTGTGAATGCAGATAGCTGAATGATTGAGCAAAAGATGCAGAAGATCTTTGAAGAAGAGAAAAAATAGCTGAAAAGCATTGAAGAAGTTGAAAAAGTTGAAGAAGTTGAAAAAGTTGAAGAATTTGAAAGAGTTGAAGAATTTGAACATGAAAGAACAATAGCTGAATGATTAGAAGAAGAAAAAACTGAAGGTAAGGCACCAAACATTTCCTAACTCATTCTAAACACTGAATCATTTAACAAAGCAGAAGTAGAATTTCAAACTTGAATATACTGTAGCCATATGTGGGCCTGCATTTCTAGGGAGTATAAGGGGTTTTGCCCCCATTGAAAAGCATTGGATGTTTGACACCTCCTAGCTTGGAGATGCTTTACGTGACGTGGCCCAAATTTATAGTGGAGCATTCTGTATAAAGGAGGTAAAGACTCTGTAAAGCAGAAGTTTGTAGGACCTTCCTAGAGCTACTTCCGGTTAGCAACATGCTAACAGTTAGCCGCTAACAGGGTTGTGTTCAGTATCACCAGATGAGTGTACTCTGTCAGTTTGGTCCAAATCCTGTACTGGGAAGTGCCTCAAAAAGGGTGCCAATACTTAATGTCACCAAAGGTCACCAAAGGTCATGAGTCAGATTGGCCTCCTTTAGCAACTCAGCCTCACCACATCTGGGCCCAGAACTCAACATTTGACCAAAATGGTCAGTAGCGCCATTTCCCACATGTGGGTGGTGCTGTATTGGCCAATTATGTCGTGTCTGGGCATCATGCCAGATCCTGTTGGAAGCAAAGGCCCAATAGGAAAGCATGTGAAATCCAAAATGGGACAGAAAAGTGACACATGGCTGAAAGTCACTTGAAAATTTAAAAATGTTAAGAGGAAGTGACTGTGCGAATTTCAGATTCCTACATTAATCACAGCCGCTGCAGCGGGCGTCGAAAGTTGCCATTGTATCCCAATGGAGCTTCTCCCTCTGGCCCTCAGAGTTCCGTCGTCATGGAAACTCACTCACACCTCTGCTGCAGGCCAGTCTACCGAAGTGCAGAGACTTTGCTCACAATAAGTCCCATTGGATTATAATGGAGAACTTTGCCCCGAACAACGCTCCATATCTCCTGATCCGTAAATGGTAGAGACGTAATCTTTTCTGCGTTTATTTCGTAACGGATAGGGGAAGAAGACAGGCTATCGGTTTTTGCTGGAAAAAGTTTAATAAAGGCGTGAAAAATTATGATATAAAGGTGATTTTTATGGACTTTCAGAAATCCTCTAAAAAACGGTCCCGAACAAATCGCTGTAGCTGAAAAAGTATAAGAGATATCAAAATAATTCTTTCACTATGAGTATCAGCAGGCTTTTGAGGACTATGGTGCCCATTTTCATGTTTGTACAAAAATCGGTGTAGGCACAGCGACGATGTAAAAAAGTGGATGATGTGGGAAAATGCAGCTGAAAAGCGTTTTCAGGAATTTGCACATTCGCTACTCCCGAACAAATTGTTCCTGCGGTAAAACCGTAACAGTTATCCAAACAATTCCTTTTTTATGAGTGCCAGAAGGGTCGGGACATTCATGTGTGAAAGTCTCATGCTTGTACATGAAACGGTTTCGGAGTAGCGACGATGCGAAAACGTGTGATGTTTTCAATTTTCAGGCGTCATTTTTCAAAACCGCTCCATAGGAAATGAATGGGGGAGGTTTCAGGTTTGTGTCGCTCTGAGGTGATTTGCGAAAAATCTATAAATGCTACAGTAATGAGGGTTACATTTCCTGAATCCAGACAAAAATTCCTACGTTTTGATGTATAATTTATGTGGATAGGTTGAAAATTGAGCGACTGAGAAGAAGTTGTTCGGAGAAGAAGAATTTGTTGAATTTCTAGAGTGCGCACTCTATAACTGCCTCCTTGACGACCATAGCAACGCATGTTATTTGCTGAATTTCTTGAAAAGCCAAAATTATTTTAAGGAGGTACTATATGAAAATGGTAAAAGATATGAAAAAGCTGAAATAGACCATAATAGCTGAAAGATATCACTACATTTTAAAAGTTGAATGGCGTTTCTAGCTGAAAGTAGGCTGAAGCAGTAAGCTTTCAAAAAGCAGCTGAAATGAGCGGAATTTTAGTGAATTACATTCATTTCCTATGGGAGAAAAAAAGCTGAAAATTTGCAGAAAAAGCTGAATATTTTAAAAAGTTGAAGAGTTAAAAGTACAAAAAGATATAGCCATCGATTCCAGAAGAAGCTGAATAGTTTAAAAGTTGAATGGTTGAAATCGGAGAAAAATTGTAGGAGGAGAAGCGAATCAAACTTTAAACAGTAAAAACGCATTTGGAAGAATATCCTATAATAATAATAAGAAGAATAAAGAATAAAGAGAAACAGGATCTCAAGAACTGTGAATGCCTACTGCATTCACAGTAATAATAATAAGAAGAATAAAGAATAAAGAGAAACAGGATCTCAAGAACTGTGAATGCCTACTGCATTCACAGTAACTAGAAAAATTTGCATTTCCTGCGAAAATGCACTGTGAATGCAGATAGCTGAATGATTGAGCAAAAGATGCCGAAAATCTTTGAAGAAGAGAAAAAATAGCTGAAAAGCATTGAAGAAGTTGAAAAAGTTGAAGAAGTTGAAAAAGTTGAAGAATTTGAACATGAAAGAACAATAGCTGAATGATTAGAAGAAGAAAAAACTGAGGGTAAGGCACCAAACATTTCCTAACTCATTCTAAACACTGAATCATTTAACAAAGCAGAAGTAGAATTTCAAACTTGAATATACTGTAGCCATATGTGGGCCTGCATTTCTAGGGAGTATAAGGGGTTTCGCCCCCATTGAGAAGCATTGGATGTTTGACACCTCCTAGCTTGGAGATGCTTTACGTGACGTGGCCCAAATTTATAGTGGAGCATTCTGTATAAAGGAGGTACAGACTCTGTAAAGCAGAAGTTTGTAGGACCTTCCTAGAGCTACTACCGGTTAGCAACATGCTAACAGTTAGCCGCTAACAGGGTTGTGTTCAGTATCACCAGGTGAGTGTACTCTGTCAGTTTGGTCCAAATCCTGTACTGGGAAGTGCCTCAAAAAGGGTGCCAATACTTAATGTCACCAAAGGTCACCAAAGGTCATGAGTCAGATTGGCCTCCTTTAGCAACTCAGCCTCACCACATCTGGGCCCAGAACTCAACATTAGACCAAAATGGTCAGTAGCGCCATTTCCCACATGTGGGTGGTGCTGTATTGGCCAATTATGTCGTGTCTGGGCATCATGCCAGATCCTGTTGGAAGCAAAGGCCCAATAGGAAAGCATGTGAAATCCAAAATGGGACAGAAAAGTGACACATGGCTGAAAGTCACTTGAAAATTTAAAAATGTTAAGAGGAAGTGACTGTGCGAATTTCAGATTCCTACATTAATCACAGCCGCTGCAGCGGGCGTCGAAAGTTGCCATTGTATCCCAATGGAGCTTCTCCCTCTGGCCCTCAGAGTTCCGTCGTCATGGAAACTCACTCACACCTCTGCTGCAGGCCAGTCTACCAAAGTGCAGAGACTTTGCTCACAATAAGTCCCATTGGATTATAATGGAGAACTTTGCCCCGAACAACGCTCCATATCTCCTGATCCGTAAATGGTAGAGACGTAATTTTTTCTGCGTTTATTTCGTAACGGATAGGGGAAGAAGACAGGGTATCGGTTTTTGCTGGAAAAAGTTTAATAAATGCGTGAAAAATTATGATATAAAGGTGATTTTTATGGACTTTCAGAAATCCTCTAAAAACGGTCCCGAACAAATCGCTGTAGCTGAAAAAGTATAAGAGATATCAAAATAATTCTTTCACTATGAGTATCAGCAGACTTTTGAGGACTATGGTGCCCATTTTCATGTTTGTACAAAAATCGGTGTAGGCACAGCGACGATGTAAAAAAGTGGATGATGTGGGAAAATGCAGCTGAAAAGCGTTTTCAGGAATTTGCACATTCGCTACTCCCGAACAAATTGTTCCTGCGGTAAAACCGTAACAGTTATCCAAACAATTCCTTTTTTATGAGTGCCAGAAGGGTCGGGACATTCATGTGTGAAAGTCTCATGCTTGTACATGAAATGGTTTCGGAGTAGCGACGATGCGAAAACGTGTGATGTTTTCAATTTTCAGGCGTCATTTTTCAAAACCGCTCCATAGGAAATGAATGGGGGAGGTTTCGGGTTTGTGTCGCTCTGAGGTGATTTGCGAAAAATCTATAAATGCTACAGCAATGAGGGTTACATTTCCTGAATCCAGACAAAAATTCCTACGTTTTGATGTATAATTTATGTGGATAGGTTGAAAATTGAGCGACTGAGAAGAAGTTGTTCGGAGTAGAAGAATTAGTTGAATTTCTAGAGTGCGCACTCTACCAACTGCCACTTGACGACCATAGCAACGCATGTTATTTGCTGAATTTCTTGAAAAGCCAAAATTATTTTAAGGAGGTACTATATGAAAATGGTAAAAGATATGAAAAGGCTGAAATATACCATAATAGCTGAAAGATATCACTACATTTTAAAAGTTGAATGGCGTTTCTAGCTGAAAGTAGGCTGAAGCAGTAAGCTTTTAAAAAGCAGCTGAAATGAGCGGAATTTTAGTGAATTACATTCATTTTCTATTGGAGAAAAAAAAGCTGAAAATTTGCAGAAAAAGCTGAATATTTTAAAAAGTTGAAAAGTTAAAAGTACAAAAAGATATAGCCATCCATTCCAGAAGAAGCTGAATAGTTTAAAAGTTGAACGGTTGAAATCGGACAAAAACTGTAGGAGGAGAAGCGAATCAAACTTTAAACAGTAAAAACGCGAAAGAGGATCTCAATAACTGTGAATGCCTACTGCATTCACAGTAACTAGAAAAATTTGCATTTCCTGCGAAAATGCACTGTGAATGCAGATAGCTGAATGATTGAGCAAAAGATGCAGAAGATCTTTGAAGAAGAGAAAAAATAGCTGAAAAGCATTGAAGAAGTTGAAAAAGTTGAAGAAGTTGAAAAAGTTGAAGAATTTGAAAGAGTTGAAGAATTTGAACATGAAAGAACCATAGCTGAATGATTAGAAGAAGAAAAAACTGAGGGTAAGGCACCAAACATTTCCTAACTCATTCTAAACACTGAATCATTTAACAAAGCAGAAGTAGAATTTCAAACTTGAATATACTGTAGCCATATGTGGGCCTGCATTTCTAGGGAGTATAAGGGGTTTCGCCCCCATTGAAAAGCATTGGATGTTTGACACCTCCTAGCTTGGAGATGCTTTACGTGACGTGGCCCAAATTTATAGTGGAGCATTCTGTATAAAGGAGGTAAAGACTCTGTAAAGCAGAAGTTTGTCCGAGCTTCCTAGAGCTACTTCCAATTAGCAACATGCTAACCGTTAGCCGCTAACAGGGTTGTGTTCAGTATCACCAGGTGAGTGTACTCTGTCAGTTTGGTCCAAATCCTGTACTGGGAAGTGCCTCAAAAAGGGTGCCAATACTTAATGTCACCAAAGGTCACCAAAGGTCATAAGTCAGATTGGCCTCCTTTAGCAACTCAGCCTCACCACATCTGGGCCCAGAACTCAACATTTGACCAAAATGGTCAGTAGCGCCATTTCCCACATGTGGGTGGTGCTGTATTGGCCAATTATGTCGTGTCTGGGCATCATGCCAGATCCTGTTGGAAGCAAAGGCCCAATAGGAAAGCATGTGAAATCCAAAATGGGACAGAAAAGTGACACATGGCTGAAAGTCACTTGAAAATTTAAAAATGTTAAGAGGAAGTGACTGTGCGAATTTCAGATTCCTACATTAATCACAGCCGCTGCAGCGGGCGTCGAAAGTTGCCATTGTATCCCAATGGAGCTTCTCCCTCTGGCCCTCAGAGTTCCGTCGTCATGGAAACTCACTCACACCTGCAGCGGGCCAGTCTACCGAAGTGCAGAGACTTTGCTCACAATAAGTCCCATTGGATTATAATGGAGAACTTTGCCCCGAACAACGCTCCATATCTCCTGATCCGTAAATGGTAGAGACGTAATTTTTTCTGCGTTTATTTCGTAACGGATAGGGGAAGAAGACAGGCTATCGGTTTTTGCTGGAAAAAGTTTAATAAAGGCGTGAAAAATTATGATATAAAGGTAATTTTTATGGACTTTCAGAAATCCTCTAAAAACGGTCCCGAACAAATCGCTGTAGCTGAAAAAGTATAAGAGATATCAAAATAATTCTTTCACTATGAGTATCAGCAGGCTTTTGAGGACTATGGTGCCCATTTTCATGTTTGTACAAAAATCGGTGTAGGCACAGCGACGATGTAAAAAAGTGGATGATGTGGGAAAATGCAGCTGAAAAGCGTTTTCAGGAATTTGCACATTCGCTACTCCCGAACAAATTGTTCCTGCGGTAAAACCGTAACAGTTATCCAAACAATTCCTTTTTTATGAGTGCCAGAAGGGTCGGGACATTCATGTGTGAAAGTCTCATGCTTGTACATGAAACGGTTTCGGAGTAGCGACGATGCGAAAACGTGTGATGTTTTCAATTTTCAGGCGTCATTTTTCAAAACCGCTCCATAGGAAATGAATGGGGGAGGTTTCGGGTTTGTGTCGCTCTGAGGTGATTTGCGAAAAATCTATAAATGCTACAGCAATGAGGGTTACATTTCCTGAATCCAGACAAAAATTCCTACGTTTTGATGTATAATTTATGTGGATAGGTTGAAAATTGAGTGACTGAGAAGAAGTTGTTCGGAGAAGAAGAATTTGTTGAATTTCTAGAGTGCGCACTCTATAACTGCCTCCTTGACGACCATAGCAACGCATGTTATTTGCTGAATTTCTTGAAAAGCCAAAATTATTTTAAGGAGGTACTATATGAAAATGGTAAAAGATATGAAAAAGCTGAAATATACCATAATAGCTGAAAGATATCACTACATTTTAAAAGTTGAATGGCGTTTCTAGCTGAAAGTAGGCTGAAGCAGTAAGCTGTCAAAAAGCAGCTGAAATGAGCAGAATTTCAGTGAATTACATTCATTTCCTATGGGAGAAAAAAAGCTGAAAATTTGCAGAAAAAGCTGAATATTTTAAAAAGTTGAAGAGTTAAAACTACAAAAAGATATAGCCATCGATTCCAGAAGAAGCTGAATAGTTTAAAAGTTGAATGGTTGAAATCGGAGAAAAATTGTAGGAGGAGAAGCGAATCAAACTTTAAACAGTAAAAACGCATTAGGAAGAATAAACACTAAGAAGAAGAAGAAGAAGAAGAAGAAGAAGAATAAAGAATAAAGAGAAACAGGATCTCAAGAACTGTGAATGCCTACTGCATTCACAGTAACTAGAAAAATTTGCATTTCCTGCGAAAATGCACTGTGAATGCAGATAGCTGAATGATTGACCAAAAGATGCAGAAGATCTTTGAAGAAGAGAAAAAATAGCTGAAAAGCATTGAAGAAGTTGAAAAAGTTGAAGAAGTTGAAAAAGTTGAAGAATTTGAACATGAAAGAACAATACCTGAATGATTAGAAGAAGAAAAAACTGAGGGAATGGCACCAAACATTTCCTAACTCATTCTAAACACTGAATCGTTTAACAAAGCAGAAGTAGAATTTAAAACTTGAATATACTGTAGCCATATGTGGGCCTGCTTTTCTAGGAGTATAAGGGGTTTCGCCCCCATTGAAAAGCATTGGATGTTTGACACCTCCTAACTTGGAGATGCTTTACGCAACGAGGCCCAAATTTATTGTGGAGCATTCTGTATAAAGGAGGTACAGACTCTGTAAAGCAGAAGTTTGTAGGACCTTTCTAGAGCTACTTCCGGTTAGCAACATGCTAACCGTTAGCCGCTAACATGGTTGTGTTCAGTATCACCGGGTGATTGTACTCTGTTAGTTTGGTCCAAATCCTGTACTAAGAAGTGCCTCAAAAAGGGTGCCAATACTTAATGTCACCAAACATGACAAAAGTTCATGGGTCAGATTGGCCTCCTTTAGCAACTCAGCCTCACCACATCTGGGCCCAGAACTCAACATTTGACCAAAATGGCATGTAGCGCCATTTCCCACAGGTGGGTGGTGCTGTATTGGCCAATTGGGTCGTCTCTGGGCATCATGCTAGGTCCTGTTGGAAGCAAAGGCCCAATAGGAAAGCATGTGAAATCCAAAATGGGACAGAAAAGTGACACATGGCTGAAAGTCACTTGAAAATTTTAAAATGTCAAGAGGAAGTGACTGTGCGAATTTCAGATTCCTACATTAATCACAGCAACTACGGTGAGCGTCGAAAGTTGCCATTCTATCTCAATGGAGCCTCTCCCTCTGGCCCCTCAGAGTTCCGTCGTCATGGAAACTCACTCACACACCTGCAGCAGGCCAGTCTACTGAAGTGCAGAGACTTTGCTCAAAATATGTCCCATTGGGTTATAATGGAGAACTTTGCCTCGCACAACGCTCCATATCTCCTGATCCGTAAATGGTAGAGACGTAATTTTTTCTGCGTTTATTTCTTAACGGATAGGGGAAGAAGACTTGCTATCGGTTTTTGCAGGGAATATTTTAATAAAGGCGTAAAAAATTATGATCTAAAGCGGATTTTTAAGGAATTTAAAAAAATCCTCTAAAAACGGTCCCGAACAAATCGCTCTAGCTGAAAAAGTATAGGAGATATCAAAATAATTATTTCACTGTGAGTATCAGCAGGCTTTTGAGGACTATGTTGCTCATTTTTATGTTTGTACAAAAATCGGTGTAGGCACACCGACGATGTAAAAAAGTGGATCATGTGGAAAAATGCAGCTCTAAAGCATTTTTCGGATTTTGAACATTCGCTACTCCCGAACAAATTGTTCCTGCGGCAAAACCGTAACAGTTATCCAAAAAATTCCTCTTTTGTGAGTGCCAGAAGTGTCTGGACTTGAATGTGTGAAAGTCTCATGCCTGTACATCAAACGGTTTAGGAGTAGCGACGATGCGAAAACGTGTGATGTTTTGGATTTTCAGACGTCATTTTTCAAAACCGCTCCATAGGAAATGAATGGGAGAGGTTTCGGGTTTGTGTCGGTCTGAGGTGATTTGCGAAAAATCTATAAATGCTACACCAATGAGGGTTACATTTCCTGAATCCAGACAAAAATTCCTACGTTTTGATGTATAATTTATGTGGATAGGTTAAAAATTGAGCGAGTGAGAAGAAGTTGTTCGGAGAAGAAGAATATGTTGAATTTCTAGAGTGCGCACTCTACCAACTGCCACTTGACGACCATAGCAACGCATGTTATTTGCTGAATTTCTTGAAAAGCCAAAATTATTTTAAGGAGGTACTATATGAAAATGGTAAAAGATATGAAAAAGCTGGAATAGACCATAATAGCTGAAAGATATCACTACATTTTAAAAGTTGAATGGCGTTTCTAGCTGAAAGTAGGCTGGAGCAGTAAGCTGTCAAAAAGCAGATGAAATGAGCGGAATTTTAGTGAATTACATTCATTTCCTATGGGAGAAAAAAAAGCTGAAAATTTGCAGAAAAAGCTGAATATTTTAAAAAGTTGAAAAGTTATAAGTACAAAAAGATATAGCCATCGATTCCAGAAGAAGCTGAATAGTTTAAAAGTTGAACGGTTGAAATCGGAGAAAAACTGTAGGAGGAGAAGCGAATCAAACTTTAAACAGTAAAAAGGCGAAAGAGGATCTCAAGAACTGTGAATGCCTACTGCATTCACAGTAACTAGAAAAAGCTGTTCCTACGCAACAGCGAGTGAGAATGCTAATCTGCAGAATGATTTAAGGAGAAGATGCAGAAGATCCATGAAGAAGAGAAAAAAAAGATGAAAAACATTGAAGAATTTGAAAAATTTGAAGAATTTGAACAATTTGAAGTAATTTGTAGTAGTAGTAGTAGTAGTAGTAGTAGTAGTAGTAGTATCAGTAGTATCAGTAGTAGTAGTAGTAGTAGTAGTAGTAGTAGTAGTAGTATCAGTAGTAGTAGTAGTAGTAGTAGTAGTATCAGTAGTAGTAGTATCAGTAGAAGTAGTATTAGTTTTTAAAGAATTTGAAGGAATTTGAAGAATTTGTAGTAGTAGTAGTAGTAGTATCAGTAGTACTAGTAGTAGTAGTAGTTGTATTATTAGTAGTAATAGTAGTAGTATCAGTAGTAGTAGTAGTATCAGTTTTTAAGGAATTTGTAGTAGTAGTAGTAGTACTATCAGTAGTACTACTAGTAGTAATAGTTGTATTAGTAGTAGTAATAGTAGTAGTATCAGTAGTAGTAGTAGTAGTAGTAGTAGTAGTATCAGTAGTAGTAGTAGTATCAGTTTTTAAAGAATTTGAAGGAATTTGTAGTAGTAGTAGTAGTAGTATTAGTAATAGTATCAGTAGTACTACTACTAGTAGTAGTTGTATTAGTAGTAGTAATAGTAGCAGTAGTAGTAGTAGTAGTAGTAGTAGTAGTATCAGTAGTAGCAGTAGTAGTAGTAGTATCAGTAGTAGTAGTAGTATTAGTTTTTAAAGAATTTGAAGGAATTTGTAGTAGTAGTAGTATCAGTAGTACTACTAGTAGTAGTAGTAGTATCAGCAGTAGTAGTAGTAGTAGTATCAATAGTAGTAGTAGTAGTATCAGTAGTAGTAGTAGTAGTATCAGTAGTAGTAGTAGTATCAGTTTTTAAAGAATTTGAAGGAATTTGTAGTAGTAGTAGTAGTAGTAGTAGTAGTATTAGTAGTAGTATCAGTAGTACTACTAGTAGTAGTAGTAGTATTAGTAGTGGTAATAGTAGTAGTAGCAGTAGTAGTTGTTGTAGTAGCAGTAGTAGTAGCAGCAGTAGTATCATTAGTAGTAGTAGTAGTATCAGTAGTAGTAGTAGTAGTATCAATAGTAGCAGTAGTAGTATCAGTAGTAGTAGTAGTAGTATCAGTAGTAGTAGTAGTATCAGTTTTTAAAGAATTTGAAGGAATTTGTAGTAGTAGTAGTAGTAGTAGTATTAGTAGTAGTATCAGTAGTACTAGTAGTAGTAGTAGTAGTATTAGTAGTGGTAATAGTAGTAGTAGCAGTAGTAGTTGTTGTAGTAGCAGTAGTAGTAGCAGTAGCAGCAGTAGTATCATTAGTAGTAGTATCAGTAGTAGTAGTAGTAGTAGTATCAGTAATAGTAGTAGTATCAGTAGTAGTAGTAGTAGTATCAGTAGTAGTAGTAGTAGAAATATCAGTAGTAGTAGGAGTAGTATCAGTAGTAGTAGTATCAGTTTTTAAAGAATTTGAAGGAATTTGTAGTAGTAGTAGTAGTAGTAGTAGTATCAGTAGTACTAGTAGTAGTAGTAGTAGTAATAGTAGTAGTATCAGTAGTAGTTGTAGTATCAGCAGTAGCATCAGTAGTAGTAGCAGTAGCAGCAATAGTATCATTAGTAGTAGTAGTAGTGGTAGTAGTATCAGTAGTAGTAGTAGTAGTATCAGTAGTAGTAGTATCAGTTGTAGTAGTAGTAGTAGTAGTATCTGTTGTAGTAGTATTAATATCAGTTGTATCAGAAGATTTAGAAGGAATTTGAAAAATTTGAAGAATTTGAAAAATTTGAAGAATTTGAAGTATTTGAAGTATTCGAAAAAATTGAAAAAATCTGAAAAATTTGAAAAAAATTGAAAAATTTGAAAGATTTGAACCATTGGAACCATTTGAACAATTTGAACAATAAGAACGATTACAAGAATTTGAAGGAATTTGAAGGAATAAGAAAAATTTGAAGAATTTGAAGGAATTTGCATTAATTTCAATGGGAGCAAAAAACGCACAAAAAGTACAAATACTTTAAAAAGTATAAAAGGTACCATAACCATGAGATATAGCAGTAATGTCGAGAACGAGCCGAACGTTTCGGTACGAAAATCGTTGAAATCGGTTGAAGTATGCAGGAGTAGTTAGACGCACAAAAACGTACGGAATAATAATAATAATAATAATAATAATAATAATAATAAAGAAAAACAGGAAAACAATAAGTGAGAATGCTGTATAGCATTCTCACTGACTAGAAAAAGCTGTTCCTACGCAACAGCGAGTGAGAATGCTAATCTGCAGAATGATTTAAGGAGAAGATGCAGAAGATCCATGAAGAAGAGAAAAAAAAGATGAAAAACATTGAAGAATTTGAAAAATTTGAAGAATTTGAACAATTTGAAGTAATTTGTAGTAGTAGTAGTAGTAGTAGTAGTAGTAGTAGTAGTATCAGTAGTATCAGTAGTAGTAGTAGTAGTAGTAGTAGTAGTAGTATCAGTAGTAGTAGTAGTAGTAGTAGTAGTATCAGTAGTAGTAGTATCAGTAGAAGTAGTATTAGTTTTTAAAGAATTTGAAGGAATTTGAAGAATTTGTAGTAGTAGTAGTAGTAGTATCAGTAGTACTAGTAGTAGTAGTAGTTGTATTATTAGTAGTAATAGTAGTAGTATCAGTAGTAGTAGTAGTATCAGTTTTTAAGGAATTTGTAGTAGTAGTAGTAGTACTATCAGTAGTACTACTAGTAGTAATAGTTGTATTAGTAGTAGTAATAGTAGTAGTATCAGTAGTAGTAGTAGTAGTAGTAGTAGTAGTATCAGTAGTAGTAGTAGTATCAGTTTTTAAAGAATTTGAAGGAATTTGTAGTAGTAGTAGTAGTAGTATTAGTAATAGTATCAGTAGTACTACTACTAGTAGTAGTTGTATTAGTAGTAGTAATAGTAGCAGTAGTAGTAGTAGTAGTAGTAGTAGTAGTAGTAGTATCAGTAGTAGCAGTAGTAGTAGTAGTATCAGTAGTAGTAGTAGTATTAGTTTTTAAAGAATTTGAAGGAATTTGTAGTAGTAGTAGTATCAGTAGTACTACTAGTAGTAGTAGTAGTATCAGCAGTAGTAGTAGTAGTATCAATAGTAGTAGTAGTAGTATCAGTAGTAGTAGTAGTAGTATCAGTAGTAGTAGTAGTATCAGTTTTTAAAGAATTTGAAGGAATTTGTAGTAGTAGTAGTAGTAGTAGTAGTAGTATTAGTAGTAGTATCAGTAGTACTACTAGTAGTAGTAGTAGTATTAGTAGTGGTAATAGTAGTAGTAGCAGTAGTAGTTGTTGTAGTAGCAGTAGTAGTAGCAGCAGTAGTATCATTAGTAGTAGTAGTAGTATCAGTAGTAGTAGTAGTAGTATCAATAGTAGCAGTAGTAGTATCAGTAGTAGTAGTAGTAGTATCAGTAGTAGTAGTAGTATCAGTTTTTAAAGAATTTGAAGGAATTTGTAGTAGTAGTAGTAGTAGTATTATTAGTAGTAGTATCAGTAGTACTAGTAGTAGTAGTAGTAGTATTAGTAGTGGTAATAGTAGTAGTAGCAGTAGTAGTTGTTGTAGTAGCAGTAGTAGTAGCAGTAGCAGCAGTAGTATCATTAGTAGTAGTATCAGTAGTAGTAGTAGTAGTAGTATCAGTAATAGTAGTAGTATCAGTAGTAGTAGTAGTAGTATCAGTAGTAGTAGTAGTAGAAATATCAGTAGTAGTAGGAGTAGTATCAGTAGTAGTAGTATCAGTTTTTAAAGAATTTGAAGGAATTTGTAGTAGTAGTAGTAGTAGTAGTAGTATCAGTAGTACTAGTAGTAGTAGTAGTAGTAATAGTAGTAGTATCAGTAGTAGTTGTAGTATCAGCAGTAGCATCAGTAGTAGTAGCAGTAGCAGCAATAGTATCATTAGTAGTAGTAGTAGTGGTAGTAGTATCAGTAGTAGTAGTAGTAGTATCAGTAGTAGTAGTATCAGTTGTAGTAGTAGTAGTAGTAGTATCTGTTGTAGTAGTATTAATATCAGTTGTATCAGAAGATTTAGAAGGAATTTGAAAAATTTGAAGAATTTGAAAAATTTGAAGAATTTGAAGTATTTGAAGTATTCGAAAAAATTGAAAAAATCTGAAAAATTTGAAAAAAATTGAAAAATTTGAAAGATTTGAACCATTGGAACCATTTGAACAATTTGAACAATAAGAACGATTACAAGAATTTGAAGGAATTTGAAGGAATAAGAAAAATTTGAAGAATTTGAAGGAATTTGCATTAATTTCAATGGGAGCAAAAAACGCACAAAAAGTACAAATACTTTAAAAAGTATAAAAGGTACCATAACCATGAGATATAGCAGTAATGTCGAGAACGAGCCGAACGTTTCGGTACGAAAATCGTTGAAATCGGTTGAAGTATGCAGGAGTAGTTAGACGCACAAAAACGTACGGAATAATAATAATAATAATAATAACTAGAAAAAGCTGTTCTTACGCAACAGCGAGTGAGAATGCTAATCTGCAGAATGATTTGAGGAGAAGATGCAGAAGATCAATTACCTGACAACAGCCAGATGTATGTCTCGTTCCGCCTAGCTACACTCACATACATCTGGGACACCGCCGATAGACAATGATTTCTCCAACCAATTTTATGGTCTGGCCAATCAGGACGCAGGGCTGTAGTTTCATATATGTGACGTAGTGGAGACGCGACCATGACGTGAGACTGTTTTGATAGCAATGGCGGCTCGTCGAGGAAGCAAGCGTTAGCATTAATGCTGCTATTTCTTCCGTGTTGTCCAATCTACCTAATATTGTTTCATTAAAAGAACATCAGAGAACGCCTCTGAAGGCTTTTGTTGGTGGAAACGATGTTTTCGCCCTTCTCCCGACCGGATTTGGCAAGTTTTGTTTTCCGGGCCCAGCGGACGTGCAGACGCGGACGCGCCCCGGAGCGGTTAGCGGTTAGCGCTAACTATGTTAGGAGGCCTTTAGTCCTCAACACGGTCGGCCCGGAATCGACTCCGACCCGCGGCGCTTTGCCGCCTGTCTTCCCCCCTGTTGCTGTCAGCTCACTGTCAATAAAACGCGTGCCACTAGAGCCGCAAACACATTATTATTATTTTTTTATTTTTTTTCCTGCGTCGCTATCATTAGCGTCACGGGTTAGCTTCGGTGTGAGTGGTTGAAATAGCACGTCAATAAAGATGACAGACAAGTGGCTTATCCAATCATATGCAAGAATTTTTGATAAGGCCCAGCCTTCTGTAAATGCAATTCCTATGGCGGAGTCCCAGATGTATGTGAGTGGAGCTAGGCGGAGCGACATGCAGCTGGCTGTTGTCAGGTTAGAAGATCAATGCAGAAGAGAAAAAATAGCTAAAAAACATTGAAGAATTAGAAAAATTTGAAGAATTTGAAGAATTTGAAGTAATTTGTAGTAGTAGTAGTAGTAGTAGTAGTAGAAGTACTATCAGTAGTAGTAGTAGGATCAGTAGTATCAGTAGTAGTAGTAGTAGTATCAGTAGTAGCAGTAGTAGTAGTAGTATCAGTAGTAGTATCAGTTTTTAAGGAATTTGAAGGAATTTGAGGAATTTGAAGGAATTTGTAGTAGTAGTAGTAGTAGTAGTATCAGTAGTACTAGTAGTAGTAGTTGTTGTATTATTAGTAGCAATAGTAGTAGTGTCAGTAGTAGTAGTAGTAGTAGTGTCAGTAATAGTAGTAGTATCAGTAGTAGTAGTAGTATCAGTTTTTAAAGAATTTGAAGGAATTTGTAGTAGTAGTATCAGTAGTATCAGTAGTACTAGTTGTATTAGTAGTAGTAGTAGTAGTAGTATCAGTAGTAGTAGTAGTAGTAGTAGTAGTATCAGTAGTAGTGGTAGTATCAGTTTTTAAAGAATTTGAAGGAATTTGTAGTAGTAGTAGTAGTATTAGTAGTAGTATCAGTAGTACTAGTAGTGGTAGTAGTTGTATTAGTAGTAGTAATAGTAATAGTAGCAGTAGTAGTAGTTGTAGTATCAGTAGTAGTAGTATCAGTAACAGCAGTAGTATCATTAGTAGTAGTAGTAGTAGTAGTATCAGTAGTAGTAGTAGTATCAGTAGTAGTAGTAGTAGTAGTATCAGTATTAGTAGTAGAAGTATCAGTAGGAGTAGTATCAGTAGTAGTAGTAGTATCAGTTTTTAAAGAATTTGAAGGAATTTGAAGAATTTAAAGGAATTTGTAGTAGTAGTAGTATCAGTAGTACTAGTAGTAGTAGTAGTAGTAGTAGTAATAGTAGTAGTATCAGTAGTAGTTGTTGTAGTATCAACAGTAGCATCAGTAGTAGTAGCAGTAGCAGCAATAGGATCATTAGTAGTAGTAGTAGTGGTAGTAGTATCAGTAGTAGTAGTAGTAGTATCAGTTGTAGTAGTAGTAGTAGTAGAAGTAGTAGTAGTAGGAGTAGTATCTGTTGTAGTAGTATTATTAATATCAGTTGTATCAGAAGAACTAGAAGAACTAGAAGGAATTTGAAGAATTTGAAGTATTTGAAGTATTCGAAAAAATTTAAAAAATCTGAAAAATTTGAAAGATTTGAACCATTTGAACAATTTGAACATTAAGAACGATTACAAGAATTTGAAGGAATTTGAAGGAATATGAAAAATTTGAAGAATTTGAAGGAATTTGCATTCATTTCAATGGGAACAAAAAACGCACAAAAAGTACAAATACTTCAAAAAGTATAAAAGGTACCATACTCATGAGAAATAGCAGTAATGTCGAGAACGAGCCGGACGTTTTGGTACGAAAATCGTTGAAATCGGTTGAAGTATGCAGGAGTAGTTAGACGCACAAAAACGTACGGAATAATAATAATAATAATAACTAGAAAAAGCTGTTCCTACGCAACAGCGAGTGAGAATGCTAATCTGCAGAATGATTTGAGAAGATGCAGAAGATCCATGCAGAAGAGAAAAAATAGCTGAAAAATATTAAAGAATTTGAAAAATTTGAAGAATTTGAACAATTTGAAGTAATTTGTAGTAGTAGTAGTAGTAGTATCAGTAGTAGTAGTAGTAGTAGTATCAGTAGTATCAGTAGTAGCAGTAGTAGTAGTAGTAGTATCAGTAGTAGTAGTAGTAGTAGCAGTAGTAGCAGTAGTAGTAGTAGTATCAGTAGTAGTAGTAGTAGTTTTTAAAGAATTTGAAGGAATTTGAAGGTATTTGAAGAATTTGAAGGAATTTGTAGTAGTAGTAGTAGTAGTATCAGTAGTACTACTAGTAGTAGTAGTTGTATTATTAGTAGTAATAGTAGTAGTATCAGTAGTATTAGTAGTAATATCAGTAGTAGTAGCAGTATCAGTTTTTAAAGAATTTGAAGGAATTTGTAGTAGTAGTAGTAGTAGTAGTATCAGTAGTACTAGTAGTAGTAGTAGTTGTATTAGTAGTAGTAATAGTAGTAGTAGTAGTATCAGTAGTAGTAGTAGCAGCAGTAGTATCAGTAGTAGTAGTAGTATCAGTAGTAGTAGTAGTATCAGTAGTAGTAGTAGTAGTAGTAGTATCAGTAGTAGTAGTAGAAGTATCAGTAGTAGTAGGAGTAGTATCAGTAGTAGTAGTAGTATCAGTTTTTAAAGAATTTGAAGGAATTTGCAGAATTTAAAGGAATTTGTAGTAGTAGTAGTAGTAGTAGTATCAGTAGTACTAGTAGTAGTAGTAGTAATAGTAGTAGTATCAGTAGTACTAGTAGTAGTAGTAGTAATAGTAGTAGTATCAGTAGTAGTTGTAGTACCAGCAGTAGCATCAGTAGTAGTAGCAGTAGCAGCAGTAGTATCATTAGTAGTAGTAGTAGTGGTAGTACTATCAGTAGTAGTAGTAGTAGTATCAGTTGTAGTAGTATCAGTTGTAGTAGCAGTAGTAGTAGGAGTAGTATCTGTTGTAGTTGTAGTATTAATATCAGTTGTATCAGGAGAATTAGAAGGAATTTGAAAAATTTGAAGAATTTGACAAATTTGAAGAATTTGAAGTATTTGAAAAATTTGAAAAAATTTGAAAAATATGAAAAAATTTGAAAAATCTGAAAGATTTGAACCATTTGAACCATTTGAACAATTTGAACAATAAGAATGATTAAAAGAATTTGAAGGAATTTGAAGGAATATCAAAAATTTGAAGAATTTGAAGGAATTTGCATTCATTTCAATGGGAAAAAAGTACGCACAAAAGTACAAATATTTTAAAAAGTATTAAAGTTAGAATAATGATGAGATATAGCAGGAATGTCGGGAAGGAGCTGAACGTTTTGACACCAAAATTGTTGAAATCGGTTGAAGTATGTGGGAGTAGTTACATGCCGACGGAATAATAATAATAATAATAATAACTAGAAAAAGCTGTTCCTACGCAACAGCGAGTGAGAATGCTAATCTGCAGAATGATTTGAGAAGATGCAGAAGATCCATGCAGAAGAGAAAAAATAGCTGAAAAATATTAAAGAATTTGAAAAATTTGAAGAATTTGAACAATTTGAAGTAATTTGTAGTAGTAGTAGTAGTAGTATCAGTAGTAGTAGTAGTAGTAGTATCAGTAGTATCAGTAGTAGCAGTAGTAGTAGTAGTAGTATCAGTAGTAGTAGTAGTAGTAGCAGTAGTAGCAGTAGTAGTAGTAGTATCAGTAGTAGTAGTAGTAGTTTTTAAAGAATTTGAAGGAATTTGAAGGTATTTGAAGAATTTGAAGGAATTTGTAGTAGTAGTAGTAGTAGTATCAGTAGTACTACTAGTAGTAGTAGTTGTATTATTAGTAGTAATAGTAGTAGTATCAGTAGTATTAGTAGTAATATCAGTAGTAGTAGCAGTATCAGTTTTTAAAGAATTTGAAGGAATTTGTAGTAGTAGTAGTAGTAGTAGTAGTATCAGTAGTACTAGTAGTAGTAGTAGTTGTATTAGTAGTAGTAATAGTAGTAGTAGTAGTATCAGTAGTAGTAGTAGCAGCAGTAGTATCAGTAGTAGTAGTAGTATCAGTAGTAGTAGTAGTATCAGTAGTAGTAGTAGTAGTAGTAGTATCAGTAGTAGTAGTAGAAGTATCATTAGTAGTAGGAGTAGTATCAGTAGTAGTAGTAGTATCAGTTTTTAAAGAATTTGAAGGAATTTGCAGAATTTAAAGGAATTTGTAGTAGTAGTAGTAGTAGTAGTATCAGTAGTACTACTAGTAGTAGTAGTAATAGTAGTAGTATCAGTAGTACTAGTAGTAGTAGTAGTAATAGTAGTAGTATCAGTAGTAGTTGTAGTACCAGCAGTAGCATCAGTAGTAGTAGCAGTAGCAGCAGTAGTATCATTAGTAGTAGTAGTAGTGGTAGTACTATCAGTAGTAGTAGTAGTAGTATCAGTTGTAGTAGTATCAGTTGTAGTAGCAGTAGTAGTAGGAGTAGTATCTGTTGTAGTTGTAGTATTAATATCAGTTGTATCAGGAGAATTAGAAGGAATTTGAAAAATTTGAAGAATTTGACAAATTTGAAGAATTTGAAGTATTTGAAAAATTTGAAAAAATTTGAAAAATATGAAAAAATTTGAAAAATCTGAAAGATTTGAACCATTTGAACCATTTGAACAATTTGAACAATAAGAATGATTAAAAGAATTTGAAGGAATTTGAAGGAATATCAAAAATTTGAAGAATTTGAAGGAATTTGCATTCATTTCAATGGGAAAAAAGTACGCACAAAAGTACAAATATTTTAAAAAGTATTAAAGTTAGAATAATGATGAGATATAGCAGGAATGTCGGGAAGGAGCTGAACGTTTTGACACCAAAATTGTTGAAATCGGTTGAAGTATGTGGGAGTAGTTACACGCCGACGGAATAATAATAATAATAATAATAATAATAATAATAATAATAATAAAGAAAAACAGGAAAACAATAAGTGAGAATGCTGTATAGCATTCTCACTGATAACTAGAAAAAGCTGTTCCTACGCAACAGCGAGTGAGAATGCTAATCTGCAGAATGATTTGAGGAAAAGATGCAGAAGATCCATGCAGAAGAGAAAAAATAGCTGAAAAATATTAAAGAATTTGAAAAATTTGAAGAATTTGAACAATTTGAAGTAATTTGTAGTAGTAGTAGTAGTAGTAGTATCAGTAGTAGTAGTAGTAGTATCAGTAGTATCAATAGTAGCAGTAGTAGTAGTATCAGTAGTAGTAGTAGTAGTTTTTAAAGAATTTGAAGGAATTTGAAGGTATTTGAAGAATTTGAAGGAATTTGTAGTAGTAGTAGTAGTAGTATCAGTAGTACTAGTAGTAGTAGTAGTTGTATTATTAGTAGTAATAGTAGTAGTATCAGTAGTATTAGTAGTAATATCAGTAGTAGTAGCAGTATCAGTTTTTAAAGAATTTGAAGGAATTTGAAGGAATTTGTAGTAGTAGTAGTAGTAGTAGTATCAGTAGTACTAGTAGTAGTAGTAGTTGTATTAGTAGTAGTAATAGTAGTAGTATCAGTAGTAGTAATAGTAGTATCAGTAGTAGTAGCAGTAGCAGCAGTAGTATCATTAGTAGTAGTAGTATCAGTAGTAGTAGTAGTATCAGTAGTAGTAGTAGTAGTAGTAGTAGTAGTATCAGTAGTAGTAGTAGAAGTATCAGTAGTAGTAGGAGTAGTATCAGTAGTAGTAGTAGTATCAGTTTTTAAAGAATTTGAAGGAATTTGCAGAATTTAAAGGAATTTGTAGTAGTAGTAGTAGTAGTAGTAGTAGTGGTAGTAGTAGTAGTATCAGTAGTACTAGTAGTAGTAGTAGTAGTAATAGTAGTAGTATCAGTAGTAGTTGTAGCATCAGCAGTAGCATCAGTAGTAGTAGCAGTAGCAGCAGTAGTATCATTAGTAGTAGTAGTAGTGGTAGTAGTATCAGTAGTAGTAGTAGTAGTATCAGTAGTAGTAGTATCAGTTGTAGTAGTAGTAGTAGTAGTAAGAGTAGTATCTGTTGTAGTTGTAGTATTAATATCAGTTGTATCAGAAGAATTAGAAGGAATTTGAAAAATTTGAAGAATTTGAAAAATTTGAAGAATTTGAAGTATTTGAAGTATTTGAAAAATTTGAAAAAATTTGAAAAATATGAAAAAATTTGAAAAATCTGAAAGATTTGAACCATTTGAACAATTTGAACAATAAGAATGATTAAAAGAATTTGAAGGAATTTGAAGGAATATGAAAAATTTGAAGAATTTGAAGGGATTTGCATTCATTTCAATGGGAAAAAAGTACGCACAAAAAGTACAAATATTTTAAAAAGTATTAAAGTTAGAATAATGATGAGATATAGCAGGAATGTCGGGAAGGAGCTGAACGTTTTGACACCAAAATTGTTGAAATCGGTTGAAGTATGTGGGAGTAGTTACACGCCGACGGAATAATAATAATAATAATAATAATAACTAGAAAAAGCTGTTCCTACGCAACAGCAAGTGAGAATGCTAATCTGCAAAATGATTTGAGGAGAAGATGCAGAAGATCCATGCCGAAGAAAACAAATAGCTGAAAAACATTGAAGAATTTAAAAAAATTGAAAAATTTGAACAATTTGAAGTAATTTGTAGTAGTAGTAGTATCAGTAGTAGTAGTATTAGTTTTTAAAGAATTTGAAGGAATTTGAAGGTATTTGTAGTAGTAGTAGTAGTATCAGTAGTACTAGTAGTAGTAGTATCAGTAGTACTAGTAGTAGTAGTATCAGTAGTAGTAGTAGTAGTAGTATCAGTAGTATCAGTAGTAGTAGTATTAGTTTTTAAAGAATTTGAAGGAATTTGAAGGTATTTGAAGAATTTGAAGGAATTTGTAGTAGTAGTAGTATCAGTAGTAGTAGTAGTAGTAGTAGTTGTATTATTAGTAGTAATAGTAGTAGTATCAGTAGTAGTAGTAGTAATATCACTAGTAGTAGTAGTAGTATCAGTTTTTAAAGAATTTGAAGGAATTTGAAGGAACTTGTAGTAGTAGTAGTAGTAGTAGTATCAGTAGTACTAGTAGTAGTAGTAGTTGTAATAGTAGTAGTATCAGTAGTAGTAGTAGTAGTATCAGTAGTAGTAGTAGTATCAGTTTTTAAAGAATTTGAAGGAATTTGTAGTAGTAGTAGTAGTAGTAGTATCAGTAGTACTAGTAGTAGTAGTTGTATTAGTAGTAGTAATAGTAGTAGCAGTAGTAGTTGTTGTAGTAGCAGTAGCAGCAGTAGTATCATTAGTAGTATCATTAGTAGTAGTAGTAGTATCAGTAGTAGTAGTAGTAGTATCAGTAGTAGTAGTATTATCAGTAGTATCAGTAGTAGTAGTAGAAGTATCAGTAGTAGTAGGAGTAGTATCAGTAGTAGTAGTAGTATCAGTTTTTAAAGAATTTGAAGGAATTTGAAGAATTTGAAGGAATTTGTAGTAGTAGTAGTAGTAGTATCAGTAGTAGTAGTAGTAGTAGTAGTAGTAGTAGTAGTATCAGTAGTAGTAGTAGTATCAGTAGTAGTTGTTGTAGTATCAGCAGTAGCATCAGTAGTAGAAGCAGTAGTGGCATTAGTAGTAGTAGTAGTGGTAGTAGTATCAGTAGTAGTAGTAGTAGTAGTATCAGTAGTAGTAGTATCAGTAGCAGTAGTAGTAGTATTAATATCAGTTGTATCAGAAGAATTAGAAGGAATTTGAAAAATTTGAAGAATTTGAAAAATTTGAAGAATTTGAAGTATTTGAAATATTTGAAAAATTTGAAAAAAATTGAAAATTTGAAAAAATTTGAAAAATCTGAAAGATTTGAACCATTTGAACCGTTTGAACAATTTGAATAAGAATGATTACAAGAATTTGAAGGAATTTGAAGGAATATGAAAAATTTGAAGAATTTGAAGGATTTTGCATTGATTTCAATGGGAGCAACCAAAAATGCACAAAAAGTGAAATATTTTAAAAAGTATAAAAGTTAGCATAACCATGAGATATAGCAGGCATGCCGGGAACGAGCCGAACGTTTTGACACCAAAATTGTTGAAATTGGTTGAAGTATGCGGGAGTAGTTAGACGCCGACGGAATAATAATAATAATAATAAAGAAAAACAGGAAAACAATAAGTGAGAATGCTGTATAGCATTCTCACTGATAATAAAGAAAAACAGGAAAACAATAAGTGAGAATGCTGTATAGCATTCTCACTGATAACTAGAAAAAGCTGTTCCTACGCAACAGCGAGTGAGAATGCTAATCTGCAGAATGATTTGAGAAGATGCAGAAGATCCATGCAGAAGAGAAAAAATAGCTGAAAAATATTAAAGAATTTGAAAAATTTGAAGAATTTGAACAATTTGAAGTAATTTGTAGTAGTAGTAGTAGTAGTATCAGTAGTAGTAGTAGTAGTATCAGTAGTATCAGTAGTAGCAGTAGTAGTAGTAGTATCAGTAGTAGTAGTAGTAGTATCAGTAGTATCAGTAGTATCAGTAGTAGTAGTAGTATCAGTAGTAGCAGTAGTAGTTTTTAAAGAATTTGAAGGAATTTGAAGGTATTTGAAGAATTTGAAGGAATTTGTAGTAGTAGTAGTAGTAGTAGTATCAGTAGTACTAGTAGTAGTAGTAGTTGTATTATTAGTAGTAATAGTAGTAGTATCAGTAGTATTAGTAGTAATATCAGTAGTAGTAGCAGTATCAGTTTTTAAAGAATTTGAAGGAATTTGTAGTAGTAGTAGTAGTAGTATCAGTAGTACTAGTAGTAGTAGTAGTTGTATTAGTAGTAGTAATAGTAGTAGTAGTAGTATCAGTAGTAGTAGTAGCAGCAGTAGTATCATTAGTAGTAGTAGTATCAGTAGTAGTAGTAGTATCAGTAGTAGTAGTAGTAGTAGTAGTATCAGTAGTAGTAGTAGAAGTATCAGTAGTAGTAGGAGTAGTATCAGTAGTAGTAGTAGTATCAGTTTTTAAAGAATTTGAAGGAATTTGCAGAATTTAAAGGAATTTGTAGTAGTAGTAGTAGTAGTAGTAGTATCAGTAGTACTAGTAGTAGTAGTAGTAGTAGTAATAGTAGTAGTATCAGTAGTAGTTGTAGTACCAGCAGTAGCATCAGTAGTAGTAGCAGTAGCAGCAGTAGTATCATTAGTAGTAGTAGTAGTGGTAGTAGTATCAGTAGTAGTAGTAGTAGTATCAGTAGTAGTAGTATCAGTTGTAGTAGTAGTAGTAGTAGGAGTAGTATCTGTTGTAGTTGTAGTATTAATATCAGTTGTATCAGGAGAATTAGAAGGAATTTGAAAAA
This sequence comes from Fundulus diaphanus, assembly GCA_037039145.1. Lineage (NCBI taxonomy): Eukaryota > Metazoa > Chordata > Actinopteri > Cyprinodontiformes > Fundulidae > Fundulus > Fundulus diaphanus. The sequence continues at coordinate 48,661,908 of CM073134.1, forward strand.
TTTGAAGAATTTGACAAATTTGAAGAATTTGAAGTATTTGAAGTATTTGAAAAATTTGAAAAAATTTGAAAAATATGAAAAAATTTGAAAAATCTGAAAGATTTGAACCATTTGAACCATTTGAACAATTTGAACAATAAGAATGATTAAAAGAATTTGAAGGAATTTGAAGGAATATCAAAAATTTGAAGAATTTGAAGGAATTTGCATTCATTTCAATGGGAAAAAAGTACGCACAAAAAGTACAAATATTTTAAAAAGTATTAAAGTTAGAATAATGATGAGATATAGCAGGAATGTCGGGAAGGAGCTGAACGTTTTGACACCAAGATTGTTGAAATCGGTTGAAGTATGTGGGAGTAGTTACACGCCGACGGAATAATAATAATAATAATAATAATAATAATAATAATAATAATAAAGAAAAACAGGAAAACAATAAGTGAGAATGCTGTATAGCATTCTCACTGATAATAATAATAATAATAAAGAAAAACAGGAAAACAATAAGTGAGAATGCTGTATAGCATTCTCACTGATAATAACTAGAAAAAGCTGTTCCTACGCAACAGCGAGTGAGAATGCTAATCTGCAGAATGATTTGAGGAGAAGATTCAGAAGATCCATGCAGAAGAGAAAAAATAGCTGAAAAACATTGAAGAATTTGAAAAATTTGAAGAATTTGAACAATTTGAAGTCATTTGTAGTAGTAGTAGTAGTAGTAGTAGTATCAGTTGTAGTAGTATCAGTAGTATCAGTAGTAGCAGTAGTAGTAGTAGTAGTAGTAGTAGTAGTAGTATCAGTAGTAGTAGTATTAGTTTTTAAAGAATTTGAAGGAATTTGAAGAATTTGAAGGAATTTGTAGTAGTAGTAGTAGTAGTATCAGTAGTACTAGTAGTACTAATAGTTGTATTATTAGTAGTAATAGTAGTAGTATCAGTAATAGTAGTAGTATCAGTAGTAGTAGTAGTATCAGTTTTTAAAGAATTTGAAGGAATTTGAAGGAATTTGTAGTAGTAGTAGTAGGATCAGTAGTACTAGTAGTAGTGGTATTATTAGTAGTAATAGTAGTAGTATCAGTAGTAGTAGTAGTAGTATCAGTAGTAGTAGTAGTATCAGTTTTTAAAGAATTTGAAGGAATTTAAAGGAATTTGTAGTAGTAGTAGTAGTAGTAGTAGTATCAGTAGTACTAGTAGTAGTAGTAGTAGTATCAGTAGTACTAGTAGTAGTAGTAGTTGTATTAGTAGTAGTAATAGTAGTAGTATCAGTAGTAGTTGTTGTAGTATCAGCAGTAGCATCAGTAGTAGTAGCAGTAGCAGCAGTAGTATCATAAGTAGTAGTAGTAGTGGTAGTAGTATCAGTAGTAGTAGTAGTAGTATCAGTAGTAGTAGTATCAGTTGTAGTAGTAGTAGTAGTAGTAGGAGTAGTAGTAGTATCAGTTGTAGTAGTAGTAGTAGGAGGAGGAGTAGTATCTGTTGTAGTTGTAGTATTAATATCAGTTGTATCAGAAGAATTAGAAGGAATTTGAAAAATATGAAGAATTTGAAGTATTTGAAGTATTTGAAAAATTTGAAAAAATTTGAAAAATTTGAAAAAAATTGAAAAATCTGAAAAATTTGAACCATTTGAACCATTTGAACAATTTGAACAATAAGAATGATTACAAGAATTTGAAGGAATTTGAAGGAATATGAAAAATTTGAAGAATTTGAAGGAATTTGCATTCATTTCAATGGGAGAAAAGTACGCACAAAAAGTACAAATATTTTAAAAAGTATTAAAGTTAGAATAATGATGAGATATAGCAGGAATGTCGGGAAGGAGCTGAATGTTTTGACACCAAAATTGTTGAAATCGGTTGAAGTATGTGGGAGTAGTTACACGCCGACGGAATAATAATAATAACTAGAAAAAGCTGTTCCTACGCAACAGCGAGTGAGAATGCTAATCTGCAGAATGATTTGAGGAGAAGATGCAGAAGATCCATGCAGAAGAGAAAAAATAGCTGAAAAATATTAAAGAATTTGAAAAATTTGAACAATTTGAACAATTTGAAGTAATTTGTAGTAGTAGTAGTAGTAGTAGTATCAGTAGTAGTAGTATCAGTAGTAGCAGTAGTAGTAGTAGTATCAGTAGTAGCAGTAGTAGTAGTTGTAGTAGTAGTAGCAGTAGTAGTAGTAGTATCAGTTTTTAAAGAATTTGAAGGAATTTGAAGAATTTGAAGGAATTTGTAGTAGTAGTATCAGTAGTACTAGTAGTAGTAGTAGTTGTATTATTAGTGGTAATAGTAGTAGTATCAGTAGTATTAGTAGTAATATCAGTAGTAGTAGCAGTATCAGTTTTTAAAGAATTTGAAGAAATTTGAAGGAATTTGTAGTAGTAGTAGTAGTAGTAGTATCAGTAGTAATAGTAGTAGTAGTAGTTGTATTAGTAGTAGTAATAGTAGTATCAGTAGTAGTAGTAGTAGTAGCAGTAGTAGTAGCAGTAGCAGCAGTAGTATCATTAGTAGTAGTAGTATCAGTAGTAGTAGTATCAGTAGTAGTAGTAGTAGTAGTAGTAGTAGTAGTATCAGTAGTAGTAGTAGAAGTATCAGTAGTAGTAGAAGTAGTATCAGTAGTAGTAGTAGTATCAGTTTTTAAAGAATTTGAAGGAATTTGCAGAATTTAAAGGAATTTGTAGAAGTAGTAGTAGTAGTAGTATCAGTAGTACTAGTAGTAGTAGTAGTAGTAGTAATATTATTAGTATCAGTAGTAGTTTTAGTATCAGCAGTAGCATCAGTAGTAGTAGCAGTAGCAGCAGTAGTATCATTAGTAGTAGTGGTAGTAGTATCAGTAGTAGTGGTAGTAGTATCAGTAGTAGTAGTAGTAGTATCAGTAGTAGTAGTATCAGTTGTAGTAGTAGGAGTAGGAGTAGTATCTGTTGTAGTTGTAGTATTAATATCAGTTGTATCAGAAGAATTAGAAGGAATTTGAAAAATTTGAAGAATTTGAAAAATTTGAAGAATTTGAAAAATTTGAAGAATTTGAAGTATTTGAAAAATTTGAAAAAATTTGAAAAATATGAAAAAAATTGAAAAATCTGAATGATTTGCACCATTTGAACCATTTGAACAATTTGAACAATAAGAATGATTACAAGAATTTGAAGGAATTTGAAGGAATATGAAAAATTTGAAGAATTTGAAGGAATTTGCATTCATTTCAATGGGAGAAAAGTACGCACAAAAAGTACAAATATTTTAAAAAGTATTAAAGTTAGAATAATGATGAGATATAGCAGGAATGTCGGGAAGGAGCTGAACGTTTTGACACCAAAATTGTTGAAATCGGTTGAAGTATGTGGGAGTAGTTACACGCCGACGGAATAATAATAATAATAATAATAATAATAATAATAATAATAATAAAGAAAAACAGGAAAACAATAAGTGAGAATGCTGTATAGCATTCTCACTGATAATAACTAGAAAAAGCTGTTCCTACGCAACAGCGAGTGAGAATGCTAATCTGCAGAATGATTTGAGAAGATGCAGAAGATCCATGCAGAAGAGAAAAAATAGCTGAAAAATTTTAAAGAATTTGAAAAATTTGAAGAATTTGAAGTAATTTGTAGTAGTAGTAGTAGTAGTAGTATCAGTAGTAGTAGTAGTAGTATCAGTAGTAGCAGTAGTAGTAGTAGTATCAGTAGTAGTAGTAGTAGTATCAGTAGTAGCAGTAGTAGTAGTAGTATCAGTAGTAGTAGTAGTAGTTTTTAAAGAATTTGAAGGAATTTGAAGGTATTTGAAGAATTTGAAGGAATTTGTAGAGTAGTAGTAGTAGTATCAGTAGTACTAGTAGTAGTAGTAGTTGTATTATTAGTAGTAATAGTAGTAGTATCAGTAGTTTTAGTAGTAATATCAGTAGTAGTAGCAGTATCAGTTTTTAAAGAATTTGAAGGAATTTGAAGGAATTTGTAGTAGTAGTAGTAGTAGTAGTATCAGTAGTACTAGTAGTAGTAGTAGTTGTATTAGTAGTAGTAATAGTAGTAGTATCAGTAGTAGTAGTAGCAGCAGTAGTATCATTAGTAGTAGTAGTATCAGTAGTAGTAGTAGTATCAGTAGTAGTAGTAGTAGTATCAGTAGTAGTAGTAGAAGTATCAGTAGTAGTAGGAGTAGTATCAGTAGTAGTAGTAGTAGTATCAGTTTTTAAAGAATTTGAAGGAATTTGTAGAATTTAAAGGAATTTGTAGTAGTAGTAGTAGTAGTAGTTGTAGTAGTAGTATCAGTAGTACTAGTAGTAGTAGTAGTAGTAGTAGTAGTAATAGTAGTAGTATCAGTAGTAGTTGTAGTACCAGCAGTAGCATCAGTAGTAGTAGCAGTAGCAGCAGTAGTATCATTATTGTATTATTAGTAGTAATAGTAGTAGTATCAGTAGTTTTAGTAGTAATATCAGTAGTAGTAGCAGTATCAGTTTTTAAAGAATTTGAAGGAATTTGAAGGAATTTGTAGTAGTAGTAGTAGTAGTAGTATCAGTAGTACTAGTAGTAGTAGTAGTTGTATTAGTAGTATTAATAGTAGTAGTATCAGTAGTAGTAGTAGCAGCAGTAGTATAATTAGTAGTAGTAGTATCAGTAGTAGTAGTAGTATCAGTAGTAGTAGTAGTAGTATCAGTAGTAGTAGTAGAAGTATCAGTAGTAGTAGGAGTAGTATCAGTAGTAGGAGTAGTATCAGTTTTTAAAGAATTTGAAGGAATTTGTAGAATTTAAAGGAATTTGTAGTAGTAGTAGTAGTAGTAGTAGTATCAGTAGTAGTAGTAGTAGTAGTAGTAGTAGTAGTAATAGTAGTAGTATCAGTAGTAGTTGTAGTACCAGCAGTAGCATCAGTAGTAGTAGCAGTAGCAGCAGTAGTATCATTAGTAGTAGTAGTAGTGGTAGTAGTATCGGTAGTAGTAGTATCAGTAGTAGTAGTATCAGTTGTAGTAGTATCAGTTGTAGTAGTAGGAGTAGTAGGAGTAGTATCTGTTGTAGTTGTAGTATTAATATCAGTTGTATCAGGAGAATTAGAAGGAATTTGAAAAATTTGAAGAATTTGACAAATTTGAAGAATTTGAAGTATTTGAAGTATTTGAAAAATTTGAAAAAATTTGAAAAATATGAAAAAATTTGAAAAATGTGAAAGATTTGAACCATTTGAACCATTTGAACAATTTGAACAATAAGAATGATTAAAAGAATTTGAAGGAATTTGAAGGAATATCAAAAATTTGAAGAATTTGAAGGAATTTGCATTCATTTCAATGGGAAAAAAGTACGCACAAAAGTACAAATATTTTAAAAAGTATTAAAGTTAGAATAATGATGAGATATAGCAGGAATGTCGGGAAGGAGCTGAACGTTTTGACACCAAAATTGTTGAAATCGGTTGAAGTATGTGGGAGTAGTTACACGCCGACGGAATAATAATAATAACTAGAAAAAGCTGTTCCTACGCAACAGCGAGTGAGAATGCTAATCTGCAGAATGATTTGAGAAGATGCAGAAGATCCATGCAGAAGAGAAAAAATAGCTGAAAAATATTAAAGAATTTGAAAAATTTGAAGAATTTGAACAATTTGAAGTAATTTGTAGTAGTAGTAGTAGTAGTATCAGTAGTAGTAGTAGTAGTAGTATCAGTAGTATCAGTAGTAGCAGTAGTAGTAGTAGTAGTATCAGTAGTAGTAGTAGTAGTAGCAGTAGTAGCAGTAGTAGTAGTAGTATCAGTAGTAGTAGTAGTAGTTTTTAAAGAATTTGAAGGAATTTGAAGGTATTTGAAGAATTTGAAGGAATTTGTAGTAGTAGTAGTAGTAGTATCAGTAGTACTACTAGTAGTAGTAGTTGTATTATTAGTAGTAATAGTAGTAGTATCAGTAGTATTAGTAGTAATATCAGTAGTAGTAGCAGTATCAGTTTTTAAAGAATTTGAAGGAATTTGTAGTAGTAGTAGTAGTAGTAGTATCAGTAGTACTAGTAGTAGTAGTAGTTGTATTAGTAGTAGTAATAGTAGTAGTAGTAGTATCAGTAGTAGTAGTAGCAGCAGTAGTATCAGTAGTAGTAGTAGTATCAGTAGTAGTAGTAGTATCAGTAGTAGTAGTAGTAGTAGTAGTATCAGTAGTAGTAGTAGAAGTATCAGTAGTAGTAGGAGTAGTATCAGTAGTAGTAGTAGTATCAGTTTTTAAAGAATTTGAAGGAATTTGCAGAATTTAAAGGAATTTGTAGTAGTAGTAGTAGTAGTAGTATCAGTAGTACTAGTAGTAGTAGTAGTAATAGTAGTAGTATCAGTAGTACTAGTAGTAGTAGTAGTAATAGTAGTAGTATCAGTAGTAGTTGTAGTACCAGCAGTAGCATCAGTAGTAGTAGCAGTAGCAGCAGTAGTATCATTAGTAGTAGTAGTAGTGGTAGTACTATCAGTAGTAGTAGTAGTAGTATCAGTTGTAGTAGTATCAGTTGTAGTAGCAGTAGTAGTAGGAGTAGTATCTGTTGTAGTTGTAGTATTAATATCAGTTGTATCAGGAGAATTAGAAGGAATTTGAAAAATTTGAAGAATTTGACAAATTTGAAGAATTTGAAGTATTTGAAAAATTTGAAAAAATTTGAAAAATATGAAAAAATTTGAAAAATCTGAAAGATTTGAACCATTTGAACCATTTGAACAATTTGAACAATAAGAATGATTAAAAGAATTTGAAGGAATTTGAAGGAATATCAAAAATTTGAAGAATTTGAAGGAATTTGCATTCATTTCAATGGGAAAAAAGTACGCACAAAAGTACAAATATTTTAAAAAGTATTAAAGTTAGAATAATGATGAGATATAGCAGGAATGTCGGGAAGGAGCTGAACGTTTTGACACCAAAATTGTTGAAATCGGTTGAAGTATGTGGGAGTAGTTACATGCCGACGGAATAATAATAATAACTAGAAAAAGCTGTTCCTACGCAACAGCGAGTGAGAATGCTAATCTGCAGAATGATTTGAGAAGATGCAGAAGATCCATGCAGAAGAGAAAAAATAGCTGAAAAATATTAAAGAATTTGAAAAATTTGAAGAATTTGAACAATTTGAAGTAATTTGTAGTAGTAGTAGTAGTAGTATCAGTAGTAGTAGTAGTAGTAGTATCAGTAGTATCAGTAGTAGCAGTAGTAGTAGTAGTAGTATCAGTAGTAGTAGTAGTAGTAGCAGTAGTAGCAGTAGTAGTAGTAGTATCAGTAGTAGTAGTAGTAGTTTTTAAAGAATTTGAAGGAATTTGAAGGTATTTGAAGAATTTGAAGGAATTTGTAGTAGTAGTAGTAGTAGTATCAGTAGTACTACTAGTAGTAGTAGTTGTATTATTAGTAGTAATAGTAGTAGTATCAGTAGTATTAGTAGTAATATCAGTAGTAGTAGCAGTATCAGTTTTTAAAGAATTTGAAGGAATTTGTAGTAGTAGTAGTAGTAGTAGTATCAGTAGTACTAGTAGTAGTAGTAGTTGTATTAGTAGTAGTAATAGTAGTAGTAGTAGTATCAGTAGTAGTAGTAGCAGCAGTAGTATCAGTAGTAGTAGTAGTATCAGTAGTAGTAGTAGTATCAGTAGTAGTAGTAGTAGTAGTAGTATCAGTAGTAGTAGTAGAAGTATCAGTAGTAGTAGGAGTAGTATCAGTAGTAGTAGTAGTATCAGTTTTTAAAGAATTTGAAGGAATTTGCAGAATTTAAAGGAATTTGTAGTAGTAGTAGTAGTAGTAGTATCAGTAGTACTAGTAGTAGTAGTAGTAATAGTAGTAGTATCAGTAGTACTAGTAGTAGTAGTAGTAATAGTAGTAGTATCAGTAGTAGTTGTAGTACCAGCAGTAGCATCAGTAGTAGTAGCAGTAGCAGCAGTAGTATCATTAGTAGTAGTAGTAGTGGTAGTACTATCAGTAGTAGTAGTAGTAGTATCAGTTGTAGTAGTATCAGTTGTAGTAGCAGTAGTAGTAGGAGTAGTATCTGTTGTAGTTGTAGTATTAATATCAGTTGTATCAGGAGAATTAGAAGGAATTTGAAAAATTTGAAGAATTTGACAAATTTGAAGAATTTGAAGTATTTGAAAAATTTGAAAAAATTTGAAAAATATGAAAAAATTTGAAAAATCTGAAAGATTTGAACCATTTGAACCATTTGAACAATTTGAACAATAAGAATGATTAAAAGAATTTGAAGGAATTTGAAGGAATATCAAAAATTTGAAGAATTTGAAGGAATTTGCATTCATTTCAATGGGAAAAAAGTACGCACAAAAGTACAAATATTTTAAAAAGTATTAAAGTTAGAATAATGATGAGATATAGCAGGAATGTCGGGAAGGAGCTGAACGTTTTGACACCAAAATTGTTGAAATCGGTTGAAGTATGTGGGAGTAGTTACACGCCGACGGAATAATAATAATAATAATAATAATAACTAGAAAAAGCTGTTCCTACGCAACAGCGAGTGAGAATGCTAATCTGCAGAATGATTTGAGGAGAAGATTCAGAAGATCCATGCAGAAGAGACAAAATAGCTGAAAAACATTGAAGAATTTGAAAAATTTGAAGAATTTGAACAATTTGAAGTCATTTGTAGTAGTAGTAGTAGTAGTAGTAGTAGTATCAGTTGTAGTAGTATCAGTAGTATCAGTAGTAGCAGTAGTAGTAGTAGTAGTAGTAGTAGTAGTAGTAGTATCAGTAGTAGTAGTATTAGTTTTTAAAGAATTTGAAGGAATTTGAAGAATTTGAAGGAATTTGTAGTAGTAGTAGTAGTAGTATCAGTAGTACTAGTAGTACTAATAGTTGTATTATTAGTAGTAATAGTAGTAGTATCAGTAATAGTAGTAGTATCAGTAGTAGTAGTAGTATCAGTTTTTAAAGAATTTGAAGGAATTTGAAGGAATTTGTAGTAGTAGTAGTAGGATCAGTAGTACTAGTAGTAGTGGTATTATTAGTAGTAATAGTAGTAGTATCAGTAGTAGTAGTAGTAGTATCAGTAGTAGTAGTAGTATCAGTTTTTAAAGAATTTGAAGGAATTTAAAGGAATTTGTAGTAGTAGTAGTAGTAGTAGTATCAGTAGTACTAGTAGTAGTAGTAGTAGTAGTATCAGTAGTACTAGTAGTAGTAGTAGTTGTATTAGTAGTAGTAATAGTAGTAGTATCAGTAGTAGTAGTAGTAGTAGTAGTATCAGTAGTAGTAGTATCAGTGTTTAAAGAATTTGAAGGAATTTGTAGTGGTAGTAGTATTAGTAGTAGTATCAGTAGTACTAGTAGTAGTAGTAGTTGTATTAGTAGTAGTAATAGTAGTAGTAGCAGTAGTAGTTGTAGTAGCAGTAGTGGTAGCAGTAGCAGCAATAGTATCATTAGTAGTAGTAGTATTAGTAGTAGTAGTATCAGTAGTAGTAGTAGTAGTAGTATCAGTAGTAGTAGTATAAGTATCAGTAGTATTAGGAGTAGTATCAGTAGTAGTAGTAGTATGAGTTTTTAAAGAATTTGAAGGAATTTGTAGTAGTAGTAGTAGTAGTAGTAGTATCAGTAGTACTAGTAGTAGTAGTAGTAGTAGTAGTATCAGTAGTAGTTGTTGTAGTATCAGCAGTAGCATCAGTAGTAGTAGCAGTAGCAGCAGTAGTATCATTAGTAGTAGTAGTAGTAGTAGTATCAGTAGTAGTAGTAGAAGTATCAGTAGTAGTAGGAGTAGTATCAGTAGTAGTAGTTGTATCAGTTTTTAAAGAATTTGAAGGAATTTGAAGAATTTGAAGGAATTTGTAGTAGTAGTAGTAGTAGTAGTAGTAGTAGTAGTATCAGTAGTACTAGTAGGAGTAGTAGTAGTAGTAATAGTAGTAGTATCAGTAGTAGTTGTTGTAGTATCAGCAGTAGCATCAGTAGTAGTAGCAGTAGCAGCAGTAGTATCATAAGTAGTAGTAGTAGTAGTAGTAGTATCAGTAGTAGTAGTATCAGTTGTAGTAGTAGTAGTAGTAGTAGGAGTAGTAGTAGTATCAGTTGTAGTAGTAGTAGTAGGAGGAGGAGTAGTATCTGTTGTAGTTGTAGTATTAATATCAGTTGTATCAGAAGAATTAGAAGGAATTTGAAAAATATGAAGAATTTGAAGTATTTGAAGTATTTGAAAAATTTGAAAAAATTTGAAAAATTTGAAAAAAATTGAAAAATCTCAAAGATTTGAACCATTTGAACCATTTGAACTATTAGAACAATAAGAATGATTACAAGAATTTGAAGGAATTTGAAGGAATATGAAAAATTTGAAGAATTTGAAGGAATTTGCATTCATTTCAATGGGAAAAAAGTACGCACAAAAAGTACAAATATTTTAAAAAGTATTAAAGTTAGAATAATGATGAGATATAGCAGGAATGTCGGGAAGGAGCTGAACGTTTTGACACCAAAATTGTTGAAATCGGTTGAAGTATGTGGGAGTAGTTACACGCCGACGGAATAATAATAATAATAATAATAATAATAATAATAATAATAATAAAGAAAAACAGGAAAACAATAAGTGAGAATGCTGTATAGCATTCTCACTGATAATAATAATAATAATAATAAAGAAAAACAGGAAAACAATAAGTGAGAATGCTGTATAGCATTCTCACTGATAATAATAATAACTAGAAAAAGCTGTTCCTACGCAACAGCGAGTGAGAATGCTAATCTGCAGAATGATTTGAGGAGAAGATGCAGAAGATCAATGCAGAAGAGAAAAAAATAGCTAAAAAACATTGAAGAATTTGAAAAATTTGAAGAATTTGAAGAATTTGAAGTAATTTGTAGTAGTAGTAGTAGTTGTAGTAGTACTAGAAGTACTATTAGTAGTAGTAGTAGTAGTATCAGTAGTAGTAGTAGTAGTATCAGTAGTATCAGTAGTAGCAGTAGTAGTAGTATCAGTAGTAGTAGTATCAGTTTTTAAAGGATTTGAAGGAATTTGTAGTAGTAGTAGTAGTATCAGTAGTACTAGTAGTAGTAGTAGTTGTATTATTAGTAGTAATAGTAGTAGTATCAGTAGTAGTAGTATCAGTAGTAGTAGTAGTATCAGTTTTTAAAAAAATTGAAGGAATTTGAAGGAATTTGTAGTAGTAGTAGTAGTAGTAGTAGTAGTATCAGTAGTACTAGTAGTAGTAGTTGTTGTATTAGTAGTAGTAATAGTAGTAGTATCAGTAGTAGTAGTAGTAGTATCAGTAGTAGTAGTAGTATCAGTTTTTAAAAAAATTGAAGGAATTTGAAGGAATTTGTAGTAGTAGTAGTAGTATTAGTAGTATCAGTAGTACTAGTAGTAGTAGTAGTTGTTGTATTAGTAGTAGTAATAGTAGTAGTATCAGTAGTAGTAGTAGTAGTATCAGTAGTAGTAGTAGTATCAGTTTTTAAATAATTTGAAGGAAATTGTAGTAGTAGTAGTATTAGTAGTAGTATCAGTAGTACTACTAGTAGTAGTAGTTGTATTAGTAGTAGTAATAGTAGTAGTAGCAGTAGTAGTTGTAGTAGCAGTAGTGGTAGCAGTAGCAGCAATAGTATCATTAGTAGTAGTAGTAGTAGTAGTAGTAGTAGTATCTGTAGTAGTAGTAGTAGTAGTAGTATCATCAGTAGTAGTAGTAGAAGTATCAGTAGTAGTAGGAGTAGTATCAGTAGTAGTAGTAGTATCAGTTTTTAAAAAATTTGGAGGAATTTGAAGAATTTGAAGGAATTTGTAGTAGTAGTAGTAGTAGTAGTAGTAGTATCAGTAGTACTAGTAGTAGTAGTAGTAATAGTAGTAGTATCAGTAGTAGTTGTTGTAGTATCAGCAGTAGCATCAGTAGTAGTAGCAGTAGCAGCAGTAGTATCATTAGTAGTAGTAGTAGTATTATTATCAGTAGTAGTAGTAGTATCAGTAGTAGTAGTAGTAGTAGTAGTATCAGTAGTAGTAGTAGAAGTATCAGTAGTAGTAGTAGTAGTATCAGTAGTACTAGTAGTAGTAGTAGTAGTAGTAGTAATAGTAGTAGTATCAGTAGTAGTTGTTGTAGTATCAGCAGTAGCATCAGTAGTAGTAGCAGTAGCAGCAGTAGTATCATTAGTAGTAGTGGTAGTAGTATCAGTAGTAGTAGTAGTAGTAGTATCAGTAGTAGTAGTATCAGTTGTAGTAGTAGTAGTAGTAGGAGTAGTATCTGTTGTAGTAGTAGTATTAATATCAGTTGTATCAGAAGAATTAGAAAGAATTTGAAAAATTTGAAGAATTTGAAAAATTTGAAGAATTTGAAGTATTTGAAGTATTTGAAAAATTTGAAACAATTTGAAAAATTTGAAAAAATTTGAAAAATCTGAAAGATTTGAACCATTTGAACCATTTGAACAATTTCAACAATAAGAATGATTACAAGAATTTGAAGGAATATAAAAAATTTGAAGAATTTGAAGGAATTTGCATTCATTTCAATGGGAAAAAAGTACGCACAAAAAGTACAAATATTTTAAAAAGTATTAAAGTTAGAATAATGATGAGATATAGCAGGAATGTCGGGAAGGAGCTGAACGTTTTGACACCAAAATTGTTGAAATCGGTTGAAGTATGTGGGAGTAGTTACACGCCGACGGAATAATAATAATAATAATAATAACTAGAAAAAGCTGTTCCTACGCAACAGCGAGTGAGAATGCTAATCTGCAGAATGATTTGAGAAGATGCAGAAGATCCATGCAGAAGAGAAAAAATAGCTGAAAAATATTAAAGAATTTGAAAAATTTGAAGAATTTGAACAATTTGAAGTAATTTGTAGTAGTAGTAGTAGTAGTATCAGTAGTAGTAGTAGTAGTAGTATCAGTAGTATCAGTAGTAGCAGTAGTAGTAGTAGTAGTATCAGTAGTAGTAGTAGTAGTAGCAGTAGTAGCAGTAGTAGTAGTAGTATCAGTAGTAGTAGTAGTAGTTTTTAAAGAATTTGAAGGAATTTGAAGGTATTTGAAGAATTTGAAGGAATTTGTAGTAGTAGTAGTAGTAGTATCAGTAGTACTACTAGTAGTAGTAGTTGTATTATTAGTAGTAATAGTAGTAGTATCAGTAGTATTAGTAGTAATATCAGTAGTAGTAGCAGTATCAGTTTTTAAAGAATTTGAAGGAATTTGTAGTAGTAGTAGTAGTAGTAGTATCAGTAGTACTAGTAGTAGTAGTAGTTGTATTAGTAGTAGTAATAGTAGTAGTAGTAGTATCAGTAGTAGTAGTAGCAGCAGTAGTATCAGTAGTAGTAGTAGTATCAGTAGTAGTAGTAGTATCAGTAGTAGTAGTAGTAGTAGTAGTATCAGTAGTAGTAGTAGAAGTATCAGTAGTAGTAGGAGTAGTATCAGTAGTAGTAGTAGTATCAGTTTTTAAAGAATTTGAAGGAATTTGCAGAATTTAAAGGAATTTGTAGTAGTAGTAGTAGTAGTAGTATCAGTAGTACTAGTAGTAGTAGTAGTAATAGTAGTAGTATCAGTAGTACTAGTAGTAGTAGTAGTAATAGTAGTAGTATCAGTAGTAGTTGTAGTACCAGCAGTAGCATCAGTAGTAGTAGCAGTAGCAGCAGTAGTATCATTAGTAGTAGTAGTAGTGGTAGTACTATCAGTAGTAGTAGTAGTAGTATCAGTTGTAGTAGTATCAGTTGTAGTAGCAGTAGTAGTAGGAGTAGTATCTGTTGTAGTTGTAGTATTAATATCAGTTGTATCAGGAGAATTAGAAGGAATTTGAAAAATTTGAAGAATTTGACAAATTTGAAGAATTTGAAGTATTTGAAAAATTTGAAAAAATTTGAAAAATATGAAAAAATTTGAAAAATCTGAAAGATTTGAACCATTTGAACCATTTGAACAATTTGAACAATAAGAATGATTAAAAGAATTTGAAGGAATTTGAAGGAATATCAAAAATTTGAAGAATTTGAAGGAATTTGCATTCATTTCAATGGGAAAAAAGTACGCACAAAAGTACAAATATTTTAAAAAGTATTAAAGTTAGAATAATGATGAGATATAGCAGGAATGTCGGGAAGGAGCTGAACGTTTTGACACCAAAATTGTTGAAATCGGTTGAAGTATGTGGGAGTAGTTACATGCCGACGGAATAATAATAATAATAATAATAATAATAATAATAATAATAATAAAGAAAAACAGGAAAACAATAAGTGAGAATGCTGTATAGCATTCTCACTGATAATAACTAGAAAAAGCTGTTCCTACGCAACAGCGAGTGAGAATGCTAATCTGCAGAATGATTTGAGGAGAAGATGCAGAAGATCCATGCAGAAGAGAAAAAATAGCTGAAAAATATTAAAGAATTTGAAAAATTTGAAGAATTTGAACAATTTGAAGTAATTTGTAGTAGTAGTAGTAGTAGTAGTATCAGTAGTAGTAGTAGTAGTACCAGTAGTATCAGTAGTAGCAGTAGTAGTAGTAGTATCAGTAGTAGTAGTAGTAGTTTTTAAAGAATTTGAAGGAATTTGAAGGTATTGAAGAATTTGAAGGAATTTGTAGTAGTAGTAGTAGTAGTAGTATCAGTAGTACTAGTAGTAGTAGTAGTTGTATTATTAGTAGTAATAGTAGTAGTATCAGTAGTATTAGTAGTAATATCAGTAGTAGTAGCAGTATCAGTTTTTAAAGAATTTGAAGGAATTTGAAGGAATTTGTAGTATTGTAGTAGTAGTAGTAGTAGTAGTAGTAGTAGTATCAGTAGTACTAGTAGTAGTAGTAGTTGTATTAGTAGTAGTAATAGTAGTAGTATCAGTAGTAGTAGTAGTAGTATCAGTAGTAGTAGCAGTAGCAGCAGTAGTATCATTAGTAGTAGTAGTATCAGTAGTAGTAGTAGTATCAGTAGTAGTAGTAGTAGTAGTAGTATCAGTAGTAGTAGTAGAAGTATCAGTAGTAGTAGGAGTAGTATCAGTAGTAGTAGTAGTAGTAGTATCAGTTTTTAAAGAATTTGAAGGAATTTGCAGAATTTAAAGGAATTTGTAGTAGTAGTAGTAGTAGTAGTATCAGTAGTACTAGTAGTAGTAATAGTAGTAGTATCAGTAGTAGTTGTAGTATCAGCAGTAGCATCAGTAGTAGTAGCAGTAGCAGCAGTAGTATCATTAGTAGTAGTAGTAGTGGTAGTAGTATCAGTAGTAGTAGTAGTATCAGTAGTAGTAGTATCAGTTGTAGTAGTAGTAGTAGTAAGAGTAGTATCTGTTGTAGTTGTAGTATTAATATCAGTTGTATCAGAAGAATTAGAAGGAATTTGAAAAATTTGAAGAATTTGAAAAATTTGAAGAATTTGAAGTATTTGAAGTATTTGAAGTATTTGAAAAATTTGAAAAAATTTGAAAAATATGAAAAAATTTGAAAAATCTGAAAGATTTGAACCATTTGAACAATTTGAACAATAAGAATGATTAAAAGAATTTGAAGGAATTTGAAGGAATATGATAAATTTGAAGAATTTGAAGGAATTTGCATTCATTTCAATGGGAAAAAAGTACGCACAAAAAGTACAAATATTTTAAAAAGTATTAAAGTTAGAATAATGATGAGATATAGCAGGAATGTCGGGAAGGAGCTGAACGTTTTGACACCAAAATTGTTGAAATCGGTTGAAGTATGTGGGAGTAGTTACACGCCGACGGAATAATAATAATAATAATAATAATAATAATAATAATAATAAAGAAAAACAGGAAAACAATAAGTGAGAATGCTGTATAGCATTCTCACTGATAATAATAATAATAAAGAAAAACAGGAAAACAATAAGTGAGAATGCTGTATAGCATTCTCACTGACTAGAAAAAGCTGTTCCTACGCAACAGCGAGTGAGAATGCTAATCTGCAGAATGATTTGAGGAGAAGATGCAGAAGATCCATGCAGAAGAGAAAAAATAGCTGAAAAATATTAAAGAATTTGAAAAATTTGAAAAATTTGAACAATTTGAAGTAATTTGTAGTAGTAGTAGTAGTAGTAGTACTAGTATCAGTAGTAGTAGTATCAGTAGTAGCAGTAGTAGTAGTAGTATCAGTAGTAGTAGTTGTGGTAGTAGCAGTAGTAGTAGTATCAGTTTTTAAAGAATTTGAAGGAATTTGAAGAATTTGAAGGAATTTGTAGTAGTAGTAGTAGTATCAGTAGTACTAGTAGTAGTAGTAGTTGTATTATTAGTAGTAATAGTAGTAGTATCAGTAGTATTAGTAGTAATATCAGTAGTAGTAGCAGTATCAGTTTTTAAAGAATTTGAAGGAATTTGAAGGAATTTGTAGTAGTAGTAGTAGTAGTAGTATCAGTAGTAATAGTAGTAGTAGTAGTTGTATTAGTAGTAGTAATAGTAGTATCAGTCGTAGTAGTAGTAGTAGTAGCAGTAGTAGTAGCAGTAGCAGCAGTAGTATCATTAGTAGTAGTAGTATCAGTAGTAGTAGTAGTATCAGTAGTAGTAGTAGTAGTAGTAGTATCAGTAGTAGTAGTAGAAGTATCAGTAGTAGTAGGAGTAGTATCAGTAGTAGTAGTAGTAGTATCAGTTTTTAAAGAATTTTAAGGAATTTGCAGAATTTAAAGGAATTTGTAGTAGTAGTAGTAGTAGTAGTATTAGTAGTAGTATCAGTAGTACTAGTAGTAGTAGTAGTAGTAATAGTAGTAGTATCAGTAGTAGTTGTAGTATCAGCAGTAGCATCAGTAGTAGTAGCAGTAGCAGCAGTAGTATCATTAGTAGTAGTGGTAGTAGTATCAGTAGTAGTGGTAGTAGTATCAGTAGTAGTGGTAGTAGTAGTATCAGTACTAGTAGTATCAGTTGTGGTAGTAGTAGTAGGAGTAGTATCTGTTGTAGTTGTAGTATTAATATCAGTTGTATCAGAAGAATTAGAAGGAATTTGAAAAATTTGAAGAATTTGAAAAATTTGAAGAATTTGAAGTATTTGAAAAATTTGAAAAAATTTGAAAAATATGAAAAAAATTGAAAAATCTGAAAAATTTGAACCATTTGAACCATTTGAACAATTTGAACAATAAGAATGATTACAAGAATTTGAAGGAATTTGAAGGAATATGAAAAATTTGAAGAATTTGAAGGAATTTGTATTCATTTCAATGGGAAAAAAGTACGCACAAAAAGTACAAATATTTTAAAAAGTATTAAAGTTAGAATAATGATGAGATATAGCAGGAATGTCGGGAAGGAGCTGAACGTTTTGACACCAAAATTGTTGAAATCGGTTGAAGTATGTGGGAGTAGTTACACGCCGACGGAATAATAATAATAATAATAATAATAACTAGAAAAAGCTGTTCCTACGCAACAGCGAGTGAGAATGCTAATCTGCAGAATGATTTGAGAAGATGCAGAAGATCCATGCAGAAGAGAAAAAATAGCTGAAAAATATTAAAGAATTTGAAAAATTTGAAGAATTTGAACAATTTGAAGTAATTTGTAGTATCAGTAGTAGTAGTAGTAGTATCAGTAGTATCAGTAGTAGCAGTAGTATCAGTAGTAGCAGTAGTAGTATCAGTAGTAGTAGTAGTAGTATCAGTAGTATCAGTAGTAGCAGTAGTAGTAGTAGTATCAGTAGTAGTAGTAGTAGTTTTTAAAGAATTTGAAGGAATTTGAAGGTATTTGAAGAATTTGAAGGAATTTGTAGTAGTAGTAGTAGTATCAGTAGTACTAGTAGTAGTAGTAGTTGTATTATTAGTAGTAATAGTAGTAGTATCAGTATTATTAGTAGTAATATCAGTAGTAGTAGCAGTATCAGTTTTTAAAGAATTTGAAGGAATTTGAAGGAATTTGTAGTAGTAGTAGTAGTAGTAGTATCAGTAGTACTAGTAGTAGTAGTAGTTGTATTAGTAGTAGTAATAGTAGTAGTAGTAGTATCAGTAGTAGTAGTAGCAGCAGTAGTATCAGTAGTAGTAGTATCAGTAGTAGTAGTAGTATCAGTAGTAGTAGTAGTAGTAGTAGTATCAGTAGTAGTAGAAGTATCAGTAGTAGTAGGAGTAGTATCAGTAGTAGTAGTAGTATCAGTTTTTAAAGAATTTGAAGGAATTTGCAGAATTTAAAGGAATTTGTAGTAGTAGTAGTAGTAGTAGTAGTATCAGTAGTACTAGTAGTAGTAGTAGTAGTAGTAATAGTAGTAGTATCAGTAGTAGTTGTAGTACCAGCAGTAGCATCAGTAGTAGTAGCAGTAGCAGCAGTAGTATCATTAGTAGTAGTAGTAGTGGTAGTAGTAGTATCAGTAGTAGTAGTAGTAGTATCAGTAGTAGTAGTATCAGTTGTAGTAGTATCAGTTGTAGTAGTAGTAGTAGTAGGAGTAGTATCTGTTGTAGTTGTAGTATTAATATCAGTTGTATCAGGAGAATTAGAAGGAATTTGAAAAATTTGAAGAATTTGACAAATTTGAAGAATTTGAAGTATTTGAAGTATTTGAAAAATTTGAAAAAATTTGAAAAATATGAAAAAATTTGAAAAATCTGAAAGATTTGAACCATTTGAACCATTTGAACAATTTGAACAATAAGAATGATTAAAAGAATTTGAAGGAATTTGAAGGAATATCAAAAATTTGAAGAATTTGAAGGAATTTGCATTCATTTCAATGGGAAAAAAGTACGCACAAAAAGTACAAATATTTTAAAAAGTATTAAAGTTAGAATAATGATGAGATATAGCAGGAATGTCGGGAAGGAGCTGAACGTTTTGACACCAAAATTGTTGAAATCGGTTGAAGTATGTGGGAGTAGTTACACGCCGACGGAATAATAATAATAATAATAATAATAATAATAACTAGAAAAAGCTGTTCCTACGCAACAGCGAGTGAGAATGCTAATCTGCAGAATGATTTGAGGAGAAGATGCAGAAGATCCATGCAGAAGAGAAAAAATAGCTGAAAAACATTGAAGAATTTGAAAAATTTGAAGAATTTGAACAATTTGAAGTAATTTGTAGTAGTAGTATCAGTAGTAGTAGTAGTATCAGTAGTAGTAGTAGTAGTAGTATCAGTAGTAGTAGTAGTAGTATCAGTAGTAGTAGTAGTATCAGTAGTATCAGTAGTAGCAGTAGTAGTAGTAGTAGTATCAGTAGTAGTAGTATCAGTTTTTAAAGAATTTGAAGGAATTTGAAGAATTTGAAGGAATTTGTAGTAGTAGTAGTAGTAGTAGTAGTAGTAGTATCAGTAGTACTAGTAGTAGTAGTACTTGTATTATTAGTAGTAATAGTAGTAGTATCAGTAGTAATAGTATCAGTTTTTAAAGAATTTGAAGGAATTTGTAGTAGTAGTAGTAGTATCAGTAGTACTAGTAGTAGTAGTAGTTGTATTAGTAGTAGCAATATTAGTAGTATCAGTAGTAGTAGTAGTATCAGTTTTTAAAGAATTTGAAGGAATTTGTAGTAGTAGTAGTAGTAGTAGTAGTAGTAGTAGTTGTTGTTGTTGTATTAGTAGTAGTAATAGTAGTAGTATCAGTAGTAGTAGTAGTATCAGTTTTTAAGGAATTTGAAGGAATTTGAGGAATTTGAAGGAATTTGTAGTAGTAGTAGTAGTAGTATCAGTAGTACTAGTAGTAGTAGTTGTTGTTGTATTATTAGTAGTAATAGTAGTAGTGTCAGTAGTAGTAGTAGTAGTAGTAGTATCAGTAGTAGTAGTAGTATCAGTTTTTAAAGAATTTGAAGGAATTTGTAGTAGTAGTAGTAGTAGTAGTAGTATCAGTAGTACTAGTTGTTGTATTAGTAGTAGTAATAGTAGTAGTATCAGTAGTAGTAGTAGTAGTAGTATCAGTAGTAGTGGTAGTATCAGTTTTTAAAGAATTTGAAGGAATTTGTAGTAGTAGTAGTAGTATTAGTAGTAGTATCAGTAGTACTAGTAGTGGTAGTAGTTGTATTAGTAGTAGTAATAGTAGTAGTAGCAGTAGTAGTTGTTGTAGTAGCAGTAGTAGTAGCAGTAGCAGCAGTAGTAGTAGTAGTAGTAGTATCAGTAGTAGTAGTAGTAGTAGTATCAGTAGTAGTATCAGTAGTAGTAGTAGAAGTATCAGTAGTAGTAGAAGTAGTATCAGTAGTAGTAGTAGTAGTAGTATCAGTTTTTAAAGAATTTGAAGGAATTTGAAGAATTTGAAGGAATTTGTAATAGTAGTAGTAGTAGTATCAGTAGTACTAGTAGTAGTAGTAGTAATAGTAGTAGTATCAGTAGTAGTTGTTGTAGTATCAGCAGTAGCAGCATCAGTAGTAGTAGCAGTAGCAGCAGTAGTATCATTAGTAGTAGTAGTAGCGGTAGTAGTATCAGTAGTATTAGTAGTAGTAATATCAGTAGTAGTATCAGTTGTAGTAGTAGTAGTAGTAGGAGTAGTATCTGTTGTAGTTGTAGTATTAATATCAGTTGTATCAGGAGAATTAGAAGGAATTTGAAAAATTTGAAGAATTTGACAAATTTGAAGAATTTGAAGTATTTGAAGTATTTGAAAAATTTGAAAAAATTTGAAAAATATGAAAAAACTTGAAAAATCTGAAAGATTTGAACCATTTGAACCATTTGAACAATTTGAACAATAAGAATGATTAAAAGAATTTGAAGGAATTTGAAGGAATATCAAAAATTTGAAGAATTTGAAGGAATTTGCATTCATTTCAATGGGAAAAAAGTACGCACAAAAAGTACAAATATTTTAAAAAGTATTAAAGTTAGAATAATGATGAGATATAGCAGGAATGTCGGGAAGGAGCTGAACGTTTTGACACGAAAATTGTTGAAATCGGTTGAAGTATGTGGGAGTAGTTACACGCCGACGGAATAATAATAATAATAATAATAATAATAATAATAATAATAATAAAGAAAAACAGGAAAACAATAAGTGAGAATGCTGTATAGCATTCTCACTGATAATAATAATAATAATAAAGAAAACAGGAAAACAATAAGTGAGAATGCTGTATAGCATTCTCACTGATAATAATAATAATAATAAAGAAAAACAGGAAAACAATAAGTGAGAATGCTGTATAGCATTCTCACTGATAATAACTAGAAAAAGCTGTTCCTACGCAACAGCGAGTGAGAATGCTAATCTGCAGAATGATTTGAGGAGAAGATGCAGAAGATCAATGCAGAAGAGAAAAAATAGCTAAAAAACATTGAAGAATTAGAAAAATTTGAAGAATTTGAAGAATTTGAAGTAATTTGTAGTAGTAGTAGTAGTTGTAGTAGTACTAGAAGTACTATTAGTAGTAGTAGTAGTAGTAGTATCAGTAGTAGTAGTAGTAGTATCAGTAGTATCAGTAGTAGCAGTAGTAGTAGTATCAGTAGTAGTAGTATCAGTTTTTAAAGGATTTGAAGGAATTTGTAGTAGTAGTAGTAGTATCAGTAGTACTAGTAGTAGTAGTAGTTGTATTATTAGTAGTAATAGTAGTAGTATCAGTAGTAGTAGTAGTAGTATCAGTAGTAGTAGTAGTATCAGTTTTTAAAAAAATTGAAGGAATTTGAAGGAATTTGTAGTAGTAGTAGTAGTAGTAGTAGTATCAGTAGTACTAGTAGTAGTAGTAGTTGTATTAGTAGTAGTAATAGTAGTAGTATCAGTAGTAGTAGTAGTAGTATCAGTAGTAGTAGTAGTATCAGTTTTTAAATAATTTGAAGGAAATTGTAGTAGTAGTAGTATTAGTAGTAGTATCAGTAGTACTACTAGTAGTAGTAGTTGTATTAGTAGTAGTAATAGTAGTAGTAGCAGTAGTAGTTGTAGTAGCAGTAGTGGTAGCAGTAGCAGCAATAGTATCATTAGTAGTAGTAGTAGTAGTAGTAGTAGTAGTATCTGTAGTAGTAGTAGTAGTATCATCAGTAGTAGTAGTAGAAGTATCAGTAGTAGTAGGAGTAGTATCAGTAGTAGTAGTAGTATCAGTTTTTAAAGAATTTGGAGGAATTTGAAGAATTTGAAGGAATTTGTAGTAGTAGTAGTAGTAGTAGTAGTAGTATCAGTAGTACTAGTAGTAGTAGTAGTAGTAGTAATAGTAGTAGTATCAGTAGTAGTTGTTGTAGTATCAGCAGTAGCATCAGTAGTAGTAGCAGTAGCAGCAGTAGTAGTAGCAGTAGCAGCAGTAGTATCATTAGTAGTAGTAGTAGTAGTATTATTATCAGTAGTAGTAGTAGTATCAGTAGTAGTAGTAGTAGTAGTAGTAGTAGTATCAGTAGTAGTAGTAGAAGTATCAGTAGTAGTAGGAGTAGTATCAGTAGTAGTAGTAGTATCAGTTTTTAAAGAATTTGAAGTAATTTGAAGAATTTGAAGGAATTTGTAGTAGTAGTAGTAGTAGTAGTAGTAGTAGTATCAGTAGTACTAGTAGTAGTAGTAGTAGTAGTAGTAGTAATAGTAGTAGTATCAGTAGTAGTTGTTGTAGTATCAGCAGTAGCATCAGTAGTAGTAGCAGTAGCAGCAGTAGTATCATTAGTAGTAGTAGTAGTGGTAGTAGTATCAGTAGTAGTAGTAGTAGTAGTATCAGTAGTAGTAGTATCAGTTGTAGTAGTAGTAGTAGTAGGAGTAGTATCTGTTGTAGTAGTAGTATTAATATCAGTTGTATCAGAAGAATTAGAAAGAATTTGAAAAATTTGAAGAATTTGAAAAATTTGAAGAATTTGAAGTATTTGAAGTATTTGAAAAATTTGAAACAATTTGAAAAATTTGAAAAAATTTGAAAAATCTGAAAGATTTGAACCATTTGAACCATTTGAACAATTTCAACAATAAGAATGATTACAAGAATTTGAAGGAATATAAAAAATTTGAAGAATTTGAAGGAATTTGCATTCATTTCAATGGGAGAAAAATACGCACAAAAGTACAAATATTTTAAAAAGTATTAAAGTTAGAATAATGATGAGATATAGCAGGAATGTAGGGAAGGAGCTGAACGTTTTGACACCAAAATTGTTGAAATCGGTTGAAGTATGTGGGAGTAGTTACACGCCGACGGAATAATAATAATAATAATAATAATAACTAGAAAAAGCTGTTCCTACGCAACAGCGAGTGAGAATGCTAATCTGCAGAATGATTTGAGAAGATGCAGAAGATCCATGCAGAAGAGAAAAAATAGCTGAAAAATATTAAAGAATTTGAAAAATTTGAAGAATTTGAACAATTTGAAGTAATTTGTAGTAGTAGTAGTAGTAGTATCAGTAGTAGTAGTAGTAGTATCAGTAGTAGCAGTAGTAGTAGTAGTATCAGTAGTAGTAGTAGTAGTATCAGTAGTATCAGTAGTAGCAGTAGTAGTAGTAGTATCAGTAGTAGCAGTAGTAGTTTTTAAAGAATTTGAAGGAATTTGAAGGTATTTGAAGAATTTGAAGGAATTTGTAGTAGTAGTAGTAGTAGTAGTATCAGTAGTACTAGTAGTAGTAGTAGTTGTATTATTCGTAGTAATAGTAGTAGTATCAGTAGTATTAGTAGTAATATCAGTAGTAGTAGCAGTATCAGTTTTTAAAGAATTTGAAGGAATTTGAAGGAATTTGTAGTAGTAGTAGTAGTAGTAGTATCAGTAGTACTAGTAGTAGTAGTAATAGTAGTAGTATCAGTAGTAGTTGTAGTACCAGCAGTAGCATCACTAGTAGTAGCAGTAGCAGCAGTAGTATCATTAGTAGTAGTAGTAGTGGTAGTAGTATCAGTAGTAGTAGTAGTAGTATCAGTTGTAGTAGTATCAGTTGTAGTAGTATCAGTTGTAGTAGTAGTAGTAGTAGGAGTAGTATCTGTTGTAGTTGTAGTATTAATATCAGTTGTATCAGGAGAATTAGAAGGAATTTGAAAAATTTGAAGAATTTGACAAATTTGAAGAATTTGAAGTATTTGAAGTATTTGAAAAATTTGAAAAAATTTGAAAAATATGAAAAAATTTGAAAAATCTGAAAGATTTGAACCATTTGAACCATTTGAACAATTTGAACAATAAGAATGATTAAAAGAATTTGAAGGAATTTGAAGGAATATCAAAAATTTGAAGAATTTGAAGGAATTTGCATTCATTTCAATGGGAAAAAAGTACGCACAAAAAGTACAAATATTTTAAAAAGTATTAAAGTTAGAATAATGATGAGATATAGCAGGAATGTCGGGAAGGAGCTGAACATTTTGACACCAAAATTGTTGAAATCGGTTGAAGTATGTGGGAGTAGTTACACGCCGACGGAATAATAATAATAATAATAATAATAATAATAATAATAATAATAATAAAGAAAAACAGGAAAACAATAAGTGAGAATGCTGTATAGCATTCTCACTGATAATAATAATAATAATAAAGAAAAACAGGAAAACAATAAGTGAGAATGCTGTATAGCATTCTCACTGATAATAATAATAATAATAAAGAAAAACAGGAAAACAATAAGTGAGAATGCTGTATAGCATTCTCACTGATAATAATAATAAAGAAAAACAGGAAAACAATAAGTGAGAATGCTGTATAGCATTCTCACTGATAATAATAATAAAGAAAAACAGGAAAACAATAAGTGAGAATGCTGTATAGCATTCTCACTGATAATAATAATAATAAAGAAAAACAGGAAAACAATAAGTGAGAATGCTGTATAGCATTCTCACTGATAAAGAATAAAGAGAAACAGGATCTCAAGAACTGTGAATGCCTACTGCATTCACAGTAACTAGAAAAATTTGCATTTCCTGCGAAAATGCACTGTGAATGCAGATAGCTGAATGATTGAGCAAAAGATGCAGAAGATCTTTGAAGAAGAGAAAAAATTGCTGAAAAGCATTGAAGAAGTTGAAAAAGTTGAAGAAGTTGAAAAAGTTGAAGAATTTGAAAGAGTTGAAGAATTTGAACATGAAAGAAAAATAGCTGAATGATTAGAAGAAGAAAAAACTGAGGGTAAGGCACCAAACATTTCCTAACTCATTCTAAACACTGAATCATTTAACAAAGCAGAAGTAGAATTTCAAACTTGAATATACTGTAGCCATATGTGGGCCTGCATTTCTAGGGAGTATAAGGGGTTTCGCCCCCATTGAAAAGCATTGGATGTTTGACACCTCCTAGCTTGGAGATGCTTTACGTGACGTGGCCCAAATTTATAGTGGAGCATTCTGTATAAAGGAGGTAAAGACTCTGTAAAGCAGAAGTTTGTAGGACCTTCCTAGAGCTACTTCCGGTTAGCAACATGCTAACAGTTAGCCGCTAACAGGGTTGTGTTCAGTATCACCAGGTGAGTGTACTCTGTCAGTTTGGTCCAAATCCTGTACTGGGAAGTGCCTCAAAAAGGGTGCCAATACTTAATGTCACCAAAGGTCACCAAAGGTCATGAGTCAGATTGGCCTCCTTTAGCAACTCAGCCTCACCACATCTGGGCCCAGAACTCAACATTTGACCAAAATGGTCAGTAGCGCCATTTCCCACATGTGGGTGGTGCTGTATTGGCCAATTATGTCGTGTCTGGGCATCATGCCAGATCCTGTTGGAAGCAAAGGCCCAATAGGAAAGCATGTGAAATCCAAAATGGGACAGAAAAGTGACACATGGCTGAAAGTCACTTGAAAATTTAAAAATGTTAAGAGGAAGTGACTGTGCGAATTTCAGATTCCTACATTAATCACAGCCGCTGCAGCGGGCGTCGAAAGTTGCCATTGTATCCCAATGGAGCTTCTCCCTCTGGCCCTCAGAGTTCCGTCGTCATGGAAACTCACTCACACCTGCAGCGGGCCAGTCTACCGAAGTGCAGAGACTTTGCTCACAATAAGTCCCATTGGATTATAATGGAGAACTTTGCCCCGAACAACGCTCCATATCTCCTGATCCGTAAATGGTAGAGACGTAATTTTTTCTGCGTTTATTTCGTAACGGATAGGGGAAGAAGACAGGCTATCGGTTTTTGCTGGAAAAAGTTTAATAAAGGCGTGAAAAATTATGATATAAAGGTGATTTTTATGGACTTTCAGAAATCCTCTAAAAACGGTCCCGAACAAATCGCTGTAGCTGAAAAAGTATAAGAGATATCAGAATAATTCTTTCACTATGAGTATCAGCAGGCTTTTGAGGACTATGGTGCCCATTTTCATGTTTGTACAAAAATCGGTGTAGGCACAGCGACGATGTAAAAAAGTGGATGATGTGGGAAAATGCAGCTGAAAAGCGTTTTCAGGAATTTGCACATTCGCTACTCCCGAACAAATTGTTCCTGCGGTAAAACCGTAACAGTTATCCAAACAATTCCTTTTTTATGAGTGCCAGAAGGGTTGGGACATTCATATGTGAAAGTCTCATGCCTGTACATCAAACGGTTTAGGAGTAGCGACAATGCGAAAACGTGTGATGTTTTGGATTTTCAGACGTCATTTTTCAAAACCGCTCCATAGGAAATGAATGGGGGAGGTTTCGGGTTTGTGTCGCTCTGAGGTGATTTGCGAAAAATCTATAAATGCCACACCAATGAGGGTTACATTTCCAGAATCCAGACAAAAATTCCTACGTTTTGATGTATAATTTATGTGGATAGGTTGAAAATTGAGCGAGTGAGAAGAAGTTGTTCGGAGTAGAAGAATTAGTTGAATTTCTAGAGTGCGCACTCTACCAACTGCCACTTGACAACCATAGCAACGCATGTTATTTGCTGAATTTCTTGAAAAGCCAAAATTATTTTAAGGAGGTACTATATGAAAATGGTAAAAGATATGAAAAAGCTGAAATATACCATAATAGCTGAAAGATATCACTACATTTTAAAAGCTGAATGGTGTTTCTAGCTGAAAGTAGGCTGAAGCAGTAAGCTGTCAAAAAGCAGCTGAAATGAGCGGAATTTTAGTGAATTACATTCATTTCCTATGGGAGAAAAAAAAGTTTAAAATTTGCAGAAAAAGCTGAATATTTTAAAAAGTTGAAAAGTTAAAAGTACAAAAAGATATAGCCATCGATTCCAGAAGAAGCTGAATAGTTTAAAAGTTGAATGGTTGAAATCGGAGAAAAACTGTAGGAGGAGAAGCGAATCAAACTTTAAACAGTAAAAAGGCGAAAGAGGATCTCAATAACTGTGAATGCCTACTGCATTCACAGTAACTAGAAAAATTTGCATTTCCTGCGAAAATGCACTGTGAATGCAGATAGCTGAATGATTGAGCAAAAGATGCAGAAGATCTTTGAAGAAGAGAAAAAATAGCTGAAAAGCATTGAAGAAGTTGAAAAAGTTGAAGAAGTTGAAAAAGTTGAAGAAGTTGAAAGAGTTGAAGAATTTGAACATGAAAGAACAATAGCTGAAGAAGAAAAAACTGAGGGTAAGGCACCAAACATTTCCTAACTCATTCTAAACACTGAATCATTTAACAAAGCAGAAGTAGAATTTCAAACTTGAATATACTGTAGCCATATGTGGGCCTGCATTTCTAGGGAGTATAAGGGGTTTCGCCCCCATTGAAAAGCATTGGATGTTTGACACCTCCTAGCTTGGAGATGCTTTACGTGACGTGGCCCAAATTTATAGTGGAGCATTCTGTATAAAGTAGGTAAAGACTCTGTAAAGCAGAAGTTTGTAGGACCTTCCTAGAGCTACTTCCGGTTAGCAACATGCTAACCGTTAGCCGCTAACAGGGTTGTGTTCAGTATCACCAGGTGAGTGTACTCTGTCAGTTTGGTCCAAATCCTGTACTGGGAAGTGCCTCAAAAAGGGTGCCAATACTTAATGTCACCAAAGGTCACCAAAGGTCATGAGTCAGATTGGCCTCCTTTAGCAACTCAGCCTCACCACATCTGGGCCCAGAACTCAACATTTGACCAAAATGGTCAGTAGCACCATTTCCCACATGTGGGTGGTGCTGTATTGGCCAATTGGGTCGTGTCTGGGCATCATGCCAGATCCTGTTGGAAGCAAAGGCCCAATAGGAAAGCATGTGAAATCCAAAATGGGACAGAAAAGTGACACATGGCTGAAAGTCACTTGAAAATTTAAAAATGTTAAGAGGAAGTGACTGTGCGAATTTCAGATTCCTACATTAATCACAGCCGCTGCAGCGGGCGTCGAAAGTTGCCATTGTATCCCAAAGGAGCTTCTCCCTCTGGCCCTCAGAGTTCCGTCGTCATGGAAACTCACTCACACCTCTGGTGCAGGCCAGTCTACCGAAGTGCAGAGACTTTGCTCACAATAAGTCCCATTGGATTATAATGGAGAACTTTGCCCCGAACAACGCTCCATATCTCCTGATCCGTAAATGGTAGAGACGTATTTTTTTCTGCGTTTATTTCGTAACGGATAGGGGAAGAAGACAGGCTATCGTTTTTTGCTGGAAAAAGTTTAATAAAGGCGTGAAAAATTATGATATAAAGGTGATTTTTATGGACTTTCAGAAATCCTCTAAAAGCGGTCCCGAACAAATCGCTGTAGCTGAAAAAGTATAAGAGATATCAAAATAATTATTTCACTATGAGTATCAGCAGGCTTTTGAGGACTATGGTGCCCATTTTCATGTTTTTACAAAAATCGGTGTAGGCACAGCGACGATGTAAAAAAGTGGATGATGTGGGAAAATGCAGCTGAAAAGCGTTTTCAGGAATTTGCACATTCGCTACTCCCGAACAAATTGTTCCTGCGGTAAAACCGTAACAGTTATCCAAACAATTCCTTTTTTATGAGTGCCAGAAGGGTCGGGACATTCATGTGTGAAAGTCTCATGCTTGTACATGAAACGGTTTCGGAGTAGCGACGATGCGAAAACGTGTGATGTTTTCAATTTTCAGGCGTCATTTTTCAAAACCGCTCCATAGGAAATGAATGGGGGAGGTTTCGGGTTTGTGTCGCTCTGAGGTGATTTGCGAAAAATCTATAAATGCTACAGCAATGAGGGTTACATTTCCTGAATCCAGACAAAAATTCCTACGTTTTGATGTATAATTTATGTGGATAGGTTGAAAATTGAGCGACTGAGAAGAAGTTGTTCGGAGAAGAAGAATTTGTTGAATTTCTAGAGTGCGCACTCTATAACTGCCTCCTTGACGACCATAGCAACGCATGTTATTTGCTGAATTTCTTGAAAAGCCAAAATTATTTTAAGGAGGTACTATATGAAAATGGTAAAAGATATGAAAAAGCTGAAATAGACCATAATAGCTGAAAGATATCACTACATTTTAAAAGTTGAATGGCGTTTCTAGCTGAAAGTAGGCTGAAGCAGTAAGCTTTCAAAAAGCAGCTGAAATGAGCGGAATTTTAGTGAATTACATTCATTTCCTATGGGAGAAAAAAAGCTGAAAATTTGCAGAAAAAGCTGAATATTTTAAAAAGTTGAAGAGTTAAAAGTACAAAAAGATATAGCCATCGATTCCAGAAGAAGCTGAATAGTTTAAAAGTTGAATGGTTGAAATCGGAGAAAAATTGTAGGAGGAGAAGCGAATCAAACTTTAAACAGTAAAAACGCATTTGGAAGAATATCCCATAAGAAGAATAAAGAACTAGAAAAATTTGCATTTCCTGCGAAAATGCACTGTGAATGCAGATAGCTGAATGATTGAGCAAAAGATGCAGAAGATCTTTGAAGAAGAGAAAAAATAGCTGAAAAGCATTGAAGAAGTTGAAAAAGTTGAAGAAGTTGAACATGAAAGAACAATAGCTGAATGATTAGAAGAAGAAAAAACTGAGGGTAAGGCACCAAACATTTCCTAACTCATTCTAAACACTGAATCATTTAACAAAGCAGAAGTAGAATTTCAAACTTGAATATACTGTAGCCATATGTGGGCCTGCATTTCTAGGGAGTATAAGGGGTTTCGCCCCCATTGAAAAGCATTGGATGTTTGACACCTCCTAGCTTGGAGATGCTTTACGTGACGTGGCCCAAATTTATAGTGGAGCATTCTGTATAAAGGAGGTGAAGACTCTGTAAAGCAGAAGTTTGTAGGACCTTCCTAGAGCTACTTCCGGTTAGCAACATGCTAACAGTTAGCCGCTAACAGGGTTGTGTTCAGTATCACCAGGTGAGTGTACTCTGTCAGTTTGGTCCAAATCCTGTACTGGGAAGTGCCTCAAAAAGGGTGCCAATACTTAATGTCACCAAAGGTCACCAAAGGTCATGAGTCAGATTGGCCTCCTTTAGCAACTCAGCCTCACCACATCTGGGCCCAGAACTCAACATTTGACCAAAATGGTCAGTAGCGCCATTTCCCACATGTGGGTGGTGCTGTATTGGCCAATTATGTCGTGTCTGGGCATCATGCCAGATCCTGTTGGAAGCAAAGGCCCAATAGGAAAGCATGTGAAATCCAAAATGGGACAGAAAAGTGACACATGGCTGAAAGTCACTTGAAAATTTAAAAATGTTAAGAGGAAGTGACTGTGCGAATATCAGATTCCTACATTAATCACAGCCGCTGCAGCGGGCGTCGAAAGTTGCCATTGTATCCCAATGGAGCTTCTCCCTCTGGCCCTCAGAGTTCCGTCGTCATGGAAACTCACTCACACCTGCAGCGGGCCAGTCTACCGAAGTGCAGAGACTTTGCTCACAATAAGTCCCATTGGATTATAATGGAGAACTTTGCCCCGAACAACGCTCCATATCTCCTGATCCGTAAATGGTAGAGACGTAATTTTTTCTGCGTTTATTTCGTAACGGATAGGGGAAGAAGACAGGCTATCGGTTTTTGCTGGAAAAAGTTTAATAAAGGCGTGAAAAATTATGATATAAAGGTGATTTTTATGGACTTTCAGAAATCCTCTAGAAACGGTCCCGAACAAATCGCTGTAGCTGAAAAAGTATAAGAGATATCAAAATAATTCTTTCACTATGAGTATCAGCAGGCTTTTGAGGACTATGGTGCCCATTTTCATGTTTGTACAAAAATCGGTGTAGGCACAGCGACGATGTAAAAAAGTGGATGATGTGGGAAAATGCAGCTGAAAAGCGTTTTCAGGAATTTGCACATTCGCTACTCCCGAACAAATTGTTCCTGCGGTAAAACCGTAACAGTTATCCAAACAATTCCTTTTTTATGAGTGCCAGAAGGGTCGGGACATTCATGTGTGAAAGTCTCATGCTTGTACATGAAACGGTTTCGGAGTAGCGATGATGCGAAAACGTGTGATGTTTTCAATTTTCAGGCGTCATTTTTCAAAACCGCTCCATAGGAATTGAATGGGGGAGGTTTCGGGTTTGTGTCGCTCTGAGGTGATTTGCGAAAAATCTATAAATGCTACAGCAATGAGGGTTACATTTCCTGAATCCAGACAAAAATTCCTACGTTTTGATGTATAATTTATGTGGATAGGTTGAAAATTGAGCGAGTGAGAAGAAGTTGTTCGGAGTAGAAGAATTAGTTGAATTTCTAGAGTGCGCACTCTACCAACTGCCACTTGACGACCATAGCAACGCATGTTATTTGCTGAATTTCTTGAAAAGCCAAAATTATTTTAAGGAGGTACTATATGAAAATGGTAAAAGATATGAAAAAGCTGAAATAGACCATAACAGCTGAAAGATATCACTACATTTTAAAAGTTGAATGGCGTTTCTAGCTGAAAGTAGGCTGAAGCAGTAAGCTGTCAAAAAGCAGCTGAAATGAGCGGAATTTTAGTGAATTACATTAATTTCCTATGGGAGAAAAAAAAGCTGAAAATTTGCAGGAAAAGCTGAATATTTTAAAAAGTTGAAAAGATATAAGTACAAAAAGATATAGCCATCGATTCCAGAAGAAGCTGAATAGTTTAAAAGTTGAATGGTTGAAATCGGAGAAAAACTGTAGGAGGAGAAGCGAATCAAACTTTAAACAGTAAAAAGGCGAAAGAGGATCTCAATAACTGTGAATGCCTACTGCATTCACAGTAATAAAGAGAAACAGGATCTCAAGAACTGTGAATGCCTACTGCATTCACAGTAACTAGAAAAATTTGCATTTCCTGCGAAAATGCACTGTGAATGCAGATAGCTGAATGATTGAGCAAAAGATGCAGAAGATCTTTGAAGAAGAGAAAAAATAGCTGAAAAGCATTGAAGAAGTTGAAAAAGTTGAAGAAGTTGAAAAAGTTGAAGAATTTGAAAGAGTTGAAGAATTTGAACATGAAAGAACAATAGCTGAATGATTAGAAGAAGAAAAAACTGAAGGTAAGGCACCAAACATTTCCTAACTCATTCTAAACACTGAATCATTTAACAAAGCAGAAGTAGAATTTCAAACTTGAATATACTGTAGCCATATGTGGGCCTGCATTTCTAGGGAGTATAAGGGGTTTCGCCCCCATTGAAAAGCATTGGATGTTTGACACCTCCTAGCTTGGAGATGCTTTACGTGACGTGGCCCAAATTTATAGTGGAGCATTCTGTATAAAGGAGGTAAAGACTCTGTAAAGCAGAAGTTTGTAGGACCTTCCTAGAGCTACTTCCGGTTAGCAACATGCTAACAGTTAGCCGCTAACAGGGTTGTGTTCAGTATCACCAGGTGAGTGTACTCTGTCAGTTTGGTCCAAATCCTGTACTGGGAAGTGCCTCAAAAAGGGTGCCAATACTTAATGTCACCAAAGGTCACCAAAGGTCATGAGTCAGATTGGCCTCCTTTAGCAACTCAGCCTCACCACATCTGGGCCCAGAACTCAACATTTGACCAAAATGGTCAGTAGCGCCATTTCCCACATGTGGGTGGTGCTGTATTGGCCAATTGGGTCGTGTCTGGGCATCATGCCAGATCCTGTTGGAAGCAAAGGCCCAATAGGAAAGCATGTGAAATCCAAAATGGGACAGAAAAATGACACATGGCTGAAAGTCACTTGAAAATTTAAAAATGTTAAGAGGAAGTGACTGTGCGAATTTCAGATTCCTACATTAATCACTGCCGCTGCAGCGGGCGTCGACAGTTGCCATTGTATCCCAAAGGAGCTTCTCCCTCTGGCCCTCAGAGTTCCGTTGTCATGGAAACTCACTCACACCTCTGGTGCAGGCCAGTCTACCGAAGTGCAGAGACTTTGCTCACAATAAGTCCCATTGGATTATAATGGAGAACTTTGCCCCGAACAACGCTCCATATCTCCTGATCCGTAAATGGTAGAGACGTAATTTTTTCTGCGTTTATTTCGTAACGGATAGGGGAAGAAGACAGGCTATCGGTTTTTGCTGGAAAAAGTTTAATAAAGGCGTGAAAAATTATGATATAAAGGTGATTTTTATGGACTTTCAGAAATCCTCTAAAAACGGTCCCGAACAAATCGCTGTAGCTGAAAAAGTATAAGAGATATCAAAATAATTCTTTCACTATGAGTATCAGCAGGCTTTTGAGGACTATGGTGCCCATTTTCATGTTTGTACAAAAATCGGTGTAGGCACAGCGACGATGTAAAAAAGTGGATGATGTGGGAAAATGCAGCTGAAAAGCGTTTTCAGGAATTTGCACATTCGCTACTCCCGAACAAATTGTTCCTGCGGTAAAACCGTAACAGTTATCCAAACAATTCCTTTTTATGAGTGCCAGAAGGGTCGGGACATTCATGTGTGAAAGTCTCATGCTTGTACATGAAACGGTTTCGGAGTAGCGACGATGCGAAAACATGTGATGTTTTCAATTTTCAGGCGTCATTTTTCAAAACCGCTCCATAGGAAATGAATGGGGGAGGTTTCGGGTTTGTGTCGCTCTGAGGTGATTTGCGAAAAATCTATAAATGCTACAGCAATGAGGGTTACATTTCCTGAATCCAGACAAAAATTCCTACGTTTTGATGTATAATTTATGTGGATAGGTTGAAAATTGAGCGACTGAGAAGAAGTTGTTCGGAGAAGAAGAATTTGTTGAATTTCTAGAGTGCGCACTCTATAACTGCCTCCTTGACGACCATAGCAACGCATGTTATTTGCTGAATTTCTTGAAAAGCCAAAATTATTTTAAGGAGGTACTATATGAAAATGGTAAAAGATATGAAAAAGCTGAAATAGACCATAATAGCTGAAAGATATCACTACATTTTAAAAGTTGAATGGCGTTTCTAGCTGAAAGTAGGCTGAAGCAGTAAGCTGTCAAAAAGCAGCTGAAATGAGCGGAATTTTAGTGAATTACATTCATTTCCTATGGGAGAAAAAAAGCTGAAAATTTGCAGAAAAAGCTGAATATTTTAAAAAGTTGAAGAGTTAAAAGTACAAAAAGATATAGCCATCGATTCCAGAAGAAGCTGAATAGTTTAAAAGTTGAATGGTTGAAATCGGAGAAAAATTGTAGGAGGAGAAGCGAATCAAACTTTAAACAGTAAAAACGCATTTGGAAGAATATCCCATAAGAAGAATAAAGAATAAAGAGAAACAGGATCTCAAGAACTGTGAATGCCTACTGCATTCACAGTAACAAGAAGAATAAAGAATAAAGAGAAACAGGATCTCAAGAACTGTGAATGCCTACTGCATTCACAGTAACTAGAAAAATTTGCATTTCCTGCGAAAATGCACTGTGAATGCAGATAGCTGAATGATTGAGCAAAAGATGCAGAAGATCTTTGAAGAAGAGAAAAAATAGCTGAAAAGCATTGAAGAAGTTGAAAAAGTTGAAGAAGTTGAAAAAGTTGAAGAATTTGAAAGAGTTGAAGAATTTGAACATGAAAGAACAATAGCTGAATGATTAGAAGAAGAAAAAACTGAGGGTAAGGCACCAAACATTTCCTAACTCATTCTAAACACTGAATCATTTAACAAAGCAGAAGTAGAATTTCAAACTTGAATATACTGTAGCCATATGTGGGCCTGCATTTCTAGGGAGTATAAGGGGTTTCGCCCCCATTGAAAAGCATTGGATGTTTGACACCTCCTAGCTTGGAGATGCTTTACGTGACGTGACCAAAATTTATAGTGGAGCATTCTGTATAAAGGAGGTAAAGACTCTGTAAAGCAGAAGTTTGTAGGACCTTCCTAGAGCTACTTCCGGTTAGCAACATGCTAACAGTTAGCTGCTAACAGGGTTGTGTTCAGTATCACCAGGTGAGTGTACTCTGTCAGTTTGGTCCAAATCCTGTACTGGGAAGTGCCTCAAAAAGGGTGCCAATACTTAATGTCACCAAAGGTCACCAAAGGTCATGAGTCAGATTGGCCTCCTTTAGCAACTCAGCCTCACCACATCTGGGCCCAGAACTCAACATTTGACCAAAATGGTCAGTAGCGCCATTTCCCACATGTGGGTGGTGCTGTATTGGCCAATTATGTCGTGTCTGGGCATCATGCCAGATCCTGTTGGAAGCAAAGGCCCAATAGGAAAGCATGTGAAATCCAAAATGGGACAGAAAAGTGACACATGGCTGAAAGTCACTTGAAAATTTAAAAATGTTGAGAGGAAGTGACTGTGCGAATTTCAGATTCCTACATTAATCACAGCCGCTGCAGCGGGCGTCGAAAGTTGCCATTGTATCCCAATGGAGCTTCTCCCTCTGGCCCTCAGAGTTCCGTCGTCATGGAAACTCACTCACACCTCTGCTGCAGGCCAGTCTACCGAAGTGCAGAGACTTTGCTCACAATAAGTCCCATTGGATTATAATGGAGAACTTTGCCCCGAACAACGCTCCATATCTCCTGATCCGTAAATGGTAGAGACGTAATTTTTTCTGCGTTTATTTCGTAACGGATAGGGGAAGAAGACAGGCTATCGGTTTTTGCTGGAAAAAGTTTAAGAAAGGCGTGAAAAATTATGATATAAAGGTGATTTTTATGGACTTTCAGAAATCCTCTAAAAAGGGTCCCGAACAAATCGCTGTAGCTGAAAAAGTATAAGAGATATCAAAATAATTCTTTCACTATGAGTATCAGCAGGCTTTTGAGGACTATGGTGCCCATTTTCATGTTTGTACGAAAATCGGTGTAGGCACAGCGACGATGTAAAAAAGTGGATGATGTGGGAAAATGCAGCTGAAAAGCGTTTTCAGGAATTTGCACATTCGCTACTCCCGAACAAATTGTTCCTGCGGTAAAACCGTAACAGTTATCCAAACAATTCCTTTTTTATGAGTGCCAGAAGGGTCGGGACATTCATGTGTGAAAGTCTCATGCTTGTACATGAAACGGTTTCGGAGTAGCGACGATGCGAAAACGTGTGATGTTTTCAATTTTCAGGCGTCATTTTTCAAAACCGCTCCATAGGAAATGAATGGGGGAGGTTTCGGGTTTGTGTCGCTCTGAGGTGATTTGCGAAAAATCTATAAATGCTACAGCAATGAGGGTTACATTTCCTGAATCCAGACAAAAATTCCTACGTTTTGATGTATAATTTATGTGGATAGGTTGAAAATTGAGTGACTGAGAAGAAGTTGTTCGGAGAAGAAGAATTTGTTGAATTTCTAGAGTGCGCACTCTATAACTGCCTCCTTGACGACCATAGCAACGCATGTTATTTGCTGAATTTCTTGAAAAGCCAAAATTATTTTAAGGAGGTACTATATGAAAATGGTAAAAGATATGAAAAAGCTGAAATATACCATAATAGCTGAAAGATATCACTACATTTTAAAAGTTGAATGGCGTTTCTAGCTGAAAGTAGGCTGAAGCAGTAAGCTGTCAAAAAGCAGCTGAAATGAGCAGAATTTCAGTGAATTACATTCATTTCCTATGGGAGAAAAAAAGCTGAAAATTTGCAGAAAAAGCTGAATATTTTAAAAAGTTGAAGAGTTAAAACTACAAAAAGATATAGCCATCGATTCCAGAAGAAGCTGAATAGTTTAAAAGTTGAATGGTTGAAATCGGAGAAAAATTGTAGGAGGAGAAGCGAATCAAACTTTAAACAGTAAAAACGCATTAGGAAGAATAAACACTAAGAAGAAGAAGAAGAAGAAGAAGAATAAAGAATAAAGAGAAACAGGATCTCAAGAACTGTGAATGCCTACTGCATTCACAGTAACTAGAAAAATTTGCATTTCCTGCGAAAATGCACTGTGAATGCAGATAGCTGAATGATTGAGCAAAAGATGCAGAAGATCTTTGAAGAAGAGAAAAAATAGCTGAAAAGCATTGAAGAAGTTGAAAAAGTTGAAGAATTTGAAAGAGTTGAAGAATTTGAACATGAAAGAACAATAGCTGAATGATTAGAAGAAGAAAAAACTGAGGGTGAGGCACCAAACATTTCCTAACTCATTCTAAACACTGAATCATTTAACAAAGCAGAAGTAGAATTTCAAACTTGAATATACCGTAGCCATATGTGGGCCTGCATTTCTAGGGAGTATAAGGGGTTTCGCCCCCATTGAAAAGCATTGGATGTTTGACACCTCCTAGCTTGGAGATGCTTTACGTGACGTGGCCCAAATTTATAGTGGAGCATTCTGTATAAAGGAGGTAAAGACTCTGTAAAGCAGAAGTTTGTAGGACCTTCCTAGAGCTACTTCCGGTTAGCAACATGCTAACAGTTAGCCGCTAACAGGGTTGTGTTCAGTATCACCAGGTGAGTGTACTCTGCCAGTTTGGTCCAAATCCTGTACTGGGAAGTGCCTCAAAAAGGGTGCCAATACTTAATGTCACCAAAGGTCACCAAAGGTCATGAGTCAGATTGGCCTCCTTTAGCAACTCAGCCTCACCACATCTGGGCCCAGAACTCAACATTTGACCAAAATGGTCAGTAGCGCCATTTCCCACATGTGGGTGGTGCTGTATTGGCCAATTATGTCGTGTCTGGGCATCATGCCAGATCCTGTTGGAAGCAAAGGCCCAATAGGAAAGCATGTGAAATCCAAAATGGGACAGAAAAGTGACACATGGCTGAAAGTCACTTGAAAATTTAAAAATGTTAAGAGGAAGTGACTGTGCGAATTTCAGATTCCTACATTAATCACAGCCGCTGCAGCGGGCGTCGAAAGTTGCCATTGTATCCCAATGGAGCTTCTCCCTCTGGCCCTCAGAGTTCCGTCGTCATGGAAACTCACTCACACCTCTGCTGCAGGCCAGTCTACCGAAGTGCAGAGACTTTGCTCACAATAAGTCCCATTGGATTATAATGGAGAACTTTGCCCCGAACAACGCTCCATATCTCCTGATCCGTAAATGGTAGAGACGTAATTTTTTCTGCGTTTATTTCGTAACGGATAGGGGAAGAAGACAGGCTATCGGTTTTTGCTGGAAAAAGTTTAATAAAGGCGTGAAAAATTATGATATAAAGTTGATTTTTATGGACTTTCAGAAATCCTCTAAAAACGGTCCCGAACAAATCGCTGTAGCTGAAAAAGTATAAGAGATATCAAAATAATTCTTTCACTATGAGTATCAGCAGGCTTTTGAGGACTATGGTGCCCATTTTCATGTTTGTACAAAAATCGGTGTAGGCACAGCGACGATGTAAAAAAGTGGATGATGTGGGAAAATGCAGCTGAAAAGCGTTTTCAGGAATTTGCACATTCGCTACTCCCGAACAAATTGTTCCTGCGGTAAAACCGTAACAGTTATTCAAACAATTCCTTTTTTATGAGTGCCAGAAGGGTCGGGACATTCATGTGTGAAAGTCTCATGCTTGTACATGAAACGGTTTCGGAGTAGCGACGATGCGAAAACGTGTGATGTTTTCAATTTTCAGGCGTCATTTTTCAAAACCGCTCCATAGGAAATGAATGGGGGAGGTTTCGGGTTTGTGTCGCTCTGAGGTGATTTGCGAAAAATCTATAAATGCTACAGCAATGAGGGTTACATTTCCTGAATCCAGACAAAAATTCCTACGTTTTGATGTATAATTTATGTGGATAGGTTGAAAATTGAGCGACTGAGAAGAAGTTGTTCGGAGAAGAAGAATTAGTTGAATTTCTAGAGTGCGCACTCTATAACTGCCTCCTTGACGACCATAGCAACGCATGTTATTTGCTGAATTTCTTGAAAAGCCAAAATTATTTTAAGGAGGTACTATATGAAAATGGTAAAAGATATGAAAAAGCTGAAATAGACCATAATAGCTGAAAGATATCACTACATTTTAAAAGTTGAATGGCGTTTCTAGCTGAAAGTAGGCTGAAGCAGTAAGCTGTCAAAAAGCAGCTGAAATGAGCGGAATTTTAGTGATTTACATTCATTTCCTATGGGAGAAAAAAAGCTGAAAATTTGCAGAAAAAGCTGAATATTTTAAAAAGTTGAAAAGATATAAGTACAAAAAGATATAGCCATCGATTCCAGAAGAAGCTGAATAGTTTAAAAGTTGAATGGTTGAAATCGGAGAAAAATTGTAGGAGGAGAAGCGAATCAAACTTTAAACAGTAAAAACGCATTTGGAAGAATATCCTATAACTAGAAAAATTTGCATTTCCTGCGAAAATGCACTGTGAATGCAGATAGCTGAATGATTGAGCAAAAGATGCAGAAGATCTTTGAAGAAGAGAAAAAATAGCTGAAAAGCATTGAAGAAGTTGAAAAAGTTGAAGAAGTTGAAAAAGTTGAAGAATTTGAAAGAGTTGAAGAATTTGAACATGAAAGAACAATAGCTGAATGATTAGAAGAAGAAAAAACTGAGGGTAAGGCACCAAACATTTCCTAACTCATTCTAAACACTGAATCATTTAACAAAGCAGAAGTAGAATTTCAAACTTGAATATACTGTAGCCATATGTGGGCCTGCATTTCTAGGGAGTATAAGGGGTTTCACCCCCATTGAAAAGCATTAGATGTTTGACACCTCCTAGCTTGGAGATGCTTTATGTGACGTGGCCCAAATTTATAGTGGAGCATTCTGTATAAAGGAGGTAAAGACTCTGTAAAGCAGAAGTTTGTAGGACCTTCCTAGAGCTACTTCCGGTTAGCAACATGCTAACAGTTAGCCGCTAACAGGGTTGTGTTCAGTATCACCAGGTGAGTGTACTCTGTCAGTTTGGTCCAAATCCTGTACTGGGAAGTGCCTCAAAAAGGGTGCCAATACTTAATGTCACCAAAGGTCACCAAAGGTCATGAGTCAGATTGGCCTCCTTTAGCAACTCAGCCTCACCACATCTGGGCCCAGAACTCAACATTTGACCAAAATGGTCAGTAGCGCCATTTCCCACATGTGGGTCGTGCTGTATTGGCCAATTATGTCGTGTCTGGGCATCATGCCAGATCCTGTTGGAAGCAAAGGCCCAATAGGAAAGCATGTGAAATCCAAAATGGGACAGAAAAGTGACACATGGCTGAAAGTCACTTGAAAATTTAAAAATGTTAAGAGGAAGTGACTGTCCGAATTTCAGATTCCTACATTAATCACAGCCGCTGCAGCGGGCGTCGAAAGTTGCCATTGTATCCCAATGGAGCTTCTCCCTCTGGCCCTCAGAGTTCCGTCGTCATGGAAACTCACTCACACCTCTGCTGCAGGCCAGTCTACCGAAGTGCAGAGACTTTGCTCACAATAAGTCCCATTGGATTATAATGGAGAACTTTGCCCCGAACAACGCTCCATATCTCCTGATCCGTAAATGGTAGAGACGTAATTTTTTCTGCGTTTATTTCGTAACGGATAGGGGAAGAAGACAGGCTATCGGTTTTTGCTGGAAAAAGTTTAATAAAGGCGTGAAAAATTATGATATAAAGGTGATTTTTATGGACTTTCAGAAATCCTCTAAAAACGGTCCCGAACAAATCGCTGTAGCTGAAAAAGTATAAGAGATATCAAAATAATTCTTTCACTATGAGTATCAGCAGGCTTTTGAGGACTATGGTGCCCATTTTCATGTTTGTACAAAAATCGGTGTAGGCACAGCGACGATGTAAAAAAATGGATGATGTGGGAAAATGCAGCTGAAAAGCGTTTTCAGGAATTTGCACATTTGCTACTCCCGAACAAATTGTTCCTGCGGTAAAACCGTAACAGTTATCCAAACAATTCCTTTTTTATGAGTGCCAGAAGGGTCGGGACATTCATGTGTGAAAGTCTCATGCTTGTACATGAAACGGTTTCGGAGTAGCGACGATGCGAAAACATGTGATGTTTTCAATTTTCAGGCGTCATTTTTCAAAACCGCTCCATAGGAAATGAATGGGGGAGGTTTCGGGTTTGTGTCGCTCTGAGGTGATTTGCGAAAAATCTATAAATGCTACAGCAATGAGGGTTACATTTCCTGAATCCAGACAAAAAATCCTACGTTTTGATGTATAATTTATGTGGATAGGTTGAAAATTGAGCGAGTGAGAAGAAGTTGTTCGGAGAAGAAGAATTTGTTGAATTTCTAGAGTGCGCACTCTATAACTGCCTCCTTGACGACCATAGCAACGCATGTTATTTGCTGAATTTCTTGAAAAGCCAAAATTATTTTAAGGAGGTACTATATGAAAATGGTAAAAGATATGAAAAAGCTGAAATAGACCATAATAGCTGAAAGATATCACTACATTTTAAAAGTTGAATGGCGTTTCTAGCTGAAAGTAGGCTGAAGCAGTAAGCTGTCAAAAAGCAGCTGAAATGAGCGGAATTTTAGTGATTTACATTCATTTCCTATGGGAGAAAAAAAGCTGAAAATTTGCAGAAAAAGCTGAATATTTTAAAAAGTTGAAAAGATATAAGTACAAAAAGATATAGCCATCGATTCCAGAAGAAGCTGAATAGTTTAAAAGTTGAATGGTTGAAATCGGAGAAAAATTGTAGGAGGAGAAGCGAATCAAACTTTAAACAGTAAAAACGCATTTGGAAGAATATCCTATAATAATAATAAGAAGAATAAAGAACTAGAAAAATTTGCATTTCCTGCGAAAATGCACTGTGAATGCAGATAGCTGAATGATTGAGCAAAATATGCAGAAGATCTTTGAAGAAGAGAAAAAATAGCTGAAAAGCATTGAAGAAGTTGAAAAAGTTGAAAAAGTTGAAGAATTTGAAAGAGTTGAAGAATTTGAACATGAAAGAACAATAGCTGAATGATTAGAAGAAGAAAAAACTGAGGGTAAGGCACCAAACATTTCCTAACTCATTCTAAACACTGAATCATTTAACAAAGCAGAAGTAGAATTTCAAACTTGAATATACTGTAGCCATATGTGGGCCTGCATTTCTAGGGAGTATAAGGGGTTTCGCCCCCATTGAAAAGCATTGGATGTTTGACACCTCCTAGCTTGGAGATGCTTTACGTGACGTGGCCCAAATTTATAGTGGAGCATTCTGTATAAAGGAGGTAAAGACTCTGTAAAGCAGAAGTTTGTAGGACCTTCCTAGAGCTACTTCCGGTTAGCAACATGCTAACAGTTAGCCGCTAACAGGGTTGTGTTCAGTATCACCAGGTGAGTGTACTCTGTCAGTTTGGTCCAAATCCTGTACTGGGAAGTGCCTCAAAAAGGGTGCCAATACTTAATGTCACCAAAGGTCACCAAAGGTCATGAGTCAGATTGGCCTCCTTTAGCAACTCAGCCTCACCACATCTGGGCCCAGAACTCAACATTTGACCAAAATGGTCAGTAGCGCCATTTCCCACATGTGGGTGGTGCTGTATTGGCCAATTATGTCGTGTCTGGGCATCATGCCAGATCCTGTTGGAAGCAAAGGCCCAATAGGAAAGCATGTGAAATCCAAAATGGGACAGAAAAGTGACACATGGCTGAAAGTCACTTGAAAATTTAAAAATGTTAAGAGGAAGTGACTGTGCGAATTTCAGATTCCTACATTAATCACAGCCGCTGCAGCGGGCGTCGAAAGTTGCCATTGTATCCCAATGGAGCTTCTCCCTCTGGCCCTCAGAGTTCCGTCGTCATGGAAACTCACTCACACCTCTGCTGCAGGCCAGTCTACCGAAGTGCAGAGACTTTGCTCACAATAAGTCCCATTGGATTATAATGGAGAACTTTGCCCCGAACAACGCTCCATATCTCCTGATCCGTAAATGGTAGAGACGTAATTTTTTCTGCGTTTATTTCGTAACGGATAGGGGAAGAAGACAGGCTATCGGTTTTTGCTGGAAAAAGTTTAATAAAGGCGTGAAAAATTATGATATAAAGGTTATTTTTATGGACTTTCAGAAATCCTCTAAAAACGGTCCCGAACAAATCGCTGTAGCTGAAAAAGTATAAGAGATATCAAAATAATTCTTTCACTATGAGTATCAGCAGGCTTTTGAGGACTATGGTGCCCATTTTCATGTTGGTACAAAAATCGGTGTAGGCACAGCGACGATGTAAAAAAGTGGATGATGTGGGAAAATGCAGCTGAAAAGCGTTTTCAGGAATTTGCACATTCGCTACTCCCGAACAAATTGTTCCTGCGGTAAAACCGTAACAGTTATCCAAACAATTCCTTTTTTATGAGTGCCAGAAGGGTCGGGACATTCATGTGTGAAAGTCTCATGCTTGTACATGAAACGGTTTCGGAGTAGCGACGATGCGAAAACGTGTGATGTTTTCAATTTTCAGGCGTCATTTTTCAAAACCGCTCCATAGGAAATGAATGGGGGAGGTTTCGGGTTTGTGTCGCTCTGAGGTGATTTGCGAAAAATCTATAAATGCTACAGCAATGAGGGTTACATTTCCTGAATCCAGACAAAAATTCCTACGTTTTGATGTATAATTTATGTGGATAGGTTGAAAATTGAGTGACTGAGAAGAAGTTGTTCGGAGAAGAAGAATTTGTTGAATTTCTAGAGTGCGCACTCTATAACTGCCTCCTTGACGACCATAGCAACGCATGTTATTTGCTGAATTTCTTGAAAAGCCAAAATTATTTTAAGGAGGTACTATATGAAAATGGTAAAAGATATGAAAAAGCTGAAATATACCATAATAGCTGAAAGATATCACTACATTTTAAAAGTTGAATGGCGTTTCTAGCTGAAAGTAGGCTGAAGCAGTAAGCTGTCAAAAAGCAGCTGAAATGAGCAGAATTTCAGTGAATTACATTCATTTCCTATGGGAGAAAAAAAGCTGAAAATTTGCAGAAAAAGCTGAATATTTTAAAAAGTTGAAGAGTTAAAACTACAAAAAGATATAGCCATCGATTCCAGAAGAAGCTGAATAGTTTAAAAGTTGAATGGTTGAAATCGGAGAAAAATTGTAGGAGGAGAAGCGAATCAAACTTTAAACAGTAAAAACGCATTAGGAAGAATAAACACTAAGAAGAAGAAGAAGAAGAAGAAGAAGAAGAATAAAGAATAAAGAGAAACAGGATCTCAAGAACTGTGAATGCCTACTGCATTCACAGTAATAAAGAGAAACAGGATCTCAAGAACTGTGAATGCCTACTGCATTCACAGTAACTAGAAAAATTTGCATTTCCTGCGAAAATGCACTGTGAATGCAGATAGCTGAATGATTGAGCAAAAGATGCAGAAGATCTTTGAAGAAGAGAAAAAATAGCTGAAAAGCATTGAAGAATTTGAAAGAGTTGAAGAATTTGAACATGACAGAACAATAGCTGAATGATTAGAAGAAGAAAAAACTGAGGGAATGGCACCAAACATTTCCTAACTCATTCTAAACACTGAATCGTTTAACAAAGCAGAAATAGAATTTCAAACTTGAATATACTGTAGCCATATGTGGGCCTGCATTTCTAGGGAGTATAAGGGGTTTCGCCCCCATTGAAAAGCATTGGATGTTTGACACCTCCTAGCTTGGAGATGCTTTACGTGACGTGGCCCAAATTTATAGTGGAGCATTCTGTATAAAGGAGGTAAAGACTCTGTAAAGCAGAAGTTTGTAGGACCTTCCTAGAGCTACTTCCGGTTAGCAACATGCTAACCGTTAGCCGCTAACAGGGTTGTGTTCAGTATCACCAGGTGAGTGTACTCTGTCAGTTTGGTCCAAATCCTGTACTGGGAAGTGCCTCAAAAAGGGTGCCAATACTTAATGTCACCAAAGGTCACCAAAGGTCATAAGTCAGATTGGCCTCCTTTAGCAACTCAGCCTCACCACATCTGGGCCCAGAACTCAACATTTGACCAAAATGGTCAGTAGCGCCATTTCCCACATGTGGGTGGTGCTGTATTGGCCAATTATGTCGTGTCTGGGCATCATGCCAGATCCTGTTGGAAGCAAAGGCCCAATAGGAAAGCATGTGAAATCCAAAATGGGACAGAAAAGTGACACATGGCTGAAAGTCACTTGAAAATTTAAAAATGTTAAGAGGAAGTGACTGTGCGAATTTCAGATTCCTACATTAATCACAGCCGC
The DNA here is from genome assembly GCA_037039145.1 of Fundulus diaphanus. Lineage (NCBI taxonomy): Eukaryota > Metazoa > Chordata > Actinopteri > Cyprinodontiformes > Fundulidae > Fundulus > Fundulus diaphanus. Next base: position 48,706,853 of record CM073134.1, read on the forward strand.
TGCAGCGGGCGTCGAAAGTTGCCATTGTATCCCAATGGAGCTTCTCCCTCTGGCCCTCAGAGTTCCGTCGTCATGGAAACTCACTCACACCTCTGCTGCAGGCCAGTCTACCGAAGTGCAGAGACTTTGCTCACAATAAGTCCCATTGGATTATAATGGAGAACTTTGCCCCGAACAACGCTCCATATCTCCTGATCCGTAAATGGTAGAGACGTAATTTTTTCTGCGTTTATTTCGTAACGGATAGGGGAAGAAGACAGGCTATCGGTTTTTGCTGGAAAAAGTTTAATAAAGGCGTGAAAAATTATGATATAAAGGTAATTTTTATGGACTTTCAGAAATCCTCTAAAAACGGTCCCGAACAAATCGCTGTAGCTGAAAAAGTATAAGAGATATCAAAATAATTCTTTCACTATGAGTATCAGCAGGCTTTTGAGGACTATGGTGCCCATTTTCATGTTTGTACAAAAATCGGTGTAGGCACAGCGACGATGTAAAAAAGTGGATGATGTGGGAAAATGCAGCTGAAAAGCGTTTTCAGGAATTTGCACATTCGCTACTCCCGAACAAATTGTTCCTGCGGTAAAACCGTAACAGTTATCCAAACAATTCCTTTTTTATGAGTGCCAGAAGGGTCGGGACATTCATGTGTGAAAGTCTCATGCTTGTACATGAAACGGTTTCAGAGTAGCGACGATGCGAAAACGTGTGATGTTTTCAATTTTCAGGCGTCATTTTTCAAAACCGCTCCATAGGAAATGAATGGGGGAGGTTTCGGGTTTGTGTCGCTCTGAGGTGATTTGCGAAAAATCTATAAATGCTACAGCAATGAGGGTTACATTTCCTGAATCCAGACAAAAATTCCTACGTTTTGATGTATAATTTATGTGGATAGGTTGAAAATTGAGTGACTGAGAAGAAGTTGTTCGGAGAAGAAGAATTTGTTGAATTTCTAGAGTGCGCACTCTATAACTGCCTCCTTGACGACCATAGCAACGCATGTTATTTGCTGAATTTCTTGAAAAGCCAAAATTATTTTAAGGAGGTACTATATGAAAATGGTAAAAGATATGAAAAAGCTGAAATATACCATAATAGCTGAAAGATATCACTACATTTTAAAAGTTGAATGGCGTTTCTAGCTGAAAGTAGGCTGAAGCAGTAAGCTGTCAAAAAGCAGCTGAAATGAGCAGAATTTCAGTGAATTACATTCATTTCCTATGGGAGAAAAAAAGCTGAAAATTTGCAGAAAAAGCTGAATATTTTAAAAAGTTGAAGAGTTAAAACTACAAAAAGATATAGCCATCGATTCCAGAAGAAGCTGAATAGTTTAAAAGTTGAATGGTTGAAATCGGAGAAAAATTGTAGGAGGAGAAGCGAATCAAACTTTAAACAGTAAAAACGCATTAGGAAGAATAAACACTAAGAAGAAGAAGAAGAAGAAGAAGAAGAAGAATAAAGAACTAGAAAAATTTGCATTTCCTGCGAAAATGCACTGTGAATGCAGATAGCTGAATGATTGAGCAAAAGATGCAGAAGATCTTTGAAGAAGAGAAAAAATAGCTGAAAAGCATTGAAGAGGTTGAAAAAGTTGAAGAAGTTGAAAAAGTTGAAGAATTTGAAAGAGTTGAAGAATTTGAACATGAAAGAACAATAGCTGAATGATTAGAAGAAGAAAAAACTGAGGGTAAGGCACCAAACATTTCCTAACTCATTCTAAACACTGAATCATTTAACAAAGCAGAAGTAGAATTTCAAACTTGAATATACTGTAGCCATATGTGGGCCTGCATTTCTAGGGAGTATAAGGGGTTTCGCCCCCATTGAAAAGCATTGGATGTTTGACACCTCCTAGCTTGGAGATGCTTTACGTGACGTGGCCCAAATTTATAGTGGAGCATTCTGTATAAAGGAGGTAAAGACTCTGTAAAGCAGAAGTTTGTAGGACCTTCCTAGAGCTACTTCCGGTTAGCAACATGCTAACAGTTAGCTGCTAACAGGGTTGTGTTCAGTATCACCAGGTGAGTGTACTCTGTCAGTTTGGTCCAAATCCTGTACTGGGAAGTGCCTCAAAAAGGGTGCCAATACTTAATGTCACCAAAGGTCACCAAAGGTCATAAGTCAGATTGGCCTCCTTTAGCAACTCAGCCTCACCACATCTGGGCCCAGAACTCAACATTTGACCAAAATGGTCAGTAGCGCCATTTCCCACATGTGGGTGGTGCTGTATTGGCCAATTATGTCGTGTCTGGGCATCATGCCAGATCCTGTTGGAAGCAAAGGCCCAATAGGAAAGCATGTGAAATCCAAAATGGGACAGAAAAGTGACACATGGCTGAAAGTCACTTGAAAATTTAAAAATGTTAAGAGGAAGTGACTGTGCGAATTTCAGATTCCTACATTAATCACAGCCGCTGCAGCGGGCGTCGAAAGTTGCCATTGTATCCCAATGGAGCTTCTCCCTCTGGCCCTCAGAGTTCCGTCGTCATGGAAACTCACTCACACCTGCAGCGGGCCAGTCTACCGAAGTGCAGAGACTTTGCTCACAATAAGTCCCATTGGATTATAATGGAGAACTTTGCCCCGAACAACGCTCCATATCTCCTGATCCGTAAATGGTAGAGACGTAATTTTTTCTGCGTTTATTTCGTAACGGATAGGGGAAGAAGACAGGCTATCGGTTTTTGCTGGAAAAAGTTTAATAAAGGCGTGAAAAATTATGATATAAAGGTAATTTTTATGGACTTTCAGAAATCCTCTAAAAACGGTCCCGAACAAATCGCTGTAGCTGAAAAAGTATAAGAGATATCAAAATAATTCTTTCACTATGAGTATCAGCAGGCTTTTGAGGACTATGGTGCCCATTTTCATGTTTGTACAAAAATCGGTGTAGGCACAGCGACGATGTAAAAAAGTGGATGATGTGGGAAAATGCAGCTGAAAAGCGTTTTCAGGAATTTGCACATTCGCTACTCCCGAACAAATTGTTCCTGCGGTAAAACCGTAACAGTTATCCAAACAATTCCTTTTTTATGAGTGCCAGAAGGGTCAGGACATTCATGTGTGAAAGTCTCATGCTTGTACATGAAACGGTTTCAGAGTAGCGACGATGCGAAAACGTGTGATGTTTTCAATTTTCAGGCGTCATTTTTCAAAACCGCTCCATAGGAAATGAATGGGGGAGGTTTCGGGTTTGTGTCGCTCTGAGGTGATTTGCGAAAAATCTATAAATGCTACAGCAATGAGGGTTACATTTCCTGAATCCAGACAAAAATTCCTACGTTTTGATGTATAATTTATGTGGATAGGTTGAAAATTGAGTGACTGAGAAGAAGTTGTTCGGAGAAGAAGAATTTGTTGAATTTCTAGAGTGCGCACTCTATAACTGCCTCCTTGACGACCATAGCAACGCATGTTATTTGCTGAATTTCTTGAAAAGCCAAAATTATTTTAAGGAGGTACTATATGAAAATGGTAAAAGATATGAAAAAGCTGAAATATACCATAATAGCTGAAAGATATCACTACATTTTAAAAGTTGAATGGCGTTTCTAGCTGAAAGTAGGCTGAAGCAGTAAGCTGTCAAAAAGCAGCTGAAATGAGCAGAATTTCAGTGAATTACATTCATTTCCTATGGGAGAAAAAAAGCTGAAAATTTGCAGAAAAAGCTGAATATTTTAAAAAGTTGAAGAGTTAAAACTACAAAAAGATATAGCCATCGATTCCAGAAGAAGCTGAATAGTTTAAAAGTTGAATGGTTGAAATCGGAGAAAAATTGTAGGAGGAGAAGCGAATCAAACTTTAAACAGTAAAAACGCATTAGGAAGAATAAACACTAAGAAGAAGAAGAAGAAGAAGAAGAAGAAGAATAAAGAATAAAGAGAAACAGGATCTCAAGAACTGTGAATGCCTACTGCATTCACAGTAATAAAGAGAAACAGGATCTCAAGAACTGTGAATGCCTACTGCATTCACAGTAACTAGAAAAATTTGCATTTCCTGCGAAAATGCACTGTGAATGCAGATAGCTGAATGATTGAGCAAAAGATGCAGAAGATCTTTGAAGAAGATAAAAAATAGCTGAAAAGCATTGAAGAAGTTGAAAAAGTTGAAGAAGTTGAAAAAGTTGAAGAATTTGAAAGAGTTGAAGAATTTGAACATGAAAGAACAATAGCTGAATGATTAGAAGAAGAAAAAACTGAGGGAAAGGCACCAAACATTTCCTAACTCATTCTAAACACTGAATCGTTTAACAAAGCATAAGTAGAATTTCAAACTTGAATATACTGTTGCCATATGTGGGCCTGCATTTCTAGGGAGTATAAGGGGTTTCGCCCCCATTGAAACGCATTGGATGTTTGACACCTCCTAACTTGGAGATGCTTTACGTGACGAGGCCCAAACTTATTGTGGAGCATTCTGTATAAAGGAGGTAAAGACTCTGTAAAGCAGAAGTTTGTAGGACCTTCCTAGAGCTACTTCCGGTTAGCAACATGCTAACAGTTAGCCACTAACAGGGTTGTGTTCAGTATCACCAGGTGAGTGTACTCTGTCAGTTTGGTCCAAATCCTGTACTGGGAAGTGCCTCAAAAAGGGTGCCAATACTTAATGTCACCAAAGGTCACCAAAGGTCATGAGTCAGATTGGCCTCCTTTAGCAACTCAGCCTCACCACATCTGGGCCCAGAACTCAACATTTGACCAAAATGGTCAGTAGCGCCATTTCCCACATGTGGGTGGTGCTGTATTGGCCAATTATGACGTGTCTGGGCATCATGCCAGATCCTGTTGGAAGCAAAGGCCCAATAGGAAAGCATGTGAAATCCAAAATGGGACAGAAAAGTGACACATGGCTGAAAGTCACTTGAAAATTTAAAAATGTTAAGAGGAAGTGACTGTGCGAATTTCAGATTCCTACATTAATCACAGCCGCTGCAGCGGGCGTCGAAAGTTGCCATTGTATCCCAATGGAGCTTCTCCCTCTGGCCCTCAGAGTTCCGTCGTCATGGAAACTCACTCACACCTCTGCTGCAGGCCAGTCTACCGAAGTGCAGAGACTTTGCTCACAATAAGTCCCATTGGATTATAATGGAGAACTTTGCCCCGAACAACGCTCCATATCTCCTGATCCATAAATGGTAGAGACGTAATTTTTTCTGCGTTTGTTTCGTAACGGATAGGGGAAGAAGTCAGGCTATCGGTTTTTGCTGGAAAAAGTTTAATAAAGGCGTGAAAAATTATGATATAAAGGTGATTTTTATGGACTTTCAGAAATCCTCTAAAAACGTTCCCGAACAAATCGCTGTAGCTGAAAAAGTATAAGAGATATCAAAATAATTCTTTCACTATGAGTATCAGCAGGCTTTTGAGGACTATGGTGCCCATTTTCATGTTTGTACAAAAATCGGTGTAGGCACAGCGACGATATAAAAAAGTGTATGATGTGGGAAAATGCAGCTGAAAAGCGTTTTCAGGAATTTGCACATTTGCTACTCCCGAACAAATTGTTCCTGCGGTAAAACCGTAACAGTTATCCAAACAATTCCTTTTTTATGAGTGCCAGAAGGGTCGGGACATTCATGTGTGAAAGTCTCATGCTTGTACATGAAACGGTTTCGGAGTAGCGACGATGCGAAAACATGTGATGTTTTCAATTTTCAGGCGTCATTTTTCAAAACCACTCCATAGGAAATGAATGGGGGAGGTTTCGGGTTTGTGTCGCTCTGAGGTGATTTGCGAAAAATCTATAAATGCTACAGCAATGAGGGTTACATTTCCTGAATCCAGACAAAAATTCCTACGTTTTGATGTATAATTTATGTGGATAGGTTGAAAATTGAGCGAGTGAGAAGAAGTTGTTCGGAGAAGAAGAATTTGTTGAATTTCTAGAGTGCGCACTCTATAACTGCCTCCTTGACGACCATAGCAACGCATGTTATTTGCTGAATTTCTTGAAAAGCCAAAATTATTTTAAGGAGGTACTATATGAAAATGGTAAAAGATATGAAAAAGCTGAAATAGACCATAATAGCTGAAAGATATCACTACATTTTAAAAGTTGAATGGCGTTTCTAGCTGAAAGTAGGCTGAAGCAGTAAGCTGTCAAAAAGCAGCTGAAATGAGCGGAATTTTAGTGAATTACATTCATTTCCTATGGGAGAAAAAAAGCTGAAAATTTGCAGAAAAAGCTGAATATTTTAAAAAGTTGAAGAGTTAAAAGTACAAAAAGATATAGCCATCGATTCCAGAAGAAGCTGAATAGTTTAAAAGTTGAATGGTTGAAATCGGAGAAAAATTGTAGGCGGAGAAGCGAATCAAACTTTAAACAGTAAAAACGCATTTGGAAGAATATCCTATAACTAGAAAAATTTGCATTTCCTGCGAAAATGCACTGTGAATGCAGATAGCTGAATGATTGAGCAAAAGATGCAGAAGATCTTTGAAGAAGAGAAAAAATAGCTGAAAAGCATTGAAGAAGTTGAAAAAGTTGAAGAATTTGAAAGAGTTGAAGAATTTGAACATGAAAGAACAATAGCTGAATGATTAGAAGAAGAAAAAACTGAGGGTAAGGCACCAAACATTTCCTAACTCATTCTAAACACTGAATCATTTAACAAAGCAGAAGTAGAATTTCAAACTTGAATATACTGTAGCCATATGTGGGCCTGCATTTCTAGGGAGTATAAGGGGTTTCGCCCCCATTGAAAAGCATTGGATGTTTGACACCTCCTAGCTTGGAGATGCTTTACGTGACGTGGCCCAAATTTATAGTGGAGCATTCTGTATAAAGAAGGTAAAGACTCTGTAAAGCAGAAGTTTGTAGGACCTTCCTAGAGCTACTTCCGGTTAGCAACATGCTAACAGTTAGCCGCTAACAGGGTTGTGTTCAGTATCACCAGGTGAGTGTACTCTGTCAGTTTGGTCCAAATCCTGTACTGGGAAGTGCCTCAAAAAGGGTGCCAATACTTAATGTCACCAAAGGTCACCAAAGGTCATGAGTCAGATTGGCCTCCTTTAGCAACTCAGCCTCACCACATCTGGGCCCAGAACTCAACATTTGACCAAAATGGTCAGTAGCGCCATTTCCCACATGTGGGTGGTGCTGTATTGGCCAATTATGTCGTGTCTGGGCATCATGCCAGATCCTGTTGGAAGCAAAGGCCCAATAGGAAAGCATGTGAAATCCAAAATGGGACAGAAAAGTGACACATGGCTGAAAGTCACTTGAAAATTTCAAAATGTTAAGAGGAAGTGACTGTGCGAATTTCAGATTCCTACATTAATCACAGCCGCTGCAGCGGGCGTCGAAAGTTGCCATTGTATCCCAATGGAGCTTCTCCCTCTGGCCCTCAGAGTTCCGTCGTCATGGAAACTCACTCACACCTCTGCTGCAGGCCAGTCTACCGAAGTGCAGAGACTTTGCTCACAATAAGTCCCATTGGATTATAATGGAGAACTGTGCCCCGAACAACGCTCCATATCTCCTGATCCGTAAATGGTAGAGACGTAATTTTTTCTGCGTTTATTTCGTAACGGATAGGGGAAGAAGACAGGCTATCGGTTTTTGCTGGAAAAAGTTTAATAAAGGCGTGAAAAATTATGATATAAAGTTGATTTTTATGGACTTTCAGAAATCCTCTAAAAACGGTCCCGAACAAATCGCTGTAGCTGAAAAAGTATAAGAGATATCAAAATAATTCTTTCACTATGAGTATCAGCAGGCTTTTGAGGACTATGGTGCCCATTTTCATGTTTGTACAAAAATCGGTGTAGGCACAGCGACGATGTAAAAAAGTGGATGATGTGGGAAAATGCAGCTGAAAAGCGTTTTCAGGAATTTGCACATTCGCTACTCCCGAACAAATTGTTCCTGCGGTAAAACCGTAACAGTTATTCAAACAATTCCTTTTTTATGAGTGCCAGAAGGGTCGGGACATTCATGTGTGAAAGTCTCATGCTTGTACATGAAACGGTTTCGGAGTAACGACGATGCGAAAACGTGTGATGTTTTCAATTTTCAGGCGTCATTTTTCAAAACCGCTCCATAGGAAATGAATGGGGGAGGTTTCGGGTTTGTGTCGCTCTGAGGTGATTTGCGAAAAATCTATAAATGCTACAGCAATGAGGGTTACATTTCCTGAATCCAGACAAAAATTCCTACGTTTTGATGTATAATTTATGTGGATAGGTTGAAAATTGAGCGACTGAGAAGAAGTTGTTCGGAGAAGAAGAATTAGTTGAATTTCTAGAGTGCGCACTCTATAACTGCCTCCTTGACGACCATAGCAACGCATGTTATTTGCTGAATTTCTTGAAAAGCCAAAATTATTTTAAGGAGGTACTATATGAAAATGGTAAAAGATATGAAAAAGCTGAAATAGACCATAATAGCTGAAAGATATCACTACATTTTAAAAGTTGAATGGCGTTTCTAGCTGAAAGTAGGCTGAAGCAGTAAGCTGTCAAAAAGCAGCTGAAATGAGCGGAATTTTAGTGATTTACATTCATTTCCTATGGGAGAAAAAAAGCTGAAAATTTGCAGAAAAAGCTGAATATTTTAAAAAGTTGAAAAGATATAAGTACAAAAAGATATAGCCATCGATTCCAGAAGAAGCTGAATAGTTTAAAAGTTGAATGGTTGAAATCGGAGAAAAATTGTAGGAGGAGAAGCGAATCAAACTTTAAACAGTAAAAACGCATTTGGAAGAATATCCTATAATAACTAGAAAAATTTGCATTTCCTGCGAAAATGCACTGTGAATGCAGATAGCTGAATGATTGAGCAAAAGATGCAGAAGATCTTTGAAGAAGAGAAAAAATAGCTGAAAAGCATTGAAGAAGTTGAAAAAGTTGAAGAAGTTGAAAAAGTTGAAGAATTTGAAAGAGTTGAAGAATTTGAACATGAAAGAACCATAGCTGAATGATTAGAAGAAGAAAAAACTGAGGGTAAGGCACCAAACATTTCCTAACTCATTCTAAACACTGAATCATTTAACAAAGCAGAAGTAGAATTTCAAACTTGAATATACTGTAGCCATATGTGGGCCTGCATTTCTAGGGAGTATAAGGGGTTTCGCCCCCATTGAAAAGCATTGGATGTTTGACACCTCCTAGCTTGGAGATGCTTTACGTGACGTGGCCCAAATTTATAGTGGAGCATTCTGTATAAAGGAGGTAAAGACTCTGTAAAGCAGAAGTTTGTCCGAGCTTCCTAGAGCTACTTCCAATTAGCAACATGCTAACCGTTAGCCGCTAACAGGGTTGTGTTCAGTATCACCAGGTGAGTGTACTCTGTCAGTTTGGTCCAAATCCTGTACTGGGAAGTGCCTCAAAAAGGGTGCCAATACTTAATGTCACCAAAGGTCACCAAAGGTCATAAGTCAGATTGGCCTCCTTTAGCAACTCAGCCTCACCACATCTGGGCCCAGAACTCAACATTTGACCAAAATGGTCAGTAGCGCCATTTCCCACATGTGGGTGGTGCTGTATTGGCCAATTATGTCGTGTCTGGGCATCATGCCAGATCCTGTTGGAAGCAAAGGCCCAATAGGAAAGCATGTGAAATCCAAAATGGGACAGAAAAGTGACACATGGCTGAAAGTCACTTGAAAATTTAAAAATGTTAAGAGGAAGTGACTGTGCGAATTTCAGATTCCTACATTAATCACAGCCGCTGCAGCGGGCGTCGAAAGTTGCCATTGTATCCCAATGGAGCTTCTCCCTCTGGCCCTCAGAGTTCCGTCGTCATGGAAACTCACTCACACCTGCAGCGGGCCAGTCTACCGAAGTGCAGAGACTTTGCTCACAATAAGTCCCATTGGATTATAATGGAGAACTTTGCCCCGAACAACGCTCCATATCTCCTGATCCGTAAATGGTAGAGACGTAATTTTTTCTGCGTTTATTTCGTAACGGATAGGGGAAGAAGACAGGCTATCGGTTTTTGCTGGAAAAAGTTTAATAAAGGCGTGAAAAATTATGATATAAAGGTAATTTTTATGGACTTTCAGAAATCCTCTAAAAACGGTCCCGAACAAATCGCTGTAGCTGAAAAAGTATAAGAGATATCAAAATAATTCTTTCACTATGAGTATCAGCAGGCTTTTGAGGACTATGGTGCCCATTTTCATGTTTGTACAAAAATCGGTGTAGGCACAGCGACGATGTAAAAAAGTGGATGATGTGGGAAAATGCAGCTGAAAAGCGTTTTCAGGAATTTGCACATTCGCTACTCCCGAACAAATTGTTCCTGCGGTAAAACCGTAACAGTTATCCAAACAATTCCTTTTTTATGAGTGCCAGAAGGGTCGGGACATTCATGTGTGAAAGTCTCATGCTTGTACATGAAACGGTTTCGGAGTAGCGACGATGCGAAAACGTGTGATGTTTTCAATTTTCAGGCGTCATTTTTCAAAACCGCTCCATAGGAAATGAATGGGGGAGGTTTCGGGTTTGTGTCGCTCTGAGGTGATTTGCGAAAAATCTATAAATGCTACAGCAATGAGGGTTACATTTCCTGAATCCAGACAAAAATTCCTACGTTTTGATGTATAATTTATGTGGATAGGTTGAAAATTGAGTGACTGAGAAGAAGTTGTTCGGAGAAGAAGAATTTGTTGAATTTCTAGAGTGCGCACTCTATAACTGCCTCCTTGACGACCATAGCAACGCATGTTATTTGCTGAATTTCTTGAAAAGCCAAAATTATTTTAAGGAGGTACTATATGAAAATGGTAAAAGATATGAAAAAGCTGAAATATACCATAATAGCTGAAAGATATCACTACATTTTAAAAGTTGAATGGCGTTTCTAGCTGAAAGTAGGCTGAAGCAGTAAGCTGTCAAAAAGCAGCTGAAATGAGCAGAATTTCAGTGAATTACATTCATTTCCTATGGGAGAAAAAAAGCTGAAAATTTGCAGAAAAAGCTGAATATTTTAAAAAGTTGAAGAGTTAAAACTACAAAAAGATATAGCCATCGATTCCAGAAGAAGCTGAATAGTTTAAAAGTTGAATGGTTGAAATCGGAGAAAAATTGTAGGAGGAGAAGCGAATCAAACTTTAAACAGTAAAAACGCATTAGGAAGAATAAACACTAAGAAGAAGAAGAAGAAGAAGAAGAAGAAGAACTAGAAAAATTTGCATTTCCTGCGAAAATGCACTGTGAATGCAGATAGCTGAATGATTGAGCAAAAGATGCAGAAGATCTTTGAAGAAGAGAAAAAATAGCTGAAAAGCATTGAAGAAGTTGAAAAAGTTGAAGAAGTTGAAAAAGTTGAAGAATTTGAAAGAGTTGAAGAATTTGAACATGAAAGAACAATAGCTGAATAATTAGAAGAAGAAAAAACTGAGGGTAAGGCACCAAACATTTCCTAACTCATTCTAAACACTGAATCATTTAACAAAGCAGAAGTAGAATTTCAAACTTGAATATACTGTAGCCATATGTGGGCCTGCATTTCTAGGGAGTATAAGGGGTTTCGCCCCCATTGAAAAGCATTGGATGTTTGACACCTCCTAGCTTGGAGATGCTTTACGTGACGTGGCCCAAATTTATAGTGGAGCATTCTGTATAAAGGAGGTAAAGACTCTGTAAAGCAGAAGTTTGTCCGAGCTTCCTAGAGCTACTTCCAATTAGCAACATGCTAACCGTTAGCCGCTAACAGGGTTGTGTTCAGTATCACCAGGTGAGTGTACTCTGTCAGTTTGGTCCAAATCCTGTACTGGGAAGTGCCTCAAAAAGGGTGCCAATACTTAATGTCACCAAAGGTCACCAAAGGTCATAAGTCAGATTGGCCTCCTTTAGCAACTCAGCCTCACCACATCTGGGCCCAGAACTCAACATTTGACCAAAATGGTCAGTAGCGCCATTTCCCACATGTGGGTGGTGCTGTATTGGCCAATTATGTCGTGTCTGGGCATCATGCCAGATCCTGTTGGAAGCAAAGGCCCAATAGGAAAGCATGTGAAATCCAAAATGGGACAGAAAAGTGACACATGGCTGAAAGTCACTTGAAAATTTAAAAATGTTAAGAGGAAGTGACTGTGCGAATTTCAGATTCCTACATTAATCACAGCCGCTGCAGCGGGCGTCGAAAGTTGCCATTGTATCCCAATGGAGCTTCTCCCTCTGGCCCTCAGAGTTCCGTCGTCATGGAAACTCACTCACACCTGCAGCGGGCCAGTCTACCGAAGTGCAGAGACTTTGCTCACAATAAGTCCCATTGGATTATAATGGAGAACTTTGCCCCGAACAACGCTCCATATCTCCTGATCCGTAAATGGTAGAGACGTAATTTTTTCTGCATTTATTTCGTAACGGATAGGGGAAGAAGACAGGCTATCGGTTTTTGCTGGAAAAAGTTTAATAAAGGCGTGAAAAATTATGATATAAAGGTAATTTTTATGGACTTTCAGAAATCCTCTAAAAACGGTCCCGAACAAATCGCTGTAGCTGAAAAAGTATAAGAGATATCAAAATAATTCTTTCACTATGAGTATCAGCAGGCTTTTGAGGACTATGGTGCCCATTTTCATGTTTGTACAAAAATCGGTGTAGGCACAGCGACGATGTAAAAAAGTGGATGATGTGGGAAAATGCAGCTGAAAAGCGTTTTCAGGAATTTGCACATTCGCTACTCCCGAACAAATTGTTCCTGCGGTAAAACCGTAACAGTTATCCAAACAATTCCTTTTTTATGAGTGCCAGAAGGGTCGGGACATTCATGTGTGAAAGTCTCATGCTTGTACATGAAACGGTTTCAGAGTAGCGACGATGCGAAAACGTGTGATGTTTTCAATTTTCAGGCGTCATTTTTCAAAACCGCTCCATAGGAAATGAATGGGGGAGGTTTCGGGTTTGTGTCGCTCTGAGGTGATTTGCGAAAAATCTATAAATGCTACAGCAATGAGGGTTACATTTCCTGAATCCAGACAAAAATTCCTACGTTTTGATGTATAATTTATGTGGATAGGTTGAAAATTGAGCGACTGAGAAGAAGTTGTTCGGAGAAGAAGAATTAGTTGAATTTCTAGAGTGCGCACTCTATAACTGCCTCCTTGACGACCATAGCAACGCATGTTATTTGCTGAATTTCTTGAAAAGCCAAAATTATTTTAAGGAGGTACTATATGAAAATGGTAAAAGATATGAAAAAGCTGAAATATACCATAATAGCTGAAAGATATCACTACATTTTAAAAGTTGAATGGCGTTTCTAGCTGAAAGTAGGCTGAAGCAGTAAGCTGTCAAAAAGCAGCTGAAATGAGCAGAATTTCAGTGAATTACATTCATTTCCTATGGGAGAAAAAAAGCTGAAAATTTGCAGAAAAAGCTGAATATTTTAAAAAGTTGAAGAGTTAAAACTACAAAAAGATATAGCCATCGATTCCAGAAGAAGCTGAATAGTTTAAAAGTTGAATGGTTGAAATCGGAGAAAAATTGTAGGAGGAGAAGCGAATCAAACTTTAAACAGTAAAAACGCATTAGGAAGAATAAACACTAAGAAGAAGAAGAAGAAGAAGAAGAAGAAGAATAAAGAATAAAGAGAAACAGGATCTCAAGAACTGTGAATGCCTACTGCATTCACAGTAATAAAGAATAAAGAGAAACAGGATCTCAAGAACTGTGAATGCCTACTGCATTCACAGTAATAATAAGAAGAATAAAGAATAAAGAGAAACAGGATCTCAAGAACTGTGAATGCCTACTGCATTCACAGTAACTAGAAAAATTTGCATTTCCTGCGAAAATGCACTGTGAATGCAGATAGCTGAATGATTGAGCAAAAGATGCAGAAGATCTTTGAAGAAGAGAAAAAATAGCTGAAAAGCATTGAAGAAGTTGAAAAAGTTGAAGAAGTTGAAAAAGTTGAAGAATTTGAAAGAGTTGAAGAATTTGAACATGAAAGAACAATAGCTGAATGATTAGAAGAAGAAAAAACTGAGGGTAAGGCACCAAACATTTCCTAACTCATTCTAAACACTGAATCATTTAACAAAGCAGAAGTAGAATTTCAAACTTGAATATACTGTAGCCATATGTGGGCCTGCATTTCTAGGGAGTATAAGGGGTTTCGCCCCCATTGAAAAGCATTGGATGTTTGACACCTCCTAGCTTGGAGATGCTTTACGTGACGTGGCCCAAATTTATAGTGGAGCATTCTGTATAAAGGAGGTAAAGACTCTGTAAAGCAGAAGTTTGTCCGAGCTTCCTAGAGCTACTTCCAATTAGCAACATGCTAACCGTTAGCCGCTAACAGGGTTGTGTTCAGTATCACCAGGTGAGTGTACTCTGTCAGTTTGGTCCAAATCCTGTACTGGGAAGTGCCTCAAAAAGGGTGCCAATACTTAATGTCACCAAAGGTCACCAAAGGTCATGAGTCAGATTGGCCTCCTTTAGCAACTCAGCCTCACCACATCTGGGCCCAGAACTCAACATTTGACCAAAATGGTCAGTAGCGCCATTTCCCACATGTGGGTGGTGCTGTATTGGCCAATTATGTCGTGTCTGGGCATCATGCCAGATCCTGTTGGAAGCAAAGGCCCAATAGGAAAGCATGTGAAATCCAAAATGGGACAGAAAAGTGACACATGGCTGAAAGTCACTTGAAAATTTAAAAATGTTAAGAGGAAGTGACTGTGCGAATTTCAGATTCCTACATTAATCACAGCCGCTGCAGCGGGCGTCGAAAGTTGCCATTGTATCCCAATGGAGCTTCTCCCTCTGGCCCTCAGAGTTCCGTTGTCATGGAAACTCACTCACACCTCTGCTGCAGGCCAGTCTACCGAAGTGCAGAGACTTTGCTCACAATACGTCCCATTGGATTATAATGGAGAACTTTGCCCCGAACAACGCTCCATATCTCCTGATCCGTAAATGGTAGAGACGTAATTTTTTCTGCGTTTATTTCGTAACGGATAGGGGAAGAAGACAGGCTATCGGTTTTTGCTGGAAAAAGTTTAATAAAGGCGTGAAAAATTATGATATAAAGGTGATTTTTATGGACTTTCAGAAATCCTCTAAAAACGGTCCCGAACAAATCGCTGTAGCTGAAAAAGTATAAGAGAGATCAAAATAATTCTTTCACTATGAGTATCAGCAGGCTTTTGAGGACTATGGTGCCCATTTTCATGTTTGTACAAAAATCGGTGTAGGCACAGCGACGATGTAAAAAAGTGGATGATGTGGGAAAATGCAGCTGAAAAGCGTTTTCAGGAATTTGCACATTCGCTACTCCCGAACAAATTGTTCCTGCGGTAAAACCGTAACAGTTATCCAAACAATTCCTTTTTTATGAGTGCCAGAAGGGTCGGGACATTCATGTGTGAAAGTCTCATGCTTGTACATGAAACGGTTTCGGAGTAGCGACGATGCGAAAACGTGTGATGTTTTGGATTTTCAGACGTCATTTTTCAAAACCGCTCCATAGGAAATGAATGGGGGAGGTTTCGGGTTTGTGTCGCTCTGAGGTGATTTGCGAAAAATCTACAAATGCTACACCAATGAGGGTTACATTTCCTGAATCCAGACAAAAATTCCTACGTTTTGATGTATAATTTATGTGGATAGGTTGAAAATTGAGCGACTGAGAAGAAGTTGTTCGGAGAAGAAGAATTTGTTGAATTTCTAGAGTGCGCACTCTATAACTGCCTCCTTGACGACCATAGCAACGCATGTTATTTGCTGAATTTCTTGAAAAGCCAAAATTATTTTAAGGAGGTACTATATGAAAATGGTAAAAGATATGAAAAAGCTGAAATAGACCATAATAGCTGAAAGATATCACTACATTTTAAAAGTTAAATGGCGTTTCTAGCTGAAAGTAGGCTGAAGCAGTAAGCTGTCAAAAAGCAGCTGAAATGAGCGGAATTTTAGTGAATTACATTCATTTCCTATGGGAGAAAAAAAGCTGAAAATTTGCAGAAAAAGCTGAATATTTTAAAAAGTTGAAGAGTTAAAAGTACAAAAAGATATAGCCATCGATTCCAGAAGAAGCTGAATAGTTTAAAAGTTGAATGGTTGAAATCGGAGAAAAATTGTAGGAGGAGAAGCGAATCAAACTTTAAACAGTAAAAACGCATTTGGAAGAATAAACACTAAGAAGAACTAGAAAAATTTGCATTTCCTGCGAAAATGCACTGTGAATGCAGATAGCTGAATGATTGAGCAAAAGATGCAGAAGATCTTTGAAGAAGAGAAAAAATAGCTGAAAAGCATTGAAGAAGTTGAAAAAGTTGAAGAATTTGAAAGAGTTGAAGAATTTGAACATGAAAGAACAATAGCTGAATGATTAGAAGAAGAAAAAACTGAGGGTAAGGCACCAAACATTTCCTAACTCATTCTAAACACTGAATCGTTTAACAAAGCAGAAGTAGAATTTCAAACTTGAATATACTGTAGCCATATGTGGGCCTGCATTTCTAGGGAGTATAAGGGGTTTCGCCCCCATTGAAAAGCATTGGATGTTTGACACCTCCTAGCTTGGAGATGCTTTACGTGACGTGGCCCAAATTTATAGTGGAGCATTCGGTATAAAGGAGGTAAAGACTCTGTAAAGCAGAAGTTTGTAGGACCTTCCTAGAGCTACTTCCGGTTAGCAACATGCTAACAGTTAGCCGCTAACAGGGTTGTGTTTAGTATCACCAGGTGAGTGTACTCTGTCAGTTTGGTCCAAATCCTGTACTGGGAAGTGCCTCAAAAAGGGTGCCAATACTTAATGTCACCAAAGGTCACCAAAGGTCATGAGTCAGATTGGCCTCCTTTAGCAACTCAGCCTCACCACATCTGGGCCCAGAACTCAACATTTGACCAAAATGGTCAGTAGCGCCATTTCCCACATGTGGGTGGTGCTGTATTGGCCAATTATGTCGTGTCTGGGCATCATGCCAGATCCTGTTGGAAGCAAAGGCCCAATAGGAAAGCATGTGAAATCCAAAATGGGACAGAAAAGTGACACGTGGCTGAAAGTCACTTGAAAATTTAAAAATGTTAAGAGGAAGTGACTGTGCGAATTTCAGATTCCTACATTAATCACAGCCGCTGCAGCGGGCGTCGAAAGTTGCCATTGTATCCCAAAGGAGCTTCTCCCTCTGGCCCTCAGAGTTCCGTCGTCATGGAAACTCACTCACACCTCTGCTGCAGGCCAGTCTACCGAAGTGCAGAGACTTTGCTCACAATAAGTCCCATTGGATTATAATGGAGAACTTTGCCCCGAACAACGCTCCATATCTCCTGATCCGTAAATGGTAGAGACGTAATTTTTTCTGCGTTTATTTCGTAACGGATAGGGGAAGAAGACAGGCTATCGGTTTTTGCTGGAAAAAGTTTAATAAAGGCGTGAAAAATTATGATATAAAGGTGATTTTTATGGACTTTCAGAAATCCTCTAAAAACGGTCTCGAACAAATCGCTGTAGCTGAAAAAGTATAAGAGATATCAAAATAATTCTTTCACTATGAGTATCAGCAGGCTTTTGAGGACTATGGTGCCCATTTTCATGTTTGTACAAAAATCGGTGTAGGCACAGCGATGATGTACAAAAGTGGATGATGTGGGAAAATGCAGCTGAAAAGCGTTTTCAGGAATTTGCACATTCGCTACTCCCGAACAAATTGTTCCTGCGGTAAAACCGTAACAGTTATCCAAACAATTCCTTTTTTATGAGTGCCAGAAGGGTCGGGACATTCATGTGTGAAAGTCTCATGCTTGTACATGAAACGGTTTCGGAGTAGCGACGATGCGAAAACGTGTGATGTTTTCAATTTTCAGGCGTCATTTTTCAAAACCGCTCCATAGGAAATGAATGGGGGAGGTTTCGGGTTTGTGTCGCTCTGAGGTGATTTGCGAAAAATCTATAAATGCTACACCAATGAGGGTTACATTTCCTGAATCCAGACAAAAATTCCTACGTTTTGATGTATAATTTATGTGGATAGGTTGAAAATTGAGCGACTGAGAAGAAGTTGTTCGGAGAAGAAGAATTAGTTGAATTTCTAGAGTGCGCACTCTACCAACTGCCACTTGACGACCATAGCAACGCATGTTATTTGCTGAATTTTTTGAAAAGCCAAAATTCTTTTAAGGAGGTACTATATGAAAATGGTAAAAGATATAAAAAAGCTGAAATATACCATAACAGCTGAAAGATATCACTACATTTTAAAAGTTGAATGGCGTTTCTAGCTGAAAGTAGGCTGAAGCAGTAAGCTGTCAAAAAGCAGCTGAAATGAGCGGAATTTTAGTGATTTCAATGCATTTCCTATGGGAGAAAAAAAAGCTGAAAACTTGCAGAAAAAGCTGAATATTTTAAAAAGTTGAAGAGTTAAAAGTACAAAAAGATATAGCCATCGATTCCAGAAGAAGCTGAATAGTTTAAAAGTTGAATGGTTGAAATCGGAGAAAAATTGTAGGAGGAGAAGCGAATCAAACTTTAAACAGTAAAAACGCATTTGGAAGAATAACCCATAAGAATAAGAAGAATAAAGAATAAAGAGAAACAGGATCTCAAGAACTGTGAATGCCTACTGCATTCACAGTAATAAAGAATAAAGAGAAACAGGATCTCAAGAACTGTGAATGCCTACTGCATTCACAGTAATAATAATAATAAGAAGAATAAAGAATAAAGAGAAACAGGATCTCAAGAACTGTGAATGCCTACTGCATTCACAGTAATAATAATAAGAAGAATAAAGAACTAGAAAAATTTGCATTTCCTGCGAAAATGCACTGTGAATGCAGATAGCTGAATGATTAAGCAAAAGATGCAGATCTTTGAAGAAGAGAAAAAATAGCTGAAAAGCATTGAAGAAGTTGAAAAAGTTGAAGAAGTTGAAAAAGTTGAAGAATTTGAAAGAGTTGAAGAATTTGAACATGAAAGAACAATAGCTGAATGATTAGAAGAAGAAAAAACTGAGGGTAAGGCACCAAACATTTCCTAACTCATTCTAAACACTGAATCATTTAACAAAGCAGAAGTAGAATTTCAAACTTGAATATACTGTAGCCATATGTGGGCCTGCATTTCTAGGGAGTATAAGGGGTTTCGCCCCCATTGAAAAGCATTGGATGTTTGACACCTCCTAGCTTGGAGATGCTTTACGTGACGTGGCCCAAATTTATAGTGGAGCATTCTGTATAAAGGAGGTAAAGACTCTGTAAAGCAGAAGTTTGTAGGATCTTCCTAGAGCTACTTCCGGTTAGCAACATGCTAACAGTTAGCCGCTAACAGGGTTGTGTTCAGTATCACCAGGTGAGTGTACTCTGTCAGTTTGGTCCAAATCCTGTACTGGGAAGTGCCTCAAAAAGGGTGCCAATACTTAATGTCACCAAAGGTCACCAAAGGTCATGAGTCAGATTGGCCTCCTTTAGCAACTCAGCCTCACCACATCTGGGCCCAGAACTCAACATTTGACCAAAATGGTCAGTAGCGCCATTTCCCACATGTGGGTGGTGCTGTATTGGCCAATTATGTCGTGTCTGGGCATCATGCCAGATCCTGTTGGAAGCAAAGGCCCAATAGGAAAGCATGTGAAATCCAAAAATGGGACAGAAAAGTGACACATGGCTGAAAGTCACTTGAAAATTTAAAAATGTTAAGAGGAAGTGACTGTGCGAATTTCAGATTCCTACATTAATCACAGCCGCTGCAGCGGGCGTCGAAAGTTGCCATTGTATCCCAATGGAGCTTCTCCCTCTGGCCCTCAGAGTTCCGTCGTCATGGAAACTCACTCACACCTCTGCTGCAGGCCAGTCTACCGAAGTGCAGAGACTTTGCTCACAATAAGTCCCATTGGATTATAATGGAGAACTTTGCCCCGAACAACGCTCCATATCTCCTGATCCGTAAATGGTAGAGACGTAATTTTTTCTGCGTTTATTTCGTAACGGATAGGGGAAGAAGACAGGCTATCGGTTTTTGCTGGAAAAAGTTTAATAAAGGCGTGAAAAATTATGATATAAAGGTGATTTTTATGGACTTTCAGAAATCCTCTAGAAACGGTCCCGAACAAATCGCTGTAGCTGAAAAAGTATAAGAGATATCAAAATAATTCTTTCACTATGAGTATCAGCAGGCTTTTGAGGACTATGGTGCCCATTTTCATGTTTGTACAAAAATCGGTGTAGGCACAGCGACGATGTAAAAAAGTGGATGATGTGGGAAAATGCAGCTGAAAAGCGTTTTAGGAATTTGCACATTCGCTACTCCCGAACAAATTGTTCCTGCGGTAAAACCGTAACAGTTATCCAAACAATTCCTTTTTTATGAGTGCCAGAAGGGTCGGGACATTCATGTGTGAAAGTCTCATGCTTGTACATGAAACGGTTTCGGAGTAGCGACGATGCGAAAACGTGTGATGTTTTCAATTTTCAGGCGTCATTTTTCAAAACCGCTCCATAGGAAATGAATGGGGGAGGTTTCGGGTTTGTGTCGCTCTGAGGTGATTTGCGAAAAATCTATAAATGCTACAGCAATGAGGGTTACATTTCCTGAATCCAGACAAAAATTCCTACGTTTTGATGTATAATTTATGTGGATAGGTTGAAAATTGAGTGACTGAGAAGAAGTTGTTCGGAGTAGAAGAATTAGTTGAATTTCTAGAGTGCGCACTCTACCAACTGCCACTTGACGACCATAGCAACGCATGTTATTTGCTGAATTTCTTGAAAAGCCAAAATTATTTTAAGGAGGTACTATATGAAAATGGTAAAAAATATGAAAAAGCTTAAATAGACCATAATAGCTGAAAGATATCACTACATTTTAAAAGTTGAATGGTGTTTCTAGCTGAAAGTAGGCTGAAGCAGTAAGTTGTCAAAAAGCAGCTGAAATGAGCGGAATTTTAGTGAATTACATTAATTTCCTATGGGAGAAAAAAAAGCTGAAAATTTGCAGGAAAAGCTGAATATTTTAAAAAGTTGAAAAGATATAAGTACAAAAAGATATAGCCATCGATTCCAGAAGAAGCTGAATAGTTTAAAAGTTGAATGGTTGAAATCGGAGAAAAACTGTAGGAGGAGAAGCGAATCAAACTTTAAACAGTAAAAAGGCGAAAGAGGATCTCAATAACTGTGAATGCCTACTGCATTCACAGTAATAAAGAGAAACAGGATCTCAAGAACTGTGAATGCCTACTGCATTCACAGTAATTTGCATTTCCTGCGAAAATGCACTGTGAATGCAGATAGCTGAATGATTGAGCAAAAGATGCAGAAGATCTTTGAAGAAGAGAAAAAATAGCTGAAAAGCATTGAAGAAGTTGAAAAAGTTGAAGAAGTTGAAAAAGTTGAAGAATTTGAAAGAGTTGAAGAATTTGAACATGAAAGAACAATAGCTGAATGATTAGAAGAAGAAAAAACTGAGGGTAAGGCACCAAACATTTCCTAACTCATTCTAAACACTGAATCATTTAACAAAGCAGAAGTAGAATTTCAAACTTGAATATACTGTAGCCATATGTGGGCCTGCATTTCTAGGGAGTATAAGGGGTTTCGCCCCCATTGAAAAGCATTGGATGTTTGACACCTCCTAGCTTGGAGATGCTTTACGTGACGTGGCCCAAATTTATAGTGGAGCATTCTGTATAAAGGAGGTAAAGACTCTGTAAAGCAGAAGTTTGTAGGACCTTCCTAGAGCTACTTCCGGTTAGCAACATGCTAACAGTTAGCCGCTAACAGGGTTGTGTTCAGTATCACCAGGTGAGTGTACTCTGTCAGTTTGGTCCAAATCCTGTACTGGGAAGTGCCTCAAAAAGGGTGCCAATACTTAATGTCACCAAAGGTCACCAAAGGTCATGAGTCAGATTGGCCTCCTTTAGCAACTCAGCCTCACCACATCTGGGCCCAGAACTCAACATTTGACCAAAATGGTCAGTAGCGCCATTTCCCACATGTGGGTGGTGCTGTATTGGCCAATTATGTCGTGTCTGGGCATCATGCCAGATCCTGTTGGAAGCAAAGGCCCAATAGGAAAGCATGTGAAATCCAAAATGGGACAGAAAAGTGACACATGGCTGAAAGTCACTTGAAAATTTAAAAATGTTAAGAGGAAGTGACTGTGCGAATTTCAGATTCCTACATTAATCACAGCCGCTGCAGCGGGCGTCGAAAGTTGCCATTGTATCCAAATGGAGCTTCTCCCTCTGGCCCTCAGAGTTCCGTCGTCATGGAAACTCACTCACACCTCTGGTGCAGGCCAGTCTACCGAAGTGCAGAGACTTTGCTCACAATAAGTCCCATTGGATTATAATGGAGAACTTTGCCCCGAACAACGCTCCATATCTCCTGATCCGTAAATGGTAGAGACGTAATTTTTTCTGCGTTTATTTCGTAACGGATACGGGAAGAAGACAGGCTATCGGTTTTTGCTGGAAAAAGTTTAATAAAGGCGTGAAAAATTATGATATAAAGGTGATTTTTATGGACTTTCAGAAATCCTCTAAAAACGGTCCCGAACAAATCGCTGTAGCTGAAAAAGTATAAGAGATATCAAAATAATTCTTTCACTATGAGTATCAGCAGGCTTTTGAGGACTATGGTGCCCATTTTCATGTTTGTACAAAAATCGGTGTAGGCACAGCGACGATGTAAAAAAGTGGATGATGTGGGAAAATGCAGCTGAAAAGCGTTTTCAGGAATTTGCACATTCGCTACTCCCGAACAAATTGTTCCTGCGGTAAAACCGTAACAGTTATCCAAACAATTCCTTTTTTATGAGTGCCAGAAGGGTCGGGACATTCATGTGTGAAAGTCTCATGCTTGTACATGAAACGGTTTCGGAGTAGCGACGATGCGAAAACGTGTGATGTTTTCAATTTTCAGGCGTCATTTTTCAAAACCGCTCCATAGGAAATGAATGGGGGAGGTTTCGGGTTTGTGTCGCTCTGAGGTGATTTGCAAAAGATCTATAAATGCTACACCAATGAGGGTTACATTTCCTGAATCCAGACAAAAATTCCTACGTTTTGATGTATAATTTATGTGGATAGGTTGAAGATTGAGCGAGTGAGAAGAAGTTGTTTGGAGTAGAAGAATTAGTTGAATTTCTAGAGTGCGCACTCTACCAACTGCCACTTGACGACCATAGCAACGCATGTTATTTGCTGAATTTCTTGAAAAGCCAAAATTATTTTAAGGAGGTACTATATGAAAATGGTAAAAGGTATGATAAAGCTGAAATATACCATAATAGCTGAAAGATATCACTACATTTTAAAAGTTGAATGGCGTTTCTAGCTGAAAGTAGGCTGAAGCAGTAAGCTGTCAAAAAGCAGCTGAAATGAGCGGAATTTTAGTGAATTACATTCATTTCCTATGGGGAAAAAAAAAGCTGAAAATTTGCAGAAAAAGCTGAATATTTTAAAAAGTTGAAAAGGTATAAGTACAAAAAGATATAGCCATCGATTCCAGAAGAAGCTCAATAGTTTAAAAGTTGAATGGTTGAAATCGGAGAAAAACTGTAGGAGGAGAAGCGAATCAAACTTTAAACAGTAAAAACACGAAAGAGGATCTCAATAACTGTGAATGCCTACTGCATTCACAGTAATAAAGAGAAACAGGATCTCAAGAACTGTGAATGCCTACTGCATTCACAGTAATAAAAATGTCCTGATTTCCACATATTGCTTTGTCAACCACGGTGCTGTACATTATCCCATGCTAACGACAGTACACTTTAAAGAGTGTGCACCTAATGAGAAGTGTTCAGTAATCTTGAGAATTGTTCCTACTTAATAGAATATCCTGGGTGTCCAACGTATTGGAGAGTATAGAGGACAAAAGAAGTTTCAGTCACTAGAAACACATCTGCAGCAGATGAACACTCTCTGAGAGCCAATCCGTTAAGAAACAAGAACAAAATTATTCAAATCATTCACCTGTGATTCATCGTCCTTCAGTGGATTATCTACTGCCTCAAGTTTTCAGCTAACAATGCTTTGGAAATTATTTTGTAGGTGCTAATTTTGGTTTCGTTTTATGGTTTAGTTAGATGCAGCTAAAAGTGGTAATATATTGTGATATTGTAGCAGGATGCTGGAAATAAGGCAAAAAGAGCAAGTTAAACATTGGTTCTTTGCTTTATTTTAGCTAAGTTGTTTTATCGTGAATAAGTGATTCAAATGTGACTTACTGACTCAAGCTCAAAAAAGCATTGTTGTGAAAATGGTCAGCTACAAGGACTGGACTGAAAAAAAGACAGAAGAAGCAGGATAGCCAGTGGAACTCCATGAGCAGAAGGGGGACATCTGCCTTTTTAGGCTGGTTGTAGACCAGTCGCTTTTAGGAGGGTGTTTCAGTAGTCAATGTATAACATTAAAATTGACTACAACAGGAGCTGTGTGGCATGTTGGATGGGTTACGGCCTGATTTTTCACATATTTAATAATACTAAGTGGCACTATCAAGGCTAGGAAAAGGGGTCCCAGGACTGAGCGTCCTTAATTACATACATTCCAATTCAATGCTAGTTCAGTTTATTTTGCAATAACAGCAGTAGCATTAGCTGGATAGTACTTTTTTCAGTTTATTTTGTAACCTCTTTGACAGAATATAGCTTTTACATTTAAAACTATATTAACAGTAATAAAAATATCTGGTATGTTTGCTTTTACAACTAGTAAAAGCAAACATACCAAAGACTCAATTTTCTAATTTCTTTTCTTTCTTTTTTTCTTTTTCTTTTTTTTTAAACAATTTGTAGGTCTGCAGGGTGGTCGTGTGTTTTTCAATGCAGTGAAGGAGGGCGACCTGGTTACGTTCGCCTGTGACGACGAGCAGGATCGAGTGCTGTGGGTCCAGGCAATATACAGAGCCACTGGGCAGTCGTATAAACCAGTCCCACCGATACACAACAAAACTGCAAACAGCAAAGAAGGAAACATGAAATCGTCTTGTATCAGTAAGTTTTTTGTTCATTGTTTCAACAGATCAGAAGAAAAAGTTTGTCATTAAAGGTATATAGCCATGTGATATGCCTTTATCAAAAAGACCAAAATCCAGTCGATTATGATAAAATAAGATATACTCTAAGCGTCCGTCAAGATTATGTTTTGATGGTCCTATTTGAGCCTAAAAATAACCAACTCATTGTGCGTGATGAGCAGACATAAACAGACATGGCCCCATCTGTCGGCAGTAGCGCTGAAGTAACAGAAACCATATAGTGATTAATAAATCAAAATTGAATAATGCGAAATGCCTCACGGTAAAGCGGCAGCTCAGCTTCCACTTCAGTGAACACCAACTTTCATACTGTATTCCCAGCACTATTCTAGTCTTTTCCCTCTTGGAATCAAATTTTTTTGCGTTTTGTTTTCACTGGATCTTGGAACTTTTTTAAAATTTTTTCCACAGTTCACTGGGAGATGCTAATAGCCATTAGCTTCTTCCTTATTTATCCCCTGCTGCACACACGCAGTGTCGTACTTCCATTGTTATTATAAATAAACACGAAGGCCTTTATACATTAACAAATTGAGAAAAGACAAATCGTAAAATGGCAAAATAACTAATACACCAGCAGGACGTGATAATGTTTCATAAAAACTTTGTACGCAACCAGAGTGAGTTACTGACGTGTAAATTACAAAAATGTCAAATAACGTGTTTATGTACCTTTAAGTATGGCCAAAAACTAACTGTTCAGAGTAAAACCTAAAACAATCACTGTGACATCAGTCACAAAAACTGAATGAATGTACTTGTATAAAATGGGATAATGAACACCAGTGTTTATGGTTAGAGCCTGTAGGCGGTGCACATCAGGCTGATTTTATTCCGTAGTCCCTGGCAGGAATGAATAAAATAAACAGATGGTTATAACATTTATAAGGAGAAAAACAATGAGAGAAAATAAAGGTAATGTATAGAGAACAGGAGATAATGAATAACTGGAGAGTGGTAGGAGAATGTAGCAGAGTGAGTGAAAGTGGTCTTGACCTCCAGCAGCCTAAGCCTATAGCAGCATAATCATAGAGATAACTCAGGGTAACATAAGACACTCTAACTATAAGCTTTGTCAAAAAGGAAAGTTTTAAGCCTAGTTTTAAAAGTAGTCATGGTGTCTGCCTCACGGACCAAAAATGGGAGTTGGTTCCACAGAAGAAGAGCCTGATAGCTAAAGGATCTGCCTCCCATTCTACTTTTAGAGAAAGTTAGGAACCACCAGTAGACCTGCAGTCTGAGAGCGAAGTGCTCTGTTTGGAGCTTATGGAGCAATCAGATGACTGTTATACGTGATAAGAAGACTGTAACAATTGAGGTCTAACAGGATTTAGGCTACGTTCACACTGCTGGTCTTGATGCTGAATTCCAACATTTTCACCTTCAGGGTGTAAATGTGTGGGTGAATGGGTAAATGACTGACAGTAGTATAAAGCGCTTTGGGGTCGTCGGACTTGATGAAGCGCTACAAGTACAAGCCATTTACCATTTACTGATTTTCAAAACAGAAATCCGTAGGGGACATACACTTTTGAATTATTAATTTTCTCTAAACATTTTCTGCATGTGTAACTGTGTCCTCTGCATCCACTTGGACGAAAGGATTTGAGCAGATGTGGGATAAATCAATAACAAAAAATCTAAAGGAGACTGTTCCAAAAAGGGAGCCATTTGACCCCTACAAGACAATATGCCAGATCGTGGATGAAACCCATTCTAGAAAATGAAGTAAAAATGCTCCATAAAAGCAACTTCTGTTATTTTCTAACAGACTTTTGTCTCTGAATCTCAACCACCTTTTATTACTCCAGACAATTAGCTTGTCTTCATACTGCTAACTGGATTTTCTCTAAGGACATGTGAAGTCCTATTTAGAGCCCTGTATTTGCAGGTTTCTGTCAGTTTTTATCCATTTTGTCCTTTTTTACTATTGAATGAGTTTTTTTTCAGATGATACTTTATTTCCATTTCTTGTTACTCTCCCCTCTTCTTTCATATTCTTTCTGCTGCATATATAAATTATACCTAATCTGTGGTCAGAAACTGTGGCGCTTCCCCTTGATGTTTCCGATTGCTCCAATTAATTTCCTTTTTTGTTTTACTTTTAGGTATTAATCATCATGTCCTACATTTTATTTGTCCCCTCAATATCACAGACACACATGCACAATATTTGTAAATGATTTTATTTATTCGATGTTTGCAGTCGACTTTGTCTGAATTCTTGCCTCCTGCCGAGCTAGGTCTGGCTGCATGGGAGCTTCATGCTGAGAGCTGATTATTGCTGTATATGTGTAATATGCTGTAATAGCTTTCCATTCTCACCACTATTCATTAGTGTTTAATAGAAGAGATTGAAGTGTCAGTGGTGACAAGTGCTGACACGCTGTTTGAAGGAGGAAATAGGTGGTGTCCCTGAAATAGCTCCTAACTGGGTGCTAGATGCTGTTCTTTATATCGGTGCTTATTGGGTTTGACAGAAAGTCGTTCACTGGACTAATTGTTGTTTCTGTGAAACCATCAGCTCCTCTTTAAGGCCTAGAGGTGTGTGTTCATCCAAATCAAATCTGATGGTTAAATAACACTGATGACTACATGTGCACACACTGATGTTCATTAAAAGAGCTGTTTTTCAGATTCAGATGAGATTTATTTGGTGCATGATCAGCATCTCTTTCATTTTTCCACTGTTTAAGATTGAAAATAAATAAACAAGGTATTAGGTGAAAAAAAAGATCTCTTTTGAACAAACACATTGTTGGAGCTAGTATTGTAACCGTTTACAGATTAAAATCATGCCAGAGTTGAACTACACCTCTGACTGTTGCTCCACTAAATGTCTTTCTCGCTATGTTCTCATAATTGTCATGTGTGTGGTAATGAAGGACCCGGTGCAGACAGTGGATGTGACAAAAAACAGTTTTTCTTACGACAAAAATGAAGGAAACTTGCAAAGGACATTACAAGAGGAACAGGTCATGGACCGCAGGCAGAGAAGAGACGTTTAACAGGCAGGGTAACAGAAGAATCCAACAGTAAATGATGAGAAGTCAGGAGCAGGGGTGGAAGATGGCAAAGGAACTAGATGAGCTAATCAGAGGAGTGGAGTAGGTGTGGCAGATTGGAAGCAGAGGGAGGGAGACTAAGTAACAAAAATAGATCTGAACTGATGCACAAACCAAAATGTGTCATTAGGTGAGACATATTGCCCTTCCCCTCATCCAAACTATGAGCTTCATTTCTGATGTCCTCTGTTGGCACCTGCTCCAGTTCAGTATAATCAGCTTTTTGGCTTTGAGTTTCTCCATCATCGTTAATTCCAGCCAGTCTGTGAGAGTGTTTCAGCTTGCTCACCACACAGTAGAGACAGGGTCTGCTCTGTGCAGTAACTTCACACCCAAGGCTATAGAGGAGCTCCCGTCGTGGTGGGCTAACTTTTATGGTGTTTGTTTGCCCTACCTAACTTCCAGGGCTTTTTCTGGAGTAGATTTTTACCCTGGTACTCTGATTTGTTCCTGGTCCCTGCAGTGGTAATACATATGGGAAGGAAAATATTCCAGAACTTTATCCTGGTTCCTGAAAAGGTTCCTGCAATTGAAACAACCCCTTATAAAGAGATGTAGGTGAACTACTCATAGGCACAGCTCACGGCACTGTGGTAACAAATGTAGCACGTCTACCTTCTCTGTATGGCTTGGTTTCACATTGCCACTTTGGGGAGCAGCAATAAAGCAGCAGCCGCTCTGCCTGCCACAGAACCATGTAAGATCATATACAGTATGTGTCATGGACAACGCTGCAAAGCAAAATGTAAACATGGCAATGCTTGCTGTTTCCTGGTATACAAAAGCGGTTATTAATATCAATACTTATTAGGTCAAAGGTTTTTAATAATTTAGCTCTGAGTCCTGATGCCAGTCACAAACAATTGTTAGTGAAATACAGCTAAGTGAAGCCAAGGGAAGGCAAGCCTATTTAAATAGCACCATTCATTCAGAAGGCAATCCAAACTGCTTTACAAGACATTAATGGGAAGACAGGTAGAAAATAACAAAGCTAAGAGGCTTTGCTTGGAAGAAGAAGAAATGAAAATACAGACAATATAAATATAACCATAACATTTAATTAGTCTGAATTTTTGCTATCAAAAGCTTCTGTAACAAATATGCTTTCAGTTCTGATCTAAAGAACCCAACAGTTACTGCAAATTTTAGGTTTTTAGTTTGTGCCTCATCTTGTTTAGTTTTATTCCTGGGAACACTAAGTAAGCAGCTCTATAAAGACCTGAGGGCTCTGCATGGTTTGTACTTGGCAGTCAACTCATAGATCCATTTTGGATCAAGACAATTTAGCACTTTACAGACCAATACTAGGATTCTAAAATCTATAAAGATGGAGCCAGTGCAGTGATTAAAAAACTGGAGGTATATTATGGGATGCTGCTAGGGACATTAATCAGAATTAGCTCACATGAATGCTTATAAAATGAAACTCTTTCCCATACTAGACTGAAAAGCTTGCACAAACACTTGTGAAAAGCACCCAAAAAGGTAAAAAGATTCACACTTAATTTAACCTAGCAAAAAGCTGTCATACAAAAGTAGTGAAATTCTTCATGTGAAACCCTCTGCCTTTTATACAAACTAGTGACAAGCTTTTAATATAAACCAGCAAAAAGCTTTTATATAGATTATTAAAACGCTTTCATATAAACCAGCATGTAGCTTTGTGAACTATATCAAGAAGGATTCATATAAACGATTTATATTATTATTATATAAATTATTACAATTGTTAAGAAGCTTTTATATAAATTAGTAAAAGGGTTTCTTAATTTACTGTCAGGTTTCTGATGTGATACTCAAATGTATTTTATGTCAATGTTCTTCATTCTAAAATGTAACTAAATATAAACAGAAGTCTTTGATGTAGACCGGATGTTGGATGAAAAATGTTGTTTCAACAGAGCATGTGGAAACAACATTTTCAACATGTTGGAAATAAACATAAAAAAACCTGCAGAAACTAAACAGCGTCAGGCCTGGTTAACACTCGGATAGGATACCACCTTGAATTTCAAGGTATAAAATTTTCTAGCAAAATTTTACCCCAAAATTGAAGTACCACTGTTTAAAAGGTTAATTATAGTTAAAAAAAAAAATTAGATAACATTGTATCTTATACTGGTAATATTGGTTGTTTTGAGTTCCTGTCTTTATTTAGATTTTTTTGTTACCACAATACGAAAATCTTTAAACTGGCAAACTAGTTTTCTTTGCTTTTGCTTTTCAGTTAAGTATGGCCACAAAAGCACTTCTCTAGAGGTAAAAGCCATGTTTTGGCTAGTACCTCTGCCTGCCAACTTGTGAAGGTGAAAACCATTCAGTTTTGACCATGAATATCTTAAAAAAAACTGTAATATCAGTTACAGTGAAATATTATTTATTATTGCAACCAACCAAGCTTTTTGATCAGATTCATTGAGCTTTGTAAGAGACAGAGATTTGGTTTTAAGAATGGAAACCCTTTTTTACAGCTTTCAATTTGTGTTTTAATTTATATACCCAGGTGAGTACAACCTTTACATTATTAAAAAGTATTCTGTCTTTTAATGGGACAACACTGGAGATATGACACTCGTTCTAACACTAACAAGTCACATGACACCAGGAAGGAAAAAAGGCTAACTGGGGACAACTTGGACATTTTCACTTAGTGGTGTACTTGAGTTATTTTGCGGGGACAGAAAATTTAATATAAGAATTCCTTTATTTTCCCGCAACACAACACACACACAACAATAGAATACGCAATATGTATAATAGTGCAGCAGCATCCCGAGCTGTATCAAAGTGTCATACCTTGATAAAAAGATATAATAAAATATTTACAAAAATGTGAGTGGTGTACACAGTTTTGTGAGATGCTATATATGTAGCACCATATAACACTGTATAACGCAGTATCGTCTCATATTTTAAGTGACAACTTTGTAAAGGACAAACTGTTTAAACTTGAAGTTGGAAAGAAGTTTCAGCAAATAAAATTTAATTTTTCAGTTGTAAGAAAGAAACAGTTTAGTCCTGATTCCACCTCCAAATTTTAATCAAGTTTCATCAGAGCCTTCAGAGATGTTTCACTCTGACCACTTTTCTCCCAAAGGCTATAACGTTTGTTTTCAATTTTACCAGAAAAAGAAAGCCTGGCTCCTCGGTGTGTTTTCAGGTGCGGTTCCTAAATGCTGTCATTGGTGTGAGTTTTTTTTTCCTCCATTATTTTAGAAAAAGCAGGTAACCCCGAGGCAAAACATAAAAGCTGTCCATTCCTCTCAACCTCTCAGGCTCTCGGCAGCTGAGGACGCATTGATGTGGCCTTTTGAAACTTTTCTGTCGGTTGACTTTGTCTGTTTGCTCTCTGATGCAGAGAATCCATGCTCAACCAGGATGACGTTGATAGACTTGTCTGCCCACATCTTCATCTTGGCTTGCCCTGACATCAGCAGAGCTGTTTTGGTCCGACAGGCAGATCATGTCACATCTTTCAGCATTTTGCACCTGCTTCTGAAACGCTCCCTGTCCCCTTCTACCTCTTGCTCTGCATCAATAACCTGCCATCAGTGGCTACTACTATCTTTCAGAGGAGGATGTCACATAGATGTGACTGTTGCTGTGACAATGCCAATGAAGCTCAGACTACATGGATATGGAGAGATTGAGCTGAGAAACCCACCCCCACCATCCCACCTCCTCACACATAGAGATGCACAAACACAGAGACACACACAGAAGGGGAATAAAAGGACATGAAAGAAAAAACATGGAAATTTATTTTTGTCATAGTTCCATACTCAAAGAATAAGTATAAGAATCACGTAAATCAGGTTGTTCTAACTTGCATTTCAAATAAATGAGCAGTCCAACTTTCACTTGATCTCACACACAATCTTTGGCAATAGTTACTCCAAGAGACCAGGACTCCAGTGGAAAATATTCTATTAGCTAAGACAACATAGGGTTTAAGTCACCAAAAATGGGAAGAGGAAAATAAAGGATAGTTTTCCCAATATGTCAATTAAGAAATGAAAATTTTTTGTGGGATTAGGACTTTTTTTCCCAATCTCACTAGTGTTTGTGGTCCTAGTCCCTTCACCTTGAAATTTGGTACTTTCTAAATAAAATTGTCTTGGTTTGGCTAGATCGAGCTCATAAGATGAGACTAAAAATCTTCTTTTTTTGTTTACATAGACTAAAGGCTTGGAAAATGAACTCTTTACAAAAAACTTTAGTCAGTGTACAAAAATTGAGCCCAGGTTTGACTTGTCCACATATTAAAAAGTATTGAATACACTTCCTAAAGGAATCAAAGTTTGATATATTTAAAATTGTGTTTTAAGGAGCCTCTGTTTAAAAATCCAGTTCAGGTTTGATCACTTCAAGTGTTTTTGAAGCAAAAAATAGGACACAATAAAGAAACCTTTGGGGTGCATAACTGTTCACTCTTCCTAAAGGAGCTTCTCCTCCTCATCATATCAGCACCTGTTCACCAGCAAGTGGCTAGTTTTATTCTCTGATGTTCCATGTGTTAGACCTGCCATAGAATGAATTATATAGGTCATTTGGATGGACAAATTAATGATCTCCTTCAAAATGATAAACGTCAGCTCCGATGGGTGGAAGGTTAACAAGCTGGCGGTATTTTGAGACAATCATTTTCAAGTTTGTATGACAGAAATTCTAAGTAGCTACAATCAAAATGTCTGGAACAAGCAGGAAACTTGCACAGGGTATCCAGAGTTGGGTGGACTTGCCCTACTACCATCAGAGTGGCTGGTAGAAGGGTTTTCAATTCACAATCATGCATTCCAACAGTTCTGAAAACTGCATTTTGGCATGTAAGATTTGCTCCACCCCACTTTTCTTACAAAGTCCACTGGCGTGATATTGCTGAAGTGCTCAACCTTTCTCTATGCATGTAAGGATTTCAGCCTTCATCTTAAAGCTAGGGTCTGCGATTTTTCCGGAAAGTTTCCCTAAGTCCCTTTTTGAATAGCTGCGCAAGGCGGTCTTATCTTGCTCTTTCGCTCTTCAGGTGGTTCGCGTGAAAAAAATCCCAAATCCACTCTGGTCTTATTTCTTTCTCCTGAGGTCTTCATCTTCTTCTCCTAAACATGAACAATACAATAATACAAGCATACAGTGGGAGCAGCAATGAACGACTAACTGCTAACCTAGCTGCTAAGCTAACCAGATACATAAACACTAGAAGTGTGCATGTGCAGCCAGCAAATGGAAACTCAGACGGAGTGAGCACACACACTGGTGTTACATGAGCGCATCAGAATGACTGGCATGTGACCAATAGACAAGGTGATACCCCCGGAACTTAAGGGACAGAGGGGGTGAGTATATTACGTCTATGGGTGAGAGCAGGAACAAAACTTTGACAAATCAAAGCCCTTCGGACCGAACAGCAGAAATTGGTTATATTTTTGACAGGCCTGCATCTCCCCAAAGAAAGATTTTTTTTAACCTCCTTTTTGTGAATACATAATATATTGACTACTTTCAGGATGGGAGGACGATTTTACCCAGTATAACAAAAAGTGTTTCTGAACAGGATTACTGAACAGGGTTTGCTGGGTCAGAGACATACCATGATGCCAGTTTCAGTCAATGCCCAACACAATAGCTACTAATAAGCTGTGGTTGCAGCTGCTCAATAAGTAATCTTATGTTTTATAGAAAGGATCGTCGGTAGGAGAAACATTATGATGCTGGTGGTATTTCCATCTTATGCAGTCATACGGACATGGGAAATCAA
Source organism: Fundulus diaphanus (assembly GCA_037039145.1). Classification (NCBI taxonomy): domain Eukaryota; kingdom Metazoa; phylum Chordata; class Actinopteri; order Cyprinodontiformes; family Fundulidae; genus Fundulus; species Fundulus diaphanus. Next base: position 48,740,614 of record CM073134.1, read on the forward strand.
ATGGTAACTTTGTCACACAAAATGTCAAATAGGTCAGTGAAAAATGGTGGTGGTTGGATGGGAAATGAGCAAAGGAAACCTGGGGCCTAAAGCTTTATATCCTGGATAAACTGTTCTGAAAATACTGAGTGGGTAAGCTTACCAACAGCATGAACCAAGGGCACCAACTGTGTCTGGATCAGTGTCCTTCCATATTCCAGCAGTTACTGCTACGGGACCAATTGCTCAGATCACCTCCATAGACAGACAGACAGACACACACACACACACACACACACACACACACACACACACACACACACACACACACACACACACACACACACACACACACACACACCTCCCCCTCTTAAAGTTGGATTTGACACAGATCATCAACACTCTTCTGCTGTTAGTCCATCAATCAATACTTCCCCTCCTTTCCCCTCTTCTTATTATCAGCACTAATCTATATCTCTTTGTCTCGTTTTCTTTAGAGTCGCCTCCTTTAGCCCGACCTTTTCTCCAAATTACATTAAGGACAATCCCACGGATGTGATGGTAACAAATGTAAAATGACCTACATCGGAATTAGATGAAGTGAAACTAGGCCACATGAATCGAAGGCCAAGTGTGGACAGAAAGTGAGAGAGTCCAAAGAAAAGACTAGAAGAAAAGCAAATGACTCTTGATTGGAAGTTGATTGTAAAGATTTCACTTTTGCTGTCGTTTTTTTTTTTCTATTGGACAAAAGCCACACAGAAATGCGGCTGGGTGGATGAGTGCATGGGGGAACGAGGAGGGGAGACCTTGTGGGCATCTCTGCATCCAAACAAAAACAAAATGGCAGTGTTAATAAAAAGCAATCACTAATGCCTCCCCAGCACCAGGCCGCAGGCGTCGCATGCGTGGGTACGGCGCTGGCATTCTTCAGTGACTCGTGGTCTTTTGTGGAGCCATGTGTCACACTCACAAACTTCCCATCTCCAAATGTACTCCCACAATAATGGCAGAGTGGGAAGTGTTAGGCTTTTTATTTGCTGGGGCCATTAACGAGAGGCTCTGAAAGGACTGGAAATGAACCCAGGTTTGCTCAGGCTGGGTTACCATGTGCCTCGCCTGCTTCTTTTACCTCCCCTGTTTGATGGTAACGCTAGCATCCAACCCTTGTTATAATCCGCAGCTCCCGGGGGAGGGGGCTCTATTACGCTAAAAGACTGCGATCTAAGTATCATCTCTATTGTCCCAAAACAACTTGTGAATAAAAAGAATCTCAGAAAATAAAATTAATTGAAGCTAATGGCATTTTTACAAAAATATAGACCTTGATTCAGAGCCACCTCCATAAGCTAAATATAACTTAAATACAATGTAAAACTCCTTCATTGTCTCTTAATTTTGGAATATTATTCTGCTAATCACCTGATTGTCTGTGTTACTAATTGCTTTATGCTAAATGGGTCCCTAAAGTTGTCTCCTTCCTCTTTTCTCCAATTGAATTTTAGAAATCTTGGCACACTGTAAAAGGTTTTGCTGAGGTAAAGTGCCATGCAGAGTTATTCAGTGTCGTTAAACTTTGTGACAAAAACAGTTTTTCACATTAGTACCACAACTTTTATTGTATCCCTTTGGGATTATTATGTGACAGACCAATACATGGTAATGCGGGACTAAAGTAGAAGGACAAGAATACCTGTTGATATTTGACCTTCTTAAGTCACCTAATCAGTAAATGTAGAAGCAGGGTTAGGTTTGACAACAATATTCCAAGCTTTGAACATCTCCCAGAGTTCTGTTTAATTCATCATTTAAACATGGAGAGAGGATGGACCACCTGCAGACCTACCAAGACTTGGATGTCCATCTAGACTGACAGGCTGGACAAGGAGAGCATTAATCAGAGAAGCAGCCAAGAAGCCCATGGTAACTCTAGGGAAGCTTCAGGGACCCATAACTCAGGTGGTAGAATCTGTCAACACAGCAGCTATTAGTCTGGCCCCCATAAAAGATTGGGAAAAAATAAATAAAAGCCAGTACTAGTTGCAGTGTGCCACAAACTATGTGGTGGAAGCAGTAAATATATGGAAGATGCCCTACCCAGAGCATTTTCTTAGTGTGAAAATGCCATTTATGTCAAAAAACAAATCCCCATTATATAACTTGGTGATGGCAGAAGATGTGGGTGATGATTTTCTTTAGCAGGGACAGGCGAGCTGGTCAAATTTGTAGGGAAGATGGATGGAGCTTAAGACTGGGCAAAGCTGGCAGAAAATCTTGGAAGCTGCTAAAGAATTGAAACTGGGAGTGGAAGTTCAGATTTCAGCAGGAAAACGACCCTTCATAGTCAGAGCTACTATGAAGTGGTTTAGTTCAAAACCATATTTGTTAAGTAAGACTCCCAGACTGGATGTAAATCAGACTGAAAAATATGTGGCAAAACTTGATGTCAAGCCCGTCCATACCGGAATGAGCAGAACCACACCCATTTTTTCACGCTTTAAACGTAGGTCAGAAACGGTGACGTTTTTTTTCTGAATCCCTGTAAAGAAGAGGCTTTAATGTTTCGAAAATAAGTCCATGCATCTTTTTCCACAAATAATTTTGAATTTATGTCACTTTAAACATGCGAGATACCATGTAACTGTCTATCAAACATTGCTGACTGTCTCAGAAAAATGTTTCGCTGCACAGACATGCTCAGCCACAACAAAAGGCAAAAGGACAGAATTCAGCCCATTTTCTCTTGATTTTATTGATATGCTGTGCATTTTGATACATTTTGGTGATACACAGAGTAAATATTATGACCAAAGGCTTTGACATATACAGAAGGAGAAATACAATGAAAATCAGCACTTTTATTTGACCAGATTCCATTTGATGAGGTGAAAAACACATGGCACAGTTTTGGTACATTTGGCTAAATTATGCCAAAATCACTAGTTCAACTAGCAAACTGTCCACTAAAACCCTTGTAGAACAAATGTGCTTCACCTGATACAGTCCAGATTTGCTGCAGTTATCAATATGTGAATCTGTAAAGTCTGAGACTTCTCCTATATTTTCAAATGGCTTTTATGGTGTTTTGCAGTGATTATTTTGAAAACAATTTAGGCTGGCAATTTTTTTTTTCCATTTTTTCCTTTTCTTAATTATATATAAATCATACATAGTGACATTTGCAATAGTGGTTCCACTGAAAAATTATTCTTTAATGCCTTAGCTTTACACAATGAGTTTACATTTACCTTTATAGCTGTGGAGTTGTACTTGATTTATATCAGGTATGTAATTTCAGGTGGAAATTGCTCCTTGTCTGACATCTGAATGTTCATGAGTGATACCTTTTTGTGTGTGTCGTGCTTGCTGTGTGGCTGGACACCACACACTAGGACCAAACATGCACGACCAACTTTTCAGCCTTTAAATGAGTAAAGTATCATGTTTAATCTGAAGTTCAGCTCACTTTTGAGACATTTCCTAACAGATGACAAAGTTTGCGGTTTGAAGTTTAAAGTTCTAATATACTGCAGTTGCATGTAACGATGTTAAGGTGCTGCTTTGTTTGCTTTTCAGGTCTGGATCCATCTCAGCGTCAGAGCGTGGAGGACTTGATCTCTGCTGCTCCGAGTTGCTTTGACCATGCTGCCCTGTTCACCGTTTTACAGAAACACACTCTGCAGCACCGCATGAATGACTCCTTCTCCTGCCTGGTACGTTAACTTGAACGTCCAGTGTCCTCTAACTACTCATTCCTTGATCGGATTGTTTGTAGGGGGACAAAATCCAATCATGATGTGCGTTTACATGCACCAGGTGTTATTCAGAATACAAGTACTGTTCAGATTCCTCAGATTTTCCTAAAAAAAACAGATGTTGTACTTCTGCCTGTGCCAAAAAAAAATCTTTTTATTAACTTTATTGATCATTCATGTACAAACAAATATGGAAGTTTCTTCTTTTTGTGATGTCTGAGTGGCCAGAATGCAACCATGTCAGGTTCTAAGAGTGATTGAGACAGCCCTGCACTTGCTAATAAAGCTACAGGCTCAGCAATACATGCTTTTGGCCTTCCTGCGTTACAGGATGAGAGACATCGGGCACAAATGCACAGTTTGCCCCAGTCCGTGCTTAGATGGACATTGTTCAGGTTAATGATAGGAATAAACCACCGTCTCAGTCGGAATACAATTTCTTTCCGATTGAGCTTAATCCGATCACAGTATTCAGATTGCTGTGTTTACATGAAACATTTTTATTCTGATTACTGATGTCCATGCAAACATAGCTAGTGTATCGTCTTTTTGCTGCTCATAATTTACAGTAGTATCACAATAAATTAGCAGGTAGTCACAAAGTTGTGTGTATTTCATTAATTTAATTCATTAAATGAAACTCCTATATCATAAATGGTTGTTTTATTCTAGACTGAGGGGTATAATTCATCAATTAATTTTTGTTATTTTGGTAATGAATTGTCAAAGGGTTAGAATTGACACTGAATTGATTTCAGGTTTTCATTTGGTGAAGAACAGAGTTCAGTCCAACACTGAATGAAAACCCAAAATTCAGTTCCTTAGAAATAGTTTATTTCTCTGTGCATTGGACTATTTATAGGCTTGTGCTTTTAAAGTACGAAATGTTCAGGCCAGAAAGTACTTCCTCCTGCCATATGCCAATATGCCTCTGTACAAGGCACAATGCATCAGTGTATGAATGTGTGCATTGGTAAGTGTGTTTGGGTGAACGTGGCTCTAATGTAAAGACATTGGGTGGTTTACCAAAGCTTCAATAGCCTGGCCTTAAAACTACAAGTGTGCCATCCCCCATCTGATGCTGCCCTGGACATTCATATGGAACGCTTAAGTTATGACTTCATCATTTGTTGACGTTTGATTCTGAACCTTTTTGCTGATTGATTAAACATCAAGCACAGTCAACAATCAAGCTCAAGGTTGTCTTCACTTTGAAAAAACACAGCAAAATCGAAGTGGTAAAGCTAGGATGGTCCAATTTAGCTTACATAAATAAGAAACAGAATAGCAATTTAAAGAGTAAGCAAAACCACTGTGACAAAATTCTATTCAAAGAACATTTTAGGCTGTTTCATCATTGAAACGTCACCTTACTACTTAGATGGAAATAATACATGACATTTTCTTTTTCCTGCGGTTGGATTGACTACCTACTGTCTGGGGCCTATTTTGTAATAAACAAAAAGTGTAAAGGCTGTAACACTGTCTATTTATGTTTTTGTCACATTTAACCCATTTTTCCCTACACCATGATGACAGTCATGAACATTTGTGGATATTGTCCTATCATATAGCCCTAAAATAATACCTAAACACGGTTGCTTCTAGCTTTCCAAGTGTATATTTCTGTGACTTACTCAATGTGTCTACAACAACTAATTTAAACTTTCACTTTCAGAAAACTATTTGTTAGGCTTAATTCTCAAAATGTGGTCATTTGAAATCATGTATACATTTATTGCCAATGTCTAGTCTAGAAAAGCAAGAAAAGATCCTGCCTGTAGTAAAACACATTGAAGAACATTTTGAAAAGGAATCAGATCTTTCAGCCTCCATCTCAGTGTGTGTGTGCTGATGTGTTAAACCCTGGGGGCTCTCTCACACTGATTGAAGAGATAAACGTTCTAATCAATACTTTCCAAATAGGAACATAGTCCTTATGGACAACTGCTGGGCTGACACACTGGAGGGAAAGGAGAGAGGAGGGGGACCTAATCCTAAATAAGTGTTTGAAAGGAGGGAATAAACGGAAGGTTTTTGTGTTGTGTGTAACTAAGCAGAAACCAGGAACATCCCAGGCTCTGTGGATATGATCCACATTCAGCTGTATGTAACAGTGCTCCTTAAATTACCTCGGTGTTCTCCACACAAAACTGAGTTGAAATATGACTGAAACTCTAAGGTGTCCTGTTTTTAGCTTGTTGGTCTGTTCTAATCTAGGAATACTTGACTTTACATCAGATCACTCACGACTCTCAGGGATTTATAGGTTAGTTGACTTCATTTATCTTTTCTTTATTTCATTTGCACAAGTGAAATAAAATATAGGGCGACATTAAACATTGGGCTCTGCTGCCATCCTATCAAATGCAGCGCACACAATTATTTTATTTACCTTATTTGGATACATTTTTCATCTTATGTTTTTTTCCTCCTAAATCCAAATGACAAAGAAAATCTAAGAAAATCATATAAGTAATGGTAAAAGTTTCAGTTGAGGATGTAGGATGTACTAAATAGATATTTCCTCAAAGTAAGTATAGGGAAAATATAAAATTGATAACTTAAGACAACATGCAAAAGTATATTGTGATGCAAAACCAAAACTTACACAAGTTTGACTCTGCTAGTAAGCTTGTAGTTAAAAGAACCAAGTTTACATTGTTCTAACTGGAAGAATCCAGTTGAAGGATGTTGGACTTCCATCAAGGCGAGCTGAACATTGACTGTAATTTAGAGCTGAAACGAAAAAGGTGACCTTCCTCTGGGCTAAAGAGAATCTTTTTATCGTCTGCAGCTGAGTGGATGAAGGTTGAGATTCAGTGATGAATCCTGAATCTCCATCGGTCCAGAGAAAGGTGCTTGCAGATGTTTGATGCTGCACCAACTGAACATAAGAACATGACTGAAGATGTCCACAGCTCCTGATGCATTGGAACCTCATGATAGATGCTAGATGCTTTTTGCACATTTGGATAGAAATTAGGTTTGGGGATAAATGTTATTTTGGTGATCTTGCATCCTGCCACAGAGTAGAAAACATTCCAATACCAGTCACACCAATTGATTTCCATCTGAAGGGAATTTATGACATAATCCTGCAAAGTTGAACATAAATACTGGAATCCGATTGATATTGATAATATTGCTCATTGATGAATTCCATAACTCAACAATTGTCCTCCAAACAAAACAAACTGGAATTTTTGTTTTGCTAGTTTGTTTGTTTTAATGTTCATCTCTAGATCTGGAAAAAAAGTAACTTTAGACAGGTTTATTACACAAATGCTAATAGTTCCATCAAGGATTTTTTTTTTGCCTGGCTTTCCTACATATTCAAAGACCTGATACAATTTTCTCCGTGAGTGGTGACTGCAGGATTGTTGTCAGTTGCCGTACGTGAATTGCTCACGCGTTTTTGAGTGAGTCTAGCTGAAATTTGTGTATCATGGTTAATGGCCCAGGCTTCAACAAATGGAATGGAATTTTCCACTTTCTGTTGATGAGAAAGTAGCATGTACTGAGTTCAGTCCTTAAATGATTGGAAAACAATAATTAGGGTGTATTACCCCAGGGTATCCTGGCCTAATGCTGCTGTTATGTGTTTAATTTGGAATCCAATAAAGAGTGTGTTACAGATTATGTTAAAAATCTGTAAGGCCTTGCTAGTGAAAATCTGTTCTTGAGAAAAAAGTAGACAAAAGTTTCCTCTGAACTCTAACTTGGAAGCTGAGGAGTCATGCTGGCTTGTCTTGCATTTTAAGTCAAACGAGATGTTCAGCAGAGTGACATCTGGGCCTCTTTGGTTTTTCTACCTACCTCACCAGGACTCCTTCCAGCACTGCAATTAGACTGGTCCATTCACACTGTCCATCCAGCTCTTCATTGCTCAGCCTTTTGTGAACACTGCGGGGCTTTTTGTTCCAACTTGAGCCTCTTTTCACTGAGCACTCTTAGAAAAGGCCCGGGCCTAGGCGTGGGAGACATCTGTTGAGAAGTGCCTTGGATTCATGTCACAGACCAGGTCATATTTTATTGAAAACCAGTTGAACCCAACAACAACAACGGTAATTAGGCAGAAGTTTGGGATGTTGCTGGAGTCCACAGTGCTGCCAAAAGCACTAGCGTGGCTCCCACTGAGGAGGGAAAGGTTAAACACAGCCAGTGGTGGTGCTGGGAGAGTGAGCCAAGACAGAACCAGTCCAAACCTAGTGTCATTTCTGTACATTTTACTGTTGTTAACAACAGAGCCTGTATGTGCAGCCTCTGTTGTTAAAAATCTTTGCAGAGGCATAGCAGTACTCCAGGGGAAAGCATATGCTGGAAAAGAAGCTGCAGTTACGCTCAAAGGTATTCATACCCCAGATGGTGTCTGCCCCAGAGTCCTCAAGGCCTGTGCAGAGCAGCTCTCTGGGATTCTACAGCACCTCTTCAACCTTAGACTGACCAAGGAGAAGGTTTGAGTTTTGTGGAAGACATCGTTCTGGTACAGAAGAAAACTTCGCCATCAGTCCTCACTGACTTTAGACTTGTCCTGACATCCTACATCCAGTGTCCGAAATTAACTTCCTGATTCACCGGCCAAGTTGGCCGGTAGATGTAAAAATCAACCGGCCAGGCATATTTTTTACCGGCCAAAATATTAATCCTGACCAGACCTCAATTTTTATCAAAGATTAAGAGTGAGATTATGTTAATTTCCGGGGGGCGTGGTTGGGGGTGTGGCTGTCTGGACCCTGGAAGAGAAATCTTTGTTTCCTGACTTTAATAAGAAAATATTGTAGTTGATTATAAAAGACACAATAAGAATTATCACATTTACATCCAGGCAATAAAAACACTACAGGTTATCATTATTCTATCCATGTTGGTCTCATTTGTGAATGAGGCAGACTTTCATCAAGCCTATACGGTTCAACATTTTTCTCTCAACTGCAACACTTAAAGCACACAGGGGTTCACGCTGCGTCTTTACGCTGATCCAGCTGCTGGATTTTAACCTCGTGCGCTGCGCGTGAGGGATAAACAGTGGGGAAAATGCATAAATGAAGACTGTAACGGGCTCCTTTAGAGGGAAGAGAATGAATAATGGGTCTGAGCTGAAGCCCCTGATTACATACTATATTACATGTAACGTAATTTTGTGCGCCTGACTTTAAGCGCAAAGCAGCAGCCCACCGAAGCACCAATGGCTCTGTGTCGTTAAATACAAAAGAGCATTAAACATAGCTACTGACTCTCCTATTGATTTTAATTGGGACATTTTGGTACGAGTCGAAGGACATTAAACGCAGTGATTCACGTTTTGAAGGCTGGTCGCTGACAAAAGCACCTGGCTCCGAGTGAAGGGAGGAGAGAGGCGCAGTTACGGCGCTGAGGCACAGAAACAGCGCCTCTCTCCTCCCTTCTCTTGGAGCGCACGTAGTTAAATGCAGAATTAAAGGGGAAGTCCGGTCAACAAGGAAAAATCAGGGTATCATTAGCTATAACTAAAACTAATACATTTATGGTTATTTAATGAACTTATCTTTAATCAATAAGAAAATAAAAACATAAATTGTCGTCTGAATCACTGTGTATGGGGGCTGACATGACTGCCCAAAAATGGGCAGTAAGGGGCGTTTGACATCACATCCTGCGACGTGGAAGAGCGGGAACGGATCATCCGCAGCCCAGATGGGCTTTGTTATTTTTATTTTATTTTTAATTTATTTGGTACAAAGATTTACTCGCCATGTGGCAGCTAGCCCTCTGAAATTCTTTCGCCAAACGGGAAATTCGCATTTGGCGAGTGGCGAATGTTAATTTCGGACCCTGCCCACATCATGAAGGTTCTAGAGAGACTCTTGTTGGCCCACCTGAGTAAGCAATTAAGCAGCTATGAGGGACTTCACCAGATGAACTGTAGGACACACCGCTTCAGGAGATCCTTCCTGCCTGAAGCCATCACCATCACCATCACCACATAACCACAACTCTGTGAAGAAACCCCTGTGTGTTACACCAGCATTTAATTTCCCTTTGGGATTAATAAAGTATTTTTGAATTTAATTCAGATTCAGATTTAAAGGGCTCCTTTCCTTTTATCAACATGTTTCTTCTGTCTGGACCTAATATTAATGTTTTAGATTGGATCAGCCAGATCCAGATATGAATCTGATAGGGAATCCATGGGGAGATCTGGAGATTAGGGTGATGGCAAGGAGACCCTCCATTTTCAAAGACTTGGAGCTCATCACCAAAGCTGAATCATCCAAAAACTAGAGGAAACATACATAAAGCTGCTCAGCAGTTCGAAGGGTTTGCTTGCTGAGATTCCAAACAAGATATTCCCATTGATTACTTATAAAGGCTCTAACTAATTTTCTGCATGCAGTCTTTTTTGTTTAAATAAAGTGTAAATAAAAGCAGGGATTGTTTCCAAAATTGCTACTCCTTTAATTTTGTTTTATTCTTTTTTGAGAGATCCCTGTCTCATTTCCTATGAGAAGTAATTGGTTTGGTTGAAAGAAGATTAGTTTAAATCTAAGCCTGACTGAGGTGTGAATAGTTTTGGGGCCAGAATGGAGCTGTTCACACAATAAACATATTTTTTAATAAAATGGAGAGGAAGTTTTTAGATGAATGCAGTACCTTTAATAACTTTTAAAATTCCTTTTTTTCTGGAGTTAACCTCAGTTAAAAGAGAAATAAAATGAAATTGGTATACGAAGAAGCTGACTGATCATTAGTTGCGTATAACTGTCCCAACGCCCACCCCTTTCTCAAGCCTCCAGCTGTTGAAGCAGAATGAGATTGATCATTGAGAGTGATCACTGAAGTGGACAACATCTGAAGACCAATTTTTACTCTAATTTGCAAGAATCTGACCTACTTTGGCCTCCTGTCAACCTTTTATTTTACAACCTCAACACATTATGTCCCACATCCATGCCTGTGCTTTTGAGAGACTAGGACACCTCTCAACCTCCTTTCAGACTGGTCATCTTAACTATTCTGATGCCAGAAACCTCTCCTCTTGTTTTTCTCATTACAACCCCTGAAATAATTAGCTAGGGCTATGCATGCCCATGATTCAGGCTCCCCCATCTTCAAATCTTTCATTTCAGTGATTCAGGTAAATTTCTGCTCATCAAAGGGCTCTGCTGAAGATGAGGACGACGGCTCAATACACACGTAGCGGTCACTACATGTTGAACTAGATTTACCTATATGTGTATTTGCAATCTAGTGTGCCTTGGTAAACCAACTGTACCTTGTTAATATTTGACTGCTGCTTCACTTGCACTATTATGCAGCTTACAGTGCCCTGCAGTCATATGCACACCTCTAGAACTCCCATTGTGACATTACATCCTTAGACCTCAGTGTATTTTATTGGGATTTTATGTTAAAGACCAACACAAAGCAGTGTATCATTGCGAAAGAAAAGTGCAAGGGTTTGTTTATTGTTGTTTTTGCACATAAATATCCAACAGAGTGGAGTTTATTTATATTCAGCGCCCCTGAGTCAATGCTGGGTACCACCTTTTATTGCCGGGCCAGCTGCAGGTTTTTGCGAGTCTGTCTCTACCACCTGTGAACATCAGTAGGTGGACATGTTTGTTCTTCATTGTAAAATAGCTACAACTCTGTCAGATTAGATATAGAGCATCTGTGAACATCAGTTTTCTAGTCTTGCCACTGATCCCCAGATGAATTTGGGCCTGAACTTTGATTCGACCATTCTAACTCATGGATTTGCTTTGATTTGAACCATGGCGTTGTAGCGCTGCCTTGAAGGTGAACCTTCTTATTGTCTTTGTTCTTATTGTCCTCACTACAGAATTTAATTCAGTCACACAAAACAGTGAACTCAATGTATTTTACGTTAAAACAAATAGATCCAATTCAGTGAAATATATTCTGTCAATTTAGTAACAACAGACTTACAGACATTCATTCCATTCTCTGAGTCCAGGCTGATTCAGGATTGGATTATCTGCATGTCTCTTAAAATAATCTTAAAAGAAAATCCTGCCATGTGAACTGACCTTAAACCAATATTGTCTCTGTCACATTTTCCTTTTTCCTCATGGGTTTATGTCAATCTTTTAATTTAAAATGCATTTTTGGGTTAGACAAAATAGACTGAGATTGAGTTTATTACTTGGATATGCCAATATATTTTTTTTATTCTACTTTAACATGACAAGTTGGCAAAATTTTCCAGAAAAACAACAACTTATGATGCTTTTTCCATATCACATTTCCTTAATTTGATCCAATTAAGGTGCAATTCCAGTTGCTAATGGTTGTAACTGGAATAAGTGATTTCCAGGGTGACACGGATCAGCTTTGATCGTACTGGAATGCTTCTTGTCTCTGGTGTTGTAAAGGTTCAGACGAGGACAAGTATACCCATAATTTGCTCTATTACTTTCTGTCCGCTACAGTTCCACACAGTTTTTGTTTCATATTGAGAAAGAAAACCCAATTTTTCTGGAAAACATTAGTGTGATTCCCCTGAAATAAGTCATTGGACCTTGTTTTCTATTTAAGCATTTTTCAACATGAATTCCAATCTTTTGTTCCCGCTAACTAGCAGCCCTTTCTGCTGATGTGTTTCTCCAAATATGCAGATATTAACGCAGAATCCTCATACAGAAGATGTTTGAGCTAAATGTACACTAACATTAATATTCCCACACTGACAAATATTGTGTCACCGTGATGGAGAGCAGCTTTCTTCTCCTAACAGACTACCAGAAGCCAGCATGTGTCCGCTTCATGCCAGCCCGTCTCATGCTTTTGGTTAGATTCTGATCTCTGACTGGTCAGTTTCGTGGTGTCCTGTCAGGTTTCTAGTTCAGCTAGTTGTCACTTCTGGTTCCATTGTGGCTAATTATCAAAAGGGTATGTTCTAAAGTCCTCATAAGATGCAGGAAAATTAGTTTTTTTCTATTTATCTTTTACTCCTACATTTATTTCCAGTGGTGTGACTTCATCTGAATTGAGGCGACATCTGGCTTCACTGATTATTAGAGAAATAATTTGGCATCACAAAACGCTGAAATTGATGAGGTCACAAATTTATGAACCAAACCCTGCCCCCCCCCCCCCCCCCCAAAAAAAATGGAAAAAAAAACGATCTCTGAATAGGCCAAAAAAAGAAAAGAAAAATGGACAAAAGGAACCAGGCAACGGTGTTTGTAGCTTCAGAGCTGCCACGCTGCTTTGACTTTTCTTGGGTTGTGCCGTCCCTCCGAGGGGGGCGGCAGACGCTGTTGCTCTGACACGGAGCCGCACAGCCACGGCTGATGGAAACCTAACGAGGCAGTCTGCTTGTTAGCTGCTAATTGAGCGGTCAGAGCCAAGACTGGAGTGTGCCATCTGTTTGTCACAGAAGAACATCTTGTCGCTTCACGCCCATCAGTGAGCCCCTTTCTCTCTCTGTGGTGTGATATTAATAGCTCATGCCCACAGACAGAGAAAAATCAAGAAAGAAACTGAAGAACTTCAGTAAAGTGATGGAGGGAGGAGGGTCGGCAGCTACAGAGAAGGAATCTGTTACATTTTGTTGAACCAGATACATGTCAATAAGATGATAAATACATTTTCTAAAATAATTCATCTCAAGTTTTTGATTTCTTTATAACCATTATTTTAAATTTATTTAAAGCCAACATTGTTATAAAATTCTTCGTTGTCATTTTTGTATCTCTGAAAATGTAACTTCGGTTATGCCAAACGCTTGGAAGCTGTTGTGGTTCAGATGTGGTTTTTTGCAAACTAATGTACTTGCTTCTCTTAGTGTACGGACAAAATCCTGCATTTTAAGCCGTTCCCTAAAAAAAGAAGACTGATCTTTAATTTCAGTGTCACCCTTGACCAAAGCTAACCATAGTTAGTCCAGTGAGGTCTGGCCGATTCCAGAATCTTGGTTTAGACTAGATGTGGTTAGTTTTCTTCCAAATATGACTGGTAACATACAAAAAGCTTCTCAGCAATTAAAGGGTTTCATTGCTGTTATGTAAATAAAGGTTTTTCCATTGATAATTGAGCAGGGTATAAGTCATTTTCAACATGCCATTTTTAAAATAAAATATGAAAAAAAGATTAAATGTTTCTAATGGCGCCACTTGTGCGTTGTCCTCTTATCTCTTAGGAAATCATTTTCAATCAAGAGCCGGACCTTTTGTCCAAATAACTTCAAATTTAAGTATGCCAGGGTTATGAATGATCTTTTGTCTAACTTTATGTGTCAAGTCCAGATCAACTCTGTACTGCTGGGCACCAAAGTTAGAGAACATATGCTGTACAAGAGGCTGAAAGCAGGGCTGGTGTTTGTTCTCTTTTCTTCCTGTAACAGCATCTGCACCCAGACCCCCTTACCTGGCAAAGGTTTCCTGGAAATGTTTTATTAGTATGGACATCAGAGAGAAGAGGAAGAATTGTTACAATTGCAGAGGTGTTCTGACATCTAGTTTGTGAAACTCATGTGGCAACATGAAATTGACTTTTGTTTTATCTGCTGTCTTTTCAGCTTACAGTATGTCTTAATATTTAAATGTTGGTCAATCGTTAAGTTTTGGTTTTCTGAAAGTACCAATGGTTCTGAAGATGAAACAGATTCTCTGCTGCTCATCTTCCTTCCTGGGCTACTAGTTGCTTGGCGCAGAGCCATGGCTGTCAGGAGGTTTGTGTGTCCAGTATGTGTGTGAATACTTGTGCTTGCAGCTGAGTGAGAAAATATTGTCGTATTTTACTACCAAAGCGAGGACAGTGATGCAAAATAAGGACATTTTTTGGGTCCTCACTTTTTTTTGGGGGGGGGGGTTAGGACTAAGGTGTCAATTAGGTTTCGGGTTAGGCTAGGGTAACGCCATAGAGGTGAAACTGAGAAGAAATCAAGGTAAGGTCCTCAGTGAGTATTTAAATCGTGTGTGTGTGTGTGTGTGTGTGTGTGTGTGTGTGTGCGCGCGCAAGCAGCTCAGGCGAGGTGCTAATTTGTTAATGTTTCTTCAGTGCAGACTCTTAATTAGCATTGTAAGCCTCATGCCTAATTTAGTGATTACACACAAGGTAAATTGACTACTAGATCTCAGGATCTTCAAGTGTTCCACACCTTTCTGCCTTTTCTTCCAGATTCTTTTTTTAACTTGGATACAGAATTAATAGCTGTTAGGTTGACCTTTTACTCTTTGACTCAGTTTATTTGTGTTATGATATTTTAGTTTTTTTTTTCTCTGTTTATTAAACCAAGGCTTAGTAACACTGGTCAGTCCTCGAGAGCTATAAAGCTCCTGTCCAGCCGTAATTTTTTGAAAGCTCTTAGATTTTTGTGTTTATCTCTAGAAGGCAAATACAGTTATTACTGTGGGTTCATAAAAATCCTTCAAAATGGGGCTTTCAAATCTGATGGACTAAGAACTGAAAGCCAGACAGAGAGACAAAAAGCTCAGCCATACAGAGACAAATATACACTGTATGTAGCAGGAAATTTGAACCATTATTAATTGCATTTTGTTGCCTATTTTTGCTCCTCAGGGTTGGTTCAGTCCTGGTCAGGTTTTTGTCCTGGATGAGTACTGTGCCCGATATGGTGTTCGAGGTTGCCACCGCCACCTGAGTTACCTGAAGGACCTCATGGACTATGCAGAGAACAGCGTGCTGGTTGACCCCATGCTGCTACATTACAGCTATGCTTTCTGTGCCTCACATATCCATGGAAACAGGTACCCAGCCAATAACACATTGCAACAGAGTAGCTATATTCATTGTGTTGTCTACCACTTCAGACACAAACATTTGCTTCCTAGGTATGCCATTTAACACAGTTGATCATAGGGTACTGTCATGTAGACTTGGAGACTGTGTGGGACCTCCTTGTAATGTCCTAGACTCTTAAAAAATTGGGTTTGGCAGACCAGGGCTAGTTTGTATCAGTTGACTGTTGTGAATCTGAGCAATCAAAGGTCATATGTGCAGTTCCACAGGGCTGGACTCTTTGGCAACTTTTGTTTCTTGATGCATCCAACTTCTATCTTAGATCAAAGAGTGTTACAAATTGTCTTACCTATCCCCTATTCCAATCAACACTGACAATGTTCACAGTGTTAATGTTAAAAAATCAAGGTTTTGGAAAACACTTAATGAATGAATTGCAGTAAATTCTGAAGAGGTTTGGTTTTGGAGTTTATACAGCTCTAGCCAGCAGTGACCAGCTCTAAACACATTTCTGCTATCGTAAAACCATCAAAGCCTTGAAAGTTTAAGTTGTTTTTTGCAAAAATGCCTTTATAAACTTGTCCACGATGGTTACGTTTTCAATGGATGGTTACTTAAATAGATGTTCATTATTCATACTGAAGACTGTTGGTCTGAGGTCAGTTACTAGTGATGTTACAATGTGAAGCTGTTCTTGCAAGGTCGAATGTGCTAAAGTTGCTCTCCACAATATCAATCTCGCAAAGAACTTCTTGGACTGCAATCTATATTAGCAAATTCAATAGGTATCATACATTCAGGCTATTAATGTGTGTATTAATGTTGGTACAAATGTATTAGGGGGGTAATCATATACTAAAGCTTATGTTAGTTGTTTCTTTGCCAAAATAGCAGTTGTACTCTAATTTATCTTCTTCAATAAAATCATGCTAATTAGTTGGAAACCAGCAATTTTTTCTTCTAGTCGCTGGATTATCTGCTCACTTCCCTGGGTCTATTTTTACACTCAACTCAAAGCAGAAGGACTTTGAGACTGTTCAGTTATGTTTGTTTATTTATTGCAAGTCACATTGTGGCCATGCCATTCATACGACGGAGTATTAGGGCCACACATAAAGAGAAAAATATTTTTGCCATGACGAGATTAAACTCGACATGTCGACTTTAAAGTCGCCATTTCGAGAATAAAGTTGATATATCGTGGCAACTTTATTCTCGACGTGTCGACATTAAACTCGACATTTCGACAATAAAGTTGAAATTAGTTCAAAATAGTTTGGTGAGAGCCAACCGCTGCACAGGATACCTGCACTCAATCCAGAATCAGACAGTTGGCTGACGATTCAACATGCCTTGTGTAGATGATTTGGTCAAATTGTACTTCAGAATCGGGTTTAGCAATAAGGAAATCCTCGGTCTTTTAGCCCAGAACCACAGTGTGATTATTAGTGTAAGGACGCTGAAAAGGTTGTGCCGAATTGGTAGGCCACCGCTTCCAGTGATGATTATACAGTTGCAGCACGGCAAAGACTACCTTCACACTTAATTAAAACGCAGAGACTGCAGCTGTGGAGCGCGGTTGCTCTTTTCTCCAAACTTTGGAATGTCGAGATTAAAGTCGCCACGATATATCAACTTTATTCTCGAAATGGCGAGTTTAATGTCGACAGGGCGACTTTAAAGTCGACACGTCGAGAATAAAGTCGACATGACATTTCAACTTTATTCTTGAAATGTTGAGTTTAATGTCGACATGGCGACTTTAAAGTCGACACGTCGAGTTTAATCTCGTCATGGCAAAAATATTTTTTCTCTTCATGTGTGGCCCTAATACTCCGTCGTACATTCACCATCACTATCACATGCCGGATCTTTTCCTAATATCGCAAAGCACAAAGGTTTTATATACAGGGTATTTTGAGATAATCACATACAATTTATTTATAAAATGGTGAAGGTTAACCTGCACTACAGTTAACTCAACTTTTTTTTATCTAAAATGCCCTGTTTTTGCTGTGAATACAAGTCTCTCTTTCAATAAAAAATGTAGCCACAGTGCTGCCATCACTTTTGGTTTGCATCCAAAATCATGAAGTGCTTTCACCCAAAGTTCACAGTAAGGTTGTTGATCAATATTACTGTATTTTTCAGACTATAAGGCGCACTTAAAATTATCAATTTATTTTTCAAAAATTGATGGTGCACTTTATAATCCGGTGCACCTTATATATGATTACTGTTGTACTTACTGGTCAATTTTATGTAGTAAAATGCGCTCAAAAATCTGTTAAAATGTGTAAGTACAACTTTGGTTAGCAACAAAGCTGCTCCACTCTGTATACCGTACACTGTCACTACCTGATCGCACCCCTGAGCTGTCTACAAGACTGCCTGACTGTAATGTCGGAACTAGAAGTGCATTCATGTAAAGGCCCTCACATACTCGGGCGTACTTCACTCCGTGGAGGTCTGCGTGTGCTCGAGTCGTACTCAAGGCGGACTCTACGCAGACTCCGTGCATACAGGTACTAGGTACAGAACTCAATTTTTATGACCTTATACGCGATGTAACAATAATAAACTTGTCAGAGGCAAGAAGTCTTTAAATCAAACTGTTTTATATGTGACACCGAGCTTGATACAGTGAGCTGCTCCATGCAGGTGGCCACAAGGACTCACGCATAGCAGTCCCTCTCTGTTCTCACTGACAGGTGGGAGCCTGCTGGAAAAGAAACAGCTCTAGGTGCTCAACTAGCTAATCACACATTTTACCATCTGACGCTTGGTCCCACTGGCAGAAAGTCTGGGAATTGTAGGAATTTGCCACAAGAATTGTAGGCAACAGTACGCACGAATATGAAGAGTAAAATGTCTGGTCGGTAAAATGCCTTTAGGCAGCCCACGCCCGGAGTACGAGCTAGCAACAATGAACCTAGTAAGTTAATTCAGACAGATAGCTCTCCCTCTCAGGAGAGAGCTGTGTTAAGGAGGAAACACACAGGATGTGTTGCAGTGTGTAAGCACAGCAAAGCAGCACATGCACGTCCTACGCTTAGGTCAGCCTTTCATTTTAATCAGTCAATAAATGTAGACTATAAGCATAATACCTGCGTACAACGTGCATATTTACGCTACGCGACACCTAAATTAGATTGAAGTTCTAATTTCAGATGCGTATACACTTCTGTTAGGCAGGAAATAAACGGGAAAACAACATCCTGTGTCAAAGGTCACTTCTGGAAGTATCCCAAAATAAGAGTCGCCGAAGGTAAAGCGTCATGGATGATGTAGTTGTGACAAGCTAACAAACTAAAATATGCGATTTCTAATCACATATGGTCAAGACACGGACTTTTAGGTGATCAAAACATAGGATATATTACTGATAATTTAATACCGTATTCATATATCACTGGTAATTTGTCTTTCTTTAATTACTTACCCATGACACAGAACCATGCAGCTGTGGAGCATGGTGTAAATTTAAGCTTTTAAAAACATGCCTGTAAGCTGCACCGCTTAAGGTACGCGGCCAGTGGATTTCCTCCTTAAGGTGATCAGATGTGATTTCTCAAATGAAAACTGGGGACGTCTCTGATTTTGTTAAGCACAGAACCTCTGCCTGGGTTTGTGTCGTCTGAACGGCAACGGCATCGGAGGGGGGGGGGGGTGCGTTTGACAAAGCTCTACTACGTCGGGACAGTGGCAGGACCGGGTAAATACCTCGTTACCCTAAACTTTTTAGCTCCATCATGATACACTGAAATCGGGGACAGCTTTTGTCGGGCACAGGTCATCCAAAACGGGGTTTATCCCCAGAAATTAGGGACATCTGGTCTCCCTACCGGAGGGGCAGAGGGATATTACACACTTGGTAAGAATAAAGAATGTAATGCGGTGCGTTTTATATGTGTACTAAATAAAATTAGTATTTAGAAGATGCAGCTTTACTTTTGTAACTCTCATGGCAGCTCTGATAAGCATCAAACTGCCCGGTAAGAAATCAATATGGCTGCTTTTCACATTGTTTAACATAATTTCAGTTGCTTGAATCTCCTCTTCACTTCCAGCCCCCTTCTGCTCTTAACAGGCAGGTAATTACTGATTTCTGTGCTTTCTCTCTTTGTCGACTCATTTAGTCAATTAGAAAGTGTAATGATTAGCTTCTTCAGTTAATCGTCAGATATCACCCGACGTGCGGCGGGAGGGATTACTGGAACTGGCTTTTTGTCAGTTGGAGCTCTAATTTGAATAAATGTTCATTCAGGACTCGCCTGAGTGGGTGTAGAAGGGAGAAAAAGAGATTTTGGATAGCTGGCAGGCTTAATAGTGGCAAGAAAAAAGAATTAATTGTAGAAATGTAGATCTCCCTAGAGGGCTTTTTTTGGGAGGAGAAACAGAATGAACTAGAGAGGAAAACTTGACAAATCCATGCAGGCAGTATTATATTGTAATTTACTCACACGTTCTTCTGTCTTTGGTTCAAAAATGCATCATGATTAATTGTTAATCATTTCAATTAGCTACGTAGTAAGTTTTATTAGCATCAGTTAATATATAAAAAAAAGCTTTTTACAGTTCTAATAGTGATCAGAATGTACTGCCACTGACTGAGGGGGAGTTAATCTCATTTAATAAGTGTGGCTTCTTTTTTGTGTCAACACAACTAATACACAGATGGCTGTACCTATTTGTCATTTTAATGACACTAATTGTACTAAATTTTCATCAGTCAGCTTAATGACCTGCACTTGGTTAAATAGAGAAACCAGGTTGTACTAACCTTTCTTCTTAAGGCCAACCAACAGGAGATATGAAGAAACTAGAACTACTGGGGCATTTCTTTTTAAATGAGCAAGTAATGTATTAACTGTAAAATCAACCTACATCATTCTCATTTGTCACCTGGGATGGAAGTAACATTCCCTATAAACAATCATCCTCTCCATGAACAATGTTTTAGTCAAGTTTTTCTCCTTTCTCCAGAACAGTTTGATTAATGGCGGTTCTCCGTGAAAGGCAGTGTGTATGTGTTATTGTGATTTTAACCAGTAGGTGTCATTATTACTTATTATTCTTTTAACCAAATACTGTGTAACAAATATTTTATTCCACGTCAACAGCACATACTGTTGCTGGACAAGTGCTTTGAAAATTTAAACTAAACCGATTTCTCTATCCACCTTCTTTGAGTTGTGGATAATTTTTGCTAATTTGTTTTTTTTTTTTTTTCAGTTTGAATGAACCTGAAATAAATGTTTTTATTTCACTGTGCAAAATTAAAATAGTGGTTTTAAAGTAAGTTGACCTGTACTTTATTCATGTTTTTAAAACTAGTTTCATGAACAAAGAAGTTTCAATTCAGTGCACGGCGACTCAGGCCCAGGACATTCCATTTCCAAATTCAGTCAGTCGGTGGTGGTTTGGTAATATGCTTTTGGTCATCGTCATACTGCAGTGTCCAGTTCTGCAACCCTAATTTTTTTTACTGATGGTCTCTCCCGCTGATATACGGTAGATTCCATGGTGGATTCTTTGTTGCTGAGCTGACCAGGTCGTGCTCCAGCAAAGCATCCCGAAACCATGGCACTTCTAGGGCCGCCCTGCCCCTCCCCTGATTACGTATGTAAATCAGTAAAGCCCCTACCAAGTGTCCAAATAACCATGGCAATGGTACTGTCAGACAGCTATAGAGACACCTCAAGAGATATGTGTAGTGAATGACAGCAAACCAACAACTTCTTGAGTGACATCAGCGACTCATTAAAGAAACTGGGTGAAAATAAAAAGTTGGTCTGCCTGGATCCGCTTTGTTCTAAAATGTTTTTCAGATTCAAACAGCGATGTCTGGCTGCTGCATTGAACCTGATCATAACTTAATGCTTATCATTGTAATGTACACCATATCATTGTAACGCAGTGAGTATGCCTCTCATGCTTCAATGAGGAAGTCTGTCCCCACACTTTGTGGAGTACTTTAGATGTTTAAGACAAGTACCGACGCAAGCTCCAAATAACGCCCTCTGTTTTAACCCTCAGAGCAACCAGTTGTTTTAAAGATATCCAGCTCATTCAGGACATAATAAAGGGCATCATTAAAACATCGCTCTGTTGCAGCCGCCACCTTCACTGTTATGGTTACAGAAAAACGCTGCTGCATTATAGGTAATTCTGGCACTGAGAGTGACGCATCGTAAACTCCCGCCTCCTGAGCTGTGATTGGTCCGGTAAGTTTAGGCCGGAGAGTCTAAGCCTGCCCGGACTGACAAGCTGTGTGTTGAATAAACATGGCATAGTCCCATGGAGCAGGCTTGGGACAGCTCAGGATGACTGTGAAATATCCGATCTGTCAGTCGCACACTTCGTACATGAGGCCTTGGTCTGAGTCACTGCGCTCTCTAACAGTCTGTCTCATTCTTAGAGGGCAAAGGGTTTCGTTCTTGAAAATTAAACTTTCACATCACTATAGAAAGAGTCTGCTGTAGGTCCCAGATTTAAGTGTTTTTTAAAAACTTCTATTAGCATCTTATGGTCTGCTTTCAGGGTCAACTTGCATGGACAACCAGACATGGGCATGTTGGCTGGTTTGAACGTCCTTCACCTGTTGACTATTTTCTGTATGATGGACTGGGTGATTTCAAATTCTTTTCAGACTTCTTCTCTCTGAAGGCCTTACAAAATTTACTTGATCTCATCATGGTGTCCACTCTCTCTTAAACATTTCGAAGCACTAAGCTAAATGTCTGAGCTTTAAACAGGACAAACCTCTAGTCAGTCATGTGCTCCTGATGTAGAACACCTGTGGTAGAATTTAGCCGTTTGATACCAATTTATTCTTTACTAGAAAATTGGCTTTTTTATTTTTTTTTACATTGAAATTCAAATATATCTTCTTCAATTTCTAATTTTCATATTATATTGCATGAATTTCTCAGGAATGTTGAATTGGATATTAAATTGCCATGTATGTTAGAAAGAAAATTATTATTTTTTTTAGAATATGAGTTAGAGTGCAGCCCTACATGGAGAAGCTTTTGATCTACTTGTATTTTCTGAGTGTGATTATAGTGAAGCTGTTTGGTATTGCTCAGTGGTTGGTCAAGCTGTGCCATTGATTCTTTTAGTTTTTGTAATCATTCCTT
This sequence comes from Fundulus diaphanus, assembly GCA_037039145.1. Classification (NCBI taxonomy): domain Eukaryota; kingdom Metazoa; phylum Chordata; class Actinopteri; order Cyprinodontiformes; family Fundulidae; genus Fundulus; species Fundulus diaphanus. The sequence continues at coordinate 48,763,199 of CM073134.1, forward strand.
GAAACCATCTGGCTGGAAAGTAAAAATACATTTAATAATAATCCCATTTATAACGGTAGACTGAATTCATATTGCTCTTTTCTTGTCAGACCGACCATTCAAAGCACTTTACACAAGAGCCACATTCACCCAACTGTGCTCAGGTATGCACACCCCAAACGCAGCACTTATCAGTTGGTGGCAGGAGGAAGCTGGAATTGAACCAACAACTTTTGGATAGCAACACTATCCTTCCCATTCATCCAAAGTCGCATCATTTTTACACACATAAACTTACATTATTTAAAGAGTTTAAGCATTGAGTTTGTGATGCACCGACCAATGATTTGATCTCAGTGATCAAAATCTGCCAATTTTCCATTGATCGGCCTTAGTGATCGGCCCTGGTGATCAGCCTTAGTGATCGGCCCTGGTGATCAGCAGGTTAAACACTGAAAGATCCAATTATTAATTTTTTTAACACTTCAGAAATGGAAACTGACTTTCTTGTCCGCAAGTACATTAACAAACTATTTTCTTTGATGCATTTTCTGGGTTCGGTAGAATTTTATTTACTTTAATATCGCTGCATTTTTCTTGAAATCTAAAATATTACCTCTATTAGGATACTGAAGCATAATTAGTCTTATTTTGAGCTCTTATGTGTTGTAATCCTTAGAAAGAAAATCAGCATCAGACTTGGAACCTGAAGTGGAAACTGAAAATTGGTGCATAAGCCTCATAGACAAAGTTGCTTCGGAACATAATTGAAAACATTGAGGACAGAAATTTCTGCAATATTGAAAATCAGGAAGTAATAATTAAGTAGTATTATTCCATAACTAAACATATGTTTGGCTTTCTAGTATCCAAACTTTAAATGTAATGGTTCTTGGTTCTAGCTGAAAGGAGACAGTTGCAGTCAAATGATAAGCTTCAGTGTTTTTATTAAAGCATGAAGAGTTTAAAGCTGCCGGTATGGACTGATCTGCTACATCTGAGCGAGCTGACTGCTGGGTGTAGGTTTGATGAGGTGGCTGCATTTGAACTGAAATCAGGGTTAAAGGAGCATTACGGGAGCCAGGAGCAGGGTGCCCGCCTCCCTCTCACATGTCAAGTCAGATCTTCTCTTTTCTGAGCCATCCACACCACACAGACACAGGATGTGACAGGGGGTTTAACCTCCCCCAGCCCTGCATACAGCAACTCACTGTATCCAGAGAGGTGATTGGGAGGAGGAAAGTGACACATAAGATCACCTGCCACTCAGCTTCTCCTCCTTTCTGCACATCTTAAGGTGAAGTGGCATCCACACCCAGGACTGTGCCACAGTGCTCCCCGAGCTCCACTCCTGACGACTCTAATCGGCTGCCATCCGCAGCAAACAGCCAAAGGGTTTGGTGGAACCTGCACGAAGATACGGTTCTTATCATTTACACTCCAGCAGCATCAAGTGTAAACACAGTAACTGAAGTCTACATAGACGCTGAATTACAGGCTGAGACCCCCCCCCTCCCTGAAAAGCCCTGGAGCTGCTTGCTGACAGCAGCCTCGCCTACAACATGATCGCTTCATTTAGCAGCAACAATGTGTCTGATCCTCAACAAGCTGTCGCTCCCCGCTCTGCTGTGAGAGCTAACAAACCAAACACTGCACTGTGTTGTGTTTCTCCGAGCTCAGTCCGCTTTGCCTTTGGCTTCCTGCCAGCCTGCTCCCTGAGCAATTTATTTTCTGATGTAATTCGATTCCTGGGAGGTGAAGGCTGCTTCTCATTCGGGGCACAAATTGAGTTTCATGTATCATTTGAAAGCTCATGATGAGCTTGATTTTTTTTTTTTTTTTTTGAAGAAAAAAATTTTCATGTTCCAACGCATGAATGTATTTGAGTCAACGCTGTCACACCTTCATGAGGTGAGCTTTTGTGTTCATTTGTCCTTTGTACATTTTTCATAAGAAGCAGTGGAGAGCCAGACAAAGTGACTTGTCAAACCTTTTTTAAATCTGATTCCTTGGCTTGTTTTGTTCTGAACAACATTTAGTCAGTTATCATAATAAAAGCAAATCACTCAATCAGGCCAATACCTAGAAAAGCTAACGGCTAACTAGTGCCAAACAGGCACATCATCATGAAACTTTAGGGAGAAAAGTGTTGCTATAATTTATTTACAAAAAAATACAGAAAAGCTTGATTTCAGATTTCTTTTAAATAATGCTGTCTGAATGTTTTAATTTTAGCTCTATAAAATCATGGTTGGTTGATGGGCCACCATTTCTCTGAAGCTTAGTGATGTCACTGACGTCACTTTCCAAGCAAAACAGACATACCAATAAATATGAACTAACGTGTGTGTGTGTGTGTGTGTGTGTGTGTGTGTGTGTGTGTGTGTGTGTGTGTGTGTGTGTGTGTGTGTTTCAACTGTTCCAAGCAAGCGGAATGCTAGGAGACATCTCCTCAGAATCTCAGACGTAAAGTGGATCCACATTCCATTTTTGTTTATGATAAGAATTTATTAATCTGACAATAGAGATATACATCCATTAAACCAGCTCTTGTAAAATAGTTAGGAAATATAGAACAAAATTATGTAAATTAAATGTGTAGTGTATGCTGTTTGAACAGTTTCAACTAAATTTTAACCAATGGTTGGAATTGATTTCCTTACATTAGCTTAAAAAAATCCCTTTGAATCTTTTTTTAATTCAGAACTAAGAAGGACTGTAAAACTGATCAGTCAGTTTTCATTTTGACATCCGACCCTGGGCTGCAGACTGATCATTTGATGAACAGGAACAACTCGGATTACAGGACAGCTGGCGTTAACGCTGAGGGCTTTGGTGCCCGGGGCCAGCCCTCCATGTACCCCACCATGAAGCTCTTCTCACTGATCACACACCCATCATGGCTTCATTTGCCAGTCTAATGGTGGGGGGAGTTTTACAGAGCGAATGAAGCTCCTTCCACACCAGAAGAAGTGAGCGCACACACCCCCATTTCCTATGTCCCCTTGGGATTAAGCAGTGCTTGTTAAATAACTGTTATGCTGAGGGAGTGGGAATTCACTGACAGATTTAGGGAACAACAGGTTTTAGAAATTGTCCTAACAGGTGTTTATGTGGAGAAAATCCTGCTCTTATTGTGAATTAAATGAAGAGGAATGAAAATGAAGAGCTGTGCTGATCATCTTACACAATGTGTCATAACCTGCTGCAATCTTCCAGTAAAACATAAGCTTTGTAAATCTTAGTTTGTTGTAATTAAGTATTTTAGATTTTTTTAATGAGTTTGCAATTAGAATTTATGCAATTAACTGTTTACTATTATAGTAGATATGTTTTATATAACTTGGTTGTGGTACTGTTCTGCCAAAAGTGATGGTTTTATTCAGTTTAGTATATTTTTTTTAATATCTGTTAATAATTATACTTTATTTAATTTAGTTTATTATAGTTGAATCAGTAATCAACAACCAGATTTTAGAAAATGATAAAATAATATCTTTTTTGTCCCTCAGCGGGAAATTCAGATGTACCAGCAGCAAAGTGAAAGGCAAATGGAAGTAAGCAGATATATACAAGGGTAAAAAAAAATTAAAAAGAAGCTAAATCACAATAAGAAACTTTATAGTTAAGGCAAATTTCCAATGTATAAAACATAATACAAAATACTGTACAGTTATTAAAAACTCTGATTACTCTCATTAAAGAAATGTGCATCTGAATAGGGTGATTTAAAAAATGTACAAAACGTGTATGTATAATTATGCATAACCAACGGACCATTTACAAGAATTAAAATACTGCGCAAAAACAGCAGAGATGATAAACACTAAGTTTGTTGGAAGCAGTGATGGTAATAAAGTCCAACAGTTGCTGGTAGGAAAGATCTGAGATAATGTTTCTTTGTTCACTTAGGATGCAGCAGTCTCTGAATGAGCTCTTCAACAACGTCCTGCATGGAGTGGGAGACTCTGTCCAACAGTGATGTTATTTTTGTTAAAGTTTTTCTCTCTTCCACCACCTCCACTGGGTCACAGAGACATCCTAGAACAGAGCTGGCCTTCCTGATTAGCTTATCTGACCACTTCCTGTCAGCCGTAGCTAAGCTGCTGCTCCAACAAACTACACCATAGAAGATGGCTGATGCCACCACAAGGTCAAAAAAGGTCGTTAGGAGCGCCCCTTGCAGTCCAAAAGACCCCAGTCTCCTCAGCAGGTAGAGTCTGCTGTCACTCTTCCTGTAAAAAAGCTTTAATGTTGTGACTCCAGTCCAGTTTACTGTTCAGGTGAACACCCAGGTACCTATAAAAGTCCACTATCTCAACATCAGTTCCCTGGACGTTCACCGGTGCCAGTGTGGTGGGAGTGGACCTGTGAAAATCACCTCAACCTCCTATTTGTCTCCATGTTGATCAGGAGATGGTTCTGCCAACACAAAGTATCCAGTGTCTGTACTCTCAGTACTCCTCACCTGTGATGAGGCCAACTTTGGCAGAGTCATCTGATAACTCCTGAAGATGGTATCCTGGTGAGTTGATGAACTCTTCAGTGTAAAAGGTGAACAGGAACGGTGCCAGCACAGGTCCCTGCAGGGCTCCTGTTCTGGGGCTAATTTTGGAATTCAAAACTACCATAAAACCTCTAGAGCTTTTTCACCCTTTTACATGCGAGCCTCTAATACTTGGGGTCGGTTTTCAGTTTGCTGACATATGAAGATTTAGACACAGCAAAGGAATGTATGCATCACTAAAACAATACAGCGTGACTATACAACTATATTTTAGAATAGATTTGTACCTGCTGTGTTCTTTAGCATAAACCCGTGTTCATGTGTTAGTGCCATGTCTGGATTAATGACAAGCTTCCTGGATTCCCCTGACTGTGTCCCAAACTTTCTGCTGCCTTTTCGTCCTGATATGAGGTTCGACTTTGGTTAGTTTGGAATACATCAACAGAAGCTGAGCACAGTTGTTGGTACTCACGGCGCCATGGTCCGAGGCTGAACCACTGAAGGCTTTTATAAGAACAACTCATTAAAAGACAACCTCTGCGCGTCTCCCCTCCGGCAACCGCGAGTGCCGTTTGGAGAGGCTGCTTTTCTCTTTCAGCCACGCAGTGAAAGCCCAGAAAGTCAAGGCTGGTTGCTCTGAGTACTGATTGCATTTTTTTCCTTTTTCACCAGAGTGCCTATTCAGACGAAGGCAAGAGGGGAACGGAGGATTTAAAAACATTAATGAAGCATTCAACTAACATTTTTTTTTTCTTCCTTTCCTGCTCCCAGCCAGATGGGTTGTGAGGAGCGAGATGAGTCGGAGACGCTCCTTGTTTGATTGGTTGACTCTGAGGTCATGATGGAATGTGTAGCAGCTTGATTGGTTTGTTTGGCAAAAACAAGCCATTCCGACTTGTAAGAATGAAAATGAAAGGAAAGGCAAAGACGGACCCTGAGCTGTTTGAAATCAGTTTCATTATTCCTTTAATCTTTTCTGACTGTGTCTTTTGCTTCTTGATGCTTGCAACCCTGTCCACATCTTTGCTGTCCCCAGGTTCGTTCTATGAAAAAGAAGGTTTATGTTCCGATACGACAGCACATTCTCACAGGCCTCGTTATTTCATGTTGCATCGTCTGCAGAAAAATAAATTTGTCATGTAAATACAGTGTATTAAAATAGGATTTTGAATTTTTTTTTGGATAAAAAGTACAAATGAAATACAGCAATTGTAGTCAAACAACAATGTAACAAAGTGATCGTTCTTTTATGATATTGTATTCCTGTGGATTTTTATATTAAACTATATATATACATACAATTTTATTTATTTATTTATTTTTATTTTTTGGTCAATAACAATTTGGGAGGCACTGGAAATTACCAAATCAAAAAATATGTACTTCCTCTGTTATTCTAGAAATAATTAACTGTTTGATTTCTGTGCTTGTGGATCTGTTAAATTAGTTATGTTTAGTTTATGTAGTTGAACTTAAAATCATCTGAACAGCTTATTAGGTCAACCTTTATTTTGGCTAAATAGATGTGGCATTTACTGGGCTGAAGATGTTCAGAAGCTGAACCTCCCCCTTTTTGTTTTTAAGGCAGTGCTTTATGAATTGAATTGTCTCCAAATGGCAGTAAACAGCACCAGTGGTTGAGGCTGAGAAGCATTATGAAGTCTTACTGCTGAACTTCACTGAGGGAAAGAAGGTGGTGAATGATCATTGATGCATTTTGAGCTGTTGCAGGCAACTGCTGGGACTTGTTCACACTGAGTAATGTAAAGAATCATGGGGCTGTTAAGACCACACAGTTTTTTTAGAAGTCAGTGTTGAATTCTGTCCAGTTTGGACTTTGTTCAAAATATAATCCTTTTGGTTGCAGTGCTTGAAAATTGTCTGAATATGCCCCGTTCTAGGTCTTAGATTTAATCTCAAGGTGATTGCTATTTTGCCCTGTGGTTCATGTCCACCGTATCTATAATTACTCATTGTGTGTTCCTTTTCCAATGCTGGATCCATTGCCTATGGTCAAAGGCTCATCCAGGTATCAAAAGTATTGCTTTTTGAGAAACTAAGCAACTGCAAACAAAGTTAGGTATCAAACCAAGTTAATCAGAATTGAGTTTATGCTTGTTAAATGGCATACTCTGGTTTAATTGGAAAATGTGGAATTAGAAACACAACACAACAGAGAAACAGGGAGAACAAAAGTTTGCTGAATAATTTGGTTTTTAAACAATTTGAGTTTCTGCAGATTACTTGTGATATTGGATATGTTAGGTTTGTTACAGTATTTGGAGGGGGGGGGGGTGATTTCAGCCTAAAAGTCACTACTGCTGTGCTCTGAAACCAGATAGGCTAATGTTCAAAAACAGTTTATCTTAAGATTTCAGTTTTGACTTGTGGAGCTCTGCATGGACAGACACCAGTATACACCTCTGAACTATTATATCCTTGCGCTCTGCCTCCCACTAGGACTCTAAGGTCCAGTGATCAAGACCTGCTGATTGTCACACCATACTAAATTGAAAACTAAAGGAGCTTTTACTTGTGTGCTTCCAAAACTCTGAAACTCCCTTCCTCGGACTCTGAGATCAGCAGGCTCAGTGGCTTCTTTTAAAGGCCAGATAAAAACATATCTTTTTAAATCTGGTTTTGTTTAATTTTGTGTGTTCTTTATCTTCTGTTATAAAGCACTTTGGAATTTTTATCTTAAGAAGTGTATATACACACACACACACGCACATACTGTATATATACACACAAGTGTGTGCGAGGATGGTTGTTTGTCTCTGTGTTGCCCTGCGATAGACTGCTGACCTGTCCAGGGTGTACCCCGCCTCTTGCCCATTGACAGCTGGAGATAGGCACCAGCACCCCTCACGACCCCACAAGGGATAGGCGTGTTAGAATATGGATGGACACACACACATATATATATATATATATATATATATATATATATATATATATATATATATATATATATATATATATATATATATATATATATATATATATATATATATATATATGTCAGGCTCCTTTCTTCCATGAGTTTGTATTGTCCAGCTATTATGTTATGGCGGGTTCAGCTGATGGTCCCTGTCTATTCTTTTGTCTTCTCAGGCCTGATGGAACGGGGACAGTGACTTTGGAGGAGAAGGAGCAGTTTGAGGCTGTCAGAAGTCGCCTCATAGTTTTGTTGGAGAACCAGATAACCCACTTCAGGTATGAACGTTATTGGAGTGAAACAATGGAAACTACGGCTGGGTGTTGTTAAGAACCACAAAATTAGGTTGGATTTTGATTCTTTGGGTCACAATTCGATTTTATATTGATTTATTTTGTAAGAAGTATACCATTTTCTTAAGAGTACCTGTCATTAATTACATTTTAGATACCAAATGAACAGTCACTGTATACCAGTGCATATATTAATATGTTTGAGCAATTAAATATTAATATAGAGTACAAAAGTGAAAACATGACAGTAACTGCCATTGTAGTAAAGTGCATGTAAACCTAAATTATTCTCCTTTCTTCTTAGAAACTGGGATAATTCTCATAATTTCTAACAGTAACACTTCTGAAAATAAAGCATTCGCGCAGTAATATTTGTGATGAATATAGAAAGCAAACATTAAAAAGAGGATTACAGTACAGACTGGCCCACTTTCAACAGCTGGATTGAAATTTGAATGAAAAATATAGGTATATTAGTTACAGCTAATGTGATGATTTTTATTTTCAGATGGCCAATATATATACAGCAACAACATACGGTGTACAGCCTTTAAGTTAAACTATAACAAAGCCACGGTTTCTTTCCTTGCAACAAAGTAACTTATAAACTTATCTTGAATCTAACAAAATAAAGAACTAGAAAGCCAATAGACCTCCATGGTTCACTCTATGACTTACCTCTGCAGAAACTGATTGTTTTCTGCTACACTCTGTAATCTTATCACTCTCCGGCATGTTATCATACCCTTTTTTACAGCCAGAATTGTTTAAATGTGCTGCTGCACTTTACTGGAGGAGGTTGTTTTTTTATCGCTCAACTTTTCTACATCAGCATCACTTCATGACTTATACGGACCTATTTGATGTTGCTCATATTGTCAGAGAAATGACTTGATGTATCATGTTTAGCTAATTGACTCTGAATGAGCACAAGTGCGGAGGCAGGAATCAGTTTAAAGGTTTTATTGAAAATAATAAATGTTAAGGTGATATCGGCTGGCTGGATCTCTGGGTTTTGCTGAGGAAGGGATGGCGAGAGGTGAGCAGCGGGAAAGTGAAGGTTTGAATGATGATGGCTAGTGGAGAGCACAGAAACTCACTGGGCTGATGGTGAGGCTTGAATTCGGGAGGGTGATGTCCAGGAAGGTTGGTGGTAGGTGCAGTAGGTGTTCTCCAGATGTTGTGGTCTGAGGGTGGACAGGCAGGCGAGCTCAGGTAGGAGGGCTTTCGCAGGGTGTGGATCTGAGACTTCACTATATCCAGAACACGAACTTGGAACGTCTCGGTGGAGTCTTCAGGGAGCGTGAGTAACGGAGATGTGGTTCTTGAGTTGGAATCCAGGTTTTTCTAGGAGGAAGGAACCAGAACAAAGTCAGGCTTGGTTTACACGAGGAGTCAAGGCTTGGAAAAGGTTTGGTCTGTACCAACGCAAGAGCGTTAACGAACTGACGCCCTCCTCCTGGTTCCAGCTCCTTAAGAAGAGTGTTAATCAGCTCAGATGTAGAGCACCTCCCTGTCCAACCCTGCAGAGATGGAGAGAGAGAGAGAGAAAACCCAGGCTGCACCTCAGCCTGGACTATGACAGCACCCCCCCTTTAATGGACGCCTCCTGGCGGCCGTCCGGATGAAGAAGCCTCAAAATCAGAGATAAGTGATGGGTCTAAGATAAAAGAGCGAGGAACCCAGGAGCGTTCCTCAGGACCATAACCTGCCCAATCCACCAGGTACTGGTGGCCCCTACCACGGCGTCTGGAGGTGATGATTTTATTGACTGTAAAGGCCGGATGGCCATCCATGACCCGGGCGGGTGGAGGGGGTTTGGCTGGAGGGGCATAACTGGCTGGAGACAACAGGTTTAATCTGAGAGACATGGAAAGTGGGATGAACACGAAGATGAGAGGGAAGCGTAAGGCGGACTGCAGTGGGACTGATGATCCGGTCTATTTCAAAGGGGCCGAGGAACCGGGGAGCCATCTTTCTGGAGACCGCCTTAAGTGGAAAGTCCTTGGATGAGAGCCATACTTTTTGTCCAGGAGTGTAAGTTGGTGCAGGGAGGCGACGACGGTCAGCAAACCTCTTGTCCCGGATGGATGCGCGTTCTAAAGCTGCTCGGGTCTGTTCCCAGATTCTGCGGCAACGGGAGAGGTGTGACCTGACGGAGGGAAGGGTAGAATCAGGGAATGATGAGGGAAGAAGAGATGGTTGATAACCCAATGAAGCCTCAAACGGGGAGAAACCAGTAGCTGCAGATGTGTGTGAATTGTGAGAGTATTCGACCCAGGCGAGGTGCTGACTCCAGGTATTGGGGTTATTAGAACAGAGGCAGCGGAGGGTGTTTTCGAGTTCTTGGTTCAGCCGCTGGCATTGTCCGTTAGACTGTGGATGGAAACATGATGTAAGTGAAACCTTGGCCCCTAAACACTGGCAGAAGTCACGCCAGACTCGAGAGATGAACTGTGGACCGCGGTCGGAGACAATTTCTGTAGGTAAACCATGGAGCTTGAATACATGATTGATAAGAAGTCGAGCGGTCTGATGAGCCGAGGGAAGTCCGGACAGTGCCACCAGATGGCATGCTTTGGAGAAACGGTCGATAATGGATAGGCTGCAGAAGACCAACAGGAGGTCTATTGGAACCTTTGTTTTTGGCACAAACGGAGCAGGCTGAAACAAATTCTGCAACATCCTTGTTTAGAGATGGCCACCAGAAGTAACACCGGATGAGTGCAATGGTGCGACTGGAACGGGGATGACCTGAGAAACGAGATGAATGAGCCCACTGAATAACCTGAGACTGGACGGATGAGGGCACGAAGAGTCTTCGGGGAGGACCACCTCCGGGGTCAGGTTCGTTTATCAAGGCCTGTTGAATCCTTCTTTCCAATTCCCAAGTGATGGCACCCACTACACAGGACTCCGGGATGATGTTTTCTGGTTCTACTGGGTCGTCGGTGGTGGAGAATAGTCGAGAAAGTGCATCTGGCTTGGTGTTTTTGGAACCTGGACGATAGGTGATAGTGAAGTTAAACCGGGAGAAGAACAGGGACCAACGGCTCTGGCGGGAGTTCAACCTCTTGGCTGACTGGATGTATGCCAGGTTTTTATGATTGGTCCAAATAATGATGGGCAACTCTGTTCCCTCCAGCCAGTGGCGCCACTCCTCAAGAGCCATCTTAATAGCAAGGAGCTCCCGGTCTCCTACGTCATAGTTCCGTTCAGCAGGGTTGAAACGCCTGGAGAAAAAGGCACAGGGATGAAGCTTTTGATCTGAAGCCAACATCTGGGACAAGACAGCTCCCACTCCCGAGTCCGAGGCGTCAACCTCCAGGGTGAACTGGACCGCAGGATCAGGATAGGTGAGGATGGGAGCTTGGGAGAACCTCTCCTTAAGAATTCTGAAGGCCTGATCTGCTTCTTCTGTCCACAGGAAACTTTTCTTGGTGGAGGTGAGGGCTGAAAGAGGTGAAGCGATGATGCTGTAGTTTTTTTATGAAGACTCTGTAGAAGTTGGCAAAACCTAGGAAACGTTGAAGCTGTTTTCTTGTCTTGGGTGTGGGCCAGTCGGTGACAGCTTTAACCTTTCCTGGATCCGTCTTCACCTGTCCACCCTCAAATATGAAGCCGAGGAAACTGATGGATTCTTGATGGAACTCACATTTCTCTGCTTTGACGAATAACCGGTTTCCAGAAGGCGTTGGAGGACCATACGGACATGCTGTTTATGTTGTCGGGGATCTTTGGAAAAAAACAGGATATCATCGAGGTAAACAAAAACAAAGTGGTTAATAAAGTCTCTGAGTAAGTCGTTTATCAGGGCTTGGAAAACTGCAGGAGTGTTGGTGAGGCCGAACGGCATAACGAGATATTCGAAATGGCCGAAGGGGGTTTTAAATGCTGTCTTCCACTCATCACCTTCGCGGATACGAACTAAATGGTAAGCGTTCCGAAGATCAAGTTTAGTGAAAATGGTGGCTCCCCGAACCGTGTCAAAGGCTGATGCCAGGAGGGGAAGAGATTACTTATTTTCAACAGTAATCTGATTTAACCCCCGGTAATCAATGCACGGACGTAAAGTTTTATCTTTCTTAGCCACAAAGAAAAATCCGGCTCCTAGCGGAGAAGATGATGGGCGAATGATTCCTGCCTTTAAGGAATCATTAATATATGTCTCCATGGACCCCTGCTCAGATTGGGATAATTTATACAGACGGGCCGACGGCAAAGGAGCTCCCGGAAGAAGATCAATGGGGCAGTCATACGGACGGTGAGGGGGAAGACTGAGTGCTAGATCCTTACTAAAGACTTGTTGAAGATCATGGTACTCGGGTGGGACATTGGACAAATCAGGGGGAACCTCAGGGCAACCCAAAAGTTCACCTCCTGACTCTGGACACAGGGATCCTCTTAATAGAGATCCCGGACGAGCCCCCACTTATGTTACGACCCCAAAGGTCTAGGGGTACAGGGGAGGTAACATAAAAAGCCAACACAAAAGAGTATGAGAAAAAATGTAACAATTTATTGATAAGTTGGCTATAGAAACAATATGTACACTACCAAAAAGGACATGATCTAATGACAAAAGAAACCTAAATATGACTTAAGGCCACAAGAACTAAGGTGTTGATGCTGGAAACAGCATCAACACTAAACAAACCACAAGACAAAACCAAAACATGAAACTAGTAACACAACCAGGAATTGAAAGGCTAAAACCGAGTGCCACGGCAAATTGCCAGACGAGTGACACAGCCTTCAATACACAGGTTAACAAAGTGTCACAGAAAACAGGGGACGAGTAACACAACCAGGAGTTGAGAGGCTAAAACCGAGTGCCACGGCAAATTGCCAGACGAGTGACACAGCCTTCAATAGTCAGGTTAAACGAGTGTTACAGTAAAACAAAAACACATCACAACAAACAAAACACGACCGGCAGTGTGGCAAGCTGCTCTAAAACTCAGCTGCAAACCTTTCTTGAGCTTTATCACAAAACTTTGCATTGCAATAAATTAGGCCATGTTTCTCTAGGCCATTGCAATGCACCAGCAATGCTCAAATGCTGCAAAGGATGAGTCTGAAAGGAGGTACTACAGAAATACACTTACAAATTTTGAATGGGATAGCAGACATGGAGGTAGAACCTGGTGTGACAGAGGCAGGGGGCGCACGAGTCTGGGCCTCCAGCTCAAATTTGCGCAGCTGTATAGCTTTCTCTGCCATTTCCAGCCTCCTGATTTCAAGCCGAACTTTTCTGTCCTGGGCTTTTTCCTCAGCCTCCATCTGGAGACGTGCCAACCGCACCTTTAAAGGAACTACATAGCGTCCTTCTGGGCTCACTGATGTCAGTGGATCATAGCGAGGGAGTGTGCGAGGTGACTTCCCCCGGTCACTCACTGCTGCCTCAACACTAAAACCATTTTTGAGGTCCTCCACAGACAAGGCCTTTAGGCTTGGCACCACAGCAGCCCCAGGCAGATCAAGCTCTTTGATCACACCACTTTCCACCAACCCATCCGCTATCAGAGCCTTCAGGTCACCTTTAAGGACCTGCAGCTGCTCTACAATTTGCAGCACTTGACACTTGCGGCACCTATCAATAAACTCAAGAGAGGGGGCGGCCAAAAAGCACTCCAGACCAAAGGAAACCGACATGGTTTACCTATATGACCAACCCAAAAGTTCACCTCCTGACTCTGGACACAGGGATCCTCTTAATAGAGATCCCGGACGAGCCCCCACTTATGTTAGTCCTGTTTACAGGTTGCTGATAGATATTTGGGCTAGTTAAAGGTGTACGGAACCTTACTACAGTTTGGACATTTTTAATGTTCCATTTGTATGTAGTTGGAGCTCCATGAGGATTTTGGCACTTTTTTTGGAGGGGGGGAGAGAGAAGTCTCTGTTTTGTTAGATAAGTGTTGTGTTGGTGGTTTTGGCAACTCCATTTTAGACGATCCTGTCTATTATTTTAGTTTGTTATTTTTGGGCTGGACTCTGGGCTGAGGGCACCGCCGTGGTTTGCTGCCTGAGAGGTTTTTGACCTGGAAGGATGTGCTGCCAGCGGTATCTTGGTGCTTCAAGTGCCTTGGCTCTTGGAGGAAGGCCTGAAGACTAGGCTAAGGTTAGGCAGGGTTCTGGTCTCTTAGTTAGCTGCAGGAAAATGGAGATTTGCCATTTGTTTGTACCAGTCATGCACTTCCTGACAGTGTTTGGTTACAGTATTCGGTATTTTCTGACTAGTTTTGTAAGTTGGATTATTTTATTCAAAAATGGATACTGTGGGTTCTGTTTTTTTTTGTCTTCCCCAACTGTAAAGCTACTGAAAAAACATACAAAAGGAGCAGATCTGTATAGTAGCTGAACACTTTAAAATTGATTTTGAAGCTGTGAGATAGGTTGTGATAAACCTGTTTTCTGAGATGTCTGTCTTAAGTTTCTCTCTGGTGTTTGTATTGTGACCTTTGGTATTGTGGAGCGGTTAGCTACTTGTGGTTGGATCACATCTTGTGTTGCTGGCTCTTTGAAGCAGTAACTTTTGAGTGTGGCGGTGGACCATGCTGATGGTGATTCTTTTTGTTGGTGTGACTCTCCACATTTTGTTGGTCACTTGTGTGTTTAGGTGACTTGTTGACGTGGTAACTTGTTGTGGTATTAAACCACTTGATGTGTGACCATTTGTGTTGTGCTGTCAACAGTTCTTAGTTGGTTTGGATTATTAGTTGCCACTTGTGGTATTGTGTGGTAACTTCGTGTAATAATCCATTGGACTGTTGTGCTCCCCTTTTGGGTCACATGTTGCCATCATCTAAGTCATTTGTGTTTTGTCTTAATGGGTGTTTTTTTTTTTTCAGGTTAATTGGTTTTTCAACAACTTGGATTCAGTTTTGTTTCAATAGTTCAGCTCCTTCTGACTTCTTTTGCTGCTCCTTCTTAGATTTCAGATAGTGATGGACCAAACATAAAAAGGAAAATGGTTACAGAGGTCCTAGGTAGGATCCTCTGTTTTAAGGGGGGAGGTGTTACGGCTGCAGTCAGTCCAGAATACAAAGTAATGTTGACAAATACTCCTGGATGGGTGTTGAAACGTTTTCTGAAAGAACTGAGTGAAAGTCCAGTTGCCTCGGATTTAACCTTGTTTGCTGTTGCGATGACCCGGATTACCCTAACCCTAGCCCTGACCCGGATAACTGAGAATTTGCACACTCCTTTATAGAGAAACCAGTCCCGTGCCTTTCTCAGGTAAGGTTTTGATCCATTCTTCCACACAAACTGTCTTTAAAACTTGAAGGTTCTGGAGATCCTTTCTATGCCCTCTGATCTTTAGTTTTTTCCATTGATTTGTCATTGGAGACAGCTCTGACTTAGTAGACCATTTTAGAAGTTTTACTTGGCTGCATGTTTGGGACAATTATCTTTCTTGGAAAACTGAACTTGTTTCATTTACAATTCATTCATTTACATTTCTCTATTCCTCCTTCCTTCAGTCATGCCATACCATACCACTGTATCTATACAGCACTCTCAAAACTACAAGACAGCAAACCAAGGTGCTAAGAATATATCCCCATTCTGACAGAAGACAAGGGAACATTTCGCCTCACCTAAATTGTTTTGCATATAACACCACATAAAAGTTACAAATCATAGGCAAACCCATTTATCACATTATCATTACTATATCATGATTCAATCAGCTTTGTAGTGGTCATTTTGTATTTTTTTTTTTTTTTATTTCAGAACACCACACTGTAGAAGAAAACCAATCTGTCTCTGGAGGAAAACTTCCTAAAACAGTGGTGTACAAACATGGGCCAACATTGTAAAGTAGAAATTGCTTGGGGGCCACAAAGCTATTTTAGATAAAATGCAAACACTAATTTCATTGTGGTACCATTTATTTATTTATTGCTTTGATATGTTCAACATTGAAGGGGCTAGTCACGCACTGACTTTTGATGCCAATTGTCGCCATCTTGCTCTCTGATAGTTCTGCGGTACTGCCAGCTGATGGCACAACATTTGTGTACTGATCGCACCCGGTGCAAAATTCTTTCCAGGCTAAAAAAGGCCACAGTAAACACTATAACAACAAATATTGTTTTATTTGAAGAAGAATATATGCTTTTTCTGTGTGTTTTCTTTCAAAATACGTGACTTGGCCCCTTTAAACTAAACAATGATGAAGGAATGAAGTAGTCTGTTTTTTGAAAGTTTATCTATAATTCATGTTAAATCCAAAATATGTAATGAATCTCATATGTTTTCCTTATCAAAAGAAAGATATACTATTTTGGATTTTTTTTCCCGTGAATGTTCAAAGGCTATTATCAGCAACAAGAATTACAGTCTGTGGCAGCACAAAATCATTCCAAGGGCCACAAGTGGCCCCCGGGACGCCCCTATCCTAAAAATCTTGTTCCCTTAACTTAGCTGTGATGACATAAAGCAGTGGGGGTATTTTAGCCTCATCAGCGACACAAAACAGGTGCAGGGGATTCGTGTTCAGTGGCTGATGAGACCTCCTAGCATCTGTGTGCGGCCATTCAGTACCGCCACCACTGTGTGAACTCATTGTGAGCGTGGTGTGAAAGCAACAGCTCGAAGACCTTGAGCAACACTCAACTGAATGGACCTGTGCCATTAAATATTCTGAAGCTTAGCACTTTAAACACTTCATGCCTCAGAGGGGCCCTCCATCTGGCCCTAGGGCAGAAAGGAGGGGCCATTTGGGGGCCTGGGGGGGTTTAACAGCGGGAGTCATTACTAACTCACCTCAGCAAGAGGCTAATGGTGTTAAATAATGGCCTAGACTGTGCTGAGATTAGGCTAATGTTCTCCTAGACAAAAACAGGATTTTCAATGTTTGGTTTAGATTAGGGAGAGCACAAAATAATTCAAATTAAAAGTTAACTACAGCTTCTAATCTTTATTGCCTTTAATTCATATCACTATTTATTCCCACCCCCATTTAAAGGTAATTACCAATTACATGATTACACATGTTTTCAATTTGCCAGTCTGAATTAAAAGAAAGTAATAGAGGTTGTTCTTTTCTGGTCCTACTCACGAAAATGCATTTTTTCTTAAAACAGCACTTACACATGTGTTATAGAAACTTTTGAACATCATTGCTTTACTCTGCAGGGTCTGTAATCAAATGTCTGGGCAGCAAATGTCTTCAGAGCTTCTGCAGACAACTTGAAATGGCTTGAGAGTTGTTGTTCCCGGCACCACTGCCAACCATTAAGGTTTTAACCTTCTTCACTTCCAACCAGGGGTACCCCATGGGAAAAAATGTAAATCATCCCAAAAGCTCATATATATATATATATATATATATATATATATATATATATATATATATATATATATATATAAAATCTTCTTTTTTGGGGCCCCTGTCAATCAGGGGCCCTTGGAATTGTACTAACTCATCCATCCCTATATGACGCCCCTGCTTCCACCTCCCATTGGTGACCTAGGCACAGGGTTCCTTTGAATTCTGGAAAACCCTGGAGAAGTCTGGAATCCTTACAAGAAAATGATGTAGGGACTTTGAGTACAGCATTTCTATAAGCTGGCGAACTGTGTTAAGAAGTAACTGGTAAGGTGAAAATGGATGACGTGGAAGTTTTTACACTAAATTTATGTTTCAGACGATTTGGGCAATTTTGTCCTTCAAAACCCGTGGAAACAGTTTGAGGATAAACGCTTCCTGTTCCAACATAACTGCACACCAATGCACAAAGTAAGAGCCAAAAAGACATGGACGAGTGGGTTTAGTGGAGAGGAACTTGACTGGAGTCAACTTGATGGAACACCTTTGGGAAGGATTAAAGTGTAGTTGGTGAGCCAGGCTTTCTTGTCCAGCATCAGTGTCTGACCTCATAAATGTTCTCTCCTGGAAGAATGGTCAAAGATCCCAACAAACACTCTCCTGAACCTTGTTGCAAGCCTTTGCAGAGGACTTAAAGCTGTTACAGCTGCAAAGGGTCTGACTGCATATTAAATCACATGGTTCAAGAATGAGACGTTGTTAATGTTAACATTTGTGTAAAATCCCAATACTTTTGGCAATATAGTGTATAAGAAAGGATTGTGCAATATATATTTATAGCCATATTAGTGTCCTCATTAAAAATATAATATAGGAATGCTTGGAATGTTGACATGGTCCACACTTTGCATGCCAATAGGATATTCAGCTTGTTGGATTCAATAGTGTGCAGCTTTAATGCTAGGTATTTACTGTAAAAGGGGTTATCAATGTGGACAACAGACCCAGTTCTCAGTGGTTATTGTTTTACTAACATAATCTGATCAAACATACAGTGAGATACAAGAATTTGCAGTTTGTATTTCTGTGACAAATTTTTTTTTCTAAAATATAATTATTTACTGGGAGATATTATAAAGTGTCAGTTATCATTCTGGTATATTGCCTGTTGTCATTTAGTTACAATGATTTCTACGAAAGTTATATTTCGAGTTTGTCAAATGTATTTTTGGAATAACAGCTCAGATCTCAGCCCTCAAACACAATCATAGTTTCTCATCTGTCCCTTTGGTTGAACTAATTGCCCACCCCTATGTTAGACACATGTTTTAAAGTTGGAATTTCATAAAATTAGATTAACAAATACATTAATATTTCATTTCGTTTCCTCCTAAAAGTGTATGAGTTTTATCACATTCAGAATATGTCAGCTTTGGGATTTGTTGATTGAGAAGTAAAACCAGAATCTTTAAACTGTTACATTTATAATGTGTGATCACCGTATTCAGTTTGAAAATAGATCTCACTTTTCAGAGTTTGAAGATACTGGTTTTACTTCACAATCAACAAATCTTAATGTTTTTTGGGTCACAGTTAAAACAGCTTTTGTTTTTAGATTGATATTTTACTAGCTGATCACCATAGTTTAATCTGTCAGCAATAAGTGTTATTTTAGATGCTTTCAGTTGGCTTTATCACGTATTGTACATTTTTGTGTTATGATTGCATACCTATAATACATTTCAATTAAGCACCTTTATTATCCTTGACTTTTAATGAATTTCTCATTCTTTTAAAAGAACATCATGAACTGCTGTCTTTATGAATGTGCTGAATTTTCAAACCCAGTTCATGGCTGGTTTTTTGTTTTTTTTTTGTTTTTGTTTTTTCCATTCGCTTAGTTGGATCACTTCTGTTCCTCAGAACAGAACATCTGCCTGTTGGGTTTTTTTGTCTCATAAATGACTGACCTGTGTGACCGCTTTCCTTTGTTTATTAAGTACTGTTCACTTGTCAATTAGCAACGTGAAACCTTCATGAACTGCCTCATCTGTGTTCAGATGGAGAATGAGGTGAGAAAAGCTCCTTTCATCAAAGTAATTAGACAAAAGAAGGCAGCCATCTGTTTATGCTCTCTAATATGTACTGTGCTTCTCCAATTTTCCAATCTTCCTTTGTCTCTTTTTCTCCGCATAGTTGTCCTTGAGATTGTTTCTTAATGTGATGCCCACCTACATTTTTTCTCTGCAGGTACTGCTTTCCCTTTGGACGACCAGATGGGGCCTTGAAAGCAACACTTTCGCTTCTGGAAAGGGTGAGAGAAGACTCTGAAGTACTTTTGCCTTTTAATTTTTGCAGTCAGCTTTGTAGCATAGCCCTGAGTCTTGTATCTAAGATAAGATAAGAATTCCTTTATTGTCCCGCAGTGGGGACATTTGGGTATAATAGTGGCAGACACACAGTTACACACAATTATTAGCAATAAAAGAAGAAAAAAGACTAAACTAGTCTAATCTAAAATTGGTTCTTAAGAAACTCTGTGAGTAGAAGATAAAAAGTAAATACCAGAGTAAATAAATATAAAATATTGCACAGTGGAAAATACATTTTTCACAGAGGAAAAGACTCCATTCTCTTTACATACACACTACTACGATAGGCAATGTGCATGATAGTGCAGCAGCATCCGACCTTACCTTAGCCTATAGGGCAGTGTAAATGGTTAATGATTGGATCAGAGCTGTGCAACCATTAGCATGATGTAAACAGTCTGTTGTGAGCAGCAGAGATTATAATGTCTGATATGGGGTTAGTTTCTTGCCAAAACATAAAAAAATGTGTTGTACACAAATTAAACTTTTTTTGCAAACTGTCTTCAAACGTTACACACAAATAAAACTTGTTTTGCAAACTGTCCCCAAACGTTGCACTCAAAATATTCAAAAAAAAAAGTAAAAAACAAAGCAACTGGACTTGTTTTCCGTAGTTGAAGACGTTTCGCTTCCTCTCCAGGAGAAAGCTTCCTGGAGAGGAAGCGAAACGTCTTCAACTACGGAAAACAAGTCCAGTTGCTTTGTTTTTTTACTTTTTTTTGGAATGACCATGACCTGGATGACTGAGAATCTTCACCACCATATTGCACTCAAAATATAATTTATAAGTTGTCCCCGAGTACAAAACGGTCTCTACTTGCACAAAACAGCCTCTGCTCGACTACGAAACATTTCCACAACTCTGCGGCA
Organism: Fundulus diaphanus; assembly: GCA_037039145.1. Taxonomy (NCBI): domain Eukaryota; kingdom Metazoa; phylum Chordata; class Actinopteri; order Cyprinodontiformes; family Fundulidae; genus Fundulus; species Fundulus diaphanus. Next base: position 48,783,438 of record CM073134.1, read on the forward strand.
AATTTCTGCCAAAAGTCACGTGATGCATTAAGAGTTGTTGTTCAGACTTCCCGACAGCAGGGGGCGCATGGAAAAAACTGAAGTGTGCCGGTTTGGCTGAGGAAGACAGACGCGATATCACAGCTAACAGCATCAGCACTCCACAGGTGGGTTTCAAAACTTTCCCGGTGAAAAAGTAATAGCTAACTATGCAGATAGAACATGTAAGATTTTGCTTAAAGGCACTGCTTTGTTACGGTAAGGGATCATGTTACTTTTCAGAGCAAATAACATGAAAGCTAGCCTTAGGTTGAACGCCATGCTAAAACAACTTTTGCTTTGTAATGCAGCCTTTGTGGTTGGCTTCTCCCTTTACTGTGCTATGTCAAAAAATAGTACCAGAGTGGATATCAAGATAAATGCATTAACAGATTATAATGTGATTTTTATTTTGTTTTTAAATGACTGTCTATTGTTCTTATTGGTGTAAACCTAAATTGTTGTTTTAGGCCGTGGGGCATGCCAGAAAAAGTTGCTTAGAAAATGACTTTTGTTGAACATATCTCAAAACTACAAAAGGATAGTTGATCCTGGGTAATTTGAGGGTGCTGATTCCAAAAATGCAATGTTCCAGATGCTAAAGTTGCACATTAACCCTCTACGGGCCAAATCATGAGTGAAAATGCTAATTCTCAATTTTTGCTCTTTACTATAACATACCTGTCTACAAACCAAACAAATAGATATGTAAAAGACATTTAAGTGTTTCCTGATTTACACTGGAGGTTCCCCTTCAAAAAAGTGAAATATTCTTATCATTAGACCAGTTTATTAACCCTTTAATGGACAGATGGATCAAAAAATATAAATTTGAATTTTTTTTATCTCTCCTCCTTATTGCAAACCCCTCATAATCAAATGAACTGAAAGAATGGTTAAATGGATGGTTTCTATTCCAAACATTGAATGTTCCAGTTGTTAGATAAGCTCATTAACCCTTTACAAGCCAAATGTATATAGTTAACAAATTTCAAAAATTCGTACATACAATGAATAGAACATTTTAATTGAGGCATCTACATACATCAAATTTGAGCTGTCATTGGAGTGTCTATCAGTTCCAATTTTAGTAAAGTTCAGCTGGTGATTTGTACCTACATATACATGCAGGGCCTAGTTATCATCATCATCGTCTTCATCATCACTGATGTCAGTTTCAGTAAGTCCCACGTCATCAGCTATTTCTTGGAAATTTTTACAACTTATACAGTTGCACAGTTCTGAACACTTCATCCCATTCATGTTGCAGGAGCACTTTGGATTTGGTAATGTATCCTAAATCTGTGAAACCAATAACACTTCTATTTGTCCAGTCAGCCAAACTTTGGTTGGATGCTTAGCAGACAGAATGCATGAATGCTTATGTGCAAAATGGATTCTTAAGGAATTTAAAATAATTGCAACGAGTGGATGTTGATTATATGAAAATTGGTAGGGAAATTCATTAAAAATTATTTAAGTTTTTTAACACAAATATGAATGTTACAAATAAAGTATATAACAGAAGATCTAGATTATATCTCACTACCTTTCTAACTCCTTAATTTCTTCAAAGTAAAAATGAGGTCATATGTGCCAAATTGCAAATATGTGTTGTGCACTTAATAAAAATGGTTTGGCCATGGCAAAAACCACAGCTGGAAATGGCCACATGGGCAGCTATTTACTTGAAAAGTTTTTTGGTTTCATCTTAGTAGTGATTTACTTTTTTCTTTAAAAGGAGTATTATCCTTTACATAACCATAACATACATCTGTTTTGCAGCATCCACTGATGAGATGAAGGCCATTAAAGTTCTGGGTTGGATGGAAGGCTCCTACACAAATTCTCACCGTGGAAATTAGCCCTGGTAGTCTACCCAGGTCATCAACATGCTTTAAGACACTCAGGCTTCCATCACACTACCAAGACTTTGGACAATTCAAGATTTGATGGAATCAACACAGGATTTGGGCTTGTTTAAAAATAATCTTAATATGTAACCGTTTTAGTTCCCAGTATTAACTACTTTAATCAGTAACTGTTGCAGCATGTCGTTCATAGCACTTAGTGGAGCCGTTTAGGCTGAACACAAAGGTTAAAAAAAGTTCAAGTTTGACATTGTTCTAAATTGACAGTCTTACATGCAGAAATAGTTTTTCATAGTCTTGTTTTTGGCTTCATCCATTTCATCAGCCAGTTTTTTTTAATACAGCCCGTTTTATGGTAATACATGGATTGTTTACTGGGAAAAACCTGGAGAATTAATGGAGTTCTTTCAGTCTTCATTTGATCAATAAAAGCAATCCTTGTGGAAAAGGTGTATTCACTTTGATTAATATTTGTTAGAATTAGAAATAAAGACTTTATCAAAGCAATGTTTATTATACAATGTGGAAAATAAAGGACTGTTTAATTGTCCCACAATGTTTGCATCCTCAGTTTTAGTAACAGCCCCATGTGCCCCTTTTTTTCAATAACCTCAGCATTTTTAAAAGATTTATACAGTACCATACACATTTACTATCACAATCCCAGCAGTTCTACATTTTTATTCAGTGAATACACTAACTTACATTTTCCTGGCTGGATTTTACTACTTTTGCAATAATGGTAACCACAATAAGATTAAACTTGTAAAGTGTTGGACATGCTGGACAGTAGCAACATATATAGCTGAGCCATGTGATTCAGAATGTCCCAGTGCATCTATGGCTGCCTTCAGTGCTACCAGTTGTTCGAGGCTCAACACATTGCCAGTTTCAGGAATAGTGACCCCATAGTGTGGGTCATCAAGCAGTCCACTGTCGTCCCAGTCAATATTAGGCAGGCAGAGACCCTGCAAGATAGATAGAAAGATATATATAGAATAAAAAAGAGGCCATAATTCTGTTCCTACAACTTACTGAATATAATTTAATTCATGGAGCTAAGGATTGGAAAAAAGACTCCAAAATCCATTAATTATGTTGAAGGACCATAATAAACACATTTCAAAGAAACCAGTTTCAACGCCACCTATCTGATGTACTCAATGCTTTGTTGTATTGGAGTGGTCATATCAATTCCTTTCTGGTTTGAAATATAGACAATGTGAAAAACTTTATAATAGCAAGCATAAAAAACCCATCTTACCTCTGTGATTTCCGGTTCTACCACAGCATGCTGGATGCTTCCCATCTCCCATAACTGACTGACTGTTAGATTCCCTTCAGTTCTGAGTGAATGGTTATCCCAGCCACTGCTGATGGTGTCAAAACTTGCTTGTAGTCTTGGGACAAATAGATAGTGAGAACAGAAGTTATTTAACATGTTTGATAGGTCAAGCAAACTGTTGTCCGCTCCTGAGTGCAGCACAGTGTAGTATATGATAGTTACTGCACACCACACGTCTCTCGAAAGACGTTCAATTCTGAAAGGAGAGTTAAAGATCAGATCATGGTTTAAATACGTTATTTTTCAAACGTCTATTACACTGCATTTAACTGAAATCTTACATGTTCTATCTGCATAGTTAGCTATTAACTTTTCACCGGGAACATTTTGAAACTCACCTGTGGAGTGCTGATGCTGTTAGCTGTGATATCGTGTCTGTCTTCCTCAGCCAAACTGGCACGTTTCAGTTTTTTCGAGTGCGCCCCTGCTGTCGGGAAGTCTGAAAAACAACTCTTAATGCATCACATGACTTTTGGCAGAAATTTGCCGCAGAGGGTATAGAATTGTTTCGTAGTCGAGCAGAGGCTGTTTTGTGCGAGCAGAGACCGTTTTGTACTCGGGGACAATTTATAGATGATATTTTGAGTGCAACATTTGGGGACAGTTTGCAAAACAAGTTTTATTTGTGTGCAACACATTTTTTGTGTGCAAAACAAGTTTTATTTGTGTGCAACACATTTTTTTGTGTACAAAGTTTTGGCAGGAAACTAACTCCATAGTCTCAAAGCAGCTGGGAGAAACAACCTGCAGAAGCGCTACTTAGAGCATCTGGGATGCGGCAGTCTGTCACTGAAGGAGCTCTCTAGCTCTGTAACAGCTCCATGCATGCGGTGGGAGACATTGTCCATCAGTGCCCAAATATATTCAGGGGCTAATGATGGAATATTATACTTACAAAGAATAGAAGAGTGAACTGGGTACTCCTTTGCCCAATTCTCACTGTTTTGGAGTCAGACCCAAGCTTTGCTTTCTTATTTTTCTATATCTGACTTTTTCGGTCTACACTGATAAATCTCACTCTAAATGGGGAAAGTGTCTGCACTCAGAGAAAGACTTTTTTCCATACTGCTGTTCGTGATTGTGCAAACACTTGGGTACTTTCTCTCTGAAATAAGTGAACGCTCTATCGATGCTTGAAGTTATAACAGGGCTGTTTTGGAACAACCTTCCTTTGCCAATTGGACAGTACTGAGTGTTTTCCAAAGTTGGAGTACACATTGAAAGAGATCTATGATCATTTCTATGTGCACAGACTAGATGGTGCAGTCCTCCCTGATGATCTCCTCTCTTCGGCTCACCCGGTATGTTCTCTGCAGGTTCAGGTCTCGAGACAAAGATGGGTGTGGAAAAAGTTGATTTTGTTTGTTGAGTTATATCTCTCCTAAATTTGACCACATGTTTTGAAACATTACCCTGGTGAAAGACTCAGTGATGGCGCATTTTCTGTTTACTGAATTCTCTCGAATCAGAGAAAGAGGCCCATAGAATCACAAATTCTCCTCCATACTTAACAGTGGACATGAGGTGTTTTTGCCACATGTTTATTATTTGCTTCATTCAAAACTACCTGGAGTGTTTACTGAAAAGTTCAATTTTAATTTGATCTCACAAAGGTCCATGGCTCCAGTTGCTGTCGTAGAGGGGTTTAGAAAACTTTGATGAGGAAGAGAAAAATAGTTTTTTCTGGCATCACTCCCAACAAATCAGTTGACATGTAAATTATTCAGTGGTTATTATGGGGACCTGGTGACCACACTTCCTGTGCCCTGTGAGGCATCTGAGTGAATTTTGCCCTCATTCAGGGGTATAACCATCATCTCAGAAATGAGGGGGAAACATTTTTGCAGAGATCTATTGAGTGATTTATCATCCTATCGTACCTCTCCTTAGTGGCTAAAGAACTACGTAATCACTAACGGCCACAGTACAGCACCGGAGGACTGACTTTAGTTCTTTAAACTACTGTAATACTAACAAAATTAAAGTTTTAACTGCCAAACCCTGGTTGAGTTGGCACAATCACCCTCGAACATCTACATGATGAGTAGTCAGATCATTAAATGGCATATGAGATGTCTCTTCCCTGACTCTGCTCTTTGTATTGTAGCAACAAAGATTTATTTTAAATATGTGGAAAGCCATAGTGAGTGCAACTTCTGCACAGAAGTTAAAGAGGATTGGGTTTGTTCCTCATATGAACTAACTAGCAAGGAATGTAACATAGGTAACACAATTAGTATTCTTGTTAACTAGCTTAACATGATATATTAGCACGTATTAACTAGTCATCATTAAGCTAACATCTGGATGCAACAGCATTACTCAACTTACACGGTTTGTTTGAAAAAGCCATTTGGTGGCTCTGGCTGGTTTGCTGAACATGATTTTGATACACTCCTTGCAGCACCACTCAGCAACACGTCTCCTGTTTGTGATCCACCGGATGCCCACGTTAGTAATGTGTACGCTGATGGTGTGTTTAAAGACGGCTCGGAAAAACGCGTTACCACATGTTGATAATGGATTAAACGGTTGTAACGGCTGGAAAAAGTGCAGGGTACAGAGAACACAGGTACAAGAATTGTGGAGAACATGTCCCACTTGTACCCTGCGCCCATTGCACCCATGCCCCATTCTTTAAATGTAACACAAGTTGTGTAAATTATTTGTACTAGATTTATTCTGTTTGTGCAGATAACATTTTTATTTGTGCCACTTAGTGGGAGCTGTATGAACATCCAATCGATGGTCTGGGTCGATGACACAACAGCGAACACTACCATAGAGGCCACTATCACACACTTTGTAAAGATATGAGGAGCTAGTGAAAGGCCAAACAGCAGGTAGCAACTAAATGAGTGTGCTCAGTGAAATAAACCGGAGATATTACCTGTAGTCTGCGTGAATAGGAAAATGGAAATTAGTGTCCCTCAAATCTATCGAGGTGAAATATTCTCCTAAAAAGATTGCCTAAAAGACATCACCAGTGCAAATCATCTGAAAATGCAGATCTTTCAGATACTGGTTCAGACTCTGAAGCTCAGTATTGGTTGAAAAAAAGTGTTTATGTTTTTTATTTGTTTTTGTTTTTTGTCCAGGAGTATTTGTGTTTTGTGACACAGAACCTGATCTCATACAGGATTTGTTAACAAGGTTACCTTGACCCTCGAAGCAGGTGGAAGCTTATGGCAGAATTGTAACCTACAGGGGTTGGACAATGAAACTGAAACACCTGGTTTTAGACCACAATAATTTATTAGTATGGTGTAGGGCCTCCTTTTGCGGCCAATACAGCGTCAATTCGTCTTGGGAATGACATATACAAGTCCTGCACAGTTGGTCAGAGGGATTTTAAGCCATTCTTCTTGCAGGATAGTGGCCAGGTCACGACGTGATGCTGGTGGAGGAAAATGTTTCCTGACTCGCTCCTCCAAAACACCCCAAAGTGGCTCAATAATATTTAGATCTGGTGACTGTGCAGGCCATGGGAGATGTTCAACTTCACTTTCATGTTCATCAAACCAATCTTTCACCAGTCTTGCTGTGTGTATTGGTGCATTGTCATCCTGATACACGGCACCTCCTTCAGGATACAATGTTTGAACCATTGGATGCACATGGTCCTCCAGAATTGTTCGGTAGTCCTTGGCAGTGACGCGCCCATCTAGCACAAGTATGGGGCCAAGGGAATGCCATGATATGGCAGCCCAAACCATCACTGATCCAGCCCCATGCTTCACTCTGGGCATGCAACAGCCTGGGTGGTACGCTTCTTTGGGGCTTCTCCACACCGTAACTCTCCCGGATGTGGGGAAAACAGTAAAGGTGGACTCATCAGAGAACAATACATGTTTCAAATTGTCCACAGCCCAAGATTTGCGCTCCTTGCACCGTTGAAAACGAACGTTTGGCATTGGCACGAGTGACCAAATGTGTGGCTATAGCAGCCCGGCAGTGTATATTGACCCTGTGGAGCTCCCGACGGACAGTTTTGGTGGAAACAGGAGAGTTGAGGTGCACATTTAATTCTGCCGTGATTTGGGGAGCCGTGGTTTTATGTTTTTTGGATACAATCAGGGTTAGCATCCGAACATCCCTTTCAGACAGCTTCCTCTTGCGTCCACAGTTAATCCTGTTGGATGTGGTTCGTCCTTCTTGGTGGTATGCTGACATTACCCTGGATACCGTGGCTCTTGATAAATCACAAAGACTTGCTGTCTTGGTCACAGATGCGCCAGCAAGACGTGCACCAACAATTTCTCCTCTTTTGAACTCTGGTATGTCACCCATAATGTTGTGTGCATTGCAATATTTTGAGCAAAACTGTGCTCTTATCCTGCTAATTGGACCTTCACACTCTGCTCTTATTGGTTCAATGTGCAATTAATGAAGATTGGCCACCAGGCTGGTCCAATTTAGCCATGAAACCTCCCACACTAAAATGAGAGGTGTTTCAGTTTCATTGTCCAACCCCTGTATATCCTTGGAACACTGTTTTGGACAGCCACAGTCCTACACCTGCACCTACTGAGCTCTGCAAGGTGGAGCCTCTTCAATCTTTGTTGCCAGGGCTGTTTGGGTGGAGCACCTGGAAGTGGATAGCCAGTGTCTCATGTACCCCACTTCCCAGGACCCTGGACGGTTGCACCCGTTTCCCTGCTGCCATCTCCGCAAGGGTTTGAGATCCCCACATTAGACCAGACACAATACCAGTCAGCCAAATGGGTCCCTGATTTATGCTTCAGCCAGGAAATCTATAATTTTATAATAAATCTCGCTGTATTTATGCGTTCACAAACACTAGAGAGTCCATCTTGTACCGCTCCGGCTTCAACCGTTTGTGATTGAACCAAAACGGTTCTGGTCAATCGCATTGCAGTACTATGTGACGAAAGCAAGCGCGGCCGAGCCCACAGCCGAACCAACATAAACACGGCAGCGCATAAGAACACACTCGTAGCTGCTGCTATCACATCTGTTTTGTAAGAATCCACGATTTCTTCTTTGATAGTAGAACAGCAAGAAGCGCCTTGACTAGTTTACCTTCTTGTGGTTTCTCCTGATGCTTGCTGCTTGCAGTCCCAGACTGATAATGTGCAGAACTAGGATGCAACGCATTATCAATCTGGCTGGCCAGGTTAGGTAAGAAGAACTGTGGTATCCAAAGATGCGAGCCAGAGCTACCAAAAAGTAACACATTGTCCTTTGTTGCAATTATGATCAAATAACAAATAAGCTAAAAAACATGAAAACGACAGATTTTGGATTAATAATTAGCATATTGTTATTTTTTTCATTCATTTCAGAAACATATAGAGATTTATTTCACATAAAGTGAAATATTTATAGCCTTAATTGTAAAGTTGGCTGACAGACAATGACATCCCAAAATTCAGTGTCTTAGAACATGAATTTAAAAAAAAAAGATTGTTTCAATGGAAATGTCAGGCTTCTGAAAAGTATGGTCCTTTCTATATTTTTCCTTTTTGGTTGGGGCGTCTTTAGCGAGACGGCTAAAGACGGCCCAACCAAACCTTCCATTAAACCTTTCAGAAAAGGTTTAATGGAAGCCCAGGTTGCCTTCATGGCAGCCTTCAGGTCATCTGCATCCCTGGGTCTGGTGTCTCTTATCTAACATCTTGACAATACCCCATAGATTTGCTACGGGGTTCAGGTCATGGGCAGCAAACTTTGAAGAGTTCAAATTGCCCTTTATGATCGGTGGAAGACATGGTCCTTCGTTCTGCGCTGTGCTCTTGCTCTGCATCCATGGCACCTCCTCTTTGACTCATCTAGGGTTTAGCACTGTAGTTGAGGTATCAGTTGAGTGTTTGAGATGTTGATCAGCTCGTCCCAGTTGTAAAAAAAAAAAAAACTATTGCTATGGTTACAAATCTTTACAAATCTCCAAAAGTAAGAGAAAGATCAACTAAAATTCATCTAGACGCATCGTATCCAAAACCAGAGGGAGTTTAGGCCCAAAAAAGCAATGTTTCAGCTAGAAATTGAGGATTAAAATTTTTTGAGGAGAATAAATCAGAATGAAACTACGAGAACTACATTATCATCCTGCCACGTTGATTAGTGCAACTCTAACTCTTGACAATCCTCTCGATGCTGTAGTTATCCCTGTTCCTGGTGCACCTTTCCTACTAAACTTTTTCATTCCATTCAACTTTCTATGTTGTCATGTTTAATATGCTGCAACCTTTTCCATGTATTTAGGGTTTTTGTTATCTGGTAGCAATTCACTCTGTGATTCCTCACAATATTCTTATTCTCTGAGCTGTGCTTGTATACTGCGACACATGTGTTCCAGATGCAGGGGCAGCCTAGCCTCATATGTCCGGCTTCATCACCAGCCTAGTTCAACCCCGGATAAAACAGTATCATTGCCAATCTCTAACAGTTAGATCAGCCTACATGTGAACTTTCTAGATTGTAAATCTTCCTACTTTGTTTCAAGGTCTTCTAATAGGCTACCGACATTTCCAGATCCTAAGTATTCAAAAGCAGATAGATATTAAATGCTCAAGGGAGGAAAATCAAGGGACTTCCTGGATTTTCCATAAGGATTTTGCTGCTGACACTCCTTGCTGCTACGCTGTAGAGCTTCCATTTTATTCTGAGATATTAGTGTAAAAGTCTGACACAACATTTTAATTGTTCCTAAGAGGGTCATGCTGAGCAGCAGATTGTCCAACCACAGTGTGTTTCTGTTGGAAGCCTCCAAAACTTTGTTTAAACCTTGGATAACTTGGTAAATGTGACATATTTCTACTAATAAATATGAAACATCTGTTTATGGTCATGGGTCTAATACCGTATTGGATCAGATCAGCCCCTTCTCTTACTTTGTTTTTATTCTCAAGTAACTTACCTCTCCTTTTTAAATGGCCACACAGTTTTTTTTTAATCCCCGTGGGAATAGCCCCATTTTGATGTAATTTGATGCACAAGCAGCCACCAATGACTATTTTGATGACTGGTGGTGGTATCAGTCAGTCAAAGCAATGAGCAAAGGTTATTAAACATGGTAGAGCCCTCTTATGTATAGATGGATACATTACACTCCATTATGAGGATCTTTTGAAATTTGACAAGAGTTTCATTGGGGTTTGCAAGGAGTCAAATGGTACCACTTGAACTGCTTAAATAAGGGGATATTTTGTAATATTTGTTAAAATGTCATCTTTCCGCTGAAATATTTTTCTCATTTCCTAAATGTGAATAATTCTGTAATTTCAGGTTCTGATCAAAGACATCACCACAGTTGTTCCTACAGAAGAGACAAAGAGACGAGTTCAAAAGTGTTTGGAAAAGGCAGCGCAGATCAACTACGGTCAGCTGATGGACTATGCTCAGATCAATGGTGGGGATTGTTAAAGCTAGAATTAGATAAGAAACGTGTTGACACACAAACACAAAAGTCTGAGTTCTTACGTTTTTGCAGTGTGTTTCTTTTGGAAAAAAAAATAATTTTTGTAATTCTAAATATTATACATGTCATAGTATCATATTTGAGTAAAACTGGTTAAAAATCTTCCAGGTCTTAAAGTTTGTTTTGAAACTAAACCCAAATCTGTGGAATATTTTAGGAGCGAGACTCAGCTTAACAAAACGAACCATATAATTTTATTTCACTGAAGTCAATGCATGATTTCCACAGCAGAACACATCAAGCATGAGCAGGTTTCTTATGTCAGCTCTACAATCTGACAATGTTTCTTGCTTTGTTTGAACGTTCAGTGGATTCAGAGGAAGTACCGGAGAAAAGACTGGAGGATACGCTGAGGTTGGGAGAGCTGTGCATTGAAGTCCTTCAACAGAATGACGAGCATCACTCAGAGGTACAGCCTATATGTACTATATCAGCTTTCAGTTCAATGGTGCAAGGCATTAAACGACCCAGGGTGTTTTTTTCCTTTTTTTGGGGGGGGGAGGGGTCAGCAGCACTTATTTTTTTCTGTAATAGCCAACATTTATCAGGTGTTGGACTATCTGTTCATCTCGCTGTTGTGATTAGATTGTAGACACCTTCAAATTTCCATTCCTCAACAAATACATTTTCCTTATTTACACACAAGAATAAACAAAGTGACCATGAAGTGCAGCAAGACTCAGTACATCAGAAAAACGGAGGTAAAACTTACAGATAACAAGAAATGAAGATCATGGAAAATGTACTTCAGCCCTAAATGAGCTGCCTAAACCTAGCCCCCAGTTTTTTGCAGCCAGTTTATTTTCCTTCCTTTAAACATTCTGGACAGAACGCTATGCTCCAACAAGGTTAACTTGGTTTCACAAAACTGCAAAAATGTTACCAAGAACCATCCGTGGATATTCTGGTAATTGGGTTTGCCAGAATATGCAAGGAGTCCATGCACCTGCAACGATCCACACAGTCACCATGTATGATTCTCCCAGAATGCAGTGCCTTTCTCGAAATATGACAATATGGATCCTTTTTATTTTCTATGAGACAGAGATTTTGTTTTTAATGGATTAAACATGAATCCAAAATTACACTATATGTAAAATGTTATATGAAAATTGAGTAGACACCTCCCACTCTGCACAGGGAGGAAATTGTTGAAAAGACACACTCTGGTTGAGCTCTCTTGCAGTTTTGATTGTGTGCAGACCAGACTTACCAACAGAGCTGTTTTCCTGCTTCATAAACAAAGTCATTTGCTTTGCAGGTCTTAGTTATTAATGAACGGAGCTATGCAGCAGTCAGGTTTCCATCAGACGGCGGTCGGTGTGAGGAAGAGCTGAGATTCTGCTGAGTGGGTCACAGAACAAACAGGCTGAGCGATAACAGCAGACAAGACATGCTCTCTTTCACTGTGAATATCAATGAGAGGCTGCATTTGCAGGGAATTTAGATCTTTGAAGATATAATAATAATAATAATAATAATAATACATTGGATTTGTAAAGCAATTTATATTTATACAAATCCCTAAGTGCTACATAGTAAAACAGGTAAGTGCTAAATAAAAACACACGGAGAACATGAAAAAAAGACAATAAGTAAAAGGGCAAGAGTTCAATTAAAAGCTCTCCTAAAAAGGTGGGTTTTAAGGCCGCGTTTAAAAGCATCTGTGGGGTCCTCATGTGGTCCGGGAGAGCATTCCACAGCCTGGTAGCAGCTGAGCAGAAAGCCCGATCTCCCATTGTACAGCGCTTCGTCCTTGATGGTTTCAGCAGATATGTTGAGGTAGATCGGTGGGTGCGTATTGAGGTCTGTGGGGTGGGAAGCTACTTGAGGTATGGTGGGGCATCACCATGGATGCACTGGTGGGTAAGGAGGGAGACCTTGTAGTGGGACAGGAAGCTAGTTAAGAGATTTGAGGATGGGGGTGATGTGGTCACGTTTGCGTACCCTCATCAGGATCCGAGCAGCGCTGTTTTGTATGTACCGCAGCTTCTGAAGGCATCCCTTTCTCAGGGATCCCGATGGAGAGCATTGCAGTAGTCCAGCCTGGAGGAGACAAAAGCGTGGATAAGCTTTTTCGCATCTCCAGGAGTGAGTGTGGGACGAAGTTTGGCAATGTTTCTGAGATGGAAACCGAGACCGAGCACTGAGCCTTGAGGGACACCACAGATGACGTTGTGAACCAGGGATTTAGCCTTTCCCATACTCAGTTCTTCCAGTGACGTATGATGAAAACCAGTCATAGACAGACTCAGAGACACCGATAGTGGAGTTTAAACGATGGACTTAAAGATATGTCATATCAAATGCACAAATTACTAAATTCTTTTTTTTTTTTTTCTTTTTTTTTTTTTCTTTTTTTTTCCCCCAGTGTCCTGTCTATTAATATGGCAATAGGAATTGATGTCTCAATGCCAGATAGAGCTCGACAGATTTTGCTTTTACAAGTGGAGCAAACAGCTTTTTACAAATTACTAAATTCTATGATATTCCAAAATGTTATATATCTAATTCCACATTTTTATATATCTAATTCCGTAATTATGGCGGCATTTTCTGCACCATATCTTGGGTTTCGATTCAGTCCAGATCCAGGCTATGGTGCTGCCTTTGAGAAAGGCTGATTAGCACAATATGACCGCTGTCAACTCTGTCAGGTGCTGGTAATGCCATGTAATGTTTCTCTCAGTGTTTGACTGTTGGATGCTGCAATAGTTTTAGCGTCATTCATGTTGCTGCCACTTAAATCTAGTACTCCCTTTGGTTGGGTACATCCACATCAGACCATTCCTTCAGCTTTTTTCTTATTGATTAGTGAAGTTTAACATTAGCAGGTCTTTTTACAGCAGATGAGGAAATAACATGTACTCAAAGACAACTTACCTATAGTCTGTTTCAAGATGTGATGTGTTTTTAATGACCAGCTATCTATTCCAGTGAGGATGATGCTCCGGTTGGCCGGTATCTCACCTAGACATAAGTATTGGAAACTTTGGATGCATTATATCCTTACAGAGGCATTAGCTCTGTGTCCTATATGAGAGCTCTTTGAAAACTAATGATCAAGCAGTATTTTAAGTGTTATCAAGTTTGCTAAACTTTTAGATGTCAGGAATCCTGTATGTTAAATGTGTGACCTGCTGTCTGACAAGTTGTCTAACTTGTTTATGTTGGCTTTTAACAGGTACAGTTCAGCTCTGAATAGCCTACCATTCAAATCATTTTCAGCTGAAACCCGGCTGTCATTTCTTTCTATTCCAAGCGGCAGCAACAAAAGTGCCACAACTCTCTTGATCATTTCATTTATATTCTTGATTGCTTTTCACAGCTCTCCCCATCTTCGTTTCATTTGGCAGTACTTGCCTTAAAGTGGCAGATTACACAACAAGTGGTGGCTTTGCATTAACGGCTGCAGCAGAGACATGATGAAAACAACGCCTACGGCCCATATGCGCCTTGATATGGATGCCAAAGTGTAGAACTGATCAATCATAGGTGTTAGGATGTGGTGGTTCTATCAGCCCTAAGTGGCAGTATGGCGCTCAGGCATCTGTTTCTAAACTATTAATAACACACAGTGCTCCACCGCTGTCATAGCAACCAGTGGCTCTCTCTTCTAATGTTCAGAAGTTATGTTAACGACAAATTAGAGCCTTTTTGTCAAAGATCTGCCGCAAAGCTGTCACAGCTTATATTTAGACATCAGAATTGTTTGCATGATTAATGTAAATGTCAAGTACGTGCTCACTGCATTTATGACTTCAGTTGTTGTTCCTTCGTTAGGATATCAAACATTTAGTCAATCTTGTTGCAGCTTTCTTTGTTTTATAGTATTTGTATTGTGAGATCTCCCTTTGTATGTTTAAGACTTGTCAGCCTAGCTGGTTCAGCAGACTACATTTATAATACAAACCTGAGACACCCAGATAGTATATGTTAAGAGATGCTGTCGACCTGAACATGAAGTCAAAGTTTATCTTCTGGTACATGTCTTCAAATAACTACGACCAATCGCAGGAGTACTGCCTAACCAGAAACGATGACTCTTTACATATTGTTTTATTGTTTTAGTGATAAAAGTAAAATATGGCAGAAAAAAGCTCATAATTTTATTTATTTTTTAAATATATGAAAAATATGCCTGGGCAAGTGTATGTTAAGGTTCAAACAAATTCAAGGTACATACTATGCATTAGTATGGAGTTTGATTATTAAGGGCTTCATGAGAAGGAGAATTTAAAATCCTTTTCTGGATTTAACAGAGAGCCAAAGAAGAGAAGCTAAATAGGAGAAATCTGATTTCTTCTTTTAATCATCTTGCTGCAGCATTTTGGATGAGTGGTAGCCACTTAACAGCATTTTGTGAATTAATCCTATCAGTCCTAACACACCTGTTCTATATCATACTGATATAGAACAGGTGTTCCATATCAATTTTGATAATTTTTCTTCCAATTGAGATCTGGTGTTCTCAATGGTGTTATTTTATTTTATTTAGCAGTGTTTAAATGCACTGTTGGATTTAATATTAAGACATTTCAGGATTCATTCAGAATTTTCCAAAAATTAGTACGCAAACTAGAAAAAGGAGGCAGTTTGTCTCAAATACTAATTCAACCTTTGTTGGACTTAATGAGGAATTTTGTTTATGAAATTATTTAGGAAAGGTTGGGTTTAGTTTCTTTTTTAATCATGCTCTCTTTTCCATCTCTTTTAACTTTCTGCCTTTGGAAGGGAAGAGAGGTAAGTTAATTGTTTTGTTTCTGCCTTTTGATCATCTGCAGTAGGACCCATTCGTCTGTTATATTTGGGAAGTTAGTGGACCATAGTGAATACATGTCTCACAGCATCAGTATATATATGAGTGTAGAAATCAATGTGTTGTACCGTTATTTTGAGTGATATATATAAATAGGATTATGCACATTTTTGACATGTCATTAAAATAAATATATGTTGACCCTGGAGGAATCCTCAGAACGTATACAACCACATAAGCTCTGTTCAGCACCCTCTTCTAACTCTCTTGAAGTCAGAAACCTTTGACTTAGTTGGAGGAAAGGACATGTTTAATTTGTTCCTTGTCCATAAATCATTTAAATCATTGTATCTCATTTTTGTCTTCATTTTTGAGTATTTGCTTGTCCTTCATGATGTTTTTTCTGTTCTGTATTTTGCTTCCATTGTTGTATTTCCTTTGCTTTTTCTGCTTGTTTGTTGTTGTTGTTGTTTTTTCAATTTCCCTTCTTTCCTAACATCTCTTTGTCTTACCTCCATCTTTTTTCTCACTTTCTCGCAACTTCAACTTTGAACTTCTTCTGTCTTCTATTGTTTAGCATTTTATCCCTTGTGTCAGTTAACAGTAGCATCTGAACAAAATATTTTTTTTCTTTCAGCAGGGATGAAAAAGAAAGATAGTCATTTTTGAAGGTTTAACATTTCTCTAAAGAGCTGTTTGAAGATAAGTTTTGGCTTATTGCTAACCAACCATCTATGTATCTCCAAATTAAAAGCACCATACAGTACCATTGTCCCTCTTTGACAAATCTTTGGGCTGCCGATCTGTGGTGTTTTTGGCCAGCTGGCTTACATGGAGTCCATGTCCTGTGCCTCGCCAAAGTAGTCACACACTCTGACCTGCAAGCAAGTTACCTTCAAAAGCTCCTTAATTATTAAATAGATTCCTCCCATCTGACCATAAATGCAGCTGTCCTGTGGATGCAGCTGTTTGATAATGAATAGCAGTGAAGAAACCACATCATTTAACTCAATTCCGCTTATTTATATAGTGCTAATTCACAACAAGTGTCATCCTAAGGCTCTGTAAAGAAAAGCAAACATCCAATTTATCATCAGAAATATACAGTTCAATCATACAGTAAATAAAGAATCCAGGTTAGTTATTAAACAATGCTGCCAAGTCCAGTTTCTTTTTCAGAAAAATGTTTTTTTATGTCAGAAACCCAGCAGGTTGTATAGATTCGATGACTATCAGCAGTCACGCCTCCTGAACTAGCATGTAGCGGGACTGGACAGTCAATTGCATCAAACAATCCCTCATACTAATCCTCCAAGTAGCACCATGAAGACCAGGGAACACAGCAGACAGGCCAGAGAACTAAACATACAGCCAGAGATACAAAGGCATGGTGTAGATCACAGCATGTTTATGTGTTGTAATGACCCAGGTAAAGTCCAGACCTTAAGCCATCTGGGAATCTGCATCAATGAGCATTTTTTATCCAATCGTACAGATCTTGAGGTATTTTACAAAGAATAATGTTCAGAGACTGTACTCTCTGGATGTGCAAAACTGGTACAGACAAAACCCCAAAAGACTTTATCTGGAGCCAAAAGTGGTTCAACAAAGTATCGACACAGCAAGGCGGGGAACACTTTTTAGATTCTTATTTGTAAAACAATTGTACAAATATTTTTCTTCCACTTCATGGTTATGTGTATGCTACTTTATATGGTCTATCATCCAATAAAATATGGAAATGTATGTTTTTTCCTTGAGAAAATGCAAATAGGTGTATGCATATTTTAGCAGGAATTGTACACCAACAATCAAGGTTTTGATGTACAAAAACATCTGCTTCTTTCCCAGATGAAGGCCTAATGAAGCTCAGCAGCCACTGCTGTTTTTCGAGCTTTTTCTTTGGGCATTGATCAGCCTTAAAATGATGTAAGCCATAAAAGTTGACTTAGTTTTCTTACAGTGACTCCTGGAAGTGAGTGAAATATATTCAGCAGCATAAAGACTCACTAGTTGATAGTATTGAAGCAAAAGGTATGACCAAAAATCTGTATTTATAAATTATTAAAGGACCTGAACAGACTAACTGATGACTGGGTCGTAGCCTCTCCTCGTCTGTACCTCTTATGGCATATCCATCATTTACAGTCCTATAAGCCAAAAGCATTCCAGGGAAAAGGAAAAGTGGTAAACCAACCACAGGGTTTTCTGCAGCTCAGGCTCAGCGATACACACAGATAATTTAGGTTGACTTGTGTTGTCTGATGCCACAGCAGACCTTAACAACTCCAGTATATTTAATCCTTTAAAAGCTTAGGGCTGTTTTCATGGTTCTGGGGGAACATGCGCTGTATAAAGCCAGTGGTCATAAGGTATCTGCTGAAAATGTGTATATGCAGGAATTTCAGTCTTATACTGATTGCCAACATTCAGGTTTTTTTTTTTATACCTGTAATGGATGTTGTTTACTTTGTAGAGATCATCCCTCACATTTGCATTAAAGAGACTTTTTCCCTTGAAAGGTGTCAGAAAAGTCACAAAAGAACTGCTTCTATTCCGTTATGTGTCTTAAAAAGGTCTTGATAATATGAAAATGCATATAGGCAAAATGTCATTTTAAAAGCAGTGAAAATCTAAATGAACAGGGGGAGATGTGAGGCTTCTTTGCTTGCCGGTCAGCCGCTTAAAAGCCCCAAACAGGGTGAAACCAGCTTGCAGATGCTGTTGTGAAAGTACTTGTTGATTCACTTTTTCTAAAGAGCATCGAGGGTTATGTGGTTCTCCAGTTGACCGAGGTCAGCCTGCTCAAGTGACCTCTGCTTTTGATGGTTAAAGGACATCTAAGAGAAAAGTGCAACCAGTATTCAGTCGTATGCTGATGTCCTTAGGTCAGTTTTTCTGTTTGAAGAAGGAAGAAAAAGAAGCAGAAATGTAAGACGGAGATTTGACTGTGCGGCAGTCCCTTGTGCTTGTGGCCTTGAAGGATGAATCACTCGGCCTTTTAAATGCACCTTTTCAGTTTGTACTCCTGTCAACAAACTGCATTTAACTAACCTGGTGATCCTTCGATCCTCAAAACTGTTCATTTTCAAAACATCCATCTCAGCATCAGCAGCTTGGAAATAGAGCCTGAAATGCAGACATGTAAAAAAGGTGGAAACACATGGTCATGCTTTAGAATAACACAAATAATGTAGGCGTCATTCAAAGGTGAATTTAAATAGAAGTTGGATCGTAGTATATGAAATATAGCATTACTTGTCAACAAGAAAAGGTAAACAAGCCCTCCAGCTTTGCCTTGGTGAACAGCTGAACTGTTAATTACAAACTTTATGACACATTTCTTAGCAACATTTCTCTGTCCCCTGGAGTTTACTTACTTAATCACTTCAGCTTGTTATCATGTGCTGTTCAAGTTTAGTCGTAAATATCAACTGTACTAAATATAAACACTATCATCTTTCTTAGTATCTCATGTCACTTTTTTTCTATCAATGTCAGGCTTTCTCGTGGTGGCCAGAGCTGATGGCTGAACATGCTGAGACGTTTCTGTCTCTGTACAGAGTTGGCATGGATTCTGCTCTACAGGTCCAGCCTGTTGATTCCTGGAACAGCTTCCCACTATTTCAGCTCCTGAACAACTTTCTTCGAGCAGACTGTAAGTCTTGGATTGTTTTCAAACCTCTCTGTAGAAAAGCTTATGTCCGTACCAAGCTGTTGTATCAGTGCACTAAGAAAAAAACTGTGAGCTAAACAGTAAATGAGAAAGAAAAACCCTTTAGCTTTGTTATTTAGTGGATGTAAGGGGGAGTACGAGATTTTTTAGACATTTGCTTATGGACAGTGTCAAAAGTGGCTGAATGCTGATATGACCTGAAATGTCATAGCAGCTTTTCCTGCTGGATTTTAAAAGACTCATAATTTCCCTTCCAAACAAAGTTATCTTAAAAAATGTCAGAAGGAAATTAATCCATTCACTTTACAAAAGCCACTCATAATAGTAAAAGTTTGGTTCTTTGATGCAGTTCAAGACACACCTAAAGACCCAAGTTGACTTAAAGGTGCATCGGGCCAGTTCCAGAATTTTTGCTGACATTGAAATAACACCGGTGTCGTGGACGCACATGGGAGAAGAGAAAAAAAAATAACCCTTAGGACTTCAAAGGGGTTTTTTCTTATTATTTTTTAGAGCCGTAATGTCTTCTGTGGTAAGAAAGTTAGATATATAATTTTGTTATATAATACTATATAGAAATATTTTATTTTGAACGGAAATGTTTCATATTGAGTCAATAATTATTTCTGTGAGGGATAAACATAGCTACCCTTTTAGTTGGTCAATAACCTTTCCCGGTGCTCCCCAAGGTGGCCTGGCCTGTTGGTCCAGTCCGCTCAGCGATCTCAAAGGTTCGGGTCACTCTTGATAACAAACAATCAATGTCTTCATGCGTTGGCTTGCTCGGGTCTCTGCCAGATAGATTGCAGTTGCAAGAGGGAAAAGTCAGGAATCCTGTATGGATTCCCGTGTATTGTCTGAAGAGGCTGATGCTCTCTGTCACAGCATCGCCGTGACCAGCATCTTTTCAGACCCCCACCGATTTATTCATTTTCAAAAAAGCAACTTCTCATCTATTTTCTGGTTTATTGGCAACTTCACCATGAAAACACCATTTGTTCTCCAGTTACGTGAGGGAGCCATGATTGCCTTTTCACTTATGCAATCAGGTGTCTGTGAGATCGCTGTCTTTGCAGCCAGGACGAGGCCACCCTCATTCTGGCTGCAAACCTTCAGGCAGGTGTAAGCTTCATTGCGGGGTTTGCAGCCAGAACAAGTCAGCAGCAGCTGTCTGTGAGACTGAAGTGGAAAGGGAATCACGGCTCCCTCAAGTTGCCAATAACACAGAAAAAAAGACGAGTGAGCCAGCGCATGAACGCCATGGATTGTTATCAAAAGTAATCAGGTAGTTGGTTGGAAATGAGGCGGAGTTGACTGGATTCGCTATTTCTGCTGAATATGCGCTCCTGACGCTGCAGATACAAAATTAAAAGATCTCCGTCACAGCATCTTACCTTTTTAGCAAAAAGAGGGCAAACTGCTGGTCCTGTTTCATTCCCAGGACAGAATAGAGCTCCCTCCATTGCTTGAAAACTGCCCCGATATTTACTCTGGTTTTGTTCATCTGCCGATCAGAGGCCGATTTTGCCCTTTTCGTTGCGCCAGAGATTATTTTTTTTTTACTCTTGTGTGGAGTCTTTGACAGCGTCTGAGAAGAGCTTGTTGCTGGTCCTTTTTGGTCCATCTTCTAAAACAGTCGCAGTGTTCTCTCGCTAATGCCTCAGTGGCAGCGAAGTAACAAAGTAACAGTTGAACAACAGTTCGAACCGTGTGAACGAGAGTGCAGCGCGTCACACGCACGCGCTTGCCCAGGGGATTTGGCCCGAATCTCTCTCTCAAACTGACTAATGGGGCCTAAAGAGGTAACTACAGTAAATGGAAGATAACTCATTTCACATGTCAGGCAATTGTAAGAACATAAATGGGAAAGAAAATAAATGTTTAACTTAAACTCGTGCAACTTGCGCAATACACCTTTAAACAGCGTGTTGTGGAATCTTCAAAAGAACTATTAGGACATCCATGCTGTTGACATATTTCTGACCATAGCTGTATTAACAGCTTTACTGGTAATTTTGGATGTTTTTTTTATTTATTCCTTTTAACATTTACACTTTTACCCACCAAAAAAAACTATTCATTTTTGAAGTCACATTTAAAACAACAGTATTGGAGAAATGTTTTACAAAACAACCAAAAGAAGAAAATAAAGAAGGGAGGTCAAGGAAAAACTCAAAACCTTTCTCGACTCTTAGGTACTGAAACAAAACAGCAGCTGCAAATAAAGAACTACTGTGGATAAAAAGGAGCTATTTGTGAGCAGAGAACTATCTGGAAAACATCCAACAAAGCAACACTCTACACAATTTCAGGGATAGTGAAATTGCTTGGGCCACTTGTTTTTTTAACAACTTTTTCATTTCTGCACAAGTCAAGGTCCAAACCTAGTGTACGAGAACAAAAACCTAAAACACTGAAGTTTGAGAAACATCAATATTGCACTAATATTGTTTTATCCCAATAGATCAAAATTTAATATTAACTATATTGATTTGACTGACAAAACAAAAAGATCCGGGCTCATTGAATTCATATCAAGCAGTTCGTCGGCTGAAGCACTTTCAGCTGTCGTCGAGCCAGCGGAGATTTGGCGAGATGCAAGGCGTTATTTAACATGGCTGCTGCCCAAGTACCTCAACTACACTAACAGACAGGCAGCCAGATAGACAGACAGCCCAAGGGCAATGTTGGGAACAAAAAATCTAGCATCGTTTTGTAAAGAACCAACAAATCTCTTTTTTGTAGCACATATCTTATCTTCTTTCTAATGACCATCTTCTGCTCAGGGTGTAATTATTCCAAGTGTCACAACACAAGCCATCTTGATTTGGAACGTAATGAGGCAATCAGAGGAGACAAAATACGGGCCAAGCTGAAACATGGTTTTGACTGGTTTTGAACAAATGAGGTCCTCTATCTTCTAATTATGAACAGAATAAGATGAAAACGATGTATTTGAATTCAGTTCAACGAAGATGAAATAACATCTTTAGCTTTAGTAATTGTTAACGCAGATTTATTTTAACCTCAGCAGTGACCAGCTGTTAGCTGATTTTTGGTGACTTAGTGTAACTGTAATTCAAAGAGTGCTATCCCTCAGTTGTTCTGCTGATTATTTAAATGCTCACTTGATTGTCAACATGTGAAGGCGATCAGTTATGGTGGAGGCAAGTTTTAGTCTCTGGAGGGCAAAAAGGCTAGTGTTAATTATGATGAAGCAGAGCGAAAGGAATTAAAACTAATGAAGTCCTGGGAGACTCGCTTGCTCGCTTCTCACCCAATACTGTCTCCCCTGGTCTCTCTGTGGGCTGGCACAGTCTGTCAAGAGTTATTTGTCTGTCTTAAACCCACAGAGGGGAAACCGGGGGGGGTGCTGTGCTGTATGATGTCATGAATGGTTGCGTTGCCACCAACGGTCCCAAAAATCAAGCCTATAGACAGAATCTATCTTTTACAGCTACTTGTACATGTTTTCAACACTTGGTGCCACTCTGTGAAGGATTTCACACAAAACCATAGCTTACTCTCATTTTAAGACTGAAAACATTTTAGGAGTCCTTTGCTTTACAAGTGTCAATAATAACCCCAGCATGTATCGCTAAGGCTATAGATGAGAAAACATGAACGTGGGTGTAAATATTTGTGCTCTACAGCTGTCAGTGCCCTTCAGCTAGCAGTGGGTAAAACATTTCATTACCAAATGTGACACCCCTCCAAAAAGCCAATATGCTGCCGGCTATCAACAAGTGGTTTTTATGTGAGTTATCAGAACATATTTACCTGACATTTTGGTAGTTAGTCAAAATTTATTGTTTGAACAATAGTGTATTGTTTGTACAGAGACATTCAGTATGGCTTTTCATTTTTGCTGTGGTTTAAAATGAAATACATAACATTAAAGTAGATAATAGATTTTTTTTGTAAGAGACAAAATACTTTTTTTGTATAAAATATTCTTAGTGTATGTGGCAGTGTGCAACCTTTGCTTGAATTGTTCCTCCTAATCTTCTCACCAGAGGTTAGCCCGTCTGTTTGACCTTCCATGTCTCAGGAAGCAAAGGGACAGAGGTTAGGGCCTGTCAGTTTAGGTGGGCATCCATGTCTTGGTAGGTGGTCCATCCTCTCTCCCTATCCAGATGATGGATTGAACAGCTCTGGGAGATGTTCAAAGTTTGGGATGTTGTTGTAGAACCTGGCCCTGCTTTAAACTGAACCAGACATTTCTCCCTGACCTGTCTGCTGTATTCCTTGGTCTTCATGAGACTGGTCGTTCTCTAATGTTCTCTGACAAACCTCTGAGGCGAGAAGCAGAACAGATAGATTTATACTCAGATTAAACCACATACAAGTGAATTCTGATTCCTGATCTTTCAAGCTGACAGTCGGATGGCCCTGTTTTTATTGGCCGCATGTGTATATGTCACTGCGTGGCACGGTCAAAGTTGAAGATGGTTGAACTTTGACCGTGTGCTGCACTTGAGCTTTGCTTGGCACATGCTGTTGAAAATATTGGGTTTCAGAGCACAGCGGTAGGTGTGCTGCATCCTATCTGAAAGGCCCATTAGGCTGTCTACAGTACTCAGGGTTTCCGCGGGGCATTAAAAGTCATTAAATGAAATTTTTTAAAATTAAGGCCTTAATTGGCATTAAAAGTCATTAAATGTGATTATCTGTGGCATTTTTTTCTAAAGAAATACTGTCATAAAAACAGTTTCGTCAGATATATTATCAGATATAACTGATTCCGCGTGTTTGCGCGGAACTGCTTCCGGTTGATCATCAAGCCGTATGATTTTACAATGTTCGGAAAAGGAGCTCGAGGCGGAGAAAGAGCTAGAGAATGGGAAAATGCTAATTTCAACAAAAGTGGATGGAAAACGAGGAATTCGGGACATAGCTGCAGCCTGTCGACGGTAAAGATGACGAAGAATTTTGCCGCGTTTGTAAAAAAAATTAAGCTTTGCACAATGGGTGTCAATGCTTCACGATCTCACGTGTAGTCGGACAGTGTAGTCCAGGGTGTACGCGGGTATACGGCGTATACCCACTTATTTTTCAGTCAGAATTACGTATACGCACTTAAGGAGCAATATTTGTGTCTTTTGTTTGAGCGCGCAGTGAGACAGGTATTCAGCATTTAAACATCACGCGCGCGCTCAACTCTGATAAACTCTTCTCAACCCACTATGCTCGCGCTCGGTTCCATGTCTGCCCGTAACCTGCTACTTCCACGCTCAATACCAGCTGTGCGCTCGCTGGATTCTGTCTGTGCGCTCGTGACTTCAAAAACTGTCCACCTCACCAGCCAATCACAGACAGGTTTCTTTCCATCCAATCAGAGTAGGGCTTGCAAATACTGCATTCAGATGGATTAAATGAAAATGCTGCAGCTTTTGTCAGAAATTACTAAACATAACGGTGGGATTGAAGAAAAAACAACAACCAATAAATAGTTTAACATTTTAGCATAAAATATTTAGTTTAAAATAATTCCTTGAGTTACTAAGTGAGGTGTGAAAAATCTTTTTGTCTCTTTTCTTTCCAGCTTCTGGGTGATGATGCAAAAGTTTCTTGTGATCATAATCATCATCATTGTCATCATTATTTAAAGAGCACTTTAACAGGAGGTAAAACAAAATAACATCTAATAAAATGACTTGGGTAAAGACTCAACAATTTAAAAAAACAATAATAATAAGCTGTTTAAATCCTTAAAAACAAACAGAAGTTCTTTAAACTGAACTCTAAGATAAACAGGCAACCAGTGAAGGGAGGCCAGGATGGGCTAATGTGCTTTATTTTATGTTTTTCCATTAAAAGGTGTGCAGCAGACATTTGAGTGAGGACTGACCGATTCAGAGATAAAGAGAATTGCACAAATCCAGCCAAGGGCTACACAATTAATCGCATTTTCAATGTAATCGCGATTTAAAAAAACGCAATTTTCAAATCACAGAGGTCTGCAATTTTTGGCTATGTAACAATTAGGGAATTAGACACGTTCTTTAGGTGTCGGTAAAATGTTTAAAGTGGGTTTGCCTCCACATGGAAGGGAAGACAGTTGCAGCAGTGAGATAATCTAACTTTATTACTTGTTTTAGAGTTTATATAATCATACATAGCATTAAATACTGGTCAATCAGTTTAATACATAGACTTACTTGTTGGTTGCACTTTGCACTTTATGGTCAACAAGGATCGATGTCCAAATCAATTAAAAGCTATTCTCTTGAATAATATTCTGATTAATAGAAACATAAAAAGTTCTTGCTTTAAATAGGCCTTGTTTACAAACATCTTTATTTAGAGGCCATTTTAGTTGCTTGTGGTTGATGCAGAGAAAAGTCAAAATTGCAATTTTGGTTGAAATATATCGTAGGCAGAACGCAATCATTTTTGCTCCGAGTTTAGACGCTGTGGGTCTTTTAGCAACTAATCCGAAACAACAAATCAACTAAAGTTGATTTGTTGTTTGTATATGTTTAAAAAGACATGATAAATTAAACTAGGAAAAAAATGCATTAAATCGCAATATTAAGATAAAAAAAATCGCAATTAGATTATTTTCCAAAATCGTTCAGCCCTAATCCAGCCATGATGAAATGAAGGCTTAGAGCAGTGTTTCCATATTTTTGCCTTGAAAGAATAGGTTTTACCTTTGCTGTGTTCCTTACATGATAAAAATGTTAAAATCACCGTCCATTTTAAAATCGAGGGGCTAAACATTCATTGTCAGGGTGTCTAAATCAACAGGATCAACAGTTGTTTGGGTGTTTCAACTGGTATATTTAACAATTCATGATTTGCAAAGACAAAGAGATTTGAGTTTTGATGTTCTCCTCGTTATTAACTTTATCTCTTTCTATAGATTCTCTTTCTCATTCAATTTAGGACTTTCCATATGCCTTATCATCTAGGTCTATATTGAAAAACCTACAGTAAAGTAATGAAATGTTGATTCTGGATGTAGTGTAGGAATTCCTTCAATATAAACCAAAGAAAATTTTACATTACCTGCCAGAAGCTGGATAAAATCTTTAAAAAAAGAGACAACAGTATTTTCACACCTCACGTAGTAGCTCAAGGAAATATTGTAATCTAAATGTTTTAGGCTAAAATGAGTAAATCCCAGTGATGGATTTTTGGGTAAACTAAATAGAGCAGTGTTACATGTCATTGTTTCTAAAACAGCATTTTTCTGAGCTGCGTCTAAAAGGGCAAACATTGAGAGTATACCCACTTCTCCAGGGACCACTACACCACTGCAGACAGACACAGATCAGCTGCAAGGGGCAGACAACAGCTAACAATGTCAAGTTACTTTTCTGTAACCAACGCAGTCACGTCCGCATTAGCTACCGCAAACAGCACGGCAGCAGCTGGAGCAAACTTTACTGCCACTAACGTCGGGAAATCAGACGGTCTTCGAACAACATTTGGATCCAATGCAACACTGCATGAGGAGGTGCTCTGGTGTCTGAACACAGCCATCAACAAGTACTATATATATATAATATATATATATGGGTACTTGTTGATGGCATTAAAATTATTTCTACGAGCATTAAAAGAGCATTAAAAAGCATTCAATTAGGGTTACTCATTCCTTTATACCAGTGTTGTAGTACTCGAGTCCGAGACTCGAACTCGAGTCCGAGTCATTAGCTAAATTTAGAGACTCGTGACTTGACTTGGACTTGAGCACTGATGACTCGAACTTGGACTCGGACTCCTACATTCAGATCATTCTGACTCGGAAATTGAGAAAAAGACTCGACTTTTTTTATATCATTAGGCTATAATTTTAATATGTCATTAGACTATTATTTGGTGTATGATTTTAATATCTAAATGGCGCAACCGCGCACGTGACGTCACCATCTCATGAGCAACGCCCCTTGCCGCTAAGGTAGGGCAAACAGTGTGAGAGCGCACGTAGCAACCAGCCATTACACATGCAACAGATACAACGGTATGACCGACTTTTCCGCTGTTAAACTTTCACAAGAGGATGTCCAGGCGCCCATTTTACTGGTAGAACTGTGGAACAATATACCAACGTTCAGCTCAAACGATGGCTTGAGTGTCGAGGGCTTAGACTGGAAAACGGGCCGAGTTGATAGAAAGGTAAGTCGATGTTTTTCTCCTGCTCGGCGTTCATGGCGTCAGCGGCCGTTTTTTTCTGTTTGTAGTCACCGTCCAGGAATCGGTATAAATTGTCCGGCCCACCGAACAATTTAGTCCGGTCCGGTGGCCAAATGCATTATCATTATCCAACGGCTGTATCTCCTCGCTGCATCTGCACCAGATTTTTTGTGAGTCATGAGGGAACACTGCCGAACGCGTTTGTGTGAATCGCCCGGTGGACAGGCGAGGAAAATGCGTGACAGCATCTGGGGTGGCGGGGTTCGCGCACCGCCGCGGCTCCGGCCGGCACCGCGGCGGTGGCCAATAGGCCGGAGCACGCTTGGCTGCGAGAGCCGATCGACGCCGCTTGCGGCTTTAACATCCTTCATATGCGGCCTATCAGCGTACCTCGAGTCGCTGTTGCACGTTCCATAACAACAATGTTTAAAAACCATGGTTAGGAGACGTCTTCGACTTAGAAAAAGCAGTCGTTTTACCGAGTAAAACCAAGGGTAACTACAGCGAAAGAGTGGAGGAAAACGCATATTTGCCCTACCTGTACGTGATATGACGTCACGTTCTAAAAATAGCTCGCTAGAGGAACGCCATTATTAGTGCAATGGAATGTTACTGCTTCATGTCATACATCACACGTCACGGCATGTTCCTACAACGAACTTGGATCAATAGTGACTCGACTCGGACTTGACTCGGATGAGCAGTGGACTTGACTCGGACTCGACTCGGATTTTTTTTTTAATGACTTGGACTTGACTCGGACTTGAACACTGGAGACTCGAACCTGGACTCGGACTCGAGGCATAGTGACTTGACTACAACACTGCTGTATACTGTACATGGGGTGAGCCCATTGTCCATAATGGCTCTGATTTTCACCAGCATTCTGTCTGTCACGTCTTCCAGTGGAGCCAGCGTGGTCCCTACAACTGACTCAGCCTTTTTTATTAAGTGTGTTTGAGTCCTTCACCTTAATTTCAGGACCCCAGCACGCCACTGAGAAAAGATGGAACTAGCCACTACTGATTGCTGAAATGTCTAGAGCATCCTGCTGCAGACAGGAAAGGACCCAATCTTGCGGAGAAAGTAGAGTCTACTCATGGCCTTTTTGTTAAGTACCTCTGTGTAGTCCACTGCAGCTGTTAGTCGAGGGTCACAGCAAGCCGTGATGTAGTCTTGGTCTTGGGCTTGACCTAGACTGGGGCCTCTAAGGCCCAGATCAAGACTGAATCTTTAAAGTTAGACATATTTTTTGAGACACTTTTTTTCTCTAACTCCCCCCCCCCATAAAAAAAACAATTTAAAACACAAAATTCAGAATTAAAAAATATCCATTCTTCAACTAAAACTACAAGTAAGTAAAATTTTCTTAAAATTTGTATATTTTCCCTTGATTTGAGCAGCTAAATAATAGTATTTGCCAGTGGAATTAGTATACCCTAAAATAAGATAATTAGATATCCTGCACTTGAAATAAGATAATGGTGATGAAATTTTCGTATTTCAAGTGCAAAACTCTTATTCCATTGGCAAATATTGTTTTTTAGCTGCTCAAATCAAGGAAAAATACACTATTTTCCAGAAAATGTTACTTACTTTTAGTTCCCTTTTTGCAGTGTACTTCTGGGTATTAAATAATCATCATAATAAACTAATAAGGATAATTGTAAACATTTCTAATGAGGGTCAGGGAGGAGTTTTCCGGTTATTTTATTGTTTGAATATGTGTTTGCATAAACCTCCGAATAAATTCTGCATCTACCATGTCTAGGACACAGTAGAACCCTTCTCTGTAAAAACAACAGAGGATACAACAGTCTACACAGAAGTCCATGCATTTGTTACTTCAACACTGAACTATTGTAATTATTTATTATCAGGAAGTCCACAAAATGCAGTACAAAGCCTTGAGCTGATCCAAAATCCTGCAGCAAGAGTTGTGATGAAAATTACCAAGAGAGATCATATTTCTCTTATTTTCACTTCCCATCATTGGCTTCCTATTAAATCAAGAATAGAATTTATAATTCTCCTTCTCACGTATAAAGCCCTTAATAATCAAGTTCCATCATATATCAGAGCTCTGATTACCCCGTATGTTCCTAACAGAGCACTTCGCTCTCAGACTGCAGGTCTGCTGGTGGTTCCTAGAGTCTCTAAAAGTAGAATGGGAGGCAGAGTCTTTAGCTATCAGGCTCCTGTGGAACCAACTCCCAGTTTTAGATAGGAAACTTTTTAAACAATCTGTCTGTATGATTTTATTGAATTTGACTTTGTAAAGTGCCTTGAGATCATATGTGTTGTGAATTGCCGCTATATAAATAAAATAGAATTGAAGCGAACCCAACATGGTTGGAAATACACACTGTATATCTATGGCCTCTCCATCAGTGGCTTGTTATCAACCACTTCTTAACTGTCTTAATGGTAACCTATTGCAACAGGCTTATACTCAGGTGAAAGTCAGATTAGACTGTGAACTGAGCTATTTAGTTGGGGGGAGAGCAAAGGATGTGTACACATTTTTAACATTTGCATAAGAAGGTCAATGGTTTTATTTTCTCTTTTAGTACACTTACCAAATTGATGAAAGGTCGGGAGAGTTTTAGATGGGGAGTCATGATTGAAGTTACCTGTAGTAAAGTTATGGTTTTAAAATTTGTGCTTTTAATGTGTCAGCAGGTTAAAAAGTTTAAGGTGTGCAAATATTTTACTAGGTCTAAATGCAAATTTATGTACTGTAGTATGTGGTCGGGTTAGAAGAGGAAAAAAAAAACAAAAAAAAAAAAACACTTTTATGACAGTTGGGTCTCTTGGCTGAAGTCAGGTGCCTGAATTATTATTTTTAATCAAATATTCTGTTTCAGAATGTAATTTTCTAGAGGATTCTTTTTCCTGAAATGAACGATGATAAAAGTTTAAAGATGTGATCTCCTTGTCTTCTGTTGGTCCCATTCCCACAGCTCATCTTTGCAATGGAGCGTTCCACAAACACCTTCAGGAGGTGTTCATCCCTCTGGTGGTGCGATACATTGATCTCATGGAGACATCTATTGCCCAGTCGATCCACCGGGGCTTTGAGCAGGAGACCTGGCAGTCAGTCAAGTAAGACTACATGTGTTAGCTTTAAAGCGATAGTAGTATTCATTGTGGTGTTATATTAGGTCTATTTAACTGTTATATTAGGTCTATTTAACTTTTTTCAGTCCAGTCGCATTTTTGTTAACCTGAGTGTCATTTGCAGCTGTAACTGGATAAAATATTAGAAGTTGGTAGTCTGACTTGTTTAGGCTTGTTTACACAGTTCTTGTTTTAACAGTTTTGGTCAAAAAAATGTGTTGTTTAGGTTGACTGAGGTAAAATTAGTACCGTATTTTTCGGACTATAAGTCGCTCCGGAATATAAGTCGCATCAGTCAAAAAATGCGTCATAAAGAAGGACATTACATATATAAATCGCACGGGACTATAAGTCACATTTATTTAGAAATTTATTTCACACAATCCAAGACTGAAAACTGACATTTAATCTGATGAGGCAACTTATTCAATGACACAGCTGCATCTATAATCGACTGAATAATATGAAACATACCTGGGAGGTTGAATGGAGTATAAGCCACCAATTCTCGTCAGCACATTTCAGCGCAACGGGCCGTTGTCAAAATTATGCTGAAATTGGACTTTGAGCATAGATGTGCTACGTGCTAAGATAACAGTACAACATGGACGTTTCAGAGCAAAATAAAACTCAAGTGCTTCAGCGAAGTTGTAAACCTTCCTGACAACAGACCTGTCAGTAAGCTAGCGCGAGCTGTTATTAGCTTCATGGACAGCCCAGTGGGTCTGTTTTATTCCGCCTACTTCTACACTTCGAACACTTAGTTTTAAGTATATAGTGTAGATAACACAAAAAGTCAGTGCACTGAAGGTACCCGGATGACCCCCTAAAAACGGTCACAAAATGCAGTGTGTAACGATGGACCCTACTCGCACTAAACGGACACCATCTTGACTACAAAGCGGAAAGGGAGGGACTAGGGACATCGGGAAGATGTTCCCATTTTGAAAATAATGGCGGACAATTCAGCCGAGACAGCCGGAGCTGCGACACCGCAATCATATAAATGTAAGTAATGGTGGTAATACGAGGCATTGTACTCTCGTCTAATGCATCACTTACATGTCCCTCACTGACAGAAGCTGATATACATACCTCATGTTCAGCCAATAGTAGGAGGATCCTGCGTTGACGTCGGAGGCGATGTATTTTTCACATGCTGTGAGTGTTAACGATTGGTTAAAGAACGTGTGTGTTTTTGTAAACAAACGCTGGCATATATTTTTGGCGGGCTGAAAATTCGCGTTCGTCAGGTCATCCCGTCATTTCCGGTAAGCGTTTTAACATAAGTGTTCCTTTTGGAACAATACTAACGATCGAAAGTGGGCACTACGGCAGTAAGTGGTCAGTGCACATTAGCAGTGCACTGACGGAAGTATTCGGAATGAGACAGACCCAGTAACAGGATTATGTTAGCTGAGCTCTGCGAGCTGCCCTATGCAGCGCTCCGCTGCATGAATGCATACTGAACAGCGAAACAACATACAAACATGTGTTCTTTGTTGTCTATAAGTTAATGTTTCAATTAATTTCTCAGTGGTACAGGAGCAGCATGTAGTTTTCACAAGCCTAGAGCGCCCTCTTGCAGCTATAGACGGTAATGTTTACTACTTGTTTCATGTTGGTCAATATGATTTACCATTTAAAATTTATATATAAGTCACACCTAACTATAAGTCGCAGGATCGGACAAACTGTGAAAAAAGGTGTGACTTATTGTCCAAAAAATACGGTAAGTTAACTGCACCTTCCCACTTCTCGTTTGGCTTCATTTGACCAATAACTGAAAACCACTTTTAGAACATAGTTAATTTTTCTTCCTTTTAGTTAGAGGCTCAAATGAAGTCAGGTTATTTTGAAGATCTAGTACAAATTCATGTGGATGGATTCATATGCCGGCAAGGCAAGCTGTTTAAATGTTTAAAGATGTTTCGGCATCATTTTCTTTTCAAAAAGGATTTGACAGATGCTTAGCACAGTTTGAAGTAGTTCTGAGACAGCTTTCCTCTGGGTCTCTACCAGATTCTTTGTTGAATTGGTGCTTTTGACAGCAGGAAGTGTTTTCATAAGGTCATGCTCCTGTGATGCTGGTTGCTGCATCAAAATATCCAAAACCCAGAAAATAAAAGGGAACTGGAAAGGTAGTGTTCTAATCTCAGCAGCAAAGATAAATAAACAACAGAAACATGAACCTTCTACGATGGTGACTTGCATGTCTTGTTTAATCATCTGAGGCTATCAGAAACTAAACAACAAAGGTTACAGTTGCTTTACTTCCTCTCTCTCACTTGTTTTGCTCTGTCCTTTTATTCTTTTAAAATCATCCTTTTCACTGGTTTGGACCCGGCAGATTGTTAACTAACAATCTGGCCAACGTTCCTCTTCCTAAAGTCCCCAGCCTTCCCCTCACTTTGCCGCAGATGCCCAGCTTCTCGGTGCCTACTTGGATTGGACCTCTCTATGAGAACACGTATGTATGGTGAACCAGGTGATGCCTATGAGGGTCTACACTATAGGTCTTCAAAGCATCTGAGAAAACACCCAAAACTTTGAGTTTGTGTGCACTCATCATGGACATCAAGTCGTAATAATTTTTAACTTTTATTCCAGCTCTTTCTCCAATTAAATTCAAATGAGTCAAAGACGTTTGGACAGATAGAAGTATATATGACTGATCTAAGGGTGCTTACATTTCCTTTACTAGTGTCCAAATTAAGAGTGAACTACTGAGGGGCATTTTTCCACCAAACTGGTTCCAGTGCTTAAGTGGTGCTAGAGCTTACTGAGCACAGATCTTTGTGTTTTCATCGAGACGAAACCTTGGCTCTAGTAATAACAACCGTTACTATCCAAACACCAGTTTGGTGCTGGGTCAGAGGGAACAGCGGTTTTATCAGGAGTTATGGGCAGGATCATGGAGAACACACACCAATCAAAAAACTCTCTCTCTTCCTTTCTTTCTCTTTTACTTTTCTGCTTCTGTGTCCATTGAATCTGAAATAGTCCCAAAATATCCAATAAAGTTTTTTGCATATATATCAAGCGGAGCACTATAGCGAAAGGGATAAAATATGTGTGGCTATTGTGCAAATCTTTCTCTTTCTTAGTTTTTTATGTAGTTATTGTTACTGATTTTGTTTGAATTATTGTTTGTATCTGTTGTATCGCAGGATTGTCCCTCTTCCAAGAAAAATTCCTCCCACGGGAGACAATTATCTTATCCTTCCATCTATCCATCTATCCTTCCTTCCTTCCTTCCTTCCTTCCTTCCTTCCTTCCTTCCTTCCTTCCTACCTACCTACCTACCTACCTACTTACAGAGTGGTACCTTGACTTATGAGTGTCTCAACTTCAGAGTTTTTCAAGATATGAGCCATCTCAGGCAGTTGTTTTCTTTGACTTGAGAGCTAAAAATCTAGCTTATGACCCATGATGAGTGCTCCAACAAAGGAACTACACACACAGCATCTGACAGAGGTTTTTACAGAAATAGGTGATGTAGAGGAGGTGGTTGTCTTTCCAAGAGATACAGTATAAAGGAAATGTTGGGAATGTGGAAGAAACATTCAGACTTTATTCAAAACAAACCCACAGAAAAGGGTTGCGACTGAGTGTGCGATGGTCCTACTTATTGACATTGTCTAAATCATTTCAAAGACATTCTAAAAGGGAGCATGAAACGGATTAAATTGGACTGAATTTTTGTACTGAAATCTCTGCTAATCCCTGTTATTTATAAGCACATTTTTCTCATTTAAAACCATGTAACAAAAACGTTGCTGCCTTTTTTGGGTGTATGGTAGAAAGGTCCACGGCCCTGGAGTTGAACCTGTTCTGGTCGCGTCGACGACTGAAGCTTCCATACGCAGGTCTCTCTGCACCACCCCTGCTAATTCATTAACTAATAATCCTTGAAATACCTAAAAGTGTCACAAGAAAGGCTGGATAGCCCTGACAGAAGGAGGAGAGAAGGGACATTTGTGAGATATAGAAAATGGTGATTAGGTAAGTTAAATCCTTCTTTAAGTTACAAAACTATTGTGCAAAATAGTACAATTACACATTTAAGAATAGAAGTGGGAAATGATGACCTGGAAATACTCCATAGTTTCTATCCAACAAACCACTACCTTTAGAGATTTTATTTTGGTTTGAATAAAAGAAAAGGATACGGCTTTGGTTGTTGGCCTTCGGTTTCTTATTACCGCCACCATCTGAGCTGAAGGTGAAGTGCAGTTTTTTTACACAACTTCCCCATTCATCATTAGGCTGATTTAAATAACTGACCAGTTGCCATGGAAATGTGCCTACTTTAAAGCCCCAGGCTTTCATTTACCCGGGTAAACCAAATCCTGGGGCTTTAAATGCAGAGGCTTTCATTGGAAATGGGGCTTTTCTCTTTTAGTAAAGAATAAAACTCTAACAGTGTTACTGACTTACAATGCTACAGTAGTAGTTCAAGCTGGAATTCACATATCAAAAATATATGCATTTCACTCTAAACTATTTTTCTTTAAATCTTTTTGAAAACGTTCCATTCAGTGCCCCTAACATAGATAAATACCTGTAGAGATAATTAACTCATAGTGTGACATTCTGCGGTGTTAGTATGTGAGTAAGGGTGTTGTCCTCTAATTGACTTAAAAGAAACTTCTACTTTCTCCTTAAAGCTGTCTCCAAGTTGTACATTTTGTGTACAAAGAGGCCCTTGCCTCACGGCTTAGTATTTAGTTCATTCACTAGTGCAGTCACATCAACAGCAAAGGCCAGTTCTTTCATCCTGAGAGCTCCAGGATGTCCTTGCCATTCTTTTCATAAAACTCTTGAATCCCAGCTCTCCTTTCCCATACTCTTTTCAGCATCTGGCCCAGGCAGTCATCTCACAGCGGTCTGGTAGACTATGTCAATGTTCATTCTCATGCTCTTTTAACAGTGAAACAAACTGTCTGGGTTTCAGTGCTCTTGCCCTGATATGATTAACTATTTTTGTAACAAAATGAACAACTAATTTTAGCAGTGACTTACACAACATCTCCTGATGAATGATACAATCCAAAAATATCAGTTTCTTTTCTAAGTTTTAGACACTTTATCTTGGATCCGCTTCAGAAGTCCAATATTTTCCACTTTCCACTTCTACAGATTTGGACAGATCATTTGTTGTAACACCTACCAGTTTGTCGCATTTTAGTCCAAGCATCTCCATGGATGCATTAGTTCCGTACTGTAGTCCCTTTTATTGACTGCATTGGCTCCAACTCCTCCATCATCTCAAAGTCTTTCCTTGATCCATGTACAACAATAAGTAATTGGGCTGTATCAGGGACATCACAATTCTCGTCCAGAGAAAAACAAGTCAGAATTGTCAGTTTTCTTTTGTAGTTGATTGCACAAATGTATAGCTGTGTTTTTGTTTTTTTTTGTTTTTGGGAGGGGGGGGGGGTGTTACAGAGCTAGTGGCTCATTTTTCATACAGTAGACTGACAGGAAAGTGGGTTTGAGAGAGGAGGGAAGACATGTGGCAAAGGACCTCAGGCCGGAATCATACCATGGTCAGCCACACCGAGGACTAAGGCCTCCGTATAGGGGTCATGCGCACTACCCCTGCACCATCGCAGCACCAGCGGTGTTCTTGATACACCTTGTTACGGTGCACTTCAAACACGCCTTTTTTCTTTTGCAAACGGGCCTTTTTTCTCAGGTAAAAGTAGTTCTGCGGACTCCACCAAACACAAACTCGCCATCAGAGAATGGCTCGACATATCTTGCAATTATGTGGGATATTATCATAATGGTCCTGACTGCTGCATCCCTGTAAGAGTGGGGTTTTGTAGCTTTTGAAGTTTATATGTTTAGATTTAGATGAACTTTATTATCCCAAAGGAATTTTGTCTTGGGTACAGACTCTGGCTCCTGCATAGTCCAAACCACGCCTGTCACATTACATTTACACATAAAAATACTACCATAAAAATTCCATTATAAGAAAAAAAAACCCCATAAAAGATGTATGTCGCGTTACATTCACAATAATAATAAAGAACTTTCTATAATAAATCCATTATAAAAGAAATGAATACATGAAAGAAGAATGTGAGTTTAGTTTATAATTTTAAATACCATTGCCTACTTCCACAATTTACTCTTTGATACTGTTGTATAATCTGATTGAATTTGACTTTCGAAAGTGCCTTGAGATGACATGTCTCATGAATTGGCGCTATATAAATAAAATTGAATTGAATAGAATTGAAAAGTTTATTGCTTCAATAGAAAGTGGAACAAATGAGTTCTAATAGCGGTTCAGTCTGCAAGCAGGGACTCACTCTAAGACGTCGACCTGAAGGAAGGAACTGATACTCTGAATAAAGAACATAAGTGGGGTCTGAGAGGATTTTCTCAGCCTGTCTGGTTATTGTTTCAATGAAGATGGTCTGAAGTGAGGGTGCTGCTTGACTCCCATCAACTTCATAGCTCTTTGAGTCAGAGAGGGAGTTTGGCCTTCATTTGGACAAACAGGTTACCAAACCAGGCAGAAATGCAGTACCTAATAATGCTCTCTATTACAGCACGATAAAATAGCAGCATGACTTTCTGACTGACACTAAAGGCCCCAAACCTGCGCAGAAAATGTAGCCACTGCTGGACCCTGTTGCAGACATAGTCAACTTGAGCAATCCATGCTAATTTATTGTCAATTTGTAATCCAAGATAGTTGTAGGAATCTACCTGGGCGATTAATTGATTATGGATGACCACTGCAGAGTACCTCAAAGATCAGTCCTTGTGGGGTTTTTTTTACATTGAGAGTCAAAAAGTGTTCCTCGCACCACTGAACAGAAGTTGTCTGCAACTAATTAAGTGTGATGTGTTTGAAATGAGGCAGAGAATAGCTGGTTTATCTGAAAATTTGAACATATAGTTGTTTAATGTATTACAACTGCAGTAATTGGTATATAAGGTGAACAGAACAGGTGAACTGACACACCCCTGGGGTGCGCCAGTACTGATGTTAAGAATATCAGATAAGGTCCTGTTCACACTGACTTGCTGGGAATGACTACTAAGGAATGAGTGGAACCATCTAATGAATGTTGACATTCATTTTTTTCATTGTAGACAGAAGGACATGAGGCTGGAGAGTATTAAAAACAGGACTAAAATCAACAAAAAAAAAGGCCAGTCTAGCATAAGCCTTGAGGTTTTCTAGGTGCTTAGCCATTAGATACACTATGCTAACATGCCCTTAAATCACCATGTTGGTAGGCAGCCGCAGCACTAGATAACACTACGCAACCATGATCATTGTGGCTTCCAGACAAGCAAAAAGTACGTTGATACTCTTGACCAATGTGCATTCTGAAGTGGGCCAATACAACTGATGCTCACAAGTACAATGGACCATAGGGGACTACGCAGACAGAGCGAGTGTACCCACTTCACATAAAGCCATGTGGAGGTTTAGCAAAGTGTAGCTAAGGTGACCACAGCAGAGACGTACTAAATCATGAACAGAATAGTTAATGGAATTCAAGTTATTGGAGCAGATTCTTGCTGTTTTCGATGGCTGATCCTTGCAGTTGATGCTTCCGAGCCAGACTTGCCAACGTACAGCACTCAACTCCATTGTGGTCTTTTATATTTTCAGATTTTTGGAAAGTAGTGAAAACTGCGATTTAATGAACTGTCTGCATGGTTGGAACATCCTGTCACCTAGCATGAAATAACCATTGCAACATTTGTAAAAAAAAATACAGATAAAACAACTATGCCTTGGTAGTAAAACATCATTACATGAAAACTCTGTATTCCTATCTCTCCTGAAATCCACAATCATCTCCTTTGTTTTATTTGTATTAAAGAGAACATTTGTTCCACCATGTTCCACCATGCCACAAAGCCCACCAGCTCCTTGTACCATCTCTGATGCACCCAACAACTGCAGAGTCATCTGAGTATTTCTGCAGATGAAAGGAGTTTGTCTTGTACTGCAAGTCTGAGGTGTACAGAGTGAAAATAAATGGGGAGAGTGCAGTCCCCTGTAGTATTCCTGTGCTGCTGACAACCCTTTGGTTTCACAAACTGTGGTATGTTTGTCAGGTAGTCTCTAATACAGGCAATTTTTGAGGCCTCCACCTGAGTGTTCTGAAGTTTTTGACAAATCAAATCTGGCTGAATAGTGTTAAATGCGCTGGAGAATTTAAAGAACATGATCCTCACAGTGCTGTCTGCCTTGTCTAAATGACAGTAGGTTTGTTGAAGTAGGTGTATGATAACATCTTCAACTCAAACTACATGGGAATAAGCAAACAGCAGAGGTTCCTGATAGCTGCTTGTTTCCTTACTCAGGAGAGCCAACAGAAGTCTCTCTAGAACCTTCATGAAGTGGGATGTCAGGGCAACAGGTCTAAAGTTATTGAGGACTGATGGGGGTGTTTTCCTCTGTACAAGAATGATGCAGGAGGTCTTCCACAAAACTTGAACCTTCTCCTTGGTCAGACTATGAATAGGTGCTGTAGAATCCCAGAGAGCTGCTCTGCATAGGCCTGAAGGACTCTGGGGTAGACACCATCTGGACCAGCAGCCTTATACCGGTTCAGTTTCTAAAGCTACCTCTTCTCTTGTCTTCTAGAGACATAAAAGTGGAATGGGGACACAAAGGGAGAAGCACCATTTTCTGAGAGCAAACATGCATAAGGGTCCATGGCTGAGGTGGCAGATAAAACATGTGAGGTGTAACAAGGAAATTCTGTGTCAAATGAGAGTGTGATGACTGTTTGGCTGTTGACAGGAGTTGAGGATGCCGAGCTTGTTCCTGAACTGAACCTGTTGAAGAATGTTTTCAGCTCATTGGCTCTGAACCATCTTCCATCTGTCTGATCCTTTATTTGTTTGAAGCTTGTGATCTTCATCCCATTCTCTTATATTGTTCTACTGGAGCTTCTTCTCCAGCCTTTTCCTGTATACCTCCTTGCTTTCTCTTATCATGACTTTTGGTTTCTTCTGTATATTCCTCAGTGATACCTTGTCTCCCTTCCGGAAGGCTCTTTTTTTCTCATTCAGCAGTTACTTCAAGTCACTTGTGATCCAGGGTTTGTTGCTGAGGAAGCATCTCACTGCTCTGGTGGGGATGGTGTTGTCCACACAGATGTTTATATACTCAATCATAGAGCTGGGTGCCGAATTTGGTACTTTATTAGACACCAACCGAATCCTGACGGTACTACCGGGTACTGATTCACTTAAACTCAAATGGTAACATGTTTTGGTACCAAAACGCATCACAGTGACACTGATGGAGTGGAAGAGTGGTTGATTTTCCATGCCGAACATGAACACAGCATTGCACACGATGCGCTGCAAATTCGGCACACTGCAATATTTTTGGGCCAGGCACCACCAGATGTTGCTTTGGAAATCAATGTTCACAATAATCAGTAGGAGCAATATTGTAAAAAAAAAAAACTGATAAAATTCTGTTCGAAACATTAGTGTCTATATATATCTAAGTCTGCCAGAATACTAACAAGCTCAGTAAGCTAAATCCTCTTGAGGCGCCTTGATATTGGGGCTGGCCCACCAATGTTATTTAAACCAACGTTTAAATAATGGACATCTGAATTCGCAGTGTGCATGCTCATTAGACAGCCGTAGGGCACAAATCCTGTGGCCCCAAGCTCGGATAGTCCAGTAAAAATATTTGAATTGCACACGTTACATTTATGTTCTGCCGGATAGTGTGCGACCATATAGGCGAGGCAAATTTATTTGTAGAGCAAATTTCAGTACAAGGACAATGCAAAGTGCTTTACATGATTAAAACATTGGAAAATAAAAGCAGAATAAAAGCAAGTAAAAACAGTTGGAATACAATGTAGGAAAATTTAAACAAAATAAAACATAGGAAAGTGGTAATGAGTGAGCCTTTATTTACAATTTTATGTATTAAAAATAAAATTACATTTAGCTTATATAAAATAGATTTTCTAGTGTGTTGGTTTATGTTAATTTATCTGTTTAATTTAACATTGATCAAAGTCAAGTTGTATGCATCACAAAAGAATGAGTTGCTGCTAATGGGTGTTGAGTTTTTGTGCCCCACTTAACTTATCATGCCAGAGTGCCACTGGAAAGCACTAATCGCTCTGGAGTTTATTGTCTTGAGGGAGCGGTGAGTGTCGCTCTCCCAAGCTCTTTTACAAGCGTCTCACAGAAAGACAAAATTCTGTGGTTTAATGATCCACCTGGATAGCTGGGAAAAAAAATCTGTCCTGTTACGGGGCCGATATGGTAGTAACACAGTGTACTGTAATGCTCCGAATATCCATTGAGCAGAGCGGCTTTGTTGCTAACCAAAGTCGTACTTACACATTTTAACAGATTTTTGAGAGCAATGTACCACATAAAATCGGCCAGTAAGCACAACAAGTACGGTAATCATATATTAGCCGCACCGGATTACAATGCACACTATCAATTTTTGAGAATATTTAAGGACTTTAAGTGTGTCTTATATTCAGAAAAATACAGTAATAAACTGACATTTATTACTACATAAACACACAAAAGTACCAAAAATAGGTACCGTTAAGTACTAGTATCGATTCCCAGGTACCGGGTATCGGTACCGTATCGGTTCAGATGTGAAAGGTATCCATCCCTACTCAGTCACACGCTCAGACATGGAATGGATGTTCAAAACAACCCTTGAGGGTTATTTAGCTTTCATTTTCTCAAATTTCTCTTTACTGCAGTTACTTTTTAAAAAAGAGGCTTGTATTCTGAGCAGATAAAAAAAACTGATTATGATTGGATTTGTCAAGAGGAGGTCTTGCCTTAGTCCAGAGTTTGGTTTTCTCTAGTAGTGCAGGTGACACACTGTTGAAAAGTTGGAAGTGTAGCAGAGAGTGAGGTGTGATTAAAATCACCATATATTGCCAGAAAACCAATTGGAGTTTGTGTCTGTAACTTATCCACAACTGAGCTGATGACATTATGACACTTGCCGTGTCAACAACAGCTGATGGTGGAATGTAAACTGTTGCCAAAATAATAGTAGTGAATAGTAGTGAACACTCTAGGTAAAAATTATAGACAAAACCTCACTGCTAACACTTCAAAATCTGGGCTGCAGAGATGAAACTTCACAGTGACATGTCCTGGGTGACACCATCTGTTGTTCACTAGCACCACCAGTTCGCCACCTTTGCTCTTTCTGCTCTTCCTTAAATCTCGGTCTGCTCATATGGTCAGAAAGCCTGGCAGAGAAATTTTGGAGTCAGGGATATGATATTTCAGCCATGTTTCAGTGAAACATATACCAAATTGCCAACATTCTGTCTGGGTCCTTGTTAAGGCTTGAAGTTCTTCCAACATGTTTCCCAGAAATCCCATATTTCCTATGATAAGAGATGTCTTAAATGTCCTCCTTTTCTCTCTTCTCCTGCTCTGCATCCTCAGCACCTCCTTTTCAACTCATATGGGTGTTGTGCTATTACACCCTGTTTTAATTTATTTAATATTTAATAAATAACTCTCGATCTGTTAGGTATCGTCTGGTGACTATCAGCCTATCAACAGGTGATAATAGGACAACAGTTGAAACAAATGATTCGAGTACTGGCGTTCTTTTAACAGCAAACTCTGTACACATATGGAATAAAGAAGTGACAACTTCTCTTCAAATTTAAGAATTTATTAACAGAAATAAAATGAACATCACTATAGAATTATGTTTATCAGAATTAACAACATTTCAATCAACAAATCTTCTCTACTAGACTAGTGAAATTTAACTAAAACTACGAAGCAAAATGAAGATAAAAATATAAGCTAAGTAACTATATACACACTAATTTAGAACAACATTTGGAATGTGTTTCAACCCATTCACAATGCAAATCCTGAGTTGGAGAAAACATTATTTGATAAAATAACATTTTAAAGCATGATTTGCTCAGTAAAATACGTAACTTAGGATGCTTGTTCTTATTAATGTGATTATACCTCTGGGTAGCTAGGGGTCGCTGTAGCAATCAGTCGCGAAATGGATTAATCATAAAGTTATACAAAATACCATTAAATCGATATTAATGTTCCATATTAATGTGGTGATAATGCTCATAGCACTATCAAATGGTGGTGGAGTGAAGCGAAAACAAACATTATGTTTAAAACGAACCGTATGAAATCCGGGAAGAACGGAAGCTAATATCATTATGCTAGTGGACATTCTGCGCTAATTTTAAAAAGGCTTAAGTTTCATTTAGTTGTAAAGAGCGAACCGGAGAACACAGAACACATCATTATCCCATCAATGTATAAAACCCTTATGGAAATAAAGTTTGTTATAACCGTAAAAACACATTCGATCTACATCAGCAACGCTTGGTTTCAAAATGCTGACGGGAGCTAGGCCTCCAGCTCCATATGTTTTTAAAAATATCGTGAAAATGATTAAGCAAACCATTTAACTTTCACTACTTATTTTTCTGCCAAACCTCTACTGTTGTCTTTGGTTGTGGCGACGGGCGTCCGGCTGCCAGTGAATTACTTCAAGGGAAAGCTGGTTATCTCAGCAGCGGCAAGAAGCATGCGGCTAGCTCGAAGCGTGGCCACTAGGAGGGAGCTCTGGGGTCCTTCATGCTGGTCTCAGGCCTGTGAAGGGGGTCGCATCATATGGGTTCTTTGCACTCCTGCTGGATAGTGGCTCACTTCCCAGGTCAGCTTTCTCCTGCACAGCTTAGACAGACCACCACTGATTTGATTATGATGTCAGTTTCACAGAAAGCAGACTTTACTTAGCTTGGTCGACCCTGCAGATGTTTGTGAGACTCTGAGCCCCATGTGGCCCGCATTGATGGCTGGTCTCCCCAGCGCGGATTCTCTCCTCGAGGTTCCCAGGCAAAGGGAAGGAGATAAGTCTGGTGTAGCCTGGCTTCATAGCAATGGCTCCCTGCTGAGGGGGGGCAGTTCCTTGGTGCCTGTAAAAGACTCAAATTTCTTTGCTTACAACTCAGTCCCGATTTTTCCTCATGGCTCGATTGCACAACATGGGATTTAGGGAAAGTATTATTTCAGCTTTTGAGATAGTAATTGGCTTTTCCTGGTTGTACAACAGCAACTGGTTGCTATGGTTATGCATCATAGCAAATGTTCCAAAAATGAAAAAAACTTCAAGCACCACAGCATCCAACAGCAGTTGAGAAAAATATCCAAAAAAGCCACTTTTGATTAGGGCTGGATGAAAATTCAATAATAATATACTGTATATTAATTGACAGATGTATAAAAAGTTGAATAAAATAACAGTTTTCCTTCCTTTTGCATTCTAGCCATGTAGATTAATATTACAGTAATTACATCCTACCAACCAATCACAAACGCAGACCCAGGAACTAAGCTCCGCCCCCTTCAAAGAGTTTAGAGAGCACATGTTCTTTTTTTTTTTTTTTTTTTACTTGCAGTTTTGGTAAAAGGTTGGTGGAATAAAGGGTTGAGTTTGAATTGTTTGTGTGTTCTGTATCTAAAAATAGGTCGCTAAACAACAGCATAAAATTACCAGGGTTGCACTTATCGATATCGATCAATATGATTTCTATTTTATCAATATGCTTTTTTTTCTATATCGTCCAGCCCTACTTTAGATCCATAAAAAGGAGGAATTTACATTCCTTAAAAAGATTTGCGGGATAAAAGCAACAGAGCTACTTCAACTTGCAGCCACCTTGAGAAGCTTAATTCTAGTATCACTGAGAGTAAAGGGGATCAACTAAAAAATTAGAACACACAAACTGGTTAGGGTTCTACTAGGGCTGGGCAATAATTCAATAACAATAT
The DNA here is from genome assembly GCA_037039145.1 of Fundulus diaphanus. NCBI lineage: Eukaryota > Metazoa > Chordata > Actinopteri > Cyprinodontiformes > Fundulidae > Fundulus > Fundulus diaphanus. Next base: position 48,827,652 of record CM073134.1, read on the forward strand.
CTATCGATCGATAGACGTGTGGCGCGATAGGAAAAAATAGGGTCGATAAAAACTTCAAGAGACAGTTTTACTTCCTTGCTACAGTCGGCACGCCGTCACTAAGCGCCGCCCTCTCAAACCACAACACGTGAATATGTCGCAGCAAGTAGCGGCGGAGGAAATTGTCCCAAAACGGGGTTTTACTAGTTCGCCAGCCTGATAGAAATAAACCACAGTGATTTGTAAAACTTGCAAGGAATCGGTAAAAGCAGAGTCTGGTAACGCAACCCACCAGTATTCATCACGTAAGCCGCTCACACCCGCAGCAGCGCGGCCCCGCGAGCTGAGCTGTGCGGCCCCGCGAGCTTTAGCTGTGCGGCCCCGCGAGCTTTAGCTGTGCGGCCCCGCGAGCTTTAGCTGTGCGGCCCCGCGAGCTGAGCTGTGCGGCCCCGCGAGCTGAGCTGTGCGGCCCCGCGAGCTTTAGCTGTGCGGCCCCGCGAGCTTTAGCTGTGCGGCCCCGCGAGCTTTAGCTGTGCGGCCCCGCGATCTGAGCTGTGCGGCCCCGCGAGCTGAGCTGAGCTGTCGTCGGAATTTTCTGGAACTTCTTCCAAAACATAGCAGGTACAGCAGCTAAACTGGGCTCCCTTCTTTGTTATAAAATGACAAATCGTCCAAGCGGCATAAGGACATAACGCATGCAGTAACATGCTTCATAGTGATGGATATGTCTGTTGTTCTCTGCAGCTGAAAAACCTGCCACTCTTTATTTAACCAACCAAAGTTGGTTAAATAAAGATTTAATTGGAATTCTGTGTTTGTGTTCTTTATTTAAATCAAATCATTTAGCAATATCATAAAATGTCCAGGCAGAGCTGCACATAAAATATGGTTTTAAATATATTCAATAATTATCAATATCGATCAATATGCATTTTTTTTTTTATCGATAAGCTTTTTTTCTATATCGCCCAGCCCTAGGTTCTACACAATCTGGTAAAGTCTGGAGTTTGAATTTGATTTTGGCAGGGGTTTGAGGTATGAGCCAGGGTTGCCCAGGTTAGGGTCGTGAAGGCCCTGGTCTCAGCTTGTGATCCCCTCCACCCTGGTGAAGGGGATCACCCCCCGGTCCAGGGGCTGGTCGCTCCTCTGGGGTATCAGTACCTGGACCTGGGAGTATAGGGTGTGTGTGGGGAGTCCAAGTGTGTGTACAGTGTCCATTCTTGTATTTGGTGTATAGTTATGGGTGTTTGCATGTGTGGGAATTAGGGTGGGATCATATGATAGTGTTTCTTTATCAGGTTGGGTTTTGGGTTGCTCCCTCTCCAGGGACATCTAAGGTCTCCACTAAATGTCCCCCCTTCTGGCTCCATGCCAGTGACTGGCACCTTGGCCTGCTTGTGCATTGGTGGTTGTTGGTGTCCAGGGCTGGGTGCTTGGGTGTGTGCTGGCTCACTCCTGGCGGCTGCTTTGTGGGGCCTAGACCACCTGACTCTGTGGGGTGCTCTGCTGGGGGGGCGGTGTGCCCTAAGGTCTCAGGTCTCTGGGCCCATGGCTGGATATACTCTAGCATAGCTGCCTGCAGTGACAGGCTCGTCACTATAGGCCCCTGGAGCTTCTGCACTGTTGCTGCTGAGGAATTTCCTAAGTGTCTCCTCTTCTCTATCCTGTATTAACGGACAGGATAGAAAAGCGGGAATCACTTTTCTTTTCAACTAAGATAATTTAGCTTTTATCACAAGTGCTACATTAGTGTCTGTTAGAACCCTTTGGACAGAACAATCCCTTTCCTCAGGACCCTTGGTCATATATTATCAAGATGATCGATAATATTAGATGAAGACCTGTAGTCTGGACTGACTCAGATTGCCCTGAATGATTGACACTGATGTTGAAATTCTGTGTTTCAGGATGTTAATGTTGCTAAAAAGAATACATAAGATATCTGCTACTTTGAGAACTCTATTGTTTCAGTATTGGTTTTAATTGCTCTGCATGCTGCTATTATATATTTGTGATGTTCAATGTATTTCTGATTATCTTCCAAAAAACACAGAATAAATATTTTTTGGCACGTGCTAGTGCTTGTGCTGTGAAGTGTGCATGCCACAATGTAAGGATTCTCAACCTAATAACACAGATACAAATTTTTGTTGCAGGTTGCAAGGAGTAAATCTACCTGATATGTTGTAAGTTGATGTTCTACTTTTGGATAGTAATAAAAATGTTCAAATAGTTTCCTAAATCTAAACTTCAGTCTCAGTACAAAGGATTGCGATTACTATCTATCTAGGCATGTTAGACTTATAACAACTGTTTAGTATAATTATTTGTATTTAACATATTAAGCAATAATTACAGAAAAAAAGAATGCATTACATAACGCACTGAGTTCCACTTTGGAATGTAAACCCTACATAGTGCTGCGACTCGTGTATTTTGCCGGTGGTGGAGAGCTTGCACACCAAAAGTCGCATTCGATACAGAGCCCTTTGGAGCTAAACTGAAAACCACACCAATGGCGCTGAGCTCTGTTCAGCCACAGTAGAGTACACCTCAAAGGGATGGAAAAAAATGCATAATAGGAGCATTTTATTAGTAAAAAAACAATTTTGTGTTTAGAACGAAACTCGGTTTAGTGAAACACAGGGAAGGAGAAAATTGTGATTAAAGCATATAATTTAGAAATCGCTCTGGACCAGTCTTAGAGATATTCAGTATCTATTGGGTTAAGGTTAGTTTTGCTGACCATTGTTTTTCTGAGCACACATAACCAGGGGTTAAAGTTTTCCGTCGCTGCAACGGATTTCCGTCATTTGGAAAATGAGCGCAAAAAGTTCCGTCTAGACTTTTTATGCAAGGTATTAAACAGAAGCTGCTTTCATCCAATGAAACCTGGCAGAGCCGGGACATTAGCCAATCAGAAAGAGAGTAGGGCGGGTCTTTGTGAGCGGACATCTGCCAATCTGAGTTTTATCGGTGTTTCATCATTTTAACTTTTGGGAGAACATTTTAAAGTGCCCTCAGATGGCCTGAATGAAAGTAGCGGTGGTCAAAGTTTTCTTTGGATTTATGCAAACCAGCAGGTCATAAAGTTCACCGGAATGAATAGCTGACAACAGCTTCATTGGTAAGTGTGTCTGTCGCTGCTCCTGCAGTTAATTAATTAATTATTTCCACCTGTGGTCACGTCACCTGTCAGCCTTTATTCCCTCGCTGCCAGTAACTTAGCTGATAAACCAACCAGGGATCTCCTCATGATTCGCTATTACGTTTTATTTAAAACTCAAAGAGTTACGCGCTAGCTCGGGCTAATTTAGTGTGATGCGCTTTTTCTTTTCTTTTCTTTTTTTTTTTAAGAACGGTCGGAATGTGAAACAGTGTTTGATTCAGAAAAAGTAAAAAAATTCCACCTGCGCTTTTCTGTAACAAAGAAGGCAGAGCTGCATCGGCTGTCAGTCAGTAAGCAGCACCTCCACCTCAGGAGCAGCTGCTCACCAGGACACTCATTAAATAAAATCACAAGGATTTTGATGCATGCCGCTTTTCCGGACAGGTGTGACGTCAATCTGTCCGGGGAAACAGGGTAATGGGGCGGGGGGGTGGGACACAGATTGCATCCTGGACAGGTCGCCAGTCACAGGGCTAAAATATAACCGAAACTGCTTTAATTTGGCATATATCTGAAAAAAAAATTATGTGGCTGCATGTCAGGGAAAGAAGCAGTCCTTACCAGAACAGTACATCCACAGGTGGGAAATGAAACAAAATGAGACAACTAAATGACTTGCAGAAAATGAAATCCTGTGGTGCTAATATTTTAGCTGTAAAAAAGAAGGTTAAAAAAAAAAGGTTAAAACTGAGCCTTAATTCTAGAAATATTTGCTTTAGATGTGTCATTTATCTGGTGCCATTAACTGAATTACCAATACCCATCTTGCATATCTACCTTGCATTTCAGTTGTCTCGAAAGATACGCTGCCTTCTTATGTATTTGACATTATGTTTCCTCGTAATGGCCTAATAAGAACATTACTCAATCTCATAATACATTATGCAGATGCTCTGTCCGCACTGATGAAGATTACTTACCTTGGAATTTGCTTTACATCACAAACAAAGCTGTTTAAAATTGTTTTTTTCATTAAGAAAACTATCCCAACCATTTGTGGTTTGTGTCAAAATATAAATTGTCACCAATCACTGTTTTGGTTAAATTTCACTATCCACACCCGGGCTTGATTACTGCTAGAACTGTAAAATCAATGCATTACCTGAATAGAAGTTGTCTGACAATTTGAAGTAGGCTAAAAACTCTCAAGGAGCAGCACATCAAACTTCAATCTGATTAAATTCAAAAAGAGATGAGAAATAAAGTAACTGGCATCTGTTTCTCTGGAAAGGATTGTAAAGCCATTTCAAAGACTTTGGGACTCTACAGTGACAGACATTATCCCCAAATGGAGAGACATGAAAAAGTGGTGAACCTTGCATGAGAGGCCAGCCTATCAAGACTACTCAATGAGCTCCTCAACAACTCATGTAGGATGTTACAGAATAATCCAGAACATCTAAAGCAAAGGCCTCACTGCCACGTTAAGGTCAGAGTTCAGGATTCAACAATAAGAACTAGAAACTGGGAGCAAAGACCTTTGGGTAAATATTATGTCGAATAAGGAGATGAAAGTGGAATGTTTATTTGAAAGTAAAAAATCATTTCAGAAAAGAACCTTGTAAATACAAGAAAAAATTCAAACATGATGGTGGTAATGTGACGACCTTGGGCTGCTGTGCTACTTCAGGACTTGAACAAACTTCTGTAATTGTTGGAACCATGAATCCCCTGAAGCAGAATGTCCAGCCATCTGTTTGTGACCTCAATTAAATTATGAGGCAGGTAAATAATCCAAAGAATACCTTCAAGCACTGCTCAATATATATCAAAGAAAAAAAGGTTTTGGAGTGAACTTGACTAATTTAGCTGCCATGATCTATGTTGCTGGCATTTTACCCAATGTTCTCCATTTGGACAAAGGGGCAGATCTTTAACTGGGAGAAACACAAAAGTCACTATCTTAGAATACAGAGGTTCTCATCATTATGTTTTATCTGCTGTTAGAATCATTTACCATTTCTAACTAAATAAAGAAACTGAAAATTATATTTTTTTTATATTATTCATCAGGGTAAAGTATTGAATTGGTGTACACTGTACACCTGTTCATTCTGTTCATGTGTTTCTACAGAAGTCTATTTTTTATGGTTTGTAATTGTGCTGCAGATCTAGCTTGGATGGCCATTTTGGAGGGCGGTAAAGAGTTTGGGGGTTCTCAGGAGACTGTTTGAGGGTGTTTTTCTTAAAAAGACTTCAGTGTGACTCTGCCAGCCATTCCCACAGCACACTACACACTGCTCCTCTACCGCACTTCACTTGGCCGTCCACTACTCTTGGAAAAAAACAGAGGGGAGAAAAAGCTGGCACTTGATTAACAAGCACAGACGGGTGAGTGGGATCGTCCCGTTCCCCGGGGAGCAGGGCGGAGCACGTTCAGAGATGAGCACCAGTAATTAGACATGAGGGGGATAGCTACCAAGCTTTTAATTGCAACACGGACTCAACCCAAAGTATTTATTTCTGTGCGGCACTTCTAAGGTAACAGTCTTTTAAAGGCAAAGTGAGAAAAGTGAGGGAGTTATAAGGACTTGTTACTGCCCCCTCCCCTTCTCGTCCATCCTCCTGTGGCAGTTATTCTAGCTGTGGGCGCTGTACACTTGGATGTTGATGGTGCTGAGGGTTGCCATGTGTTGCTGTCTAACCTGTTTGCAGGGGAGAGAAAGCACTGAAATGTCCATCTGTCTCTGTCCTCATGATGCTGTTCACTATGGGAAAACATGCAGCTTTGCACCCACATTACCAGTACATAATTGGCAGGGCTCTGGAGGTCATGTTCAAGATAAAAATATAATCTTAAACAAATATCCTACATATTGTATTTAGACCACCAGACAATGGGATTAATGGTTGATTATTTAATCTTGAAGTTATGGTTTTTAAATTGTAGTTTGTAGAACCATAGCCAACTAATCAAAATGTATCGATCCACGAATGGTGAGAAAGCAGTATAGAGACACAGATACAAATCACATCTGGCAATACAGGGGAAAATATGAGCATCCTTTAAACAAATGTAACAGAGCCAGCCATGCAATGTGAAGAGCATTTCTCAGTGTAATACTGTGAAATTAGATTAGTACCATTGACTAGAACTGGATGGCTGGATGTGCTGGTATGACAAAATTTTGGTTGTGTTTAAACCCATATTCATGTCTTTCAACTGACCTAGAAATGCCATCGAAGAAGGAAATGCCTCCAGGTGGTGGCTTGAGCCCCACGTCCAGCTGTCAGTGTTGCGCTGCTATTAATCATTACTGTGCGAGAAATTTGTAAAGAATAAAAAGTAAATAAATCATTATGAATAAAAACGTAAATGAGACATTAAAATACAAATAAAATAATCTTTGTATTATTGTATATACAAGAATGTCTTGAATATTTTTACGGCTAAAGTAATCCATCATGATAAATATCTGGATCACAAATCAGCCTGAACTAATAAATAAGGCCCAGCTTCTCTCTGTCTGCACAGGTGGGGTGGTGGGGGCAGTATAGACTGTCTGATCTGCTCCAAGGTTTGCCTTACGGATTCAGGAAATTCAGGGCTTCATGTGGATGTTTTTGCCTCAGCCATGGAGACTTTTGTGAACGACAAGGACTTTAATGCGCAAAACTTAGGACTTTTGACCGCAATAAAAAAATGTATAGGTTGGATATTGTGTTGATTTGTCGCAGTGTTCTTCGGGAGAGGGGCGGATAAGGCTGCTCTTCCTTCTCTTGTGGGAGAAGGCAGAGAGCTCCTGCACATGGTGGTCCAATCAGGAGGCGTGAACAAATTTTTGAGGACAACACTTGATAGTGTGCTTAAAATGAGAGCAAACCTTGTGGAGTCCGTGACTTTGATTTAGGTTATTAAATACAGCATGTCTGCGTCTAGGAAGCTCAAGTGTCCTTTTTGTTTTCTTTGGTTTCCTTCAGGCAGGGTTTATGGTTTGTAAATAGTAAAATTACACTTCGATTTGACCCAATCCATTCATGGTGGTCCTTAATATTAATATTGTTGTTTTACAGTTGAACTTTTCCCTGGACTTCCCAGAGAAAACCTTGTTTCTCCTTGCCTTCGGCCATGCAGTGAACAGCAGTGTGTTTACGTCAAAACTCCTCTCTAGTCCACCCTGTTTGACACTACTCCTTAGCAGGGCTGGAAAAACCCGGGATGGGCCTGACAAAAACTGTTGCTCTAAAAGTTGCAAGCGGGCAGAGCCAAGAAGAGCCCGACCAAACCAAGGCAACGTAAAAGGGACCTTTTGTGACCAAGTTTCTGTAAGGTCGGAACTTATATAAGGGTTAGCCAGCATTGCAGGTCAAATCTGTGATGTAGCGGCAAGTGTGCTAACACACAATAGGTCACTGAATCTGTGTCACGGTTAGTTTCTTCAGTCGCCATGACCCTCAAAAATAAAACAAAACTGATAAGGTGTCATACACCACTGCTGAGTGGCTCCACTCCACACTCCTTTTGGCATGGACCGCGGAACACATTTCAAATTGGTCGGGCCCGTCAGGCAATACTCACAATACCACTACCCATCACATACGCACGCGCCCGCATACACATAAAACACCAGCATCCCCTTGATCTCGCAACTGATTTGCGTCACATGACACAAGACAAGCCAATCCATTTTTAGACACCAGAATTTATTGCTTTCTCATAGGCTGTGGTCCCTGAGCATGATAAATGTGTCTGCCATGTTATAATTAAAATCGGCACCGAATTTTTATTTAACTTTTTTTCTGACGTTCCAGCACACACGCCCCGGATTTATTTCCACTTACAATCATTATATTACAGCTAACACAATATTTACAGAATAAAAATACTTTAAAAAGAAAAGTCAAACTCACCCCTGCTCTAAATATTCCCGAAAAAGTGTCTCCGTCTGTCATTATGCTGGAGAAGTCCCTGGCTATCCTCAAAGCATCCATTGTGGTCAAAAGATCCCTGTGTGTGTGTGTGTGTGTGTGCGCACATCAAGCTATTTAGTCTTTTCTGGGTCATTGTTGATCTCAGATAGGTCTTGATACGACGGAGGGACGAGAAACACCTCTCAGCACTTGCAGTGGACACAGTTAACTAAGCTAACGAAGTAGCGGTCATAAGCAGCGCAGAGGTGGGAAAACTTTTGTTTACATCACATGACACAATCAGCCAACACATTTTTAGATGGGATGATTTATCGCTTTCTCATTGGAGAATGATGCTGCTGCCATAGACTACTGTGCATTTGAAAAAAATAGCTATTGAATATTTTAATTTTATTTATATATATTATTTTACATGTTTGATCATCAAAAGTAGGTAGGGCCGCGGCCCTACTGGCCCTACCTGTTCCGCGGTCCTTGCCTTTTGGTGCGGTGAGACTGTCTTGATTCTTGAAGGCTCACATGTGCCTTGCCGGCTTGACCTGGCCATCTGGATTTGGGATTAATGATGGAACAATTTTGTGAAAGAAGCTAGTGCAACAAAGGACATGTCTTTATAGACAAGTTTCACAGCCAGAACTATGGGAGCTGCCATTTTTGTTGGTTTCTGCTAACAACTTCCGGTTTGCGTGGCCACTGGATGTTTTTCGGTTTGCAGTCTGCGTTGTTACTGAAGACAGCAACACTGTATTGTGTTAAATAAAGTCATAAAAGACTTACATCCTCTCCACCTGCATGAGCTGCCCCCAACCCCATCCAAAACTCTGAGAAAACAGCAGGGCCAGCTATCACGCAGGTGCCATTCCCGAGTCTTTCCTGCAGCAGCAGGTTATTACAGAATGAGAAAAATAAACCACATCCATCTCCTCGTCACTTATTTCACAGGTAAGCCATGATCATGATGAGTTTAATCAGCCTTGTTGGCTGACGTATCTGAGTCATGTAACAAAGGCTACAGTACCTGTGGTCCTAGTGGACTTGCGCATATCTTATGTTTCTGTGTAAACTAGAATGATAGGGAGAAATAGAGGTATGAATGAACAGAGGGATTTTTATTATTCATTTCAAAATCACATTGGGGTGATGGGGTGGGCTCTGGCGATTTTAGTTGCTTGACTGTAAACTTCATACAACAGATATACATGTTAACATAATAAACAGGCCACCACATCGCACAAATTACAGCAATTTCAACAGCTTACTAAAAAATAACTAATCAACAAATAAATATGTACATTGGTGAGCGAACTTACCTTTCAGCAGCTGCGTGGCTGCATGACCGGGCCGTGGTTCAGCTGTACAGGTGCAGCCCGCAGTCTCCACCTCACCATCCTCCACAACCACCACCCAAATGTTAAGGCAGTAATCATTCATTCACTGGCTTGGTTGAGCATCCGCCTTCATGTACACCAAATTCCTGTGTTTGAGTATCAGCACACATCCAACTTTGTCTCTATGTAAGCACTGATACGATTCCGAGCTTTCTGGTTGTTCATAGCGTTCCCGTCTACGGACTCAACAAAGTATGAAAATATTTTTACTCGTTCATGTTATCGTCCCAGTTCAATATTGTAGCAGGGTGAGGAATTGATAAACCACCTCTTATGAGAACTAAATGAGAATGCACCTGTTTTAGAGCACCATGTTGAGTAGTCATGTTGGAATCGGAAGGTTGGGGGTTCGATTCCGACTTGCCGTCACATGTTGATGTGCCCCTGGGCAAGGCATTTAACCCAAAGTTGCCTTCCAATCTGCGTATTGGTGTATGAATGTGTGCCCTTTAATGAGTGCAAGTGGGTCACTGTGGCTCTTTGAGTGGTCAGTATTAATGGAAAAGCGTTATATAAGTTCATTGCATTTACCATTTTAATTGCGCAAGTAAACCTTAAATGCCCGTGAAACTTGTCTATATGGGCATTAGGAATTCCCACACAGAAGACCCCAACAGTCACAATATAATGTATATTAATAGCAGTTATCATATTTTCTGGATATTACCAGTCAACAAGAGAGAACTAATTTGTTAAAGTTATTTTACAGTGATAGATGGTTGACGCAATCAAGTGGCCTATAACCACAAAATGGTGTTGCTTGTGGAAATTAAAAAGCATTAAAGACAAAGGGATTTCCTGAACTTATACAGTAAAAAGTGCTGTTCTTTCTTAGCTTGTTCTTTCTTTGTTAATTTAGGAATAAAAAAAAAACAATTAGACATGACAGCTTTCAAATGCATTTGCCTTGCTTAAGCAGTTTTCTGTTACTGACCCTCTCTACATTTCCTGCAGTAATGGATCCGCCACCTCTGAGGATTTGTTCTGGAAGTTGGATGCTCTGCAGATGTTTGTGATGGACCTCCATTGGCCAGAGCCTGAGTTTGCCAGCCATCTGGAGCAAAGACTCAAATTGATGGCCAGTGACATGATGGAGGCCTGTGTCAAAAGGTCAGAACCACCAATATTCTAACAGCATGATTAAATATTACTAGAGGTCGACCGATATTATTAGCCTGCTGATATTTGCCTTTTTCTAGTCCAATTTTTAAACTGGCATGTCTTTGGGCAGTGCTGCTCCATCTGTGTTGATGCAGTGAGGGACAGCGTGCCCTCCTATCTTTCACAGAGCTACAGTTAGAATGCCGACGACTTTAGTTACTACTCTGTGTGCGAATTTCTGAAAAACAGTAAGACTTAGTATTATTCTTTATAGCCATTAATATTTTTACCACCGAGGTTTTGCACAAGAGAAACAGCAAGTGTTGTGTTTAAATCTTTGCCACGTTGTGCATGACATGATCTTATCTATTGGTAAATGAACGAGGGTTACAGCTGTGAAGAGGTAAGATGGCATGGGGCCAAGCAGAGATACTACACACATTCAGTTTGCACACACTGCCATGAACTCTTACATATGGATAGTTACCAGTGGTGGAGTCGAGGCCGGTTCTTCCGAGACCAAGACTAAACCATCCAAACCAAGACCAAAACCAAGACCGGACCTTAAAAAAAAGGTTCTACACCCCAAAATGTGGAAATTGTTTTAAGAGATTTTAAATGGAGTCACAGCTTGATACGCATACTCACACCAAACGCGATTGAGCCGACCTGAGCTGAACATTTACATATTATCCCTATGCAAAAGGCATGGTCAGGAGCAGTGAAGAGGCCAACGATTCAATCCGCACGATTAGAGCGGGACGAGTGCAAAGCCGAACTCGCAGTGATTTTCACTGTTCAAAAACTCTGAAGTTTTATGTCCATTCCCTATCATCAACCAATCAGGCACTGTTGTTGTTGTGACACACGATGAAGGAGCGCAGTGGAGACAAAGCTTTTTTTCAGTCAACATAAAAGATAGAAAAATTTATGTTGACATGAAGTAAGGAATGCTCTTTAGGTTTGTGGGTGGCTTTGAAAAAAGTTGTTTTAATTTAGCCCTTAAAAGGACTGTTAAATCATTCATCATTTGTCCTCCTCTTGTATCTCCAGAGTTGGTACCGGCAAACTTCCACGGCCAGGTCTGGTGCTCTGTCTGCCTTTGAAGGCCATATTTGTATGACGATTACATCACAGCAGTGTGACAAAGGCTATTCCAGTTCACGACAACTTCAAAGGCTCCCTCAAATGCAGCCAACAAATGTGTCCTTCTTTTCCTCGTTTTGAAGGATGGGTCTGGTGTATCCTTCATGGCCCACCCTATCAATTGTGAGCCATTCATTGCGGGTTCGAGGAGCGAACCCACCAGTGCGCTCTTACCGGGTGACGGTAAGAGTTCGCCAGAGGGATGGCGGCTTGAGGGTTCTACGGGCACTTAGGAACACAGGTGACTTTAAGGCAGGAAGGACGAAGGATGGAGGGTGGGCAGGGTCAGGCTGAGGGACGCTCGGCGGGATCCTAAGGCGGCTGCCAGCCGAAGATCAGCGTGAGAGATCGTGGTGACAGTACGTCAGGAGCTAGAGCACGAAGGCTTGAGCTGGGAAACGTGAAAGGTTGGGTGCATACGAGAATGTAGAGGCAGACTGAGGCGGACAGCAGTGGGGCTGATTATGGAATCGATGACGTAGGGGCCAGTGAAACGAGGGGCCAGTTTTCGGCAGGTGGTTCTGGTTGGGAGGTCCCTAGTAGAGAGCCTCTGTTCGGTGAAGCGGCGGAGGGTGTTTAGAGTTTGATCCCAAATGTGTTTGCACCGGCGAATGTGGTGCGCAATAGACGTGACTGTGATCTCCCTGTCGTCCGGAGGAAAGAGAGGAGGTTGGTACCCCAGCGAAGCTTCAAAAGGGGAGCGGCCAGTGGAGGCGGAGACGTGGGAACTGTGGGCGTATTCAACCCAGGGGAGGAACGGGCTTGTCTTGCATTCAGACGTTTGGCTGTTTGCAGATAGGCTAGATTTTTATGGTCGGTCCAAATCTGGACAGGTTGTTCTGTCCCCTCTAGCCAATGATGCCATTCTTCTAGTGCCAGCTTTATTGCTGGCACTAGAAGATTGAGGTTCATGAGAAACCTTTTGGTCCGCTGGCCTCCCCACTAGAGACGACGGACCGGGTCTTTTGGTCGCTCGGGACACGACGCAATAAAATGTTCTGAGGACCCACAGTAAAGGCACAGGTTACGTTCGCGGCGCTGACTACGCTCTTCGGGAGTGAGGCAAACCCGGCCAATTTGCATAGGCTTGGGAGGAGGTGGTCAGTAGGCCGAGAATAAGGAGATTTTGGCATCGTCATCGGGAAAGCGTGCGGGGACCATTTAAAAACTAAGGAACATTGAAAAAGAAAACCGCCACAATCTCCGCCCTCCCCGGAGAACCTCTCCGGGCTGGGGGTGGCGATGTCGCGAGGACGGGAGCTAGGCGTAACGAACGCGGGACTGGGTGCGTTTTCAGGAGCCAGTGCCGGAGGAGCCGGTGGCAGATTTTGAAGTGCATGGGTCAGGTGGCCAAGCTGTATGCTCAGCCCCTGCACCTACTCCTGCAGAGTGCGCATTGCTAAACCCTTACCGGGTGACGCGGAGAGTTCGCCAGAGGGATGGCGGCTTGAGGGTTCTACGGGCACTTAGGAACACAGGTGACTTTGAGGCAGGAAGGACAAAGGATGTAGGGTGGGCAGGGTCAGGCTGATGGACGCTAGCGGGATCCTGAGGCGGCTGCCAGTCGGAGATCAGCGGGAGAGATCATGGTGGCAGTCCGTCAGGAGCTAGAGCATGAAGGCGCTGCGGGACGGGATCTGAGACTTAACTTAAAGTAACCTGAGACACATGAGACACTTATCAGCGTTTGGAAAAAAGCTGTCATGAGACAGTGGCCAACTGAGGCGTACCACACTAGGTTAACACTCAGTGTTGTGCTTGCAGCCATCCGTTTATATACTTCCACCGAGCGCCGCATAACGCGGAACACCTGCCGCTGCGCACCTCCCTGCTCATCAAAGGTCATCTGTGAGGAGAGAGGGAGGAATAGGGTTGCACCCAGATCGGGGCAGACCGCAGAACCTTGACAATGGTATTTGTCATTTAGTGGCATATTTCTTTGTCAACATAAAATTACTTTGGCTGATTAATGAATTACAATAAAATGAAAAGATAACACATTTTAAACAAAAGGTTAGGAGCCATCATAAATATGTAAATGGGGGAAATGTGTAGTTATTTACAGTGGAGACAACAGTATTAACTTTTGGGTGCCATTTGCTTAGCTTCATAACTGCTTCACGCTGTCTCGGTTGCTAGGCAACAGCAGTTAACAGTGAGGTAAGGGTGGTAAGAGCCGTTGAAGGCTAGACCATCCAAATTCACAAGCCGATCTCTTACAATCTTCTCTTTTTCGCGGTCGAAGAAGGACCCAGCCCACATAGACCGGGTCCTTCGAAAGATGCAGCCCCTGAATTGAGACACACCCATTGTGATAAAGTCTCTCAGTGAGGTTGCTAGGATGAACACTCACAATGCGGAAGACTTAAAGCCATGTGACTTAAAGCTGGTCTCAAATTGTTTACTTAAAAGAGCAATAAGCAAAATTCCATTATTTTAGATAGAACTAAAAAATAGCGATGAACTATCTTTTTTGATGGAATATGGTATGACGTCACACATCATCTCTCTGTGTTATTCTCCAGTCTCTTGTTTAAAAAGCCGAGTCAGCCACACGTGCATGTATGTCCATGTTAATAGCTGCCACTCAGGGCTTAGCCCCTCCCTGCCCATAAAATGCCACTGTCAGAGTAGTGTACGAGTTTAATGGCAGAGAGCGAGTTTAGCGGATTGAAATGTTCTCTTGTTGACAGCATTATAAAGTTATGAGTTACTTACTTCTTCGCTAGACATGCTCCTTTCGAAAGATGCTGTTTTGCTGTATATTTATCCTTTGCTATATACACATCCGAGGCGCCGAGTATGAAGGGGAGGGGAAACCGGGGGCCAGGTTGCAACTGGAGTGGAGGCAGGAAAACGTGTTTTGGTCTACACTCAGTACTCAGTGGGGAAATTTCGCTTATTGCTCCTTTAAACATTGTCCTCAGCGCAACTCTCTGCCAGCGTGGCCAATCAATGCTTTTTTTTTTCTATTTTTTCACGCTATCAGATTAATTTGTGATATCTGCCAATCAAATTTACCCTGGGCAATTTAGAGGTGCAGTTGGGAATGTCATTTAAACATACACTGGCATTATAGTGTCAGTGATCAACAACATTTAAAAGATGGAGAGATTTTTTTTGCTATGAATTCATGAACTTAACACTATTTAAAATGAAAGTTGTTTTTCAACACTGATTTCAGTACAATGTGCAAAGGTAGATTGTTAGTTAAATTAAACATATTTACTTTGCCTTGTGTGCCGAAGTTAAATGTTTTGTAAAACTAGATCTCTTCCCCCTCATCTATTGATCTCTAGCCTGCTCAGTCAGACTGACTTACTCAAGGCGTAAGTCAGTCTGATAAGGCTCCATACTCTCCGGTCTAAAACAGACCGGACCAATCACAGCGCGGGAGGTGGGACTTTACAATGCATCACTCTCAGCACCAGAATTACCCATAATGCAGCAGCGCTTTTCTGTAACCATGACATTCAAGATACATACGGAGATTTTTGTTGATCAGTGCCTTGGAAAATGAAGAAAGTACATGTGAGTACACCATGTATCCTCAGATTTTTTTTAGAAAAGCAACAAAAATCGTTCGCTGGAGAGTTTGGTTGATTGCCTCACGTCTGTAGTTATCTGATTGGTTCTAACCTGTTCATGCTAACCCTGTTAGTCCCGCCTTTGAAATCAGGCTTTACTAGCTCCTTCCCAGACTGATATGTCAGTCTGGCTAGCCAGGCTAGTTGATCTCCCCCTCAACTATTGATGTTGAAGGCAGACAACATTTTATAACTTTAGAACCTGCCGAGTGCGGACATTTTTCTGCTTTCTACAGATGTTTATGCTGTTCTAACTTTGAGGATCAAATGTGGTTATCTAGTCTGTTGCTTTAAAGATCTAAGTTTGTCAAAAATGTGTGACCAGTATCAGTTAAATACTTTTTTTGTGGGTTAGGGTTATGTGCATGCGCACGGTTTTGCTCTTTTCTGTTTCTGTTGCTTTTAAGCCACATTCAGTTAGTTTTTTTTTTTCAGCATGTGCGTCAGCTGGTGAAGATCAAATAAAGTTACATTTTACAATGATTGACTGTTACTATGTAGAGTCTCGAACCGGCCCCAACTCGATTTCCCGAGGCAAAACAAAATGAAAACAATCCCAAGTCACATCCCAAGACCAAGACCGAGCCAGAGACCAGTAAAAATTGGTTCATAAGGCAAGTTTATTTATAAAGCACTTTTCAGGAACAAGACAATTCCAAGTGTTGTACATAAAAAAAAAAACAGATGAAAGATCAACTGGAGGACTTGTTCATAGCCTCAGATGCGGAGAAAGTTTACAAACCAGAACATACTTCTGCCTTGTAAGGGAAGCTGCTGTGAGTTCTGCTCCACGCACTGCTGTTATTTACAGACTGTACACATTTTTTTGTGTATACTCTGTCCATTGTATACTTAGACTTGCTGTTATTAACATTGTTTGAGAAACATAATGTTAAAAAGCTCTAGATGCCATAAATGCAGCTCGTAATTTGGATGAGAGGAAGGGGAATATGCTTCAATTACTGAAATGTTTTGGCAAATAACTGAACTAAGCTCTGAGCTTCACTTATTAATCAGATCTATATGAATACTTATCTCTAGCTATGTTTACATGCACATAATTTCACGTTCGGATTGAATTGTATTTTGTTTAAAAAACAAAAAATAATGATTGTACTATTCATATGGGCACACAATCAATTAATCTGATCATAATGTATGTTTATATGCACCTGGCTTTATTCAGAATAGAACCACAATTACATGCACAGTTATTAAATTTCCCTAAAAAAATACCACAGAGGAAGAAGAACTTCCGTCTTTGCTGAACAACAAAAAATAGTAAACAAAGCAGTAACCTTGTGCCATTACACATGTTTTTAAGTTATTTAATGTTTATTAGATAACTCTCTGTCTTTTGTCCAATGAATATTACACACAAAATAACAAAAGGACAAACAAAAATAGTTAAAAACCATGATCACAAGACTAACTCAGTGGATCTTGGGTTCACTGCAGATCCAAGTTAGAGAACCAAAGTTCGTCTTAAAGAATGTGGAACGAGGTTAAAATAACTTAACTAATTTAGAACAACATTTGGTATGTTCACAGTGCAAATCCTGAGTTAGACAAAACATTATTTGAGGAAATGACATTTTAAAGAATGATTTGCTAAGTAAAAATCATTAACCTTTAGGACACTTGATTTTTATTAATCTAATTATTTGTCCAGGAAATAACTAAGACTTAAATTGATAACTTAGGAAGCTATAGGGCGCTGTAGCGGACGATCGACCGGAAATGACATGTTGGGGTGCATCCTGTGGCCATTGTTTACATTAGCTAGATGAATTAACCTTAAATTACACAAAACACCATTAAATGGACATTAATGTTCCCTATTAATGCTGTACTAATGGTCGTAGCACTATTGGATGGTGGAATTAAACGAAACCAGCATTAGGTAGTAGTTACGTTTACTAGAGTTAGTGTCCAGAGTGATTGTATGTTTTCCGGGAAGCTAATAGCAGTTAAGCAGACAACAGCGCTAACCTCAGGGCTCTCAACTCTCACGCATTGACCGTGTGACACACGCATTTCACTGATTTCACACGCTCACACGCAACACATAGCATTTCTCACGCATAAAAATCACATAGCCCATCTGGGCTGCGGACGACAAAACTCCTTCTGCTGAGCTGTTTCGCTTCTTTCACAGCTTGTTCTTTCCTGCTGCAGTTCGTGTTAACAGAGCGATCAGAGTTATGAATAATTTTAGTCTTAACCAGTGGTGAAAGTAAGCCGGTACGGTCCTGTACTGCGTACGCAGGAGGAAAGGGGGTGGGGGGTGGGGGAAGAGCTGCTGCCAGATATTGCCTTCATTCAGAACTAGGCATGGCTGCACTCTGGATCATAAAACAGTTCTGCTAACCAGATGCAGTTGAAAACGCCACTTAGTCTGTTTATAAGTTTCGTTTTTATTAATTCTGCATTTT
The DNA here is from genome assembly GCA_037039145.1 of Fundulus diaphanus. Lineage (NCBI taxonomy): Eukaryota > Metazoa > Chordata > Actinopteri > Cyprinodontiformes > Fundulidae > Fundulus > Fundulus diaphanus. The sequence continues at coordinate 48,845,329 of CM073134.1, forward strand.
TTAACTACATGCACCGTATTTCTGTGCCTCAGCGCTTGCTCCTCTCCCCCCTCCTTTTCCTCTGACCCAGTTGCTTTTCTCACCATTCAAAATATGAATCACTACGTTTAATGTCCTCACATCCGTAGCAAAGTGTGCCAGTTAAAGTCAATCTGAGAGTTAGTACCTGTGTTTCATGCTCTTTTGTTTTTAACAACATAGAATCAGTGGCGCTTCGGTGGGCTGCTGTCTCGCGCTTTAGTTCAGGTGCGCAAAATTATGTTACATGTAATTTTGGTGCGCACTTTTAAGGGTCATTTTAAAGAACTTGTAACATCAGGGGCTTGATCTCAGACCCGTCAGTCCCCCTGTTTCTTCTAAAGGAGCCCTTTACAGTCTTTATTTATGCATTATCCCCACTGCTTATCCCTCGCACGCAGCGCACCAACCGGGGTAAAATCCGCCCATCTCACCGCCCAGAGCGCACTGACGAGACAAATACAGATTTGTCTGGTCAGCGCGGCGACGAGATGAGAAACCTGTCGCTGTGAAAGGTGATGATAATGGTTATAAACTGTAACAGTCTAGAAGTGCATTGAGCTGAAAAAAGGGAGACATCAGCAGCTGGGTCGTGCGTAAAGACGCAGCGGGAATCTCTGTGTGCTTCAGTGTTGCTGCTGAGGGGAAACTGTCGGATATGCCATATGCCGTACAGGCTTGATGAAACTGTCACGATTTGGGTTTTGTCTTGGTTTATGTTATCAGATTTATTAGTTAAGTTTCTGATTTTGGGGTCTTGTTTGGTTTTGATTTAGACATGTTTTTCTGTTTAGGTTACCTGTTTTCCACCTGTCACTTTATCAGCTCTGTTCGGTCTCCCCTCAGCAATCTGTCAGCTTTCTTGCCTTGATTAGATCCACCTGCTCACTTATAATTAGCCTTCACTCCTGTTCACCTGCTCACTCCCCTATATAGTCCTGCCACAAACCTCTGCTATCTGCCAGATCATTTAACGAGCCACGGTGAGTTTAGTTCCAGCATTCTTTATTCTGATTGACCTGTTGACGATAACCCGAGAGCCTTTTTGATTCTGAGCCAGCCTGTTCCCTGATCTGTTTTTCCTGCCCTGTCTGACTGATTTACCGGTTTACCGACTAGTTTCTGTCCTATGGTTATCCGAGCTTGCTTTGCCCTGTCTGTACCTCTGCCTATTTTGGACTGCTTTTTGTGTACCGGATTTTGGACTGCCCTTTTGACTATTGAGCTCGCCTGTTCCTGTTTTCATTATTAAAATCCTGTTTTTTGCCTTAACCTCACTTGTTGGGTTTGAATACTGGGTTTGCCTGATTCACGATCATAACAGAATGATCTGGCCCAACTAAAACCTATCGCCCAACAAGTTTTTAGAGGTTTTTTTTTTCCCCTCCACACGCTATGGCTTGGGAGGGTTCCAGATTGGCGTTCTGTCCCCCTGGTATCGGTCCCAGACGCCATCTCTCCAGCAGCCGCAGCAGCAGTAACCCGCTGCCTGCTCCGAGTTTACGATTGGGAGGGCTCTTTGTCACAAATTCAGATTCAACTCAGAATAGAAGGGATCACTCACCCAGCGACACCGCTGTCGGCTCTGCCCATGGGTTTTATCCAGAACCAACTTTGTTTATGGAGGTCGAAGCGGAGGTGGTGCGGGATCTTCGCCCGGATCTTTTTTTCTCTCTCCCTCCAGAGGAGGAGATGCAGGGAACGCCGTGGGCTCCACCGATCCCGGCTCTACCGACAGGATCAAACCTCCAGCAAGTCCTGCCGTCCCGCCGTCGGAGGAGGGGACGGAAACCTGTGGGTCGCTCCTTCACCCGTTCTGTTCGGCCGACAGGCGAGTCAGTACCGCGCCCGTCCGTTGCCACTTCCTGCCCAGTGGATCGGAGTCCGGTGCTTCCCAGAGCTGAGCAGCCCACAGCGCCTCCTGTTGGCGCCCGTGATGCTGAGGATCTGGCTCTGGAGGACCAGTTAAGAGCTTTTGCCCCTATTATTAAAGACCTTAGGGAGGCTCTTTTCTGCCAGTATTCAGAGGAGCTGGAGGCAAAATTAAAGGAGGTCGAGGGGCACTATAGAGCGGCTCTCCAAGGTTTCTATAGTGGACTCAATCCTGTCCCCAAGGGTCCAGCCGACGCCCCGGCACCTGCACCTGTCCCAGAGGACCCGCCTCCTACCTCAGCTCCAGTGCCGGCCTCCGGCAGCTATAAGGCAGCATTGTCTGCGCAGCCGGCCCGAGACGCTGCAACCCCGGAGGCTCCGCAGCCGGCCCGAGACGCTGCAACCCCGGAGGGTCCGCAGCCGGCCCGAGACGCTGCAACCCAGGAGGGTCCGCAGCCGGCCCGAGACGCTGCAACCCAGGAGGGTCCGCAGCCGGCCCGAGACGCTGCAACCCAGGGGGGTCCGCCGCCGGCCCGCGACGTGGGAACCCAGGAGGGTCCGCCGCCGGTCTGCGACGTGGGAACCCAGGAGGGTCCGCCGCCAGTCTGCGACGTGGGAACCCAGGAGGGTCCGCCGCCAGTCTGCGACGTGGGAACCCAGGAGGGTCCGCCGCCAGTCTGCGACGTGGGAACCCAGGAGGGTCCGCCGCCAGTATGCGACGTGGGAACCCAGGAGGGTCTACCACAGGCCCACGATGAGGGGGTTCAGACGAGCCCTCTTTCAGGCCGCAACTCGGGGGCTCATCGGGACACTGGGCGCCGTGGCCCTCGCCCAGACGACAAGCGGCGCCGTGGCCCTCGCCCAGACGACAAGCGGCGCCGTGGCCCTCGCCCAGACGACAAGCGGCGCCGTGGCCCTCGCCCAGACGACAAGCGGCGTCGTGGCCCTCGCCCGAACGACAAGCTCCGTCGGGGGCCTCGCCGAGAAGACAAGCACCCAGAGCCCCATGGAGACTTAGAGGCCCCTGGACCTCTTCGGAAGCTCTTACCCCCTCATCTTTGGCTTGACAGCCAATTTCCCAAGTGGCTGACCAAACTGTCTTTGTCGGAGGTTCTGGGTGTTAAAGGGTCTGGGAGCATCTGAAGTCTGTAGCCCGGGGCCTCCTGAACCTGAAGTCTGTAGTCCGGGGCCTCCTGAACCTGAAGCCTGTAGCCCGGGGTCTCCTGAACCGGAAGCCTGTAGCCAGGCCCCGTCTGAACCTGAAGCCTGTAGCCAGGTCCCGTCTGAACCTGAAGCCTGTAGCCAGGCCCCGTCTGAACCTGTAGCCTGTAGCCAGGCCCCGTCTGAACCTGTAGCCTGTAGCCAGGCCCCGTCTGAACCTGTAGCCTGTAGCCAGGTCCCGTCTGAACCTGTAGCCTGTAGCCAGGCCCCGTCTGAACCTGTAGCCTGTAGCCAGGCCCCGTCTGAACCTGTAGCCTGTAGCCAGGCCCTGTCTGAACCTGTAGCCTGTAGCCAGGTCCCGTCTGAACCTGTAGCCTGTAGCCAGGCCCCGTCTGAACCTGTAGCCTGTAGCCAGGGGCCGTCTGAACCTGAAGCCAGTAGCCAGGGGCCGACTGAACCTGAAGCCAGTAGCCAGGGGCCGACTGAACCTGAAGCCAGTAGCCAGGGGCCGACTGAACCTGAACTCTGTAGCCAGGCTCCTCCTGAACTCTGTAGCCAGACACCTCCTGAACTCTGTAGCCAGGCTCCTCCTGAACTCTGTAGCCAGGCTCCTCCTGAACTCTGTAGCCAAGCGCCTCCTGAACTCTGTAGCCAGGCGCCTCCTGAACTCTGTAGCCAGACGCCTCCTGAACTCTTTAACCAGGCCTCTCTTCTAGCTCTTAGTCCGGCGTTGTCTCCAGCCTTTAGTCCGGCGGCAGGTTCTGTTCTTTCTCTCTCCAGACGTCGGTTCCTGAGGGTCCGGTTCTACCGACGGTCCCCGAGGTTGCTGCTCGGCCGCCGGCCTATGAGAGACCTGCTCCGCCGCCGGCCTATGAGAGACCTGCTCCGCCACCGGCCGCCGGACATCGTTGCTAACCGGGGCCGTCCTTCAGGACACCCGCCGGATTACCTGTCTCACAGAGGTCGTCCGCCGGAGAACCTGACACGCCTAGGACGTCCGCCGGAGAACCTGACACGCCTAGGACGTCCGCCGGAGAACCTGACACGCCTAGGACGTCCGCCGGAGAACCTGACACGCCGAGGACGTCCGCCGGAGAACCTGACACGCCGAGGACGTCCGCCGGAGAACCTGACACGCCGAGGACGTCCGCCGGAGAACCTGACACGCCGAGACCGTCCTTCGGGACGTCCGCCGGAGAACCTGACACGCCGAGACCGTCCTTCGGGACATCCGCCGGACAACCTGACACGCCGAGGCCGTCCTCCTGGACGACCGCCTGAGAACCTGACTCGTCGGGGCCGTCCTCCTGGACGACCGCCTGAGAACCTGACTCGTCGGGGCCGTCCTCCTGGACGACCGCCTGAGAACCTGACTCGTCGGGGCCGTCCTCCTGGACGACCGCCTGAGAACCTGACTCGTCGGGGCCGTCCTCCTGGACGCCCGCCTGAGAACTTGACTCGTCTTGTTTTGTTTGAGTTTTTATTTGGACATTTATTTGATTCTAGCCCTCCATCCTGTACCTCCCTCCACCCACCCGAGCTAGTCTGTTTTGTTTCTGAGGCCGTCTGGAATCCGGCCTTGAGGAGGGGGTTCTGTCACGATTTGGGTTTTGTCTTGGTTTATGTTATCAGATTTATTAGTTAAGTTTCTGATTTTGGGGTCTTGTTTGGTTTTGATTTAGACATGTTTTTCTGTTTAGGTTACCTGTTTTCCACCTGTCACTTTATCAGCTCTGTTCGGTCTCCCCTCAGCAATCTGTCAGCTTTCTTGCCTTGATTAGATCCACCTGCTCACTTATAATTAGCCTTCACTCCTGTTCACCTGCTCACTCCCCTATATAGTCCTGCCACAAACCTCTGCTATCTGCCAGATCATTTAACGAGCCACGGTGAGTTTAGTTCCAGCATTCTTTATTCTGATTGACCTGTTGACGATAACCCGAGAGCCTTTTTGATTCTGAGCCAGCCTGTTCCCTGATCTGTTTTTCCTGCCCTGTCTGACTGATTTACCGGTTTACCGACTAGTTTCTGTCCTATGGTTATCCGAGCTTGCTTTGCCCTGTCTGTACCTCTGCCTATTTTGGACTGCTTTTTGTGTACCGGATTTTGGACTGCCCTTTTGACTATTGAGCTCGCCTGTTCCTGTTTTCATTATTAAAATCCTGTTTTTTGCCTTAACCTCACTTGTTGGGTTTGAATACTGGGTTTGCCTGATTCACGATCATAACAGAAACAGCCTGATTCACCAATCAGGTTATAGATCTGCAATGAAACAAACCCATAGATGAATCTGTAACTGTGGAATAATTTGGTCAATAACTTAAAACTACTTTATTTTATTCAGTATCATTTGAACAATTGTGTGTTTTTTATGTTTTAATCCACTAACTGAACAATGAAGTATTAACACGTCTTTTTCTCTTTTTAACAAAAGTAATACATGTCTACTTCAATGTCTGGTGGGATAAAAATGAGATGTAGTTGACTCCACCGGCTCTTCCAGGGTCCAGTTAGCCCCACCCCCAAACAAGCCCCGCCCCCAAAATTAGCATAATCGCACACTTAACTTTTGATAAAAGTTGAGAGGTCTGGCTAACCTAAACATACTTTTAAACCATATTTTGTTGTCATGAGCAGACCAGAAAAACACAAACATTAAGGTCCCATCGGTGTATAAAACCGTCATGGAAATAAAGTTTGTTATAATCATAAAACACACCCAAAACACAGCATAGCATTGTTTCAAAACTGCTAGCAGGAGCTTAGCCTGTAACCTTGGTCTTTTTACCTTGGTCAAACCTTAAAACTGTAAAATCACATTAAAAGTAAACCATTTAAATTATTAATCCCACCCTGACTTTCCCAATAATTTCTCTGCCAAACCTCTGCCTTTGTCTGATTGTGGCGACAGGGCAGGGTGAAAGCAGTTCGGGTCGGCAGGTCTCACTCCTTGTGAATCCTGGCCTTCCTGGATCTCCTGTTCGAGCCAGCGGTGAAGAAGCTCGGTGCTGCGAAGAATTCTCCAGGTTTTCCTAGCGTGGCTGTGCTTGTTCTCCAGAGGTTGCAGCATACTTAGCTTGGTCTAGCCGCAAGAAACCACTCCACTCTTGACTCAGCTTTCCTGCAATAGCTGAGAAATATCAAAAAGCTGGTTTCGGTATAGACTGGTTACTTACTCCGGCGTCTGATTCCGCGGAGGACAGACTGCGACGACTTAGCTTCGATCCAGCCTTCATGTGTGGCGGGTCTCCGAACTCCATTTAGGTCCACCGCAGAGAAAGATGCGAGGTCTCCCCTGCCTTGCTAAAGCAGTGGGCAAAAAGAGGACGATTGTTCCGGGCAGATAGGTTTTATACAGAGGGCCCCCTGCTGTTAGAACAGTCCCCTAATGCCTGCAAAAGTTATTTCTTTCTCTCTGCTGATTTCACAGTAGTATATAAGTTTGTCTTCCAAGTTCTGTAGCTGAACTTGCACCAGCTTCTACTCACTGCTGAAATATTACTAAATAAATAACAATTGTGAGCTCTTTTAAAGTTTCGAATAGACAGTTTTGCTTCCCGACATATTTCTGCCACTCAACAACGCAGAAATATGTCACATTTGTGTCAGATGCACATGCACATTCGGGTCAGTTTGCCACATTCGGAATACCTTGATCCTGACAAGCGTTTACATGCATGTCGATCAGATGATCAATCGGTATAAACCACCCTGCTCATTCGGAATACAATTTAATTCCAATTGAGCTTAATCCGTAGCTAATGCTAATTTCTGCTTGTTTCTTCTGTGTGCTAAACATCTTTTACTGTGACAGAAATAGGGGCTTTCACATTTGAACCGATACGGTACCAGTACTTAACGGTACCTATTTTTTTTACGATATTTTTTTACGGCATGGAACTCTCTTCCACTCTCTCAGTGTCACAGTGATGCGTTTAGGTACCAAACCATGGTACCGTTTGATTTTACGTGAATCAGTACTCGTACCAACGGGATTCAGTCGGCACCTGTAAAAATGCAGAATTCGGTACCCAGCCCTAGACAGAGTATTTTTAAGGGTGGGAGCTAAAGAAAGCAGGCACTGTAATGGGAAGTCATCTTAAAGGTAGAGTCTGTGATTTTTCTGGAAGTTTCCCTAAGTCTCTTTTTGAACAACCTTGCCTTTCTACTCTTCAGGGGGTTCGTGTGAAAAATAATGTCCCAAATCCACTGTGTTCTTATTTGTTTCTACTGAGGCCTTCCTCTTCATCTCATAAACTTGTACACGGTTTGCTTCTTATGACTTTCAGCCATGTTCAAAGTATACTGTGAGAGCAGCGGAGCTACAATGAACAGCTAACACCAAAACTGACCTCTAAGCTAATTAGATACATAAACACTAGAAGTGGGCATGCGCTGACAGCAAGCAGAAACTAACAAGGAACGTGCACGCTCACTGGAGTTACGTGAGTGCATCAGAATGATTGACATGTGGGACAACCAATAGATAAGGCGATATCCCGGAACTTGAGGGACAGAAGGGGGTGAAGGCAGGACGAGACATGAAGGCATCTGACTGGTTCTTTCTATTTGGACAGAATGACAGGATTGGTCAGAGTTTTTACAGGCCTGCAGCAGCTCTTACAGAGGTCTGTTTTTTAACCTCCTTTTTCTGAATACATAATGTATTGACACTTTCAGGATGGAAGGACAATTTTACCCTGTATAACAAAAAGTGTTTCTGAACAGAATTACCAACTATAGCGTTATAATTCAGTTTAGTGTATTTTCATAACACTGATTCACAAGGAATATCTTTCACACCAGATACAAAAAGGTACTACTGCTTCATCTAGCTCACTTTACCAAATACTGCACAGGTTTCATGTGACAGGAAATGGAAAGAAAAATTCTGAATAAAATAATTAAAAACAGCAGAGCATAATCATACACGCAAAATGCGTATTGACCTAAAATATTGGCAATTGGATTGAATTTAGAAAATTGGTATTGGCAATAATCAGTCGACCTCTATATATTACAAGTATATTTTTGCAGAAATTTCTAACATAAATTCACCATAATGTTTGGCCTTGCAGGACAAAATCTGCATTTGATGGCAAAATGCAGAAAGCGAGTAAGTCTACAGAGTTCCGGGTGCCTCTGTCTGTCTGCACCATGTTCAACATGCTGTTGGATGCTAAGAAGCAGAGCGCCAAACTCTGTGTGCTGGACTACAATCAGGAGGTAAATTGAACCACACAGGCTTGGTCTTTTAGTTTGCGTTAATAGTCTTAATACATACTTGATAATAGCACATGCACCTGTTTAATGTTGTTGACAGCTGCTCATTTCCCTGCTTTACAACTTTAATTTAGCTTTTTTTTATTCATATTCCTTAATGTAGTGTAACTCTAGTGTATCCTGTCTACATGTTTTTGCTACTGTCACACCTGAATTTCCTCATTGTGGAACAATAAAGGTATTTCTATTCTGTTCTATACTTGACTCGGCTAATGGGCTCTCTATTTCAGGTGACAATTATCATCAAATAGGTTTTCTGCATTACAACAGAAAAACCTTTTAATGAAACAAAGTTTAAAGTAAAAATTGGTATTGATATATTCCAAGCCCCTGATTGGTTTATAACACTATCTACAATTCCTAGAAGATCTTAATTCTATGTCAGCATACCATTCTGCTGATCGTTATATCTATATTACCCATCTAATTTTAATGTTTTTTCCACCAAAGAAGTCTCCATGCTTACCAGGGGCGATTCTAGGATCTGACCTTTAGGGGTGCTCAGCCCCCAGTGTTGACTGATTCCTGGCATGAACAACAGGCTTTCCATTTTTAGTCCAGATGTAAGATTCTTAGAGTTGACAAATTTTTGAGCTAAAGCTCGTCAAACAAGCTACAATATAGGCCCATCCAAAAGCAGTGACAAACAGATAGAAATGCTTTCACTCGATAAAACCTTGTGCATTTGTAAAACCTGCATTATGGCAATAGTTAGACTAGCTATATTGATAAAAGTGAGGAATAATTTCCCTAAAGACACAAAACTAACTTAGCTTTCTTGAAATTTAATTTTCCCTGGCTTAACAGAGCAAAACATGGTAGCCCACAACCACCTTTTGCTGCACAGTGTTTGTCAGCTGGCTGAAAAAAGGGCTGCTATTTCTTCCTTATTGTCGTATTGCTTTGCTTACAAGAGAGACAAATTTAGCAGTTTGGATATATACCCAGTTGTGGAGAAGCATTTATATATATATATATATATATATATATATATATATATATATATATATATATATATATTAGGGCTGGGCAAGTTAACGCGTTAATTTTGCGTTAATTCATTAGACTATTAACGGCGACATTTACTTTAACGCGGGTTAACGCATGTTGCTCACATGCTTTTATTTTGTGAAGGTCTGTTGCTGCGGTGTAGGGGTTTGAATCAGAACAGTAGGTGGCGATAATCCGCCAATAACCTCACTGTCAGCCCAGCCTCGGATTCAAAGAGGAAGAAAGGTGCTGGCCGGAAAAAAAAACAAAGCCAACATGGGAAGGCGGTGTTTCCAGCAGGAATTTGCTTAGGCGAGGCGGTGAGTTGGCGAACGGAAGAAGTTTTGTGCGGAGCGGGGTCTGCATCGACGCCGTCGGTGAAGTCGCTTCTCGCTTCAAAGTATCCATGTGTTTTTGCCTGTTTTTCCCCTGCCATTCACTATATGCACGCGAGAAAGCAACCACAAAAAACCACGTGTTAACGTCAAATAACCATGTAAGCATATCGAGTTAGCAAGCATTTCAGTTTAAAGTTCTTCCAGCAACGAATATGACAGAAACAAGTTAGTTGTAACCACTGCCAAGTTGAGCTTTGGTATTGAACATAAAGTGGTAATGCTGCTCCCTGCGGTTACCTCAGACATTGCCTGTTTTTGGTAGATTTTTTCCCCATAAAGAGAATTCCCTGTCAGTGGCAATAAGCTTTAATTTATTATTATTGCTATTTTTTGTTTTACATGTTTAAGTTGAGCTTTACACTAAATATGTGTTACTGATAAGTGCTACAAATGTTACAACACTTTTGTTCATATGGCAGCAGAACATTAAAACAAAAGTGCTCTTTACACTACTTTTGAATTAATTCTTTGAGTTTGTAAATACAATGCGATTAATCATGATTAATCAGGCAAATTATGCGATTAATCGCGATTAAATATTTTAATCGTTGCCCAGCCCTAATAGCATATATATATATATATATATATATATATATATATATATATATATATATATATATATATATATATATACAAGACTGTCTCAGAAAATTAGAATATCGTGAAAAAGTATACTAGTAGGCTATTCAACTAATCAGTTGAATCGTCTAATTAACTCGAAACACCTGCAAGGGTTTCCTGAGCCTTGAAAAACACTCAGCTTGGTTCAGTAAACTAAATCACAAGTATGGGGAAGACTGCTGATCTGACTGCTGTCCAGAAGACCCTCAATGACACCCTCCATCAGGAGGGTAAGACACAAAAAGAAATTTCTCAAAGAGCAGGCTGTTCACAGAGTGCAGTTTCAAAGCACATTCACAAAAAGTGTGTTGGAAGGGGGAAATGTGGCAGGAAACGCTGCACAACCAAGATCTGGCACCTGCCCACAGTGCCAAAACCACCAGTAACTGGTGTACTGACCATGGCATTACTGTCCTTGATTGGCCTGCCAATTCCCCTGACCTGGACCCCATCGAGAATTTGTGGGGTATTGTGAAGAAGAAGCTGAAAGACACCAGACCCAACAATGCAAATGAGCTAAAGGCCGCTATTGAAGCATCCTGGGCATCCATAACACCTCAACAATGCCACATGCTGATTGCCTCCATGCCACGCCGCATTGATGCAGTAATCTGTGCAATCGGATTCCCGACCAAGTACTGAGTGCATTAATGGACATTTTCAAATGTTTGATTTTGTTTTGCTGTTATAATTTTTTTTTTACTTGGTCTGAGGAAATATTCTAATATTTTGAGATAGGATTTTTGAGTTTTCTTCAGCTGTACGCCATAATCAGCGATATTAAAACAATAAAAGGCTTGCGATATTTCAGTTGATTTGTAATGAATCCAGAATGTATGAAATTTCATGTTTTTAATTGCATTACAGAAAATAAAGAACTTTATCACAATATTCTAATTTTCTGAGACAGTCCTGTATATAGTCTCATATAAGACATAAGCGTGCCATATATTATGGCGGTCTCATGACCAGTCCATGTCTTCTGTCAAGCAAATTGCTAATAAGTTAATAAATCCCTATACATATCCTTTATGAATCTTTGTTGTTGTTTTTTTTAACTCAGATTAAGAGAATTAGTTTCCTTAATTGAAAAAAAAACATACAGTTCAGATTTAACTTTTCAGACAGGCATTCTGAATCCACGACTGCATCTACTGAGCTCATGTTTAGAAACAATTCATTAGAACAGCTGAAGCGCTTTTTTCCATTTGAACTACCAGCAACAGAGACAGAGGGTAAATATGTGCCTATTAAACCAAATATGTCTGTTGTCTAGATTTATCCTGTATTTTCTTTTGAAGATATAGAAATGCGCAGAGATAAACCCCACCCTTATTTTTTTTATCTAAGATACTCTGTCTGCATCATAAAACACAGCAAAATTATACATTCAAGGAACTGCAAATTAATGTATTGTATTTACTCTGCACTGGAAGTAGAACTGTAACTGATACTAACAGCATGGTGTACCAAATTACCCTCGTAATGATGTAATATTTTATGGGCTAAGCCCCTGATGATGAGAATGTGTAGCTCCGCCCCTGGTTTGTACTAATTTACAAATGGACAGTGTGGAAATCTATGTACAATAAAACCAATGTAAATAGTGTTCCTCTGTTTTATTTGTCTTTATCCTAATTCTAGAAGTAGAAATAGTCAAATAAATAGCACTATTATTTTGTGGAACCCTAATCATGCTATTATAACTAAGCAAAAGTCTAAATTAAAAAATAGCAGTTGTTTAGGCGGCATCTAGTGTTCTTATACTGTATATTATGTAAAAGAAATTACACCTGCTATTTATGTCTGAACTGCCTCAAATGGTGGACAATAAATGAAAGCAATAATAGCAACGAAATATTGGTAAAAGGGAAACGCTCACCTTTTCTTTTTCAGACAGCTGTGGTTAAGAATCTGAATTTTTAATAGACAACAGTCTTTGCTTTTCCATCTTTCCAGCAGTCTTCAGAACTCCTGCCTGGCACAGAATATTTAGTTTTATAAAAGAGTTTAGGTTTTTGTTGATAAAATGTGTTATACTTCAGAAATGAATGCTATTTTGAGATGCTAGCGTTGGTTACTTACATTTCTCAAGTTCAACAAATCAAAACTCTCTCCTGCTTCTGTTCAGAACTGCACTCAGCAGCTTTCACCTATTTTAGTGCAGATAATATTTAGTTTTTAATTGTGACTAGTTTCATAATCTAGTATTAATTGTGGTAGCGGCAGTATCCCGGTATGAATCAAAACTTAAATCTCACGCTTCAAGCACGCACGCACATGCACGCACACACACGCAATAGAAAACAGCCAATCAGGAAGAGGGAAGGCGGAATTTAAGGCATCACAACCAATGAGAGTGGAATTAAAAGGGGTGTCTACCTTGTCAATCAAAGGCCAGACACGTTAGTGATTGGCTGGGTGGAGCGCCAGGCCCCGCCCCCGCTGGCACACAGCAGCGTTGAAATGACACCGTGGGAACGCCGAGCGTTTCAAACGGATGCGCTCCGGGCGAACCTGTGCATGTACACACGTCTGGCAGAGCCAAACCGACACGCAGGAATACTCTGAATCAGTAATTTTTCAGGGGTGCTGAGCTAAGATTTAGGGGTGCTTGAGCACCCCTAAAAATGGCCTAAATACGCCACTGGTGCTTACCCAGACTTGGTGCTGGAGTTCAATTACAGATTTCTTTAAAGCTGCTTTAGATTGTCCCAGTCCTGACTATAATCCAGTTTTACATTTACATTTGCTGAAGCATTGGGCATTATCTACCAACAGTCAATGATTATTACTGAGAGAATGTGTCTGTTGGTTGTTTGTGATACTTGCATATAGACAGTGCAAACTCACAAGTTGGTCTGTAAGGTTTTGGGTTAAACCCCTTTTACTTTAAGTGCTGCCTCCATTCTTTCTCGCTTTGATTCAACAAGGTGTCAAAAACAGTCCTCACATTACTCAGCTGCACATCCAAGATGACAATCTCCTGTACCAGGACATCTCACAGGTACTGTTAGGGTTTAAGATTTGGTGACTGTTGTAGGCTATTGTAGGTTGAATTCAAACAATGCTTCGTTTGTGATAAGGGTCCCAAAGTATGCCATACAAATATCCCCGATATCATGACACCACCAACACCACCCTTTACAGTTTATACAATGTAAAATAGGTCCATAATTTTATGTTATTTATCCCAAATTCTGACCATTCCATCTGAATATTGCAGCTGAGAATGAGACTCATCAGACAAGGAAATGTTTGCAGTCTCATTTTCCTGTTGTCAGCTTACAAGAGCTAGTGCAGAGCCACCAAGGGTAGCTTCACATAGCTGTCCTTAGGCAGAGCTTGCACAGTGGGGACCTAAGGATCGTTAGGTTGCAGTTCATAGTACATAACAAGCTTGGTCTTACTAGATCCTAGTCCACTGGTCACCACCAACCGTCTACCATGTTTTAAACAGTTTTTCCCCAATTAGCTTAACCTGCTGAGAAGCCAAATCTGGTGACTGACAGCTCCATAGCAGAGATCTGGCATTACAGACACCAGCAACCATAGTAAAATGTTTGCCAGTAAGAGCAACATCAAATCCTACCTGAAACTGCTGTCAAAGGATAAGCGTAATTACATTAAGATCGTTATCCATGTTGCTGGTAATGGTACCCGATTATGCCAATCACAGGTCCAATCAGAGGCTAATTAGTGTTGCTTTGGTGTGTACATTTGCCAAAACAATGTTGGACTTCATAATTTTCTGTCATCCCCGCCCTGGTCTGAACCTATGTGCAGAACCTTTTCTCAATTTGGCTTTCAGCATATTTAAAAGCAGAGGTGGGTCGAGTAGCCAAAAAGTGTACTCAAAAGTAGCACCAATTCAAAAGATTTATACTGAAAGGAGCATAGCATAAGTTCCAGGATTTTTGCAGACATCTGCCCCCTCTGGCGACAAGTTGAAATGACACCAGTGTTTGTGCATGGAAGAAGAGGAAAGCCATCTGCTGCTGCGACTGCACAGGTCTTTTGTTTAGAGGCATAATGTCTCTAGGGAAGAAAGCTATAAATGTTGAAGTTAGCCCGTGTTCTCTTGCTAATGCATTGATTACTTTGGAGACTCACCAAATTAGCCAGGTGAGTGTGAGCGTGCAGTGCGTCACACACACACACACACACACACACACACACACACACACACACACACACACACAGCCAGAGGATTTTGCCCAAATCACTCTCTCATGAACTGACTAACCCAGCCTATAGAGACAACTGTAGTAAATAAAAGAAAACTCATTTTACACGTGCAATTGTAAGGTCATGTATGGGAAAGAAAATAAACATTTAACTTCAAAACTTACACTATGTACCTTTTAAGTACAAGGTACACAACCAAGAACTTACTCAAGTAAGAGTAAAAAAGTATTCTGTTAGATGTCTACCCAGGTACAGAGGAACTATTCATAACATCTGATTTAATATTTTTAAAATGATGTACAAATTCTAGTAGGTCTGCACAATATATCGCAAATTTATCATCATCGCAATATCATGGATTGCAATATGCATGGAAATGAAGAATGTTTTTGTTTGTAGTAGTTGGATAGATAACTCATTGCCTGGGGTCTGTTTGCTATGATCCTAAAGACAAAAATAAAATATACACGAAATATAACATAATTACAAAATAACAAATTCAGTCAGAAGAAGCACTTTTCTAAATCATTTTTTCAACATAAAACTCATAAACCAATAATTACAGCAATTAATGTATATACACTATATATATATATATATATATATATATATATATATATATATATATATATATATATATATATGTATATATGTATGTATATGTATATATATTAGGGCTGTCAAAATAACGCATTAATTTCAATTAATTAATTTAAAAAAAATTAACGGATTAAAAGAAATAACGCAGATTAATCGATGTCGTATAGGGGTTTTCAATAGGTGAGGCGCGCCTACCCTGGGGGGCGCCAAAGAGTCACAGGGGAGGCGCATGAAGACAGAGAAGAAGACAGCGCTGCCGCTCAACTCTGTGAAACTATGTAGCGATATTCGTGTCTTCTGTTTGAGCGCGCAGGAACCAATCCAAGCGCGCAGTGAAACAACTCAACGCTCAAAACCGGTCTGGCACGGTCTGAAAAACTCTTCTCAACCCGCTGTGCTCGCGGTGAGTTCCATCTCTGCTCGCGCGCTACTTTGCTCGCGCACACCTGCTCGTTTCACACTCAACACCAGCTGTGCACTCGCTCGGCTGTTAAAGCCAATCACAGACAGTTTTTTTTCCCCATTCAATCAGAGTATGGCTTGCAAATACTGCATTCAGATGAATTAAATCAAAATGCTGCAGCCTTTGGCAGAAATTACTAAACATCACCGAGGGATTGAAGAAAAACAAATAAAAAGTGTAATATTTTAGCCTAAAATATTTAGGCTAAAGTATTTAGACTAAAATATTAGAGTTACTAAGTGAGCTGTGAAAAATGTTTTTGTCTCTTTTCTTTCCAGCTTCCAGCTTCATGAATGTCATTATTATTTAAAGAGCACTTTAACACGAGGTAAAACAAAGTGCCAAACATCAGAAATACATCAGATAAGAGATAACAACAAATAAAATGCTTGTTTGTTAAAATAGCACTAGGTCTAAATTATGTATAATTAGCCTAAAAAGTAGATTGGAATATGGAATATGTTGACGTCTGTTAAATTCAGGTTATCTTTTTTATTATCATTTCAGTTGACGTTTCCTGTTGACATGAGTTCAGTTTGACATTGGCACCTGTTTAGTTCAGTTTGTCTGCTGTTGAAAACAGCACTTTAATGTATCTAATGCTGATTATTCATTGAAACATTTGAATTTAAATATTTTAAATACTTTCACAAAAAAATTATATGCGATTAATTTAGATTAATTAATTACAGAGTATGTAATTAATTAGATTAATTTTTTTAATCGATTTACAGCCCTAATATATATATATATATATATATTAGGGCTGTCAAAATAACGCCTTAATTTCGATTAATTAATTTAAATTAACGGATTAAAAAAATTAACGCAAATTAATCGTATAGGGTAGTTCACGCGTGACGTCCCGCGTGACGTCAGCGCTACATCCGGGTCCCGCGGGTAGGCAAAAACAGTACTGTTCTCGTCTACTACATGACAAAACGGGTGATTTAGAGCAGGGCTTTGAACCGATTTTTTTTCCCAATCGGTTCGTTCCGAACAGAAACGGAATTATAACGTTTCCGGTTATGAGTTCCACCAAAAAATTGACGTTCCCGAACCGGTTAGAACAAAAAAATACTGTTCCCGGAACGGTTAATTTCGTTCCTGTCAGCTGTTTGGAATGAGCGTTTTACTTAACGATGGATCGTAATCAGTGACGGACTGGGATTAAAAAACGGCCCTGGCATTTTCACCAACCAGCGGCCCACATGGGGACACGCACGCACGTGCCCGCAACACACAGATATAACTTCACATGCACGGAAATAACACGCAAGTTTGTAGCCCCATTGGTGTTGAACTCTAACTTTAATATGCATGAAAACTGAACCAAGAGGCATTTCAGTGTTTCCCGCAGGAATTTGTAAAGTTTTGCGCGGACCGAGGGGGGGGGGGCAAATCCATGTGTTTTTTTCCCTGCCGTTCAGTATATGCACGCGCGAAAGCAGCAACAAAAAAACGCGTGTTAACTTGCTGCTTCAGACAACGGCGGCTCCGCCCGTTCACGGGCTGCAGCAGCAGAAGCCAGAGGCTGCTGCGTAAACACTACACGGGCCGGAGAAGCCGCTGCTACAGCAGCTGCTGCTGCTATTACGCCCCCGTTCATGGGCGCTAGTACTTCTGTGTTTACGCTGCAATGTCGCCGACACCCCACCCATTTTAACAAGACAAAAACACCTAAATAATCCGTAGTGAAAAATGTTTTTTTTAACCTACCGGGCCTCTGCTGAGACGCGGCCTGTGTCCGACGCCGCTTTGTGCTATTGCACAAACATGTGTGAACAACATCCATCCATCCATTTTCTGACCGCTCATGGCGTCGCGGGCGTTGCTGAAGCCTTTTTCCTGATATAAAATAACTGTAGCCGTCCAGTGGTTTCAGGGGCTTGCCGTGTTTATAAGGCAGCTGTATATGTCGCGGTACGGAACCCTTGGCCAGCATTTCACAGACTCGCTCTGTCACTTCAGGCTTTTGCTGTGTGGATCTGGCAATCTGACACCATCAACCATCAACTTACTCTTAAAACGATCTTGTAGTACGTTATCTAAAGAAGAAAAATACGTAGAGAACTCGTCAGTTTCTCTGTTTGCGTCCGCCATTGTGTTCGCCTTTTGCCTACCAGTCCGGCGCGCATGCGCGAAAAACCCGCATCAAAACAATAACAATGAACTACCCTATAGGGTAGTTCACTGCTATTGTTTTCATCCGGGTTTTCATCCATTTATTTTCATTGTGTCCCCTACGTTACTGTGTGCCACATATGTCACAACGACACATGTTAAAACGTCTGAAGGCATGAAATGTGAATAAGAGTTTTTGAACTTTAATTTATCTAATGCTGATTATTCATTGAATCATTTGAATTTAAATATTTAAAATACTTTCACAGCAAAAATTATATGCGATTAATTTAGATTAATTAATTACAGAGTATGTAATTAATTAATTTTTTTAATCGATTGACAGCCCTAATATATATATATATATATATATATATATATGTATATGTACATATGTGTATATATGTATATGTACATATGTGTATATATATATATATATATATATATATATATGTATATATGTATGTGTGTGTATATATATACACACAGGCCACTTTATTTGGTACACCTGTCCAACTGCTCGTTAACACTTAATTTCTAAACAGCCAATCACATGGCGGCAACTCAGTGCATTTAGGCATGTAGACATGGTCAAGAGAATCTCCTGCAGTTCAAACCGAGCATCAGTATGGGGAAGAAAGGTGATTTGAGTGACTTTGAACGTGGCATGATTGTTGGTGCCAGAAGGGCTGGTCTGAGTATTTCAGAAACTGCTAATCTACTGGGATTTTCACGCACAACCATCTCTAGGGTTTACAGAGAATGGTCCGAAAAAGAAAAAACATCCAGTGAGCGGCAGTTCTGTGGGCGGAAATGCCTTGTTGACGCCAGAGGTCAGAGGAGAATGGCCAGACTGGTTCGAGCTGATAGAAGGGCAACAGTGACTCAAATAACTACCCGTTACAACCAAGGTGGGCAGAAGAGCATCTCTGAACGCACAGTACGTCGAACTTTGAGGCAGATGGGCTACAGCAGCAGAAGACCACATCGGGTGCCACTCCTTTCAGCTAAGAACAGGAAACTGAGGCTACAATTTGCACAAGCTCATCGAAATTGGACAATAGAAGATTGGAAAAACGTTGCCTGGTCTGATGAGTCTCGATTTCTGCTGCGACAGTCGGATGGTAGGGTCAGAATTTGGCGTCTACAACATGAAAGCATAGATCCATCCTGCCTTGTATCAACGGTTCAGGCTGGTGGTGGTGGTGTCATGGTGTGGGGAATATTTTCTTGGCACTCTTTGGGCCCCTTGGTACCAATTGAGCATTGTTGCAACGCCACAGCCTACCTGAGTATTGTTGCTGACCATGTTCATCCCTTTATGACCACAGTGTACCCAACCCATGATGGCTACTTTCAGCAGGATAATGCGCCATGTCATAAAGCTGGAATCATCTCAGACTGGTTTCTTGAACATGACAATGAGTTCGCTGTACTCAAATGGCCTCCACAGTCACCAGATCTCAATCCAATAGAGCATCTTTGGGATGTGGTGGAACGGGAGATTCGCATCATGGATGTGCAGCCGACAAATCTGCGGCAACTGTGTGATGCCATCATGTCAAAATGGACCAAACTCCCTGAGGAATGCTTCCAGCACCTTGTTGAATCTATGCCACGAAGAATTGAGGCAGTTCTGAAGGCAAAAGGGGGTCCAAAAGGGGGGCCGGTGAGTGTATATGTTTATATATATATGTATATATGTATATATATGTATATATATATGTGTATATATATATATATATATATATATATATATATATATATATATATATATATATATATATATATATATATATATGTGTGGGTGTATATATATATATATGTGTGTGTATATATATATATATATAAATATATATATATATATATATATATATATATATATGTGGGTGTGTGTGTGTGTCTGTGTGTCACACACAGACACACATCGTTCAGGCCAGACAAGTTTCTTCACATCAAACTTTATGCTCCTCCAGCAATGACAATATCTACTGTTTACTGTATGTTCATTTGGCCACTTAATGATCTGGCTATTTACCCTGTAGATGTTCAAGGGTCATTGTGCCAACTCAACCAGAGTTTGGCAGCTTTAACTTTAGATTTTGTTAGTATATTGTTTAAAGAACTAAAGTAGGTCCCCTGGCACTCTACTGTGGCTGTTAGTGATTATGTAATTCTTTAGCTACTAAGGAGAGGTACAAGAGGATGATAATCATTTGATATACCTCCAAAAAATTTGTTCCCCGTCACTTCTGAGATGATGACAATCCAGGCTCTAGACCAGGAGGCAGAATAGCAGTTTAACACACTTCTCTGCAGCTTCTTTACTGTTACCCATCCATTGCTCCACTGAGACGGTGTCTTGCACACACCCAGAATCAAATTGATTAAATTGTAATCTAAAGGGAGCAAATCATAAAAATAACAAAACTGAACAGAAGAATAAAACAAATAAATGTGGTTTATTGAACATAAACTCTCTTTCTTCAAATACTTTATTTAATGCTATAGTTGGTAATCCTGTTCAGAAAAACTTTTTGTTATACTGGGTAAAATGGTCCTTTCACCCTGAAAGTAGT
The DNA here is from genome assembly GCA_037039145.1 of Fundulus diaphanus. Lineage (NCBI taxonomy): Eukaryota > Metazoa > Chordata > Actinopteri > Cyprinodontiformes > Fundulidae > Fundulus > Fundulus diaphanus. The sequence continues at coordinate 48,865,626 of CM073134.1, forward strand.
CAATACATTATATATGAAAAAGGAGGATACAAAATTAGATCTCTGTGAGACCTGCAGTGCTTGTAAAAACTCTGACCAATCCTGTCATTCTGTCCAAATGGAAAGATGCATTCATGTCTCATCCTGCCCACACCCCTCTGTCCCTCGGGTTCCGAGGGAATCTCCTCATCTATTGGTTGTCCCACATACCAATCAGTCTGACGCGCTCACATAACGACAGTGTGCATGCACGTTCCTTGTTAGTTTCTGCTTGCTGGCTGTGCATGTGCTCTTATAGTGTTTAAGTATCCGGTTAGCTTCGGTGTTAGCCATTCGTTGTAGCTCCCCTGCTCTCACCATATACTTTGAATATGGCTGAGAGTCACAAGAAGCAAATCACATACACGTTTATGAGAAGAAGAGGAAGGCCTCAGTAGAAAGAAATAAGACCTGAATGGATTTGGGAGATTATTTTCACGCAATGACCCTGAGGAATGGAAGAGCAGGTGAGACGGTCTTGCGCATAGGCAGTTATTCAAAAAGGGACATGGGCCTTTCTTACTTACATTTCTGGAAAAATCACTTACTCTACCTTTAATGGCTTAATTTGTGATAATCAGGTTCATTTATTTTGTCTCAGAAAACTGTCTGCAGCAAGAGGATTATCAGGAATAGAGACATAATTGTCATTATGTGTTACCATAATTACATTTTTGATGTGACAGAGACCAGCTCAGAATGCACACAAATTACACATAATACGGAGACATAATATTTCCAAACTTTTTTTTCCGGAAATCAGTTGATTGCACTGACCAAAACACTCCCTGAGATGCTTAAAGTAAGTAGTTCTTAGCATCTAATAAGACTAATTTCTGAGTCAAAAGGTCAGATAGTAGTCCTAATACAGACTATATAGATTACTGTGCAGTTGCATGAGTGTGTCACAGGAACACTCTGTCGTTTGATTCACTCATGCACCCAGTAAAATACTGTGCAATAAATTTTGATTATTCAAGTTACAAAACTGTGCAATTTGCATGGATGTCCAAATGGACATTCCCTGAGAAACTGAAGTGTGCAAATACACATTTGCATGTGGGAGACGGTGTAAATAATTCTCATCAGGTCAAGATCATCATGTGAAACCAGTAGTGTGTTTGTAACATGTAACAGACTATGAACTGGGCTGGTGGTTTATTTATTCTCAGCAAGGGAAAATAGTCCTCACAGCTATGGGAAAGAAGCTTTTTTTAAGTCTATTCATTTTTTTTATTATTATTTTTTTCTTGGGATTTTTCGCGGCTCTAGTGGCTCTCTTTTTTTTAACACAGTAGGCTGACAGGAAGGGGGTGGAAGAGGGGGAGAAACATGCGGCAAAGGACCGCGAGTCGGAGTCGAACCCGGGTCGACCGTGTCGAGGACTAAGGCCTCCGTACATGGGTCGCGCTACCCGCTGCGCCACCAGCGCACCCCAAGTCTATTCATTTTTTATTTAATGTTCCTGAATCATTTACCTGATGGCAGTGCGACAAACAGTGCATTGCCCAGATTGGTTGGTTTTGAGGCTATATGTTTGTCCCTTTATTGGACATGTGCAGCATAAACCGTGTCTCGATCTTGTAGACGGCATCCCACAATCCCCTGTGCTGTCTTCACCACCCGTGCTAAATCTTTCCTCTCCTGAACTGTGCAACTCCCATACCACATGGATGCTTTTGATTGTAGCTCTATATAAGTTTATTTGCATCTCTCTCTGTAGTGGGACTTATCGTTGTTAGACATGAGACCCACTACAGTGGTGTCTGCAATTTTCACAACTATGTTTGTGAGGTGGATAGCAAAGCAGTTGTGTGTGAAGAGAGCATGTCTGAGGATGCAGCCCTGTGTCATTCTAGGGTTACAGATTAGTGGCAGTGGCAGATGCATTTCCCAATCCTCACCACCTGGGGTCTGTTGATGAGGAAGTCATTTATGTTAGTATAAATGAGGAAACTCCTAATTATTTAAATTTTCACTTTCACAGGAATACTACAGAGGAGGAGTAGTTGCAACCATTTTTCATTCTTTAAACATTTAAACCTTGGTTTTCTTCATCCAAATTGCAAAGCACTAAAACCACTTCTGTATTGGGTACATAAACAACACAGCTTCACCTCACAGTGCTCCTCCTGGCATCCACTCAGCATTTATATTGGAAATATTTAGGGGCTTATCGGGTAATTTATTTATTAAGGAGATTCACAAAGCAAATTTTCATAAAGGGTCTTGTTTCCTTTTACTTTATCTGCTACCCTCAGCAGGCTAGGCTACTGCTACCATTTTAAAGACAAAACTGACCGGTTTCTTCGTAAAAAGTGAGCCTAATCTGTTTAACCATATATTTCATCTGCACTTGCTTATATTAAACATTTCAGACTAAGTTACTACCTTGTAAGCGCAATGTGGTCAGTTTTGTCTCTTCCTCGCAATGCATAATAAACACATGTGAATGAGTTATGAAGTGTTAACAGATTAATTAATCGATCTATTTGTTAGCCATCTATACGGGGAGCCTTATTGTACCAATATCTATATCTAATCTGGAAATCCTCTCATCTGATCAAGATCATTTAACAGGTTACAGACCTATATCTAATCTTCCTTTCTTATCTAAAATCCCAGAGAAAATGGTTGCTAATCAAGTATGTGAACATTAACAAAGTAATGACCTATTCGAAGAGTTTCAGTCAGGTTTCAGAGCTCATCATAGCACTCAAACAGCTCTGGTGAAAGTCACTAATGATATTCTCATGGCCTCAGATAATGGACTTGTGTCTGTACTTGTCCTGTTAGATTTCAGTGCTGCATTTGTTACAGTCGATCCACTTTATTCTCTTAGAAAGACTTGCTGTAGGGATTAAGGGAACAGCACTAGGCTGGTTTAAATCTGACCGGTCCAACAAATTCCAGTTTGTTCATGTAATTGATGAATCTTCAAAGGATTACTTGAGGAGTTCGACGGGGGTCAGTGCTTGGTCGTTGTTTTCAATTTTGCTGTTTTCAGTTTAGCTCCACAAGGTTCATTACAGAGTCGTGCGGCAAGTGCAGAGGATGCCGTTTTCTGTGTAGAAGCCCTTTAATATCTGCCTGCGAAGATGTTAGTGATATTATGGTGATGTTATGCTAAGCTACAGCAAATAGGTTTGCTTCTCTCTGTTTTTATTAGAGACCCAAACATATAACATTTTTTCCTCAGGTTTTCTGCTCATTATATCCTGTTATTCTCTGTTCCATTGTAATATTAGCGTCCTTTGAAACTTTGAAAATATTTTATTGTTGAGCAGTATGAAGCTGTATGAAATAAAGAATCAAGGCTAGCAACTTTGCCTCTGGGAATTTTTAAGGAATAATTTTAGGAAATGTTTCAGTCCTGAAATCCCATCACAACTGGGGTACAGAGGTGGTAGGATCATGTTGTAGGGATGTTTTGGTAGAGGAGTGACTTAAAGAACATTATGTGGAAATATTTAAACAAAATCTCCAGAAAGTTAAAGGTTGAACACAAATAAGTCTTTCAAATTGATAACAACCTTTGCTAGTTCTGATTTATTTACCCTTTGGATATTCGAGTGACAAAGTACACTGAATATTATTATGATTAATAAACACATTTAGCCATGTCTTTACAACCATGTTAATTGCCAATTATTCAGTATGACGTATTCAGGACTGATAAGGTTCCAACTGTTCATTTTACAAAAGTACATCTCACCGTTCCTTTGTTGTCTCCTGAAAAAATTGCTCTTGAGAAATCTCTCTTTATTGTTCTGCCCAAACATGAAATCAAATCTCTGCCCCTGCCTCAGCATACCACGGAATTAGTTACAAGGTGGCTAGAAGGTAAGAAAGACTGTTTTAGAGTAGCCTTCACAAAGCCCTAGTCCGAGCCCCATATTTCTGTAAAGATGAAAAGGCGTCTGGGAGCAAGGCGGCCATTTACCCAGACCCAGTCACACCAGTTCTGGGCTCTCTCTGGGCCAAAATTCCAGCAAACTGTTGTGAGAACCAAAATCCAAAACATTTCACCTTAGTTATGCAGTTTTCAAGCAATTCTACCAAATAATGCAAACATCTGAATTTAAGAAAGTAAAAAACATAAGAAATAAATTATTTCTCTCTCATTATTCTGCATTTAAGAAATACAAATCATTTTGTAATCCTTACTGACCTAAAATAGTAAAGATTTAATATGATTTAAAGGTAGAACTGCGATTTTTCACGCAGCTGGTTTACACAGCAGGATAATTAGCCCCAATTTTGCCCTGATCTTCTCCCTTCTGACTGCCCCAGACTATCTTCAGATGTGTAGGAGTGGTCTGGTCCGCTCGGTAGGACATCAGTACCACTCCGACCTCAAATCGGGGATATTCAACATGTTGGATAATTGTCAAAGCCCGGTGTTCCCCGAGGGTAAACGAGCATGCAGCCTGTTGAATGTGATGTGCAGCCAATCACAAAGCGCGGTGACGGAAATTGCGATGTAAAAAAAAAAAAAAAAACAACACAGCTCACTTCCATATTATAGTGCTGCAAAAGTAGAGCCCCACGTTTGCACTGTCTCCACTCCTTTAACACCTTTTCTTTTTGTTATGTTTTTTCCTGTTTAAATTAGTCAACAAACTCACCATTATTCTTCCTCGTCATCCATGTTTACTTACGCTGAACTCGCATTTAATCTTCAGAGGTCTTGCAAGACCGGACACTACTCTGTCGTTACGTGAGCGGATCAGACTGATTGGCATGTGGGACAACCGATAGATGAGGAGATTACCTCGGAATTCGGGTGGGGGGGGGGGGGTGTCAGGACAGGACGAGATATGAAGGCATCTTTTCATTCGGACAGAATGACAGGATTGGTCAGAGTTTTTACAGGCCTGCAGGTCTCACAGAGATCAAAATTTTAACCTCCTCTTTCATACATAACGTATTGAATACTTTCAGGATGGAAGGACCACCCATTTCACCCAATATATCAAAAAGTGTTTCTGAACAGGATTACCAACTATAGTTTTCATATCACAGTAAGTACAAATAGTTGGTGCGTGGGTGGGGGGCATTGGGGTTTAGTACAGTGGCTATAGATTTCAGGTTTCAGTAAGAACAAATGTAATTTAAACACAGATGAAAGTCATCATGGTTTCATTTAGTTTCATTTAGTTTAGGGGTAGACATCGGTTGACCCTTCATGGAGACAGGCATTGGGCTAGGGATGGGCGATATGAAGAAAATCTAATATCACGATATCTTTGGGCTATATCACGATACACGATATATATCACAATATGTTCAAATAACCTTGAATAACAAATGGTTTTTTCACATAGTAACTAAAGTTGCATTTGTATATGTCATATTAACGTGTCAATTTTATTTTTTTTTGAAAAATTGATTGCACAATAAAAATAAATTTAAAATGTTTTATTTTAGCCATTTTTTTAACCACAGCTGCATATAGAAGCTTTTCACAACTTACGATATTGTCACATTAGAGCTCTTTCGTGGTCAACACTGGACCTTAAAAACAGAACATCCCAGCGGCCAAAAGGAACACCAAGGAAAAATCTGACAAAATAAACCTGAATTAACAGGTGCTCTTTTGTGCTTAAGACATAAAAAAATGTCTAATAAAGATGTGACAATCCCAAAAACAAAAGCTTGTATTGTGACTATAAAATCAACTGATCAGTCGCAGCTACATATTCAGAGCATCTCAAAAATATTTCCGTTGCTCTTTAGGTGCTGGGAAATTTTAAACAAACGTTTTTTTTTTTCTGTCATATGGGATTTAGCAAAAGAAGACGCCAGTTTCAACAGTTTTACGGCTGGTTTAATTAAAGTTTCCTTCGGTGTGTGTGTGTGTGTGTGGGGGGGGGGGGGGGCGACAAGCGGAGTTTACAAGAGTTTTCATTTTGCACTGGATGACGTTTTAGGTGGAACTGATTTGTGCTACTGCTACCTTTTGTGGCAATGGTGTTACAGCATGTTTTGCAAATTACCGCGTTTTGTTCGACCTCCTTCTTGTGAAATCCAAACCACTGCCTGAAACGCCCGCTATCGCCATAGTTCTCGCTGTCTCGTCATCGCAGGTAAGCATACGTGCTCGTTGTTGTGTGTGCGTGCCAGAGCGCTTTCTGGTTTGGAGGAGGAGCGAGTGATGCGTTCACAGCATGTGGGAAAAACTAAATTCACAGTGAATTAAATACAGCGGCTCAATCTTGCCATGAAAATTTACACGCGATGGTCGCGATAAAGTCATTTTAACTATCGCGCGGAGGGAAACTTGAGATACATCGAGTATACTCGATATATCTCCAAAAATTCTCCAAAAAAAAGTTTTCACAATATTGACACAAAGTAAATGTCACGATTTGGGTTTTGTCTTGGTTTATGTTATCAGATTTATTAGTTAAGTTTCTGATTTTGGGGTCTTGTTTGGTTTTGATTTAGACATGTTTTTCTGTTTAGGTTACCTGTTTTCCACCTGTCACTTTATCAGCTCTGTTCGGTCTCCCCTCAGCAATCTGTCAGCTTTCTTGCCTTGATTAGATCCACCTGCTCACTTATAATTAGCCTTCACTCCTGTTCACCTGCTCACTCCCCTATATAGTCCTGCCACAAACCTCTGCTATCTGCCAGATCATTTAACGAGCCACGGTGAGTTTAGTTCCAGCATTCTTTATTCTGATTGACCTGTTGACGATAACCCGAGAGCCTTTTTGATTCTGAGCCAGCCTGTTCCCTGATCTGTTTTTCCTGCCCTGTCTGACTGATTTACCGGTTTACCGACTAGTTTCTGTCCTATGGTTATCCGAGCTTGCTTTGCCCTGTCTGTACCTCTGCCTATTTTGGACTGCTTTTTGTGTACCGGATTTTGGACTGCCCTTTTGACTATTGAGCCCGCCTGTTCCTGTTTTCATTATTAAAATCCTGTTTTTTGCCTTAACCTCACTTGTTGGGTTTGAATACTGGGTTTGCCTGATTCACGATCATAACAGAATGATCTGGCCCACTAAAACCTATCGCCCAACAAGTTTTTAGAGGTTTTTTTTTTTCCCCCTCCACACGCTATGGCTTGGGAGGGTTCCAGATTGGCGTTCTGTCCCCCTGGTATCGGTCCCAGACGCCATCTCTCCAGCAGCCGCAGCAGCAGTAACCCGCTGCCTGCTCCGAGTTTACGATTGGGAGGGCTCTTTGTCACAAATTCAGATTCAACTCAGAATAGAAGGGATCACTCACCCAGCGACACCGCTGTCGGCTCTGCCCATGGGTTTTATCCAGAACCAACTTTGTTTATGGAGGTCGAAGCGGAGGTGGTGCGGGATCTTCGTCCGGATCTTTTTTTCTCTCTCCCTCCAGAGGAGGAGATGCAGGGAACGCTGTGGGCTCCACCGATCCCGGCTCTACCGACAGGATCAAACCTCCAGCAAGTCCTGCCGTCCCGCCGTCGGAGGAGGGGACGGAAACCTGTGGGTCGCTCCTTCACCCGTTCTGTTCGGCCGACAGGCGAGTCAGTACCGCGCCCGTCCGTTGCCACTTCCTGCCCAGTGGATCGGAGTCCGGTGCTTCCCAGAGCTGAGCAGCCCACAGCGCCTCCTGTTGGCGCCCGTGATGCTGAGGATCTGGCTCTGGAGGACCAGTTAAGAGCTTTTGCCCCTATTATTAAAGACCTTAGGGAGGCTCTTTTCTGCCAGTATTCAGAGGAGCTGGAGGCAAAATTAAAGGAGGTCGAGGGGCACTATAGAGCGGCTCTCCAAGGGTTCTATAGTGGACTCAATCCTGTCCCCAAGGGTCCAGCCGACGCCCCGGCACCTGCACCTGTCCCAGAGGACCCGCCTCCTACCTCAGCTCCAGTGCCGGCCTCCGGCAGCTATAAGGCAGCACTGTCTGCGCAGCCGGCCCAAGACGCTGCAACCCCGGAGGGTCCGCAGCCGGCCCAAGACGCTGCAACCCCGGAGGCTCCGCAGCCGGCCCAAGACGCTGCAACCCCGGAGGCTCCGCAGCCGGCCCGAGACGCTGCAACCCCGGAGGCTCCGCAGCCGGCCCGAGACGCTGCAACCCCGGAGGGTCCGCAGCCGGCCCGAGACGCTGCAACCCAGGAGGGTCCGCAGCCGGCCCGAGACGCTGCAACCCAGGAGGGTCCGCAGCCGGCCCGAGACGCTGCAACCCAGGGGGGTCCGCCGCCGGCCCGCGACGTGGGAACCCAGGAGGGTCCGCCGCCAGTCTGCGACGTGGGAACCCAGGAGGGTCCGCCGCCAGTCTGCGACGTGGGAACCCAGGAGGGTCCGCCGCCAGTCTGCGACGTGGGAACCCAGGAGGGTCCGCCGCCAGTCTGCGACGTGGGAACCCAGGAGGGTCCGCCGCCAGTCTGCGACGTGGGAACCCAGGAGGGTCCGCCGCCAGTCTGCGACGTGGGAACCCAGGAGGGTCCGCCGCCAGTATGCGACGTGGGAACCCAGGAGGGTCTACCACAGGGCCACGATGAGGGGGTTCAGACGAGCCCTCTTTCAGGCCGCAACTCGGGGGCTCATCGGGACACTGGGCGCCGTGGTCCTCGCCCAGACGACAAGCGGCGCCGTGGCTCTCGCCCAGACGACAAGCGGCGCCGTGGCCCTCGCCCAGACGACAAGCGGCGTCGTGGCCCTCGCCCGAACGACAAGCTCCGTCGGGGGCCTCGCCGAGAAGACAAGCACCCAGAGCCCCATGGAGACTTAGAGGCCCCTGGACCTCTTCGGAAGCTCTTACCCCCTCATCTTTGGCTTGACAGCCAATTTCCCAAGTGGCTGACCAAACTGTCTTTGTCGGAGGTTCTGGAAGGGTTATTGATGAGGTTCTGGGTGTTAAAGGGTCTGGGAGCATCTGAAGTCTGTGGTCCGGGGCCTCCTGAACCTGAAGCCTGTAGCCCGGGGTCTCCTGAACCGGAAGCCTGTAGCCCGGGGTCTCCTGAACCGGAAGCCTGTAGCCAGGCCCCGTCTGAACCTGAAGCCTGTAGCCAGGCCCCGTCTGAACCTGAAGCCTGTAGCCAGGCCCCGTCTGAACCTGTAGCCTGTAGCCAGGCCCCGTCTGAACCTGTAGCCTGTAGCCAGGCCCCGTCTGAACCTGTAGCCTGTAGCCAGGCCCCGTCTGAACCTGTAGCCTGTAGCCAGGTCCCGTCTGAACCTGTAGCCTGTAGCCAGGCCCCGTCTGAACCTGTAGCCTGTAGCCAGGCCCTGTCTGAACCTGTAGCCTGTAGCCAGGTCCCGTCTGAACCTGTAGCCTGTAGCCAGGCCCCGTCTGAACCTGAAGCCAGTAGCCAGGGGCCGACTGAACCTGAAGCCAGTAGCCAGGGGCCGACTGAACCTGAAGCCAGTAGCCAGGGGCCGACTGAACCTGAACTCTGTAGCCAGGCTCCTCCTGAACTCTGTAGCCAGGCTCCTCCTGAACTCTGTAGCCAGACACCTCCTGAACTCTGTAGCCAGGCTCCTCCTGAACTCTGTAGCCAGGCTCCTCCTGAACTCTGTAGCCAAGCGCCTCCTGAACTCTGTAGCCAGGCGCCTCCTGAACTCTGTAGCCAGACGCCTCCTGAACTCTTTAACCAGGCCTCTCTTCTAGCTCTTAGTCCGGCGTTGTCTCCAGCCTTTAGTCCGGCGGCAGGTTCTGTTCTTTCTCTCTCCAGACGTCGGTTCCTGAGGGTCCGGTTCTACCGACGGTCCCCGAGGTTGCTGCTCGGCCGCCGGCCTATGAGAGACCTGCTCCGCCGCCGGTCTATGAGAGACCTGCTCCGCCACCGGCCGCCGGACATCGTTGCTAACCGGGGCCGTCCTTCAGGACACCCGCCGGATTACCTGTCTCACAGAGGTCGTCCGCCGGAGAACCTGACACGCCTAGGACGTCCGCCGGAGAACCTGACACGCCTAGGACGTCCGCCGGAGAACCTGACACGCCTAGGACGTCCGCCGGAGAACCTGACACGCCTAGGACGTCCGCCGGAGAACCTGACACGCCGAGGACGTCCGCCGGAGAACCTGACACGCCGAGGACGTCCGCCGGAGAACCTGACACGCCGAGGACGTCCGCCGGAGAACCTGACACGCCGAGACCGTCCTTCGGGACGTCCGCCGGAGAACCTGACACGCCGAGGCCGTCCTTCGGGACGTCCGCCGAACAACCTGACACACCGAGGCCGTCCTTCGGGACGTCCGCCGGACAACCTGACTCGTCGGGGCCGTCCTCCTGGACGACCGCCGGACAACCTGACTCGTCGGGGCCGTCCTCCTGGACGACCGCCTGAGAACCTGACTCGTCGGGGCCGTCCTCCTGGACGACCGCCTGAGAACCTGACTCGTCGGGGCCGTCCTCCTGGACGACCGCCTGAGAACCTGACTCGTCGGGGCCGTCCTCCTGGACGACCGCCTGAGAACCTGACTCGTCGGGGCCGTCCTCCTGGACGCCCGCCTGAGAACTTGACTCGTCTTGTTTTGTTTGAGTTTTTATTTGGACATTTATTTGATTCTAGCCCTCCATCCTGTACCTCCCTCCACCCACCCGAGCTAGTCTGTTTTGTTTCTGAGGCCGTCTGGAATCCGGCCTTGAGGAGGGGGTTCTGTCACGATTTGGGTTTTGTCTTGGTTTATGTTATCAGATTTATTAGTTAAGTTTCTGATTTTGGGGTCTTGTTTGGTTTTGATTTAGACATGTTTTTCTGTTTAGGTTACCTGTTTTCCACCTGTCACTTTATCAGCTCTGTTCGGTCTCCCCTCAGCAATCTGTCAGCTTTCTTGCCTTGATTAGATCCACCTGCTCACTTATAATTAGCCTTCACTCCTGTTCACCTGCTCACTCCCCTATATAGTCCTGCCACAAACCTCTGCTATCTGCCAGATCATTTAACGAGCCACGGTGAGTTTAGTTCCAGCATTCTTTATTCTGATTGACCTGTTGACGATAACCCGAGAGCCTTTTTGATTCTGAGCCAGCCTGTTCCCTGATCTGTTTTTCCTGCCCTGTCTGACTGATTTACCGGTTTACCGACTAGTTTCTGTCCTATGGTTATCCGAGCTTGCTTTGCCCTGTCTGTACCTCTGCCTATTTTGGACTGCTTTTTGTGTACCGGATTTTGGACTGCCCTTTTGACTATTGAGCCCGCCTGTTCCTGTTTTCATTATTAAAATCCTGTTTTTTGCCTTAACCTCACTTGTTGGGTTTGAATACTGGGTTTGCCTGATTCACGATCATAACAGTAAAACCCTCCTTTAAATGTCCTCTATCTTTTTCAAGTCAATTGCTTGTCATTGACACTACCTCTGTTTCTTTTTTTTTTTTTTTCCCCAGTATCCTGTCTAGCAATGTGGCAATAAGAATTGATGTCTTAACGCCAAATAGAGCTCGACAGATTTTGCTTTCACAAGTGGAGCAATCAGCTTTTGCCATAGTGCTCCGCTTGATTTATGCATGTAAATAGTTTTATTGAAAAATTGATTGCACAATAAAAATAAATTTAAAATGTTTTATTTTAGCCATTTTTTTAACCACAGCTGCATATAGAAGCTTTTCACAACTTACAATATTGTCACATTAGAGCTCTTTCGTGGTCAACACTGGACCTTAAAAACAGAACATCCCAGCGGCCAGCAGAACATCCTGGCCCCCCGGGGGGCCAGGCCCCGCGAAGCAGCCACCGGGAATGGGCCGTCACCCAACCGGGAACCCGCCCCAAACCCGAGAGCCGCCAATTCGCCAGCGGGCCAAGGCGCCAGCCAGCGGAGGGGGGCAGGACGTGGGGGGATGGGCTCCGCACCTAGCGGAGACTTGAGATGTTCTTGGGAGAGGGAGCGGACCGGACCCGAACCTGGCAAAAAAAAAACTCATCCCCACCCCTTTCTGGGGAGAGCAGAGGCGTCAGCCCCAGTCCCGGCAAGCCGCTCGCGCCCCACAGCAACCCCCGCCAAGACCCCGGACCCAGTGGCCCGCTCCTCCTCCGGGCCCCAGACTCTGTGCCGCAATCGGAGAACGGGGGTGTGGAAAAGACCCCAATCCTCCCTACGCCCGCTCAGATGTTGTGTTGTTGCATGTTGTTCTCAAGTGTGTTTAAAACTGGGAAAACCGAAGGCGGTCCCCGGCACAGTCCACCACCCCCTCCGGAAGGTAGCTGGTGCCGGCGCACCCCCTCCAAGCAACTGCCCAGAACCCTCAATGTCTAAATGCGAGAGGGGGTGAAGGGAGCCATCCGAGGCGAGGCTCACACAACATAAGCCCCCCCCAGATGTCTTCACCCCCACCCCCCCATACCATGGCCTACATGAATGTGCATTGTGAAAGTGTTTGGAGTGAAAGTGTCTAAAATGCATGATAAAATTGGGGTGAGGGACGCCATCAGAAAGTGGCAACCTCCAGTAATGCCTCCCTCCCCAAGGTCCTACATGTGTGGCAGTGTGATGGAGCAGGCAGAGGGAGGAATCCGGGGATGGGGAGAAAAGGACTGGGGAGCCTACAGCAGTCCCAGGGAGCTAGCTCCCCTACTGACTCCAATAGGCACCCCCGCTCCCCGAAAGCCCACCCGGAGAAGGGGGCCCCGCCAGCGGCACCACCATAGCCCGGGGGCCAGGGAGAGGCGGCAGGGCCCGCGAGCCAACCACCCACCAAGACCAACACCTCCACCCCCCCCAGCCCATCCACCAAGCCTACTGGCTTTCCCCCCCCCAAAAAAATAAAATAAATAAATAAATAAATAAGAGGGGGGACCCTGGACCCGCACGAGCCATCCCAAACCCCACCCCCCAGGCGAAACCCGCACCCCCCCCCCCCCCCCCGTTTTGTAATCCCTCCCCAACACTAACATTCAAACAACTCACCATACATACAACAATAGACATCCAGGCTGGGTTAGTCACTACTCCCCCTCCCTCCCCTCCCCCCACTAGCAGAGTGCCAACCCAAAGAAGGGGAAGAGCATCTGCCCTGAGATGTTAATGTCCATGCCCCCCTACCAGCTCAACAGGCCCCGAGGCCCCCCAGAACATCAGAGGCCCCGTGCAGGGGCAGACACCCGGGTGCGCACCGGCCCAGACCCCAAGCGGCATACCCCCCGGAACCCGAACCCCCGAGGCCCCCCGCCACACCCCAGGGACCCCAGGCCCCCAGACCCACCCCAGACTCACCCAGCGGCAGCACAACTACCAGGTCAGTAACCCACGTCTGTCACTGCGGAACTCCCCAAGAGCGCCGCAAGCGGCCGCTGTAGGCCGCCCGTAGGCCTCCCAAGCCCCTCCCAGATGGGGGCAACAGACCCCGGAGTCAGACCCACCAGGCGCCCCACTCCGAGCGCCCCCCAGAGCCCCAGGGACCCCCCCATCCAGCCACTGCGCCCTGCAGGAAGCAACCCACCGCCCCCCATTCCACTAAGTGATGGTGCTGATCAAAGGAGCCCAAAGATATCGATCAGATGTGGATGCAGATGCTGTCTCAAGATTAATATGATCCAACAAATGATCTCTATACTGATTGATACTGAGATTTTCCTTACTTTTCCAATTCATGAGGATAGTTTTCTTTGTGATACATAATGCAGTGAAAACCATGTAAACTATTTTTTTTCCAGACGGCTTTCCTCAAAGTTACCCAGCAAGCAAAGTGATGGGGAAGATGAAATTTTACAACTCAGGCACTTTGATAAGGCCTTACATATCTGTGTCCAGAACCTCTGGACTGGTGTGCATAACCATAATGCATGAATATAATTATCAGGATGATTGCCTATGCAGTGTGGACAGATATTAGATTGTGCAAGATCCATCTTGAATAATCTTTGTCCTGTGTAGTGTACTCTATGAAGGATTTTGTATTGTATTTCGTTGTAAGTTGGTGTTTCTAGTCAGTTTGAAAGTTCTTAGACATATCTGAGCCCAGAGGTTTTGTTCAAAGCTGACTGATAAATCCTCTTCCCATTTCATAATAGGAAGAAATATTGAATCATCTATTTTAGTCAGTGTCCTGTATGATTTAGACAGTAGTTTTGGGGGGTTTAAATCTAGTATACTCTAATATATTAGTTGGGATTTGTAAACCACCTTTAATATGCTTACATTTATTTCTAATTATAGTTTCAGAGAAGTAGCAACGATGGGCTAACTTCAAACCCCTTGATTCTTACAAAAATCAGACTTAATCCATTGCCTGACACACTTACTCTATACTTGTTTAGCATAGTCTAACAGCAGTTCATCTCAGGTTCAGGTTTAAAGATGTGACCTAATTCCACACAAACTGTAGACTTATCTGCATGTCTCCACATGAAAAAATTAGCAGTGTTTTTTAAATCTGACTCAGTTGTCGGCTAAATGGAAATTATAAAACAGCTACGAATTCTTCGTATATTATTCCCCCCCCCCCCCCACCTCCATTGCTTGACTTTACAGATATAAAGAACTAAATGATTAGATACCTAAAAAGCAACATTGATGACCATATTAAGACCTTCTTGCAACTGTTTTTACTTAATTAATCTATGGCCAAGTAAGGTTAAAAGATGGATTCAGATGAAAGCCTTCGATATTCCAAATGTTCAATGGACTGGAAATCGTAATGAAAATCCTATATTTTATTTGAATACAAATTATTTGACATAAAACAGAAGATTTTGTAGCACATTAAAGAAGATCACACTGAACAAACACATCACAAACTAAATAAAATATGGACATTTCCACTTTCCACTTCAGAAGAGCAAACATTTCCACAAAGTACATCTTGGTTTTCTAACACAACAAACCCTTAGTTTGATTCAGTTTGTCTGGATGAAGTTTATTCAGCCTAAAATTTCCAACATCTAAATAACCTTGACTGATATTCTCTGGTTGAAAAGTGAATCGTTCTGAGGAGCTTTCAAAAGAATATAAGCCTTTCTCCATCTCCTTTCAGATGGTTTTTACGTGTTTGGTTAATAAAGACATCAGTGGGGGAGGCATTAGGATTCTAAATAACAACTCACCAGTGGATTCTAGCTCACATAAATATTGCAAAGTCTCACAATTGCAGACTCCTGTTCCGTTTGCTGGGTTTTGAAGTAAATGACTTCTAAGGTAAAATATGTGTGTCAAGGTGAAATATGTAATGGAAAATGATGAAAAGGTTAAAATCTACAACATAAAAATAGAGGAAAATATTTTTGAACTCACAGTGACCTCCGTGGAAATAGAATAGACATTTTTGTATAGGCAGATTGTGCTTAAGAATGGGCAAAAAGCACAATTAGTGCAATTTGGACTAACTATCAAAAACTTCATAAAATGTTTTTTCCATGGATCTAAGTTTAATCTAGACTTCCTGAAAATGGAAGTTGACATTGGGTTTTGTGATACTTCTACTCTTCCTATCTGACAGTATGAGCCATATGGTGGTAACCTTTTACTTAGCTCAATATATAAAACACATTTCCACCCTGGCTTTTTGACTACAGCTAACACTGTACAGTAAATGCATCCACTGGAAATATAGGACATAAGTAATGATAACAGTTATGTCTGTGAAACTGCTCAGTTGCTGTGGACAGCACAGTTGTTAGTTATAGCAGAGCCAGCAGCTTTGGCAACGCTACAGTCATGACAGAACCGGTCATTTTAGTCAGCCATCATGCAGGATCGTTGAAATTAAGTTGGTGATCGGTGTCTGATCCATTCTGCTCTCCGACCAGACAGTCGGCCCCTCCATCTGCACTGTGACTGGTATCTATGGTGAGCAAGGAGCAACTTTGGGTCAACCATTAGGGGGTTTTAAGCTCTCTACCCATTTCTTTCCTTGCTAAATCATTTACGTTCCTAAAAGGATTTAGACTAGTTTGACATTCCTGTATTAGAAATACATTTTAATCCTTTAACTGTGATTTATTTAACTTTCCTGTTTTCTTTGTCTTATTATTACTCTTGTCATCTTTTCTCTAATGCACAAGTATTTTACATGTGTATGCTATATTTTATGACATACCAAAACTACTAGGTTTTCCAGCAGCTAGCTTGATTTGCCATATATTGAATCATGGAGAATGAACTGAGTGACACTGGTCACGCCACGATTCAGTCTTTTGAGGTGGAGGATTTTTCACCCCCTCTGCTCTTATACCCCATAGCAGCAGAGCTACTGTCGTCAGTTCCTCCAAATGATGTCACAAAAGCTTTTGAACCAATAGCAATACGAATTAGAAATTCACTGCAATTCACCGTTTAACCCCAGGAGGGCGCCACACTGACAATTTAACATACAAAAGCAGGATTTCAACAAATATGCAGGATTTCAACAAATATGCACTAATTTGTCAAACTAATGACCAGGATATGTAGACAAAACTATAAGACAACCACATTAGCAGTTTATTGGCAAAAAAATTGATTTGGGTGAGTTACCCCTTAAATGTTAAATAAAAAAATATTTCTGCCTACAATTTAATGATCTTAAATCTTAAAATGTTTTTCTTCATTTATTGATATGAAAATGAAAATGATTTAAAATGACTTCTTATTTTAAATGTCAAAATATGCCTCACTATGTTGTCCTCTGTTCTTTGTTTCATGGTCTCCCCCGCCTCCCATGCCCATCTGTCGTGCCCGTTATTGTTTGAATCCCAGATTGACATACAATGGGTAAGTCATTCCATCCCCTTATGGTCTATTCTTCTCTATACACCTGTCCCACATGGGCTTCCTGTCATAAAATGTGGTCTTGTGGTTATCTCACGTTTGCTAAAGATTCTACATCACTACCTGAAAGCCGTTTTTCCGAAAATTTCTTTTTAAATTGATGTGTTTGCATTTATATTAGGGCTAGGTCACTGGCCCTGATGGACTTACTGTTCTCCTTGTTGCATTACTGTGCACACTCACATTAGGTACGATGAAAACTATCAAAACTAACAAGATAAAAATGTTTAGCCAAGGTATTTATAACCTGAACACTCTTTACTGTACAGAACCACTGTCATCTCCAGGCCATTTACTTTCTAATTTTCTGTCTCGATATTGTAGAAGTTTGTCCTCTTGTCAGAGGTATGTATCTTAGTTCTATGTCACTCATCTAAAGCACAACATACAGAATAATTCACCCATCATTCCACTCAACAGCTTGAAGACAAGAAATCAATTTAGTGTTTGTTTTTGTGAAAAGATCTAGGGAATTTTAGATGTGATTCAGTCCCAACCCTAGAATGGACGATGTCTGTTTTTTTTAAATCCTGGAATGAGCTCCCAATTTATGTTACGTGTAAAAATAAATCTGCAGACACAAGTGAACAATATATTAAAACTTTTGTTACTATAACTTATTCTAAGCTTTATGAAGTAAATTGAAGTTCAGACACAAAAAGGGATGAATGTATAAACAATCTGCCAAAGGTGTACAGCACCATTAATACCTTGTTCTAGTTCAGCTAGGTGTGTGTGTGTGTGTGTGTGTGTGTGTGTGTGTGTGTGTGTGTGTGTGTGTGTGTGTGTGTGTGTGTGTGTGTGTGTGTGTGTGTGTGTGTGTGTGTGTGTGTGTGTGTGTGTGTGGCAGTTTTTTTACTGAACTGAACATTGCTCAGGAATGACAAAATTCAAACTGAAAATGAAGAGAGAACAGTGAGCTCAATACAGTTAAAAATGTAAAGTTAAATGAGTACACATCACTGCTAAAATCAGACACAAAAAATACATGAAAGTTTTGAATTTTAAAAGGTATGAAGGATGTGACATTCAGTATAGCTATTATCCAGAAGCTCAGGTGGACACCTCATATTCTGTTGAATATTAAAATCACTGAAGGCTTAAAGTATCATAAATGAAGACTGGTTGTAGTGTTTCTAAAGAGTGTTTAGTTCTGGTTCTAGCTTGGTGTAAGGCTCGCCCACTGATCAAAAGACTCTCATCAGCTTCACAGTAGATGTTGCAACAAAGCCCTGACATCTTTCTATTACTGGGTAGATCTCTGCTCTCCATTCTCACTGTTTAGCCTCTGGCCACGTGGTCACAATAAAACATTTTTTTTTATCTCTGGAAGGCTTTCAGCACAGCATCTTTCCAAGGCAGAGTTTGGACCACACGACCAGATCAGGCATAAGACTGGTAATTGTTATGTCTGATGGAACTATAAGTAGTTGAGCCAAAATCACAAGAATCCACCAATCCCTAGCTGTTTCCATCTCTCCTAACCTTGTCCTGGATGGGTACCTGGTTGGCCTTGCTGTCCTTCCCGCTTAGACACACTTAAGTTAGGTTGTCTATGTGACAAGGTATTGTTGGTGCTTCTCTTACTTTCCAAAGTTGATTCATAATGTGTCCAGGTGTGTTGACCATGAGAGAGACTTACCTTGCACACAGTGTGAATGTAATGGAGTGTAACTACCTTTGAACAAAAGCGGAAATAACAGATCAGCTTTTGGCTGAGATAATTTTTGGGGTAGGAAGTATATTATAGGTTGCTTGATAAGGAACCTTATCCACTGAACTGTTACAGCTCTCAGCACACCTTTCCGCCTCATGTTGTCGGACTTCTGCTTCTACCATTTTTCTCTTGCTGTCAAAGTTGCCCTCCTCCAACAGAGTCATTTTTGTCCAAACCCAAAGCAACTTCTTGACACAATATCACCATGGTAGAGTGCAAGCCGTCCCTGCTGGAACACATTCATAAGACTCCATTTTCACCTCATCAACAAAAATGGTGGAGTGGGTTAGATCACAGTGTCTTTTGATTCGGCCAACGTGATTTTATACCCCACTTTGTTACCTTTAAACTCCTCATTGTGGCTGGAAAAAGGTCTGATGATGTTGTCCTTGACTGTAAAAGGCTGTGTTGCTTAGATGCTGATGGATACCCAACCACTTCCTCACAGATGAGCTAACATTCTTCAAATCTAAACTGCTCCATTAGCTTACGGTTGCAAATAGAATTCAGATCATTCAAATCAAATCTGCAATCATTTAAGAACCGCAATGTGACTTGACTAATTTCTGTAAACAAAACACAAAAAAATACTGTTTTGTCTAAATAGCTTTGGCTCATATTTTACTCACTTTTATCATTCACCTTGTTCATAATGACATGGTAACTGTCATTAGCACAAACAGAATGTTCTCTGCATTACGTAATATCTGGTTGTAGTGTGTCAGTGAAATTACCTGCCCAGGAAAAGGTTCAACCTGTAAAATTTTCAACAGAAGTGCAAAATTAGAAAAAAGAAATAAAACCCTAAATTAATAATATTATGATATTCTTGAGACAGTGGACACCATCTGGTAAAAAATGGGTCAAGTTTTGTTTTAGTTAACCAAGAAAATTAAGAAAAACTAAAATATATTCTGTTCCTTCTTGTTTTCCTAAATATGTTTTGTTTTTATACTTTTTAGTCAAAACAGCTGTGAATGTGTGTTTTTTAATTAAAAAAACTAAAGCATTAGGACTGGACTGTCCTTAGAGAAATCATATCAGGTTCCCTGCTCCATTGGCCTTTATATAAAAACAACATGGTTTCTATTTTATAGACCTGCGATGCCTTTTCCATCGCAGGTCGATAGCATTAGAAACTGTTTGGCCACGGCACAATATCATGGACTCAACTCTGCTGTTTAACTTAGCACCATTCAAGTGTGAATAATGTTTTTTTTTTTTTCCATGGCATGAGACATAGCCTAGAAACATTGTTTCAACAAAGAAATGATTGACCAAACCCAGTTTGTCTTACATTTTGTGTCAAGTTTGTTGATTTAATTTACACGAGGCTATAGAAGGGATTTATTTCTAAATAGAATATCCACATGTTCTCTTGACTCAGGTTTTTGAAGAAATGTTGGTTTAAGCTGAATCCAAACTGTAGGTGTGTTTAGCTTCCTGCCACATTCAGACCCAACAGATCTTGTGGAGTTAAAGTTGCAGCAATAGCTCAACAATAGAGCTAAATGTTCATCTCTGGTTTTCCCTTAAATATAGCCAAGCTTTAACAAGTCCTTCCCCTCCCTACCTTTTCTAGTTGCTGCAATGGGAAAGAGAATGTAGCTGTCAAGACCAGGAGAAAAAGACAGATAGAAAAACTGCCATTTTGCAGACTTGTGCATGAGCGGGGGGCCTAGGGAGCTAAATTTGGCTGTGACCTCCCCAGATCTGCAGTTTGTCATCGATCTATGTGCTTTGTTGATTGAATTTTTTAATTTGGGTGCTCTTTAGACGGCCAGTGAAAGGGCATTGTTGGCAAGAGGCGCACTCCCCCTGCTGCCGCTGCCATTCAGCACTCAGCCTTTTTTTCTCTTCTTCCTTCAAGGGAAAAGGTGCCATGAATATTTTTTCAGGGGGGCTGGGGATCGAGGCAAACAAGACATGAAATGGCGGATTAATTGAATCTTGTGTGAGCCTTTGGTCCTCACAGCTAGACCGGTGCTTTAAAAGAATACAAGGCTGCTTTAATTGTGCAGAGACACAGAAAAAGTATCCTTCAGATTCCTTCGCTTTTCCTGTGTGGATGGGAATTTGGTTTAGCAGCAAAAGGCATCCTATTATCTGCTTAACTCAGCAGTGTTGCACTGTTAGGAAGGTTTTTAACGCCTCGCCTAATATTCTCTCTCTTGCTCTCTGTCTCTCTCTCGCTCTCTCTGTCTCTCTCTCGCTCTCTCTGTCTGTCTGCCTGTGTGCAGCATCAGACTAGGAGTAATGCTATAAATGCTTTTTTGTTTTGTTTCTGTCTCCACCACAAATCTGCTGGATCTTCACCACCAACATATCGACACCACAGCAACAGTACCACTCCAAAATTGATGTTCTGATTGATGACACATTTAAAGAAATGATCTTGTCCCTTATCTCAAAGGTACTTTGTAATCCTTGATCCTGTGTTGCAATTTGCATTTCAGCCTTTTTAAACATGCTGTATGCTATTTCCCTTCTCTTTTTCTTTTACCTGAATAAAAGGTAAATGTATTTATTTGAATGTATTTTATTTAGAATTTACTCAGTTATTATTTGTCTGCTTTTGGTGTTGCCATAGTAGTAAGTTTATTTATTTTAAAGGAATAGTTTCCCCAAAAAGAAAATCCCGACGTTCTTGATTTATTCTTTTTTGTTTTCAATTCTCTTTCTATGATTAATAAAATATTTTTGAATTAAACATTTTCTGAGTAAAATTTTAAAGCACTGAATTGATAAATAACATATTATGCACACTCTGTAATGTTGCCTTTGTCTTCTGTCTTCAGTGTGCTGCTGTTTTAGAAGGTGTCCTCTCCAAGCTCTCAAGATATGATGAAGGCACATTCTTCTCCTCCATCCTCTCTTTCACAGTGAGTAGCAGGCTTCTTGTGTCCTCAAACATGAAGTCTCATGTTTTTAGATTGTCTTATGGGCAGTTATTTATCCATTGGAAACCAGATCTTCACAGCTCAGCTTCAGTGTGATGATTCTTCTCCTTCCTCTCCTCCTTCCCCTGCTGCTTCCCTTCACCCCCCTCCCAACCCCTAAAAGGTGAAAGCAGCGGCCAAATATGTGGAGGTCCCTGTGAGTCTGCTGATCTGCCTGTTGTTTATTCACCCTGTCTGTCATGTAATTGTGCTTCCATCTGCATTATTGTGGACAAAATGTTTGGTGTGAACAAACGAGCTGATTTTCTTTTGGAGCCAGGTTGTTGAATACAGTGCTTTGTGGAGGTCTTGATCTAACTCTATCATCACTTCTTTGTATCTTGTATTGTATTATATCTTGATCGTTAGTGTAGACTTATTTTCTTCTTGACCTTTTCAGCAGACTGGTTGCTGTTTCATACATTTTTAGCTCCATTTTTGTGTAAACTGCGTTTACTGGCTAAAATCAAATTAGCAGGATAGACATTTATCCCAGAATTTTTACTTTTTCATTTACCAGGAGTGGTTGGAATAATTGCTAAACATGTCAAATAGGTATAAGTTGTTTTCAGCAATATAATTCAGTCACATCACTTTAATGCTGTTTCTGATTATATGCAGGAACACAATTTAGCTTGTTATTTTTTTCCTAACACAACACAGATAACCATGAAAGCGTGGAACTCGGTATCTTGCCCAAAGATCACTGGCATCTGGTTGGGATTGAGATTAATACTGGCCTTCATTCAAGGTGAAACAAATATACATGTTCAGTCTTCAGACAGTTCTGTGAGCATGGACAGCACCTGTTTAAATAAAGCTTAGTTTCCATGTGTCACTGAAGTCTGGACTTGGGTCTGAAGCTGGTGTCATACAGGACAGGTGTGGTATCGACAGAAAACTAGCAGGATTTCCTAACTGTTGTATGAAGTGACCAGAATGTGAATACTAACGAAAGTTAATAACAATGCATTTCTTCAGTCTATTTATTTAAAACTGAAAGCTTGTATGAAACAATTCATAAGGAATGCAAACTGACAATTTGGTTTGTATTACTGCTGCAATCACAACCTTTATGCAAGGCAGTAGGGTTGTTAATATAATCAATATTTCAATATAATCAATGAAAGAAAAATCTAACTGTGCAAAGATACTCATTTGTGTCAAAATCAATATAAACAAACCCATTCACATCTGACTAAATTGTCGCACTTCCTGCAACTGCAGCGCTGCAAAAACAGAGACACTCAGCCCCTCCCCTACGGCAGCCACACCTGACCAAAACTCTATTCTGCTGCTGGAAGTTTAGCCTCTGCTGACATGGCGAGTACAGCAAGAAAAAAAAGATGTGAGTTTCTTAAGCGGACATAGAAAACACCATAACGTTGTTCGGAGGAGCATTTCCTGTAAGGCAGGCGAACAGGAAGAAAATGTAATATTGAAGATGCCACATGCTAGCTACTCAGATGCAATAAGCTAATGCTAAGAGAAATTGATGCTTGAGAGCCACTTAAAAAGGTCAGTATAGCTCCTGCATCTGCAACAGTGAAGTAGGAAACCTCCTGGACGACATGAGTTAACGCTAGCAGCTTAAAGGAGCAGTGAGCAAAGTTTCACCAGTTGGTGGACTGTTGAGCACTGTCTGTAGACCAAAACAAGATGTGAGAAAAGCCAAAATTCACTCTACCTCTACTCCAGCTGCAACCCAGCCCCCCCCCCCCCCCCTTCTCACCCCTTGCCTCAAATGTGCATATTTGCAAAGGCTAAATACACAGCAAAACAGTATCACCTTTTGAAGGAACATCTCTAGTGAACTTATAATTTTATAATACTGACAGCAAGAGAACGTTTTGTTTCACTGCACATGCTCTTTGTGCTCTACACTATATTGCTCTGATGGTGGCATTTTATGGGCAGGGAGGGTCTAAGCTCTAAGTTGCAGATATTCACAGGGACATACTGTACATGCACATGCGGTTGGCTCGGCTTTGTAAACAAGAGACTGGAAAACATGACATGAGAGTTGGTGTGTGACGTCATACCATATTCCACCTAAAAAGACACCTTTAGTTCTTCACATCACTATTTTTTAGTCCTTTCTATCTAAAATAATGGAATTTCACTTATTGCTGTTTTAAAGCTTCACTAACACAGAGAGCCCAATGATCGGGTTTTGTTGGTTTCAGCTCCCTGATCAAAATGGCCTTACCAGTTGTGTCGTTCTGCCCCATGCAACATTCAGTCCGACTGCAATATGAATCAATGCAGGAAAATGTTAATTAGCTGTTTTTCCTCTAATTAAGGAAGTTAAAGTATTGTCATATTGTATTAATCATATTTTTTGTTCATAAGCAGATCGAACCCTGTGCCTTCAAAAACGTTTGTTGTGGTAGTGAAAATGGTATTGAATTTCTAGTATTTTTCTTAGTACTGGTATCAAGATTAAAATTTTAGTTTGTGACAAGCCCACAAGGCACCCATGTCAGGCTTATATGTTTTTAGATACTTGACCTTTAGTTTCTGTTCAAGGAAAGTTCCACGTGGTGGCTAATCATTTCAATTCATAGCGCCAATTTGCAACACATGTCATCTGAAGGCACTTTACAAAGTCAGTTCAATCAAATCATACAGACAGATTGGTTGAAAGTTTTCACACACCCCTCCTCCCTCCCCAAGAGAGCGCATAAAGTTAAAAATCAAAATAAAGAAATACTATGAAATTAGACAATAGAGAATTCAGCAGAGTGAAGGAAAATTATCTATATGTCCTTTTTCAGCCTAAGCCTATGACAGCATAACTAAAAATATATCACAGGATAACATAAGCCACTCTAATTATAAGCTTTGTCAAAAAAGAAAGTTTTGAGCCTAGTCTTGAAAGTAGACAGGGTGTCTGCCTCACGGACCAAAACTGGGAGTTGGTTCCACACGAGAGGAGCCTGATGACTAAAAGACAGAGTGCTGTCAGAGTGAAGTGCTGACAATCAGGGGCAGTCAGGTCTCTGATGGATGATGGAGCTTTAAAGGCATACTATGCAACATTTTTCAGTTAATTAATGTGTTCCATACCGTTTTGGATGATTAAATGAGTCATTTCAGGTTGAACAAAGGTTTTCTTGGCCGCCTTGGTGGTCTGTGGGGGAAATACCGCACTTGCAATGCGGTACCGCGCGCGAGCTATTTTTAGAAACACAACGTCACGATGACGTCACATCACGTGGTACGCAGTAGGGCAAACTCCCAAACCCGCCGCTGTTTTGCTGTGGAAGAGACGTGCGTTAGCCTAGGTTTTACTCGGTAAACGACTGCTTTTTCCAACATCTAAGACCATGGTTTATAAACATTGTTGCTATGGGACGTGCAACAGCGACTCGAGGTACGCTCATCGGCCGCATATGAAGGATGTTTTCTTCATTAATTTCCCGAAACTCAAGAGTGCCAAGGAGAAGTGTGTGCGTTGGGTACACTTGTGCGGGCGGCCTACACAACATTTCAACCCGGAAAAAGTTACCAAATTCACCTACATATGTAGCAAGCATTTTGTCGGTGGAAAGGGTGATGATAGCATATAGGCTAGCATGTTAGCAGGCGCTAACATGGTACCCTGCTACCGGGATAGCTTACTCAAAAACAAACGCCCTGAATCTCTTAAGCGAAAGATTCTGAGATGTGAACAATCGTTTTGTAGCTACCTATTGGCAAGATATACAGATTCCTGGACGTTGATTGCAAACTAACAAAAAAGGCCGACGTGAACGGAGCACGGTGGAAATCATAACAAAGGCATGAACGCCGAGCAGGGAAAAAAACAAAGCTTACCGTTGAATCAACTCGGCCCGTCTTCCGGTTTTTTTGAGCCCTCGACACTCAAGCCACCGTTTCAGCTGAAGGTTGGTGTGCTCTTCCACAGTGCGACCAGTAAACCGTGCGCCTGGGACATCGTCTTGGGTAAGTTAAATGGCTGCAAAGTCGGTCATATCGCTGGTTCTGTTGCGCTTGTAATGGCTGGTTTGTATGTGCGTTCTACGACTGTTTGCCCTACCGGTGCGGCAAAAGGGGCGTTACTCTTAAGGCCGTGACGTCACGTGCGCGGTACCGCATTGCAGGAGCCCTCAGCCCGCACCCACAGGCTCAGAATCTCGTGCAAGATCGCGAGAGTCGGTCTTGCTTTACGGCGAGAACTGCTACACGCCCCCAGTGAAAGGCATGTTTGTTGCTAGCGCAGTGGCAATATCTGTGCAGTTATCATGGCGGAACCAGCGACAAAACAGCGAAAGCCCATGTCGGAGCAGGCAAGAAAGAGGAAAATGGCTCAGGACAGAAAGAGGAGTCGTACACGGGTGAACATCGGGCAAGCTTTTTCCGAATGGCGAGAGCTAAAAGAAAGAGAAGGCTGCAAGGCTGAGGCGGACCTCGCGTTTCTGCTGATGCGATTGTAAGTAACATTGTAGGGTTTCCCTCACGCTACCGCCTCCCAACATTCCAAAAAAAAAAAAAAAAAACTAACTCGATATGCGCGCAAAGCTTGTCTCCCCCCGCTCCGCCGGTCGCGCAAAGCTTGTCTCCCCCCCGCTCCGTCACGCAAAGTTTGTCCCCCCCCCGCTCCGCCGGTCGTGCAAAGCTTGTCTCCCCCTGCTCCGTCGCGCAAAGCTTGTCTCCCCCCCGCTCCGCCGGTCGTGCAAAGCTTGTCTCCGCCCCGCTCCGCCGATCGCGCAAAGCTTGTCTCTCCGCCGGTCGCGCAAAGCTTGTCTCACCCCCGCTCCGTCGCGCAAAGTTTGTCTCCCCCCCGCTCCGCCGGTCGCGCAAAGCTTGTCTCCCCCCCGCTCCGCCGGTCGTGCAAAGCTTGTCTCCGCCCCGCTCCGCCGATCGCGCAAAGCTTGTCTCCCCCCCGCTCCGCCGGTAGCGCAAAGCTTGTCTTTCTCTCCTTTCCCCCTCCCCCCTGCTCCGCCGGTCGTCCGGTAAGAAAATTCCTAGGGGAAACACTGCATTGGAATGGTTTCTCTCTCTCTGTGTGCATGTTCATACTTTCACTGTGTTAGTCATTGTTTGTACTGCCGTTTTTTCGACTTTTGTATTCGTTGCGTTCGCCTGTCTGCTAAGCTCAAAACAACCGCGCCTGGCTTGACGGAGAAACCAGGAGAACAGCTGAGCATATTTACGACAGTGCACTTTTACTTTCGCCCTCTGGGGGGAGCCTCGCTGGAAAATCAACCCCGGTTGCATAGTATACCTTTAAGGGCTTTATGTGAGGAGAATTTTAAATTATATTCTTGATTTAACAGGAAGCCAATGAAGGGCAGCTAAAGTAGGAGAAATATTATCTCTCTTTGTAATTTTTATCAGCACTCTTGCTGCAGTGTTTTGGATCAGCTGAAGGCTTTTAACGGCATTTGGTGGACTTCCTGATAGTACAAGATTACAATAGTCCATCCTTAAAGGGGAAGTCCGGTCAACAAGGAAAAATCAGGGTATCATTAGCTATAACTAAAACTAATACATTTGTGGTTATTTAATGAACTTATCTTTAATCAATAAGAAAATAAAAACATAAATTGTCGTCTGAATCACTGTGTATGGGGGCTGACATGACTGCCCAAATATGGGCAGTAAGGGGCGTTTGACATCACATCCTGCGACGTGGAAGAGCGGAAGCGGCGACAGCATTTCTCTCCGCTTTCCATGCAAAGTCAATAGGAGCCGTTCTACACAGCTGCGATCATCAATAATTATTTCGGATTTCCAGAGGACTTCACGGCTGACATTCCCAAGAGCTATTGCTGAAGCAACAATGCCCACGTGCATGGCCATCGGATGTTCCAACACAACTGGTAAAAGAGGAAAAAACATTGCTTATTTCAACACAGTCACTTCAGCGATCTCTCCTCCGCTGTGTGTGTGTGTGTGTGTGTGTGTGTGTGTGTGTGTGTGTGTGCGCGCGCTCTGCTGCAAACTGAAACTGAAACCCCGTCTGTTAGATGCAAAGCCGTGCTGCGCGGAGCGCACACACACACACACACACACACGCGTGTATAGATATATACTGTAGGACCCGACTGAGTTTGATCTTGGAAAATAGTGCGCCGTGACAAACAGAGCGTTGAAACTTGCTCAACAGCGGGTCCGCCGAGTGACGTAAAAAAATGGGAGGTGACAGTACTATTCTTGACCAAGATGGATTCCTCCACATAAACATGATTAAATGAGAATTATTATTAATTAAAAAAACTTATAATTTTTTGCACAGTATGTAGTAGTTTTATATTTAAAGTACTTTCAGCAGTTTGAATTCTGATTTTGACCGGACTTCTCCTTTAAAGTAACAAATACATGGACTAGTTTTTCAGCATCACTCCTGAGCAGAATATTTCTAAATTTGGCAATATCCGGGAGTTGATAAAAGGACAAATCTGTTTAATATGGGATTTAAATTACATGCCCAGGTCAAAAATAACACCAAGGTTTTTTACTTTATTACCAGAGGGTGATTTAACAGAATTTGTCCAAAGATGATAGCTTCTGTCCTGTCTAAATTTAAAAGCAGAAAACTTAGTCATCCAGGTTTTGATGTCATCAAGACATGCCTGTAGTCTAAGTAATTGATTGAATTCATCAGGATTTATGGATAAATATAGCTCAGTATCATTACCATAACAGTGTAAATTAGTCTTGTACCATCTCATAATGTTTTCCAATCAAAAGCATATAGTTCAGTGCTTGGGCCAATTCTCTTTACTATATATATATATATATATATATATATATATATATATATATATATATATATATATATATATATATATATATATATATAGTAAAGAG
This sequence comes from Fundulus diaphanus, assembly GCA_037039145.1. NCBI lineage: Eukaryota > Metazoa > Chordata > Actinopteri > Cyprinodontiformes > Fundulidae > Fundulus > Fundulus diaphanus. The sequence continues at coordinate 48,893,786 of CM073134.1, forward strand.
AATTAGCCCAAGCACTGAACCCTGTGGTACTCCACAATTAACCCTGGAGTTAGAAGATACAATGAGCTCTGAAGTGTGACTGAAACTCTCCAAATAGGTCATTACAGTGTAAATACGGTCATACTTGATTATCAATTATTTTCCCAAGAATTTTAGATAACAAAGGAAGATTAAATATAGTTCTGTGATTTAATAAATCATCTTTATCTAGAGAATTTTTCTTAAGTAAAGGTTTTATTACATCTACCTTAAACGCTTGTTGTAGATTTCCACTTATTGAGGATACATTAATCATATCTAAAATTGGGGCAGTGATCAAAGGGAATACTTCCTTTGTATAATAATTTGGTTGGAATTGGGTCTAATATACAATTTCAAGGTTTACATTTAGCTAATATTTTTGATAACTCAGAAGACTGAGCTGGTTTACAACAGTCTAATCACAGATCAGTTTCTACAGATACCTCCAATACTGACTAACTTTACTGAGGACGAAGTAATCATGTTTGGGAGGATGCTGCAAATGTTATTTTTAAGTCATTACTGCTGAGGGAATGGATCAGCAGAGCTATGACTGTGTGTGAGTTTGGTAACTGTACTAAAAAGACTGCACAGCCACTAAAAACGGATGTACAGTTCTAAAACTGTACAGCACTTTGAATCGTCTTGTTTCTGAAAAGTGCTTTATAAATAAACTTACCTTGTCTTAATGATCTAGAAAAAATTAAACCTACTATTATGGTTTGAGAACATTAAATTAAACTGAAATGTTAATAAAAATTGTTAGAGAGGACAGGGCTGTTAGGAAAAACTGTTATTTTTATACAATCAATGCCATACGTCAGCACAAGGTTCAAAGTATGAAGCCAAAAATGTATAGGTTTGTATACATTTTTGAGCAAAACCAAGTGAGTCTAAGATGTCATTAAAGGCTACATTTAGGCCAAGGATTTTGAACTCCAGCCCTCAAGGTCCAGTGTCCTACAACTTTTGTGTCTCCGCTGTCTGCTTCAACACAACTGACTCATAATCAGGTCTTTAGCAGAACTCTGGAGAACTTGACTGTGTACAGAGGAGGCAATAAAGCCATTTGATTCAGATGTGTTGGACCAGGAACACTTCTAAAAATTCCAGTACAACACTATAATATGAGTCTGCAGTTAAACAAAATTTGTGAAGCTCAGTGTCTAGCAGCTTTAAAGGGATTTCAAACCTAGCACCTATTAAAGATTTGATACAGTTTGTGGACACATTTAATGTTGCATAGTTTATGTTTCTAAGTTGGAAGCGGGTAACACAATAATAGAACTTCTTTTATAATAATATAGTTGTAGTAAAACATAATTATTGAATAAAAGAGAATACGGTCTTTACTGTCATTAATCATATTTGGCTGCAATGTATTTCAGTACAAAAAAAACATTAAACACAAATTGTATGTACATGGTAAAACTGAAGAAACAAGCTGTAAAAATAAGTTTTAAAAATGAACAATAATATTTTCTTGCTGCCACATAGTCATAATAAAAATTACATTTGGTCAATATTAGTCAGTATATTTCAAACATATTAGATGTGGGAAAGTGGAGCACCAAAAGACTAAATCATAGCTGAAGAGCAGCAGAACAACCTGACCTGACATTCTTAATCCCTTGCAAACCCCCACCCACCTTCCTCATAATGCTCTCTGGTTCCCATCTAGACTTCCTTCCCAACTGTCTCCTCCCATGAAATTATGGTGTAACACCTACCTTGGCCTGTTGGCCTTTTGTATGGAGGAAACCTGAAGCAGGTAAGCCTCTTTAGGGATAAAGAACAAGAGGTGAAGCCTCTGAGACCCCTCGCTGTGCTGCACCACCGCCTTTGTCACCAGACGAACAAGCTGTCAGCATATTACTTTTATTTAACCTGAGAGTACATTATAATAGATTACTTCTCATTATGTTTTTGAAATTTAAATCCCCCATAATTTTATTCTAATCTCATTAGCATTTAACACCAGCTCTATATATTGTTTTAGCCCAGAAACACTTTAAATCTGATGTTACCATATTTTATGGTAATAAAAGCAAAGTTTTTTACAATATCTATTTTTTTTTTGTGTGTCTGTTTGTTTGTTTGTTTGTTTGTCGCCTCACTTTAAGTGTAAAGACAGGATGATACTGAACTGAATACTGAAGCTGCAGAAAAGATCTAATCTGGTCTGAAGATACCAAAACCTAGAGCCTATATGTATATAAAGCAGAATAATTAAATTCATGTTTGAACAGAGTTGTGGCTTTTGTAAACTGATTCTAATTAAAGTGGACATGACATATCCCAAAGATATTTGTAAAAATATGACTACTATCAGTATTTTTGAAATTTTGTTTAGCCCAAATCTTGATCTAACCAATCGGTTGTCAGTTTAGGTTTAGATTATCAAGGGGTCAGCAGTTTAGGCAGAACATTGTTTTTACTACAGCTGATGACGGATGGGTGCTCGAATGGATGGATGGATGGATGGATGGATATGTAGATACTATAATGATACTTTGAGGACCTACCCTCTGGAAAATTTAGGTTCCAAGTCAGTACAGCACCATAATACATAAAAAGCACACACATGCTGTGCATATACATAGTTCAATTCCTCCTCCTCTTCCTGAGTGATGAGTTGAACAGTTTGATTGCATGGTGAGAAGGGGATTTTTAAAGTCGGATTCAGATCTTGGGGGAAAGAACCTGTTGCTGAACAGGCCTTTTTAGTTGCTGATGACATTATCCAGAGAAAAAAAGCCTTCGTCCAAAGTTTCATGCCTGCCACAGAGCCTACCCTCTGGCTCAACCTGTCCCAGCTGGCCCAGTAAAACAGGACACTGGCAACCAAAGACTGGTAAAACAGCCATTGTTTCTTGAAAATGTTCTAGTATCATAGCCTCCTGAAGACGTTGACCAGCTCTTTAGTTTTTTAAGCGTTTAGCAATAGATTGTGTGGCACAAGACAAAGAAGTTCCTCACCATAGTCCTATACTCATCATTTTGCTTGTCCAAACTTCAGGTATATAGCCCAGATTCTAAGAAAGCAAGGATCTAGCCATTCATATAATGGCCGTAGCTGAAGCTTCAATCAGATGACAACTTCAATGTTGTTTTTTTCTTCTAAGACAGTTGTGAAGTGATGTTAGGATGGGATTTAAGAAGTTTGCCAGGTGGACAAACAATCTTTCCACTGGGCAATCCTGTTACTGCTATTAGTTGAACAGAAGGTCAGTGAAATCATGAAGAACGATGGTTATTTTTCAATGTTTATTTTATATTGAAAATGGTCAACATATTTTTAGACCATGAATTGAATTATCCCATTTTAAATCCTGTCAGGGAGTAACATCTCCTTCAGCATGTTAATGGTAACTTTTGGAGGACTTTTGAGGAGGTACAGGTAAACTCAGCCTTATAAGCAGTACCTTTGCATAGTGATCAACAGTAACAATCAAAACTGGTTGCTCACATGCATAAGAGGTTAGGTGGATGGTCCTCTTATGCATGTGAGCAACCAGTTTTGATTGTCACTGTTAATCTTGCTGATCCACTACGCAAAGCCTGCTTATAAGGCTGAGTTTACCTGTAACTCCTCAGACTGAAGAAGTCTCTTGGAGAAGGGATGGAATGTTTCAACAAAGAACCTGTCCAGAGTACCTACTCAACTTTTTTTTTTTTTGATTTGCTGAAGTACATTCAGCTTCTTGTTATCCGCTGATACCTGTCTTTCCATTGTAGCAGCCCGAATGAACAGTGTACATCCCTCCACAGAAAATTGTTTCCTTTTTTTGAAGCTTCCTACCACTTTGTTGCTTCTTATAACTTCACACTCACCAAACAACTGTGTTCATCCCACAGTAACAACTTGAACAATACTTACTATTGTCAGCGCAACTTATTGAAGTGTTCACTGATCGTAAAAAGATTTTGTGTGTGTGTGTGTGTGTGTGTGTGTGTGTGTGTGTGTGTGTGTGTGTGTGTGTGTGTGTGTGTGTGTGTGTGTGTGTGTGTGTGTGTGTGTGTGTGTGTGTGTGTGTGTGTGTGTGGACAGACAGGAAGAAAGATAGTCTCTATGGTTTATTCTAATCTCTGATCAGGTCTCTCTTGTAAAATAGATTTAATTTTGATTAAGAGTGGCACCTGGATAAATAAAAGCTACAGTGATAAAATGATTGATGGCAGATATAATTTAAAACTAGGGAAACTTCAGAATAGATTGTGGAACTTCAGCTTGTTGAGCTACTTACCTGTGTTCCATAGATCTGCATTCACATCCTGTTGAAAAACGTTTACTCCTCCAGGTGTCACATTTTAATTCACATTGTGCATGTCAGTAAATGATTTGTCAGTTTTAGGTTACATCTTTATTCATCTATCCACAGTGAGTGTTACTTCTATGTATTGTAGAACAAGAAAAGCTGTTTTAAATTACAAAGCTACCAACCTGCAGTGACCTGTAAAAATGAACACATCATCCACCTGGCAGAAATTGAATAAGGCTGAGGAGGTAACTGTGCATGTGGTGCTATGCAATTACCAGATATTTTCACTGCTCTCCTCTCCTGCAAACTAGTCATTATCAAAAGGCTCTTCCTCCTCCTGCCACTTCACTGCTTTATCCCCTGTGTCTTTATTGAACAGGAATGTTTGTGCATGGAGTTTCTTTGTATGTCAAATGTTGATGAGTGCCTGGGTATACATTATCTGGACACAGACGGGATTACTGGTGTTTAGCTTCAGTTGAAGAACACGCGAAGCAGACAAAACAAACTGAGAGAGCAGAGCAGGACAAAAGGTCTGACTTACTTGGATAATATGCACACTAAAATGATGTCTTAATTATTTAATTTATACTTAGAATAGTTGCCAATTTATTCCATTCAAACATTTCATTGACTGATGAACTCTAATCTGAGATCCGTCATTAAAAGTGTCTGCGTGGGAAGACATGAGCAACCATGAATGCCTGTTGCAAACTCTCACAGGCAGTTCAACTAATTTATGGCTACATCGAAAGTCATCATAGGGTACATTATATATATATATATATATATATATATATATATATATATATATATATATATATATATATATATATATATATATATATATACAACAACAGACAATCCGTCATGGATTGTCCATCACAAACACCATGTTCAAGCATAAGGGTGTCCATATGTGCTCTTGGCACCAGGACACCCTAGGCCGTAGTTCAATGATCGACTTTGTTGTCGTTTCATCTGACCTGCGGCCGTATGTCTTGGACACTCGGGTGAAGAGAGGGGCGGAGCTCTCCACTGACCACTACCTAGTGGTGTGTTGGCTCCGATGGTGGGGGAGGAAGCTGGTCAGACCTGGCATGCCCAAACATATTGTGAGGGTTTGCTGGGAACGTCTGGCAGAGTCCCCCGTGAGACGGAGCTTTAATTCCCACCTCCAGGAAAGCTTTGAACACGTCCTGAGGGAGGCGGGGGACATTGAGTCTGAGTGGACCATGTTCCACGCCTCTGTTGTTGAGGTGGCTAGTTGGAGCTGTGGCCGCAAGGCTGTCGGTGCATGTCGCGGCGGCAACCCTCGAACACGCTGGTGGACACCAGCGGTGAGGGAAGCCGTCAAGCTGAAGAAGGAGTCCTATCAGGCTTTACTGACCTGTGGGACTCCGGAAGCAGCTGATATGTACCGGCAGTCAAAGGGACAGGCGGCTCGGCTGGTCGCCGAGGCAAAAACTCGGACGTGGGAAGAGTTCGGAGAGTCCATGGAGAAAGACTTCCGTACGGCTTCGAACCGATTCTGGTCCACTTTCCGGCGTCTCAGGAGGGGGAAGCAGTGCAGTACCAACACTGCGTATAGTGGGGGTGGTGGGCTGCTGACCTCAACTCGGGACGTCGTGAGCCAGTGGGCGGAATACTTCAAAGACCTCCTTAATCCCACCAACACGTCTTCCATTGCAGAAGCAGAGTCTGAGGACTCTGGACCTCAGCACCATCTCCGGTGCTGAGGTCACCGAGGTTGTTGAAAAGCTCCTCGGTGGCAAGGCCCCGGGGGTGGATGAGATTCGCCTGAGTACCTTAAGGCTCTGGATGTTGTGGGGCTGTGTTGGTTAACGCGGCTCTGCAGCATTGCGTGGACATCGGGGGTAGTTCCCCTGGATTGGCAGACTGGGGTGGTGGTCCCCCTATTTAAAAAAGGGGGACCAAAGGTGTGTTCCAACTACAGAGGAATCACACTCTTAAGCCTCCCTGGTAAGGTCTATTCTGGGGTTCTGGAAAGGAGGGTCCGTCGGATAGTCAAATCTCGGATTCAGGAAGAGCAGTGTGGTTTTCGTCCTGGCCGTGGAACACTGGATCAGCTCTACACCCTGTGTACCTCTGTATGACCGGTGTCAGAGTCTTCAGTCCTCCAGGGAACATCCAGGTAGATCAGTGGTCATCTTCAGCAGCAGTTCATGTTAACCTTCAAAGTAGATATTATCTATCATATGTTACTGGAGCCCACACATAAAATGTAATTAAGACCTTGAAAGAACCCAGTACATATATTAAAAAGTGTTATTTAAGATAAGATAACATTAGCTAATCCTTTTTTTATCCCACGACGGGGAAATTTATAGGATTAAAGCAACAGGCAGGTGCACACAACACAGACAAAATTACATAAGGATTGAAAGATATAAGAGGTGGATTAGCGAAAAAACACTGAACATAACATTATTGTTATTATTATTATTATTTAATTTTAATAATAAAATAAAAACCACAAAACCCAAAAGGTCAACAGTTTCATGATACATCAAGCTTAGGGACTGGCTAATATACAGCAGGTCAAAAAAGGCCATATTTTGGCTGCAGTGCTTGCTGCTCTCTTATGAAGAAAAGATCAACTAGTGCACTAAATTCAATAGATGGGTTGAAAATATCCAGTATAAAATACAGAGATTCCCAGGGCATGAAGTATACAGTTAAGTTGACTTTTTTTGGTGTGTGTGTGTGTGTGTGTGTGTGTGTGTGTGTGGTGGCGGCAGTTGTAGAGGGGGGGCCCAAAAAGACTGCATTGTCCCGGGCCCTAGCAAAGCTGTCAGCTGGCCTGGTTGTAACCACTGCCAAGTTAAACTTTCTTATCACCGGAGCACCTTGAGCTTAACATATCACTTAAATGCCAAACACACTGTAGACATCACCAAACAATTCAATGACTCAGAGAAGCTAACCAATGTAATGGCGAAGTGGATAGCTACTGTAGACCTTTTTTGCAGGGCTTTGAACCGATTTTTTTTTCCCAATCGGTTCGTTCCGAACAGAAACGGAATTATAACGTTTCCGGTTATGAGTTCCACCAATAAATTGACGTTCCCGAACCGCTTAGAACAAAAAAATACTGTTCCCGGAACGGTTAATTTCGTTCCTGTCAGCTGTTTGGAATGAGCGTTTTACTTAACGATGGATCGTAATCAGTGACGGACTGGGATTAAAAAACGGCCCTGGCATTTTCACCAACCAGCGGCCCACATGGGGACACGCACGCACGTGCCCGCAACACACAGATATAACTTCACATGCACGGAAATAACACGCAAGTTTGTAGCCCCATTGGTGTTGAACTCTAACTTTAATATGCATGAAAACTGAACCAAGAGGCATTTCAGTGTTTCCCGCAGGAATTTGTGCGCGGACCGAGGGGGGTCGTATCCATGTGTTTTTTTCCCTGCCATTCAGTATATGCACGCGCGAAAGCAGCAACAAAAAAACGCGTGTTAACGTCAAATAAACATGCAAGCCTACCGAGTTTGTTTGTTTGTTTTTTTTGGAATGTTGGCGAGGCGGTAGCGTAAGTTTGGCGAGGCGGCCACCTCGCCAAGACTGCGCTGCGGGAAACCCTGCATTTGGCTTATTAGTGGGCGGAGATATAATGTAGGCCTACAATGAACAGTGTGAAAGGGGCCGCGCACACTCGACGATCATGCCGAATGCCAGACCGTCCAGTCCGTCACTGATCATAATTTACCTCTTATTTTAGATGTGTAGCTCTAGTGGTGACACCGCTCTCGCTCCATTCAGTCAGCGAATGTGTGATGTGATGTCACACAGGAAGTGAACCTCAGCCGTCATGGTAACGTGCGCAGGAAAATAATTACTTTTTTTTTTTAGTTAATTAGGCAACGAAAACTTTGAGGAACGAAATAAAACCGGTATTAACCGGTTACCACTATTTTTAAATAAGTGTTCCAGTTCCAGAACATAAAAAATAATAACGTTTCCGGTTTCGTTTCTGTTCCCTGTAAAATACAAAAAGTTCCCGGTTTTCGTTTTCGTTCCTTGAACCGGTTCAAAGCCCTGCTTTTTTGTGCTTCACACTTTGGTATTGAACATAAAATGGTAATGCTGCTCCCTGCTGTTACCTCAGAAATTGCCTGTTTTTGGTAGATTTTTTTCCCATAAAGAGAATTTCCTGTCAGTGGCAATAAGCTTTCATTTATTATTATTGCTATTTTTTGTTTTACATGTTTAAGTTGAGCTTTACACTAAATATGTATTACTGATAAGTGCTACAAATGTTACAACACTTTTGTTCATATGGCAGCAGAACATTAAAATAAAAGTGCTCTTTACACTACTTTTGAATTCATTCTTGGAGTTTGCGCATACAGTGCGATTAATCATGATTAATCGGGCAAATTATGCTATTAATCGCGATTAAAGATTTTAATCGTTGCCCAACCCTAATATATATATATATATATATATATATATATATATATATATATATATATATATATATATATATATATATATATACACACATATTGTTCTGCTGGGGTCGGGTGCGTTGTGTGATGGGTGGCAGTTGAGGGTGGAGACCTTGGCGTTCCGATCCAAAAAAAAGATTTCGACATGAAATTTTTATTTATTTACACATTTGTTTACACATTGTGTAAACATCAGGGTGTTATTATTAGTGATTTAGCCATTATTGTCCAGAGTTTGGCCAGATTCTGAAAAGTGCTTGAAAATAAATAAAAATATATATTTTTTGTACAAGCATGTTTTTTACTAGTGTTATTAATTTCAAAATTGCATATTAAAATGCCAAAATAGGCTTTTACACTTTCAGAAATAAAAAGATAAAATATGCGATTCATTTGCGATTAATCGCGCGTTAACTATTGAAATTATGCGATTAAAAATTTTTATTGTTTGACAGCACTAATATATATATATATATATATATATATATATATATATATATATATATATATATATATATATATACATACATGTGTGTATGTGTATTCATTTTCTATCCCTTGTGGGGGTCGTGAGGGGTGCTGGTGCCTATCTCCTGCCTCCTATCTCCTATCTCAAGCTGTCAATGGGCGAGAGGTGGAGGCCCTGGACAGGTCGCTAGTCTCTCGTGTGTGTGTGTGTATATATATATACAAATGTGTTGTGTGTGTGTGTATGGGTGCATCAAAAAAAAAATTTTGTGAAAAACTTAAATACTTTTGCCACTCATTTCAGAAAGTGAAACTCATATATTACCGTATTTTTCGGACTATAAGTCACTCCAGAATATAAGTCGCATCTGTTCAAAATGCGTCATAAAGATAAAAAAAAAAAAACATATATAAGTCGCACCAGACTATAAGTCACATCTATTTACAAATTTATTTCACACAATCCAAAACTAAAAACTGACATTTAATCTAGTAACACAACTTATTCAATTACACAAATGCATCCACAACTGGTTGAATAATATGAAACATACCTGGGAGGTGTAGTGGGGTAAAGTAGCACAAAAAGCCAGCAACTCAAATCGGAAAGGTTCTTACCAGCGCATTTCAGCATAGCGGGCCCTTAAAATTATACTGAAATTTGATAGGGTGCGTAACAGTGCTACGTGCTAAGCTAACAGTATGTCACAAATATTTCAGAGCAACATAAAGCTCACATGAATCAGTGAAGTTGTAAACCGCCCGGACAACAGACCTGTAAGCTAGTGCTAGCTGTTATTAGCTTCAAGGACAGCCCAATAACAGGGTTCTGTCATGGTCTGAGCCCTTCGAGCTACACCACGCAACACCGCTGTGTGAATGCATGCTGAAACAGCGAAACAACATACAAACATGTGTTTAGTCTTTGTTGTCTATAAGTTAATGTTTCAATTAACTTTTAAATGATACAAGGGCAGCATGTAGTTTTCACAAGCCTAGAGAGCCCTCTTGCGGCTATAGATGGTAATTTTTACTACTTGGTTCATGTTGGTCAGTATGATTTACCATTTAAAATTGATATATAAGTCACACTATGAAAAAAAGTGCGACTTGTAGAACGAAAAATACAGTATATAGAATATACCATATTTTATGGACCACTGGTCTATCTTGGTAGGAAACCTTATGGGTTTATCACCTTAAGGGTTTACCAGACAAGACAGGATTTAGAAATTAAATTTACGGGTAATGACAGCGTTGTGGTCGCCACCTTCAGTGTTGGTACAAAAGTCTTTGTTTTTAAAATCAGCTTGTTTAAAAACGTTTACGAAACAGCTTTAGTAAAGTGCGCTGAAGATATGAACATAACAAAGTCTCGTATTAGGCCGCGGTGAAGTTATTTTTAGGCTGGATACTGGATATTCGTGCTTCGCAGTTTTGGCGGCAAGCGAGCAGGCGGATGCCCCAGATCAGCTTCCATGTATTGTCTTGAGCAGGAGGCAGATGCTGCAGATGCTGCTGAAGCAGCGGAGCGCAAATATTCAATATCCAACCTAAAACTAACTGCACTGCGGTTCATATTGGGGTCATAATTGTGTGGTACTTCTCCACAAATGAACTTCAGCCACTCTGATTCTCTCATCCTTGCGGGAGTACGTAGAAACTTCCATCCGTTTTTGAGCCCTCTCCAACATAACAAACCCCCTTTTTAGTAGTCATCCTCTTCTCAAGCGGAGTTGTCAGACATGCTAGCGCGACTCGTGCCATTAAATTAGCTGGTTAGTGTATCAGCTGGGGGATGAGGGGGAAGGCTGTTTCCTAGATTGTGTGCTCTAATTGGAGAATATGAATTACATAGAAAGATAACCTGCGTAGAAAGATAAACTGTTTTCTGATCCAACTTTTGACGTTTTCAGAAGTCTGGTCCTCATGAAAGAAAAGTTAATAGGAGGACATGAAAGAAGAACCTTGAGAGATTTTATGCGTAAATATTAAAAACAATCTGAGGATGTGACAGGAACCTGTGCAGCAGGATAGGAATCACAGCTTAATGACGTCCATCCACAGTAGGGTTGCACACTCTGTACCTATAGAATATGGTACAGCTTGGGGGGGGGCTTTGATGTGCCTTACTTATGTAGGTCCAGGAAAGAAAGATGGGGAGTGCCATCTTTGTACATACAAATATGGCACTTAAATTTGGCTCAAAAACGTGACGTCCCGGCTATTACGGGACAGTTGGCAACCCTACTCCAGAGAGCCAGGTAAAAGGCATCACAGCTAATGGTAGCAGTGCAGCTAAGCATAAAGTGACCAGATTTCTCAAATGAAAAACAGAGACATCTCCTGGCTATTTTATCAACAAGGGGTGGGGGGGGTTAAGCCTTTTAATAATTGTCGAACTGACATGAAATAGATAAGGTTTGGAGTAAATACAAAGTTAAGAGGAACGTTAAGTAAATCACAGTCAAAAGATAACATTGCATTTCTAATACCGGAACTTTGACTTAGCTTGAATCCTTTAGCAAAAGGAAATTATTCAATAAATAAATACATTTCAAGAGAACTTAACCCCCCTAATGGTATACCAAAAGTTGATTCTTGTCCATCACAGATAACAATCACACTGTGAATGGAGGGGCTGACTGCCCGGTCAGAGAGCAGAATGGATCAGAGACTGATCACCCTCTTAATTTCAACGATTCCACTGTCATAAAATGACTGATCATTGCCGTGTAAATAAGTTACAAGTTGTTACATGTTGGGTAAGAAACATCCAACATGTTCTGGTTCAAGCTTGTCAGTAGTGTCATTTGTCTGGTTCTGTACTTTTATACTTTCAGTTTACTGATGTGAAGCTGTTTTTGTTTTATTATCCATCTCTGGATTACTATGTTAAGCTTAAAAGCTGTTTTCCTTGACTATTTTCCATATGTTGTTTTGCATAAATGAAGGATAATGTCATGTCTTGGTTCACCCAGCATTTAAACACATCTGCATTGACAGAGACATTGTGCATCACCATATGACTTGAAAGATGCTGTTGGTGGCCATGTTTTGGGTTTAAAGACAGGCTGACCATCAACCAACACACAGCCTCACCATCCGCATGAAGCTGTGTTGGCAGTTTTCTCCGTTTTCTGTGCATTGCTGCATGTTTAAAGAAAGCATCTCGAATTTTCATGCAAACCTACTCAGAATGAGTCTGCAAGTCATTATGCATTAATGTTATAGCGTAATTCTGATCCTTCTAATCATACTTATCAGCCCTGGTTACATTTCCAACACTGCACAAGTAATTGACATGAATTTTTAAGTTATCGGGACTTTTATTTAAATATTAGTTTTCAAGTCCTCATTTTTTCTGCTCTCCAGAAGCCAGGAATGGATCTGGCAGACACCTACATCATCTTTGTTCGGCAGAACCAGGACATCCTTCGAGACCATATCAACGACGAGGTCTGCATTGAGAAGGTGTTTGATGTGAGTTCTCACCATGACAGAAAAAAATTTCTTGAGTTGTTTAATTTACTATAGTTTTGATAATAAATATAGTATATATAAATATAAACATCAACTATTACTTGAGTACAAGGATTTGGATTTGAAACAGAGATATATTGAATGATTGTTCTTTGTCACAGACTCCAGTTACATCCTGCTGTCCCTAAAGTTATTTACCAAATTCCTTTTGAGTTTGAATTAAAGACATGAAAACGTAGAGCTGGGATTTTTTCTTCTTCTATTAAAATTGTACAGTCTAGTCATCAACAACTATGCCAGCTTCTATAAGGGCAGAACTCTTTTGTTCAGTTTGAAACCTGAGCATAAATGTTGTGCCTGACATCCCTAAACCAAAGCAGAAGACTTAAAAACAAAATGTTTGACTGTCAAAGATGGAAGCAGGATACACTATATTGCCAAAAGTATCCGCTCACCTGCCTTGACTCACATATCAACTTAAGTGACATCCTATTCTTAATTCATAGGGTTCAATATGATGTTGGCCTATCCTTTGCAGCTTTGACCGCTTCAGCTTCTCTGGGAAGGCTGTCCTCAGGGTTCTGAAGGGTATTTTTAACCTTTTTTGTGAGGTCAGACACCGATGTTGGATGAGAAGGCCTGGCTTTCAGTCTCTGCTCTAACTCATCCCAAAGGTGTTCTATTGGGTTGAGGTCAAGAGTCTGTGCAGGCTAGTGAAGGTCATCCACAGCAAACTCTCTTATCCACATACATGTACACAAAGCAAAGACCTTTAAGGACCTTGCTTTATGCTATGGTGCAGTCAGTTTGGGCCATCTCCAAACTGTTCACACAAAGTTGGGAGCATAGAGTTGTCCAAATTCTCTTTGTGTGCTGAAGACTTCTGATTTCCTTCCACTGAAGTTAAGGAGCCAAGTCCAGCTCCTGAAAGTCCCACACCAGAATCATCCCCCCCCCCTCCTTCACCACCATCACCACCACCACACTTCGCACTTGGAACAATACAGTAAGACAAGTAGCCTACCGTTCTCCTGGCAACCACCAAACCCAGACTCATCAATCAGATTGCCAGATGGAGAAGCATGATTTGTCACTCTAGAGAACATGGCTCTAGAGTTTAGTGGTGGCGTGCTTTACACTACTGAAGCTGCACCATTGCACTTGGTTATGTATGGCTTGGCTGCAGCTGCTTGGCCATGTAAACCCATCCCATTAAGCTCTCTATGCACTGTTCTTGAGCTAATCTGAATGTCTCATGTAGTTTGGAGGTCTGTAGCAATTGACTCTGCAGAAACTTGCCGATCTCTGTGCTCTAAGTACCTCAGCATCTGCTGTTCCCGCTCTGTGAGTTGCATGGTATATAATTTGGTGGTTGGGTTTCTGTTGTTCCCATTTGCTTGCACTTTGTTATAATACCACTGACAGTTGGCTGTGGAAAATTTAGGAACCAGAAATTTCATGACGTTACCTGTAAGATGAATTCTCGCGGTATTTGTGCGTTCACAAACACACGAGAATCTATCTTGTACCACTCCAGCTTAAACCGTTTGTGTCCAAACCAAAAACTGTTTGGGCCAATCAGGTTGCAGTATTGAGGTTTAAGTGGTTCATACCAGTATGACAAAAGCAAGAGCGGCTGAGCCCACAGCAGAAGCAACATAAACATGGCAGCGCAAGAGGACGCACACGTAGCTGCTGCTATTACATCTGTTTTGTCAGAATCCACAATTTCTTCTTTGATAGTAGAACAGCAAGAATTCCGTTGAGTATCTTAACTTGCCATGGTTTCTCATGACGTCTGCTGTTTAGGTTTTAATTTGATACCGTGACTGGTTAAAACCAACCTTTAGTAGGTAGGAACTAGGTGTCGCTTCACCCAATTAGCTCAGAGCATGGACCGCGGAACGCATTTCAAATTGGTCGGGCCCATCAGGCAATACTCAATACCACTACCCATCACATACGCACGCGCCCGCATACACATAGAACACCAGCATCCCCTTGATCACGCAACTAATTTGCGTCACATGACACAAGACAAGCCAATCCATTTTTAGACACCAGAATTTATTGCTTTCTCATAGGCTGTGGTCCCTGAGCATGATAAATGTGTCTGCCATGTTATAATTAAAATCGGCACCGAATTTTTATTTAACTTTTTTTCTGACGTTCCAGCACACACGCCCCGGATTTATTTCCACTTACAATCATTATATTACAGCTAACACAATATTTACAGAATAAAAATACTTTAAGAAGAAAAGTCAAACTCACCCCTGCTCTAAATATTCCAGAAAAAGTGTCTCCGTCTGTCATTATGCTGGATGAAGTCCCTGGCTATCCTCAAAGCATCCACTGTGGTCAAAAGATCCCTGTGTGTGTGGGCACACATCAAGCTATTTAGTCTTTTCTGGGTCATTGTTGATCTCAGATAGGTCTTGATACGACGGAGGGACGAGAAACACCTCTCAGCACTTGCAGTGGACACAGTTAACTAAGCTAACGAAGCAAACGAAGCTAACGAAGTAGCGGTCATAAGCAGTGCAGAGGTGGGAAAACTTTTGTTTACATCACATGACACAATCAGCCAATACATTTTTAGATGGGATGATTTATCGCTTTCTCATTGGAGAATGATGCTGCTGCCATAGACTACTGTGCATTTGAAAAAAATAGCTATTGAATATTTTAATTTTATTTATATATATTATTTTACATGTTTGATCATCAAAAGTAGGTAGGGCCGCGGCCCTACTGGCCCTACCCGTTCCGCGGTCCATGGCTCAGAGAGTTCTGCTGAAATTCCCTCCTTTCCCAAAACAGATTCAAATGGAGCAGTCCAAGATTGATAAAGTGCAGAAATAGAGTGCTACACATTATCAATCTGGCTGGCCAGGTTTGTTGCATAGGTGACATTGTATCACAGAATCCTGATGGAGTTCACTGAGCTCCTAAGGGTGACCCATTTAAACACAAATGTTTGTAGAAACTGCCTGCATGCTTGGTGGTTGATTTTTATACACCTATGGACAGGGAAGTGATTGAAACAACTGATTTCCATTATTTGGATGGGTGAGTGAATACGATTGGTTCATCCAATCCATGGAAATAAAGCCATTTAGGTCTTCTAATATGTGATATGCATTGATCTAAACAATTCCTTAGTATCTCTAGCTGGATGTTTAGGGTTTTCCTGCTGGAAAGTGAACCTCAACTAAAGTTTCTAACTGGTTCTATTTCACAATGGTCCCCTTCCACATGTTTACTCCAACCCCTATTATCTTTTGTAAAAGACGATTTTTTTTTTCTTCCACCCTTCCTGTGGTCAGATTCTCCAACTTGAGCTGTGGATCTCTGCAGTTCCTCCAGAGTTACTATGAGCCTCTTGGCTGTTTCTATGATTCATGCCCTCCTTGCCCAGTCTGTCAGTCTTGATAGGCGTCCACGTCTTGGTAGGTCTGCAGTGGGTCCATCCTCTCTCCGTGCCCAGACAATGGATTGATCAGAATTCTGGGAGATATTCAGAGCTTGGGTTCAAAACCTCTTAGGCCCTCACAAAAGAGCTGCATTTATATTTAGATTAATTCCCAAACTGGTGAAATATATTTTCTAAATAGATTCACCATGGAGTCAATTGGTTGCACTGGACTTTATTTAATGGTATCATATGAAAAGAGACTCAATGCAGATACTTGACTTATTTCTTCTTAATATCTTTGCTTAAAGACACTTGTATCTTGTGCTGTGTGTTGTTTTGGTTTATCACAAACAATCACAGTAACATGATTATAATGGACCAAAATCTGAGAATTTTCCATGGGTTTAAATATTTTGCAAGATATCATTTGTGTTTGAGCAATATGTTCAACAACTAACACAGATCTCTCGGAATTTAAGCAGAAATGATACCAAGAGCTTTCTGTGCAATCATTTCAAATTGTGACTGACTGAATGTCTACGTCTATACTCACACACATGGTGTATATGTATTCACTCACTACCAAACACTATTGTTATCCATAATTGTCTGCATGATTTGATAATATTTAGGTTTCCGTGAGATAAATATACAGTAATTTCTTTTGAAATTTCTCCAAATGCATCTGACAGTCAGGTGTTTTTACTGTTTGATTCACCACTTTCAGAGCAGCAGGAGGTCTCTGTGATGCTGAAAACAGTGGCTGCTTGTATTGACCTGTTTATCACTTAGGAACACTGAGAGCATTTGGCTCGCTCTGTTGGAGCCAAAAACCCTTTTACACCTCATCCTATCCACCCATCTACCCATCTCTCCATACCACGCTGTCTGATGGCTGCACTGGCTGCTCCCACCTGCAAGATTCAGATTTATAAGAATATTCTAGCGGCGAGTTTGCTAACATGCCTCACCTCACCGTTTGGAGTGAATGCAGTGATTTAGGCATGGCAGTTCAGGACTTGGTACACATTAGCAGCACGAAGCAGAGCGATGGATTTCTGCCACCCGTTGGGTCCTCTGAGGGTTCAGAGTGAGCTGTGTGTGTGTGTGTGTGTGTGTGTGTGAGGGGGCTAGAGGAGAATGAGTCTAATGGAGCTCAGATGCGCCCAGTCATGCACTGAGGAGGAGGTGACAGCGGGGCCTTGAAGTGTCTAAGCTAAGCCCTTCAGTATGGATCCAGCACACACACATGCTCTCACATGTGCATCTTGTGTGTAACAATAGAAGCAAATGTGTTCAACAGCAACATCAGCCCCCCCCAGAATCAGTGTTTTGAGTGTGGAATTGTCCTGTTTATGGACCTCTCACTGAGTCAATCAAATTCATTTACAGCGTCTCTTCTTTAAACACACAATTTGTCGACATCGACAAACGCAGAAAAGCATTGGCAGAAGCATGAAAGACGTGTAGCATGAACACACACCACGTATTACGGGTTGCTTTGTTTGTATGCATGGCAATAGCATGCCGCTAACTCAGTGGATTCAGGCATTGTTGTGATTCCAGTGACTTTAGATGTGGCATGGATCATGATGCCAGAAAGGCTGGTCTGATTATTTCAGAAATGGTTCATCTACTAGGGTTTTAATACAGAACTGTCTCGTAGGTTTACAGAAATCCTCTGAAAAGGAGAATACGGTGAATGGCGGCTGAGTGAAAAAACACTGCTTTGTAAATCTCAGATGTGGGAGGAGAATGGGCTGACTGGTCTGAGACAATAGAAATGCAACAGTAGTTGTGTGTGTGCTATAAATGATAAAATTATCAAGCTAATAGACTATTGCAACATGTAAAAATCCAAAATAAAAATTGTTTGTTTCATTAGATGCAAAGATAGTGTTCTCAAGCTTAATTGGAAATGCTTATTGCTACCTTACATGAATTTGGATCTGGACATGGTTTTTTACTATGGACCAGATTACTAGTTACAGTACGTCACCCAGTGCTTGTGTGCAAACAAATGACTGGATTTCTTCAGTCTTGATGGAGGCTCCAGACAGTGCTGTCCACTCTCCCCCTCACTGTTTGCCATATTCAGTGAACCTCTGGTGGCTACAATTCATCAAAGCAAAATTATTAATGGAATTCTAACAGCTAATATAACCCACAACCTTTTTTATATGCTGATGATGAGTTTTTGTCTGTCTTCAACCATTTCAGACTATCAATCGGAACAAAGCTAAGGCCCTTCATATCCCCTCTAATACTCATCTGTCTTCAACCATTTCTTTCCTGACTGGAACCATCAACAGGTTATTTTATCAATTAAAATGACTGTCCTCCCTTAAACATTCCATATCTTCTCTATGATCTGCGTTAAACCACCCCACACTTGGTTCAAATGCTTAGAGTCTATCATATCAGGGTTGTCATGGACATCTAAACCTCCACACATAAGTTTAAAAACTTTGAAAAAGCCTAAAGGTTTAGTAGGATCTGAACCTCTGAATTTTAATAAGTATTACCTGGCTCATAGATTACAATATATCTTGAAATGGATTTGGGAAAAAAAACATCCGACAGATTACAGATGGGAATTGAACGAATGATAAGTCAGGAAATATTTATCTCAGACATCCCATTTATCAGCCCTTTCATTAAGCAGCATAGCTGTTTTAAAAGCATCAATTTCTGCACATCTCTGATAGCCTGCTGGGAATATCTCAAAATAAATGAATCTGGACGAGTACCCATTTGGATCAATCCAGACATCCTGCAACAGAAAATGGTAAATGGACTGAACTTATATAGCGCTTTTCCAGTCATACTGACCACTGAAAGTGCTGTACACTAGAGCCACATTCACCCAATTGCTCTCACTAACACGCACACATTCATGCAACTTGGGGTTAAGTGCTTTGCCCAGGGGCACATTGACATGTGACAAGGGGAAGCTGGAATCGAACCCAGAACTTTCCAATTACAAGATAACTACTCACCCCATCAAGCCACAGCTGCCCTAAATGGCTAAAAGGGCTCTGAGCTTTTCAACATGCAATGTGAAGGAATAAATGATTTCAGTGACATATTTCATGAAAAAGATTCCTACCCTTTAATATGGCACTGATAAAAATCAATTATTTGAATATCACCAGTCCAAATTTTGGATGAAACAAAGTTCCTCTGGTAATAGCAAGCTTCCTCAAACCTCACCCCCAAAGTTCCTCTCAAAAACTGACAGGAAATTTTCAAAAGTAGATTTAACAATCTCCCTTCCTATCAGTAAACGGGACACTGATTTATCTACTGCTACAGAGCTTAACTATGGGAGTAAAATTGTCAGTGGTGAGGGTAGAGGTGCTGCGCCTGCCGGCACCGCGGCAGGGTAAGGGGTGGACAAGCTGTGCTGTCTTGTCTGGCCTCCTACCTCTCCTGGCTGATCTGGGTGGGTGCGCAGTACCAAGAAACAAGTTATGACCCAGTGTTCTGTCACGTAACACCAATGCCATGTGGCTGGAGGATCCAAAAGCGGACCACAGCAATCTCTCAGGGCAAGCAGCGGTACACCTGACAGTAGAAGACATCAGGACAGACCCCCAACTATAAACAGTGGGTCTGCTCCAGGCACTAACATGATTTGAGTGCAATGGTCTAAGAAACTGACTGCTCCTCATAAACGTCTGGCAGCAATGATGGACCTGCTGCTATTGGATGGTATCTAAATAAAGCCACCGATGTACATATCTTAATGATTTAAATAAAATATGGGGCCTGATTTCTTTTTTTCCTCCTCTGTCTTTTGAAGTTCAAAGCAGAGCCCTGAACCCTTCCCTTGACATGCAGTATTCACCAGGTTTCATTAAACTGCCGCTCTTTGAATGAGTGAATGCTTTCCCCTCTCTGATTCTTCCTGTTTAATGCCGCAGATCCGTTGACCTTGTGTTTTAGTGTTGTCTGCAGGACTGAAGGAAGGTGCAAGATGTCAGCGAGTAAACAGCTATCATTAACTCTGAAGGCGAATACATGGACTGTCCTTGATGGCCTGAGCAGCTGTAACTACATTTACAGTACATAATGCAGCATAGTTTGTATCTCAGGCATATTGGTGCCTGTAAAAGTAATACTGTAGCACTGACTTTATAGCTCCTTCTCAGACTGTTTGCATGTAGTGACCTGACTTCACAAACAAGCTTAAGCAGGCTTTATCTGGGATCTGCCCCGTCTAATCAGTGGTCTTTATCTCAGAAAACCTGCTGCACAAAATCAGTTTTGAAAAATCTTTACATTTCTTCATAATGGCAAAGTCTTGACTATTAATGGTAGTTTGAGCTGTCCAAGTAAACGTCATGGTTCAATTGCTGTGTTTCCATACAAATGTGAATTTAAAGTGAACTTAAAAAAATGTAGCAAAAAAGAAAATGTGCATCAGACATGTTTCCATCTACTAGTTTGTAGCGAACTAACCAGGCGACACACAGTGTAATGATGTCATACCTTCACGTTGGCAGTAATAAACGGGATATAGAGGTTGCTAACTGCTGATCAGTCATGTGAGGTAAACGTTCACTATGTCAGAACTGATTTTACAAATATGTTTCCATCTCCTCTTTGCACACTTACTGTTTTCCGAAAAAGTCAAAAACCACCTCAAGTGAGCGTAAAATCTTTCTTGCTAAATTCAGTGAGTTCATTTGAATTTGGACATTTCCATCAACCTGTTCTAACGCAATACTTCAAAATGCACATTTAAAAAACATTGATGGAAATGCGACTTTTGACTTGCAAGCAAGATTTGTTCTACTGATTGGCACCTAAAATGGATGGAAACAATTCTTGAAATGTCGGTAGCCATGGGGTTCCTCGGTGATCAGCAACACGCTGATCATGTTTCATGCAGAATGAGCGTTTAGGGAATACTTTTACCCACGCCCTGATCTGTTCTTTCTGCTTTTTACAGCAATGGTACACAAGCTCCATGAGGGCTGTGTGTGTTTGGCTGACTGACAGACTGGACTTGCAGCTCCACATTTACCAGCTGAAAGTACTCATCAAGATTGTAAAGGTAAACAGAAATTATTGCAAACTGTAAACTGTCCATAAAAAGAAACGTTTATTTTTCGATGAAGAGCTTTTGAGCAGTAAGCATCTTCCATGCTGTCTGCCATTTAAACATCATTTTCCCAGCTTTCTCCAAGAGGCTGTAGCTAACAGCTAGTCCTTGGGGGCCCAAGACCAGACTGGCTTTTGACTATCTTAAAAAAAGTCATATATTACACGGTGGGTACTAAGATCAGCTCACAGAGGATACCACATGTTTTTGTCTCCCCTTCTAAATGATCTGAACCAAGCATTAACTAATTCAAATTTGTTTATTAATTTTCCATAAAATGAAGTCATTAAATATGGCCAGTTATGATTTTATGCATCAGATCAAATATATATGGCCTTATTGTTTAATTTTCCTGGTTCCTTTTCCTCACATACACTATGTTTAATATGACATTATCTTGAAAGCTGCATTTTCTCTGCTCCAAATGAGTCTGCAATTCTGCCTGTAAGTGGCCCTTTTAGAACTGCTTTCAAACTAGTTCTGGGTTATTCCTCCTTAATAAAATCCCAATTGTGTTCAAACAAAGCAGCTGACAATGTCATCAGTCAAGTAAATTAAAAGCAGCATTTGTGTTTTTCCTGCTTTATTTACCATTGCAACGGTCAGGAAGTAAATTCACTCCCTCCCTGCAGCAGGCTTCCACATGGGGGCACACCTAGGCTGCTGGTTCTCAAGGTTAGGGCTTAACCTAAACCTCTGTAGTTAGGTTGGAGGCAGGGTAGTCCACAGTTGGATCAAACAGAGTTGATTTTGCATTGCCTTACTTTGTCACCATGCAGTAAACACATTTCATTTTGCAAGACGTGTTTTGCATGGAAGGCAAATGTTCCAGAATTCAGACTACTGCAGCCTTCAGTGTTAAGAACTGTAGGTTACTTTGTAAATGTCTGTCTCCTGCAAATGTTATGGCAGCTTTCAGAGTAACAAAAATGGTGTTGTGATTTATTTATTTTTTTACATTGGCGTCGACGTCTGCTTTGACGTTGATGCATCAACTGGAATCTTGTCTGTATCAGGACTAGAAGCAGTTTGAGGTTACTTTGTGACAATTTTCTTAAGGGGTTTATTATCCAAATTGAATGCTGAATATGTTGTATTGAAGGTAATATAGTGGCTACTCAAAACCTCTCTACAGTACCCCACTTCAAAAACTCTCAATAATTCCCTTGAGTGGAATAAGTTAGTTCAACCATCTAAGGAGTAGTGGTTCGCCACAATCAAATGAAGACAAATCTAGGATAACAGCTCTGATCAACCTGGGGCTTTAGCAGTGAACCCACCAGGCACAGGATATCAATCTGAAAGCCAACAGTCTATCACACAACTCACACAAGAGATATGGCTATTTAAAATCTCCTTTATACATGTGGCCAGTTTGTACAGACCCCAATCAATCCGATATTTGTCTGTGGTATGAGACAGTGGAGCTTGTACATGTGAAGGTAGGGGGGAACATAAAAACTCCCCACAGAGGAGCCTCAGCAGACCAAACTCAGAATCTTTGTGTGACTAAATAGTGGCTCTTCATTTTTAGCAATTCATGGAAAAAAGTCACAGCTGACAATAGAGGCAGGGAAGGAAAAAAAATCCGCAAATGAAACCTGACTGAAGTGTCCTTGAATGCAACAGTGTGAAGAGGTGCGAGAGATGAAAGCAAAAACTGCTCAAATGCTTTTTGTCTTTTCATAGTTTGTTAGTTTAAGTAGAAACCAATGAGACAAGGAATGATAATGGCTCCCTACTGAAAGTAAAAATCCCTGAGACACTTCAGTCTGCCTTCCTGGTTTGACACAAAAAAGCCTCCGAGCATCCTTCAGCCTCCATCTCCCAGCTTTTGTCCTTTCACACAGTGAATAGCAGCTGCCTCCTTCTGCTTTCTGCATTCCTCACATGCTCTCTTATTCCTTCCCTTTGCCTATTTACCCCTCTTCCTTCCTTGTGCCTCATCAGAAGATCTACCGTGACTTCAGGCTGCAGGGTGTGCTTGATGGCACGCTCAACAACAGTAGCTACGAGACCGTCTGCAACCGGCTGAAGGTGGAGGAGGCCACAGCAGCAGTCAAGGCAGGCGATGGCCTGCAGGGCATCAGCATGAGAGACAGCGATGAAGAGGACAGCTAAACCCAAACACACCTTGTCCTCATATGTACTTAGTAGTTCGCACAGAACTTTATGTATCAGGACATACTTGGAATGATAAAACAAATGTAAAGCTGAAAATGGGAAGATATATGTACTGTGCGGTGATGTGACCATGTGTCAACATCCAAATAAGATATTCTAATGTTAATTTGTTTGTTTTGGATCCTTTTACAAGAAAAGAGATATGTCCACCTTGTTCTAAAAATGTTGCCTCTTTGTTAAGTCAGTGAACTCTGAAGTGTCCTTCTTTTTCTTTACATTGTTCAATTTAACTGTGGGCCTAACTAAACTTAGTACAAGAAGTAAGGAAATTTGTGTTTAGTCAATTATTTTCTCAATTTTAACAGTGCATGGGGTCAGTTTATCTTAAACTGTTGCCAAGCCTGATCATTTTCCCTTAGATGCTGCCACATTTGTGAGGGAAAATGCATTTGGAAGTTTCCGCCAATGAAAGAATTCCATATCTTACTAAAATTGTTCAGGGAAATGGTGCAAGTTATAGGCCAGACCCCTTTTGTTCTGAAATCCGAGCTGCATGTTCTGAAAGTACACACTTCAATGATGTGAATGACATGAAGGGCAGTTCATGGTTGGCTGTTTATCTGAGAGGGGCTTAAGCTAGCATTAAGCAGCCCTGACAGCGAACAGCCGCTGTGAACAAAGCTGTCTGCTGAGTATGAGCCACTTTAGGAAAGTCTTTGTGGAAACCACTATAAATTAAATACTCCTTCCTTTAAACTTTACTTGGCATATTGAAGGCAGGTGACTTACCATAAAAAGCTGAGAGCTTGCTGCTGTGCAGGTAGGCCTGGTGCTACACTGTACCAGAGTTCAGTGGCTCCACATCTCAGCTTCCAAGCTAAAGGAGTAGAGAGCCGCAGAAACACTTAGACTTTTGTATTACTTTAACTATCATGCATGGAATTTAAGCCAAAACAATAGTACAGACCTCTTAAATTCAGGTTACTGGAAGGTTTGTCAATCTTGATTGTCACTCCAAAGGTCACATTTTCTGTGCTACTTTACAACAACAAAAACATACAATCATGAGAAGCAGATGGGGATAAAGCCATATTAGAATCCAGCTAACAGAAACACAGAGAACAGCAGAGAATATGTAAGATGTGAATAAGATCACAGGCTGCTATGAGTACAAGATGATGTCAGACACCAACATGTCAGTTTTTAAAAAGCAGAACTTGTTCATCCAGGGGCTGTACATTTAGATTTTTCTCAGTGGGGAACTCTGAATATATGATTTTGGTTTTAGGTCATGTGAACTGAACTTTGAACTAGTTTGGATATTGAACACTGTGTGAACATTAGCTTTCTCTTATAAACAGGACACAGTGTGATGGTAGCAATCTGGCAACAAGGACAAGTTCTGAACAGGTTATGTCTAAATGACTCTGTGTCAGCAGAGTTACAGTTATATCAAGGAGATGTTAAAGCAGTTATGTAGCTTTCCCAGCAGTTAGTTGGTTTACCAACTATATAACCTCAGATAAGGTCAAGGAAATCCAAAGTGTTTGAGTCGAAAGCATCTGGATGGTGTTTTCTGGTTCCAGACACGTACTCTTGAGAAGATCCACTCAGGATGTTCCGTTTACACATTTAAGTCAACTACAACATATCTGTATTAATTACAAAAAAGCTGTGCAGATTACAGCATCGGGCTAGAGTTGGTAGCACTGTTGTCTTGTCACATAATGTCTTGGGTTCAAAACCCGGACTGGGCTCTTTCTACATGGAGTTTGTATGTTCTCCTTGTACATGCATGTGCCTCTTCCTGCCTCCCAAAGCCCCAAAAAAGCATGCTGGGTTAATGGTCTCTCTAAATGTGCTCAGGTGTGTGTGTGTGTGCGTGTGTGGTTGTTTGTTGTGTGATGGACTGACAATCTGCCCAGAGTGTACCCTGGCTCTTGGCCAAACCCGAACTGATCCAGTGTTGAAATTCACAAAGTCTTTACAAACTCAAGTTTCCCCTTTTAACAGTTTATAATGCTTTTGAACAGCAAACACAAAGTATGAGCGCGGGAACAAATGTTTCAATAACCTACAGCTTCCAAAAGGAAAAGGGGAAAATAATCTTTTCCATGTAAAACAAGGACCAAGACCTTCTGACTGTTGGGCCGGTCAAATAATGAAAGATTTCAGCCTTTGCATCTTTTCACACAGACATGATGAACCATACAGTTAGGTTCCAAATTATTCATACCTCTCAACAATGTTTTGGAATATCTCAATGAGAGGCTCAACTTGAACTCGACAGAGAATCTGTGGAGGGAGCTAAAGAAAAGGGCAAGGAGACCCGCTAAGCTCTACCACCTGGACCTCCTAACCAAAGAGTTATCACAACCCCCGTTGAAACATGCACGACGCTGCTGAGCAATGGCAGGAAGGCTTTCAATGTGCTAATGCCAATACAGATCTTCCCACTGATTATTTAGAAAGGCATAAATCATTAATAACTTGCTTCTTCTTGATATTCACCGGTCACATTGTGAGGCAGAAAGAAAATTGTTGGTTGATGAAACAACTTTAAATAGTTGCTCTCCTCCATGTGCAGCTGTGCTCAGACTGATGTGACGTTCCAGGCCAGAACTCCTCCCTCCTGCTGTGTTTTTAGCCTTACAGTAGCTCAACGTTCTAAGGATCAGTCGGGCTAGGGTGCTGTGCCATATATTCATTTTTTTGAAAGTAGCAGTAGGTTGATTACCCTAATAAATATATTTTTGACAAATATAGAATTAAGGTTCTGGCTGTGGTGATCAAACTACTCTGTTGTTGCATGCTAGCTTGTTATTTTTGCTGGCATCCATGTAGTTCTTCACTACTTGTTGCAACTTATCCTCTGACTTCACAGGAAACACCACTGGAGTGGTTCTTAGTTCTAACAGCCTGCCCAGCTAAAACGTGTTCATGTGTAACTCAAGGAATCAGAGGTTGTCGGAAAAAGTGTTTGCTCCCTTAAAGTCTGTGGGGGAGCTAATGGGAGGAAATTCCATAAACAAAATCAAGAAATCAAGCAGCTAGTCAGGTTTAGAGGATCCCACATCGATGGCCATCAATAATTCAGCTATATAAAGTACATTTTAGAGAAATTCAGCTGTACTGGTCTATGGACCATCTTCTCATTGGGCAGGTGGATGGATTAGAACTCCTTTCATGTACCAAAGATGTATCAGCTGTATAAACTAGGACATGTTTTGGACTTGCAACTGAACTTTTTTGTATAATGTCATACAGTAATTTCCCTTCTGGGATTATTAAAGTATATCTGATTCTGATAAACTTCAATGTATCTAATTCCAATTTTTAGTGATAGTTTAACCCAAAGTAGTGCATTTTAGGGAGAGTTGAAGGACAATTAAACACAGTTGCAGGCGTTTGGGTCATGTCTCTACCAGTTTTGAACATTCACAGACTGATATTTTTTGCCGATTCTTCACAAAACAGCTCAAGCTCATTCAGACTGGGTGGAAAGTGTCCAACAGCGAATTTTAAGATAGATGACAGATGATGTCAGTTGGTGACTTCAGGGTGGTTGTTCAGCTGGAAGGTGAGCATCCATCCCAGTCTCAAAATTGACAGGTTTTCTTCCAGGATGGTCAATCTACCTTCCCAAAATCTGACCATCTTATCTGTCCCTGCTGAACTAAAGCCTTTAAACATGTCAACGCTCTCTTCACCGTATTAATGGTGGGGTTTTATTGTGTCCAGGTCATGTCCACTGTTAGTTACCTATCACACAACATGCAAAACGGTATGTTTTGCATTTTGGCAAAACTTAAATTTTGGTCTCATCTGATCGGAAGTCTTTCTTCCCCATATTTTGATTCTGGCTTGATGTCAACAATGGTTTTCTTCTTGCCCCACTTACATAAAGGTCAGCGCCCATATTCTCAAAGATTCTCAGAGAGCTCTTATTTTAGCCTAATAATTCCTACCTAGGAGTCCTACTTTAAGCGTTATTCAGATGCAGCTGAGAGCGACTCTGAGAAAGGAGACAACATAACTTTTTTATCTTAGTGAGGAGTTGTGGTTGGCACTGTTGCTAGGTGGGACAACCTCTTTTAAGAGCTGTGATTGGTTAATAGTACAGGGGGGAAAAAACACAGATGGGCTCTTAGTAATCATAGGAGAGAAATTAATGAATTAGACTGGATTAAGAAATGTTTGACATGATGATTAAAAAAAAAAGTATAATTCTCACACAACATCGCAACAGCAAGCAGGCCTCAATCGAAGGCAACTGGGCTTTCGCTCAGTTCTTTCTGAAAACGACACCTCCCCAGGAGTCTTTGTCAATTCTGGTGGGTCGCACTTGAACAACCTACAGTCAGACTGCTGCTGTTTTTAAAGACCATGGAGGCCCATCCTCCTAGGCGCATTTTAGTCCCATGCAAATCCCACCCACCACTGTCCTGGGCCGTTAGAAGCTATTGCTTGGTGTGAGTGGAGTACTTGCTCACCTGAATCCTGAGACTGCTGATGTAATCTCTTTGGAAAGTGTTGGAAGTCCGAGCTGTAAACTCTGTTTGAACACACCTCATTTACATCCTCATCGTTTCGAGTTGCTTATGTTTAATCCCCACACTGGTCATTTTGCTA
The DNA here is from genome assembly GCA_037039145.1 of Fundulus diaphanus. Classification (NCBI taxonomy): domain Eukaryota; kingdom Metazoa; phylum Chordata; class Actinopteri; order Cyprinodontiformes; family Fundulidae; genus Fundulus; species Fundulus diaphanus. Next base: position 48,921,788 of record CM073134.1, read on the forward strand.
CTTCATCTATTTGACATTAGTATGCGCTCACCTGTTGACATTTTACTGGGATTGCCTGCTGGTATAAGGCGGTTGGGTTTGGCAAAAACACCGACATAAAATAGAGAAAAAAGGTGGGAAAAAATGAAAGGAGCAGCGCCTTTGTCCGCACAGCTCTGGGAGGAGAATAGATGAGTGTTGAAAGGTAAATTGGTCCCAGGATCATGGCGCAAATACACAGACTTTGAAACTTATTGCTGTAGATCAATGCATCTTTCTCTCCATGTGTCTTTTTCTCTCCTTCCACGCACCAGTCTGGAAAGTGAAAAGCGCTCTGTGCAGCAAACAAAAGCCAGAGGAAATGCCATCACACAAGCAACCTTCCAGATGACCATTTAGGCTACTGACACCATCATGTTCAATACAGAAAATACTTTCTCACCTCATTTGTCTTCTCTAGAGTGTATTTATGTATAGATTTTTCTGTGACATTTCCACTTTCTTTTCCTAAAATGTTTACTATTGAGAGCATTACTGTAAATAATATAGAATTCCTCTTTGCTACATTTCTACATTTCTCCAATTTTTATTCATGATTATTCAATTTTTTCCTACTTATTTTTCCTCAGTAAAATGATGTTACTAGAGCCACACATTAACCTGCCCGGCCACTGAAAATAAATAACTTTTATCTCACCGAGGTCAAATTCTAAGAAAAATCTTCTATTCTAAGATTTTTTTCTGAAATGACGTCACTAAAAGCTGCTTTTAGTCTTAGGATTCTTTGTGAATATGGGCACAGATTTATTGAGTATATCTAATAATTACGCTGTGGACTGATCCTAGCACCTGAGCTGTGGATCTCTGCAGCTCCTCCAGAGTTACCATGGTCCACTTGGCTGCTTCTTTGATTAACACTCTCCTTGTCCAGCCTGTCAGTTTAGGTGGTTGTGTCCATGTCTTGGCAAGTCTGCAGGTCATCCATCTCTCCATGTCCAGAGATTGGTTGAACAGAGCTCTGGGAGAATGTTGTAGAACCTAACCCTAACCCTTTCAGTTTCATAATTTTGCATTCCTTTGAGTTGGTCTGTCACATAATTCGTAAGAAATCAAATTAAATTTGCTGTTGTGATGTGACAAAATATGACAAATGTTTGACGGGTGTGAATAATTTGGAAAGGCACTGTATCCAAACTAGTTAGAGTTCTGTATTTCGGCATCAGTTGGAATGGATCAGGTATTATGTAGCTCCTCAAGAACTGCATTGATGAGGTAGAGTGGATTCAACAGTTTATGGTGGTTCTTTAAACAGTTTCATGTTTGTTGTTCAGCATACCTTTGGTCTGTGATAGTCTTTGATTGTACAAGTGCCTTCATTTACTGTTTGATTTCATCTCAGCCTCCAGAAGTACCCGATGCTTTGAACCTATTAAGCTGTTGGACTGCTAATGAACGTCGTCATAACTTGTAAATGTACAAAAATGTAATGTTGTGTGTAATGAACTTTTATTTTCTACTGTGATATTTCTGAATCTTGAACTGTTGTAGCCATGAACAAACATAGAAATGTAGGATTTGTAATAGCTGTGTTGATGTTCAGAAGAGATGTTGAGGAATGTAAATCCAAGGTTTAACAAATTCTTTTTTTTAATCCATGTTTTTGAATTTATTCTGGTGTGCGTTCGCTTGAGAATTAAAGTCTGTAAAGATGTCAAACCTGTTTAAACATACCTTCTGGAATGATTTCCAAGACGTTCAACCTTGTTATCGTCGGAACATAGCACATTTTCTACGTCTTGTGAGGAAGACTTCAAATGTTTCTTGACTAAGATAAGATAAGATAAGATAGGCTTTATTGATCTCACATTGGAGAAATTCACATGTCACATCGGCTCAGTAATCAGTAATCAGAAAAAGGTGCCAAAAGTAGGACAAGGTGCGTCAGGTATATACAGTGTGTCCTCGTTTATACAGTGGATCAAAAAAGAAGTAGATAAGAAAATAAGAATAAAAATACAAAAATAGAAATAAGGCAGAGGATATCTTATGTACATTCATGGTGACTTATATACATGTGTATTGACATATATTCAGGTGTAATAGCAGCAGAAGTCACTTCTTTCAGTATTATTGCACAGTGTATTAAATAGAATTGCACATTAGTTATTGCACGTTGGTTATTACAGTTACAGTTATGGTTACTGAAGCTTTTACTGAGTTCAGCCAGGATGGTGTTCTTTGTAGGAAAAGGCTTCCTTGTCACCATCCTGCCCAAAGCCCAGATATATCAAGATTACAGCAGATTGTTGTCATGTGCCACACAAGCAGTAACTGATACATTTTGACAGTGAAAGTCCTCTGATGGCTTCTGCAGTCAGAGGCAGCTTAATGTGAGAAGCATACTAGAACAGACTCAGTTTATTTATGGAGTTTTATTTAGGCCACTTCTGATGAAGGCAGGTGTGTGCTGAATCAAGAATCGTTATTGTTATGTTACCAAAATTACATTTTTGATGAGACAGACATCCTATTTAATATAAGTTTGACTATAGCCACATTACCCTGGTAACAAATACTTGTTTATCATTATTTTTATTGTTCTAACTTATTACTTGTAACCCAAGTTGCATTCTAGGTCAACCCACGTGATTTCTTAAAGACTAGGTTCGTCTGCTGGAGGAGGTGGCAAATTGTAAAACACAGAGACAGTTTGATGGTGCAAAATTGGTGAGTTGTATTAATATTTACAATATATACAAGTTAGTCCACAATTTTAAAGTCCAATTGGATTCCTTAAACCAAGGAAGTCAACCAGTCTTTGTTGATGATGAAAGGGAAAACACAAAAAATAATAATAATCCAGTTCCTTCAGTGAACACTTGTTGGGCTGAATCTCCAACCAGTTCGGAAGAGGTTTCTCAGATAGTAGGTGATGTATTTCCGGATCCGCTAAACGGTTAGCTCGCCAGTCTGGTCAGCATGAAGCCAGACAATCTTTGCTGTATCCTAGACCCTTTAGCCACGCCTTGAGCGGGGGGATCTGCAATATACCTGGCCAGTTCCCTCTTGACCAACCGTGATCTTTATAACGTTCGGTTGATTGATCACACGTCTGTACGTCAGGGCGATTAGCAGCCATATAAGCCGTAGCTGTCAATTTAGGATGCTGACGTGCAGCTGTCACATGACGTCAAAATCGCACGAGAACAATATTGTTCTCACTTGGTTAGTGTTGAATAAATTAAGGAAAGGAGGATTTTAATTAAACCTTTAGATAAAAATAAATAAAATTAAATCTAAAAAATGGAAAATAAAATAAACTGAATCTAATATAGAAAAATTATCCTGGTTACAGCTTTCTCTTAATTTATCAGTTATATAGATTATATCACATTAATCCTTTACTTCATAGATATTTTATTTTACAATTTAGGACAAAACAATTGAGACTACAGTATCAAGCAGATACTAAATTAAGATAAAAATTGCTAATTTGAATTTATTCTAATTAGTCCTAATGTTTAGTCATGAAGCCTCAGGTGATTTATTTTAGTCACATTTTTTTCTTCACAAAAACCCTTCAATTTTACCTGGGATTTGTATACTTTTTATGTCCTCTATTTACTATTTTCTTCAGTTTTGCCAGGAGAGGAGAATCCACATTCCAAGGTCTAACCGTATAACACTCAACGCAATTATAAAAGAAACAAAACAAGCTTCATCTGGAGCTGCACAGGTCTCAGTGCAGTAAATAACATGACAGAACAAAAATGACCCGAGAAATGGGGCTTCTTTGAAAGCCTTTCCGGGGCAGAGCCTCCCCTCAAAGACAAGTAAAATCTTGAAACAAGCCATGATCTATCTAGAACAATGTCCTTTGGACAGTCAATATTAAAGTGGGGATGTTCTGTGGAAATCCAACACAGCATAATGGTCCAAACACATGATTCAGTCTGGCCAGCACTGTGGTAGTGGACTTGTTACCGGGGATGATCTTATAGCCACAAGAACTTTTCACATTCTAATAATTAAATATGACCTGTAACATCCTTCGGGGGAAATAATGACACTGAATCAGGGGGTGTATTCAGTCTTTGACCGTTCTTCTGCACTTCAGTAAATCCATCCGTCCTGCTTTAACCCGTTTAGGGCTGCCGAGTGGCTGGAGTCCGTCACAACTACCATCAGACAAGTAACAGGGAACACCCTGAAGGAGCGGCCATGGAACTGTTCTGAATAACCAAACATGGATACCTGCCTGCTCCTGAACTCGGAGAGTCCATGGGCAGAACATACGAACTCCAAGACAAGAAAATGGAAGCTCAACAGATTAGAACAGTCAATGAAATATACAAAAACTATCATCCAGCAAAATCCTCAAATACACACGTATTGCCTGACATAGTGACCTTTGACCTATGTTGGAGTCTCTACAATTCAAAGACATCGTTAGTGAACAAAGATACAATGTAGAGAAGTTCAAAGAGTGGATTTGTCAGGTTTTGAGTGTTGAATAAATAAAAATGTTTTTATTCTAATTAAATCTCCAACCACTGTGGTTTTACAACAAAATCTGGCTTATAGTGACAAAGACCTTTTGTGACTTATTAAAAATGAGGAGCCTTTTTCTCATGCAGTCGAGCTCAGATGATTTGCATCCCGTTTACATCTGATCAGCACACACCTTAAATGCCGGCACTTTGAATCGTCTTGTTACTGAAAAGTGCTATATAAATAAACTTGCCTTGCCTTAAGTGATCCATGCATCACTTTATTTCACTTTATTTTTCTTAAGTTTTACTAAGATGTGCTTTATGCCTCAAATTATATCTTCATACACATGCACCTTTTACGTATGTTAACTGCATTAAAGTTCCTTTTTCAAGCACTGAAAAATACAAACATATTTAAAACCCTGTTCCTGTTTCCAGCCTGATGTGGAATTTCATCTGTCCAGTTCAGAGCGTCTGTGAATGTTCTGTTCATGACGGATGGTTAGTATCTGCAGGGTTGGAGTGGTTCTGTGGTGGTCCAGGTTACAAAGACCTTCCTGAAAAGCCCGTGTTCTTCACATTTAATGCGTGATACAAGCTAATGGCGTAATTTGTGGAACATCTCTTTCCTTTGACTTGATGAGATCCAAATGCTCCGTCTCCTCTTTACCTGCATTTATTCCATAGGCAGCAAAACATTGTCCTTTCTAAACAATATTGCCGATATTTTCTTGTGCGTTCCAACTAGTATGAACTCAACTGCATTCTGTCACATTGTTTGCATGCAGAACTCTCTCTGAGCCCCAGACCATATAAACATGAGGTATGATGGTTTCATCTGAAGTGTTACTGGAGCCTGAGGAAACGTGGTGCCACAGGGACCCGGGGTCAGCTGAAGGGCTTTCCTGCTGGACGGAGTTTCAACCCTCTCTGTGAGGAGCCAACAGGAAAACACAAAATCAACTAACTTACATTTTGAAGCACCCTAAGATTGTTGACCTTTGTACCAATAGTCTCTGTTCTCGCCTCAGTGGGGAGTCTCTTATGCGCTTTACCTCTGAAAGACGGGACTGCTCCTTTAGCACCAGCTCCTCTTAAAGAGCTCTTTGAGATATTTCATTCCGAGATGCTCCCTTCCTGAACATTGTTACTATGTTTTGCTACTCTTGTAACATTTTGTGCGAGTAAGGAATTCTGAGTTTTGTTTGATTTCATTTGTCACTTGTGAGCATTTCTGCCTGTGTGTATATATATATATATATATATATATATTTTTTATGTTTTTACTCTTCTGGTCGCAGCCATTCCTGGGTTTTCTATGTCAGCATATCATAAAAAGCATCAGCTGTTTACCAGGTTCTCATATTATTTTGAGCTGACCCCAGATTTACATGCAACCATTTTCTGACTATTATTAAATGCAAAGCCAACGTAGAAAAACAGTTTGAGAAAAACCAAAGTACACCCTTGCTGCTGCAATGGGATTTAAGAGGGAAACCAATCGAATGCATCTGATAAGTATTACAGAGGGTTGGCTTGTGTGGGTGTGACCCCAAAGAAAAAAACATCTGTGTTGACCTTCAGGAAGCAAATGCTTCTACCTGTTAATCCTGAAAGGGCCTCAGAGGACATCTTTCTGCTGTGGGAACGATTGTCCTCCTGACAGGACATAGAAAGAAACTAAACAAGTGGGGCTGTTTGGAAGGGTTGAAGGAGAAAAGCTGTCCTTTATATATAAAATATATATATATATATATATATATTATATATATATATATATATATATATATATATATATATATATATATATATATATATATATATATATATATCAACATATTTTGAACCATAAGACTTCTGGAGCATTGTCTTCTGGACGATGAGACCAAAGGGGAGGTGTTTGGCTATAATGCTCAGCTCTGTTTGGAGAAAATAGAACACCCTAAATTCCTAATATCAGCTGGCAAGCACGGTGATGGAGGAGTGATGATTTGAGCTTGATTACCTCTATAGGATCTGGGAACCTTGCCATCACTGAGGGACTTTGGAGCTCCGTGGTCAGACGTGAGGCTCCCGGCCAGCAGCTGCAGCTGCAGTGTTACAGTGGGGCAAAGTTCTTTCACAGCGATGGAGACACTGATAAAATGCTACAACTGATGCAGGTTAAACGAGCTCTAAAATATGTAACAACAGATTTCACTTGGTTTTCCAGACGGCTTCATAATTTTGGCTTCGTGCTTGTTTCATAAATAATGATGGCATTGAATCAGTTATCACATTTAGAGGTGATTATGAAATAATTTTTAAAAGGAATCTTCACCTATTTTTATTTGGTCCTGAAGTAAAACCCAAGAAATGAAATGGGATTTATTCCTATATACATGTTACTCCCTTCATTCCTGTCTTTGAGATCTGATCACAGAGAAGATTTCCTCTTCTGCTTTAGCTTCAGGAACTGAATCCAGTTTTGCTTGTGCGTGAGTATTATTTAGGGTTCTAATTTGACTTGTTACATGTTTTTATTACATTAAATCACTGTTTATGGTTTACGTTGTTACATTATTTCTTTCTGTCTTTGTTGAATGATAATAATAATAATAATAATAATAATAATAATAATAATAATAATAATAATAATAATAATAATAAATAATATTTGCAGTAGAGGTATTGTTGTTTTAGCTTCTATACATTTTATGTGACAGATAAAACAAAATGCAGATAAAACTGCAAAATGAAATAAATAAAACTGATAACAATAACTTGAAACATATCTTAATATATAAATTTTAAAATAAATTGCAATCCGTTTTTAAGTCCTGATGATATTCAGCACATCAAGGGGTACAGCGAAAAATAAATAAAACTTCAACAAAACAAACAAACAAACAAAGACATTTATGTTTCTGGAATAAAAGCAAAACCGGAATAAAACCATTTGAAAAAAAAACAGAACACCTAATCATTTTATCTTCTTAAATAAATAAAAATAAATACTCAGCACATTTCTGACACAATCAGTCCTTTCAGTATTCTGCTGTATCTTGCTTTGATAGCACGGATAATTAAAAACAATTAACATTTCGTTGGCTCTAAATAAGGTCACTGCGTAATATATTTGATGAATGGGTTTTGAAGATTGAAGGGCAAAATATCCATGAGAAAATGTTATTATTATTATTATTGTTTTTATTAGTTTTATTTTAATAATAATAATAATTGTGTTGTTGGGTTTTATGATATATAAAATGGTTTGTGGCCTCCTTCCGCATTTAGAATCCTAAAAAAAAGGCAAGTTGATTTTAACAGGTGGCAGAAAAGATCGATGCAGCGCAGAGGATGTGGAGCTGGTGGTGGGGCCTCAGCTGTAATAATAATAATAATAATAATAATAATAATAATAATAATAATAATAATAATAATAATAATAATAATAATAATAATAATAATAGCTATTTGTGTGGACTGCCGTTATTAATTTAGTCCCTCACATTATTTTCTGCCTGTTAGTTTCTGTCTGTTTTTCAGTCCCTTTTCCTCCTCCTGCCGCTTGTTTCTGCGGGTATCTCCGGGCCCTTCTTTCGGTGCCGGGGTGGGGGGCTGCGGGCAGTTTAGGGCCCGCAATATTCCCAAAAGCGCCCTCTGTGCGACGGGCTGGGGGAGAGGATGGTGTTGCGTCTGCGGCTCCGCAGCTTCCAGTTAAAAGACGGCGGAGAAAGTGGGACTCAGAGCGGTCGCAGATCACATCGCTGCTTGGAAATCCAGTTTCTGCCGGAACCGTCGGACAGCCCGGGTCCGCGCGCTCCCTGGTCTGTCACGTCTGAAGCTCGCGCGCCTCAAGGGTCCTGATGTTTTGTGAAAGTCGACAGCTCGTGACCTTGCGACCAGAGCCAGATTAAAATGATGTCACGCGCAGCCACAAGTGGACCTGGGATTTATCAAGTTCGCTCCAGTTGAGCAGAAGTTGTGCCAGCCTCCTTCTCCTCCTCCTCCCCCTCCTCCTCCTCCCGCGGAGACGCGGAACTCAGAACCAACGGAGAAGAATTGAGCAAATGATCCACTTTTTTTCCTGTCCTTCCTGGACGGTAACGATCAGCGGGTCTCGGCTCTCCGCACGCAGCCATCGAGCGAGCTGCGGCCGCCCGCTTTGCCGTCATTAAGCGGGGAAACAGAGGCGGTGATCAGGAGGGGGCTTCCCCGGCAGATGATGCCCTTCCCTGTGGGCCGGTGAGGAGCAGCGCCGACCTCTCGCTTCTTCCCACCACTTTGTTGTTGTCTCTGCGCGGCTGATGCGAACATGATGGACAGCTCTCTCTGCCGCCCAGCGGGTATCCTCAGCGCCCCCCCGGCCACCGGGAGCCAGCCCGCGGGCTCAGACATGCTCACCTCCGGCGGCGGCAGCACCAAGCCTCTCGCTTTCTCCATCGACCGGATTATGGCCAGGACACCCGAGCCCAAGTCGATACCGCTCAGCACCTGGTTCCAGTCGTCTCCCGTGGGGAAGCCCGACGTGTGTCCGTCCTCGCTGCACTGCATGATCCCGCTGGTGCCGCTCGGGTATGAGTCGGGCCACCGGCTCAGCATCGGCGGGCTGGATCCAGGCCACTTGGACGGCTCTCCCCTCCCGGCTCCTGTAGACCTTTTGGGGTTCGGCTTGAACTACCGGAGCCAGCAGGAGGACTCCGCAGTGAGCCAAAGCGGCGGCCAGTACAAACTTTTCAGACCGCGGGTGGTGAACCAGTCGTCCCTCTCCACCATGGGCACCATGTGCTACCTGAACTGCGCCGGGGACGGAGGGGCCTGCGGGCCGCCGGCCGGCCTGGTCAACCTGCACCCGATGGCTTCCTACCTGCTCACCGCCCGGCACAAAGCGCTCCTGGCGGAGAAGAGCAAGCAGCAGTCCGGGGAGCGCTACTCGGTGTCCGGGGTGCAGGCCTTCAGGCAGCTTGCTCCCAGCCAGATCCAGCACTACATGAAGGACCGGGAGCAGATGCTCACCGACAAGATCTATAAAGGTTCCCCGGCGGCGGCGGTCCGGCTGAGCGGCCCCTGTGCCGGCACCAAGCCCAAAGTGTTCATCTGCGAGGTCTGCGGAAAGGTGAGCCGAACCCGGGCCTGGTTCTAGTACCCTGTGAGGGTTGTTACCGCAGTGAGCCACAAGTTTAGCTTTGGCTCTAAATATTCCAAATGTTTTAGTTTGGCCAGAGGAGCCAGACCCTCCGCTTTGAACAGAACCCAGAAGTCGCGATGGGGACATTCCGGGCTACAGCAGCAAAGTTAAAGGCCACTTTTAACATTTCAACTCTGCACAGGATATATATATATATATATATATATATATATATATATATATATATATATATATATATATATATATATATATATATATATATATATATATATAGTTAAATAAAATAACTCCTTACGGGTTTCTTTCTTGTTCTGAAATAAAGATTTATTCTTGTGTTGCTGGAGCGGCAGGAGGCCCCGGGGTTTCGAGAATTATAAAACTGGATTTTTTATTAATATTTCGATGTATATTTTAGCTTTTTGAAAAATACAAGGAGCGCAGGTTGGACGGGTAGAAGAAAACAGCCGTTTTACGGACCGGTGCTTGTTCTGAGAGATCAAAGCAGCTCCTGGTCCATTGAGCGCGCCGTCCTTTTCCCCGGAGTGGATTCACCGAGGGGCATCATATTTGTTTTTCTCTTCAAGATCTTTAATGTTATTTCTAAGAAGAAGAACGGGGCAATTGTAGCGAGTCTGTTCTCAGCTCTTCTCTCCTCTGTGGCCCCGGTCCTCCTCCCTCTCAGGTGTTCAACGCACACTACAACCTGACCCGCCACATGCCCGTCCACACCGGGGCCCGGCCCTTCATCTGCAAGGTGTGCGGGAAAGGCTTCCGGCAGGCCAGCACGCTGTGCCGACACAAGATCATCCACACTCAGGTGAGACCGAGGGCCGCTCTGCGGGCTCCGGGCCGCCAGCCGGGACAGATGGGAGAAAAATGCTGTTTTTTTCCAGCCCGCTGATTATTCTGAGTTTGAAATACAAAACACAGCTTGGTTCTAAAGCGGTTCAATAATCTGTGAGCCAATCAGCGTCTCTAAAAACCTGATTCTTATTTTGAAAGCAGCCCAGACTGAGCCTGAAAGTCCACGTTCGCAGTAAATGTAACATTTCTCCAAACTATAGGTTGTTGAAAGGCTTTAAAGAAACAGGGGAAAATCAGTTTGTTGGATTAAAAATGTCGGGATAAAACGAGAAGTCATTTCTCCAGCCCAGGGGTCTGCAACCTCTCAAATCCGAAAAAACCCCCAAAACATTTCTAGCCCCAGTCCAGCTAGTTATAGCCGTTTAGAGCCACTAATGCTATAAGACGAATAAAAAAAAAAAAAGAGAGAGAAAAACCGACATTAATGATTTACATTTCAAAAATACATTTTGGAAGAATTGGTTGTCATTATTAAAGAACCCTCATTTTATATTTATTTTTAAATTTTTAAATAAAGAATAACATAAAACCATATTTATTGACGGGGTGTTGACAGTTATGGAAAATTATTTATAAAACCGCATTATGTTCAACTTTATGAGAAGAAAAATAGAAAAAATATTACTGGTACTGTTGGTATCATTCTGTGCTGAAATGTAATTATACTAAGGAGAGAGAAAAAAACGAATAAAAACAGCTAAAACATGGATTTGTTATTATGTCTATATTTTTGAAAACATTTGTAAATCATGGTTAGTTTTTAAGAGCCATTGTGGAAGGTCCGAAGAGCCACTGGTTGTGGACCCCTGGTCTTTCCCTGCCGAGTTGGTCCTGACCCAGATCTGAGCACATGCAGCCTGAGCTGCCTAGTGGCTGCTTACAAGGCCATAGTTGTCCCTTTTATTGAGTCGGTTTAATTTCTATTTGTTCTGCTAGTAAAAATAAATCCATCAATAAATAAATAAATGAGTTGATTTAAAACACGGCCGCCCAGCCCGTGTGTTGGTTAAACTGTAAAATGACTCGGGTCAGAATTACTCTGGCATCAGTTATCCAGGTTTCATTCAGCAGTGACATTACAGTGAAACTAATGGAAAGTACGCATCCGTAGGCTGCTTCAACACTGTAGTAAACAATTCAACTAACCTGGACCACATTTCGATGAACAGTCTTGACACCATCCAATTAGCACTCCTATAAATCCAAAAATAATTTGTTACAAATTGTCATAATTTTAAAACTTGAAACAATACAGATGTTTTGTAATTTTTACAAGAGTGTATAATAATAAAGTAACAACATGATGTTCAGGGAAAAAGGGCCTGTTATTCAGATAAAATCTGCAGATATAAAAATACTGTGATTATGGCTGCAATGATTTAATTTAATTTTAATTAAATCACACTAACTGTAATTTAACATCACATTGAATCACCAAAAAAAAAATGCATACACATTATATTGATAAAAAAATGTAGGTTGTAGGTGTGTGTGTGTGTGTGTGTGTGTGTGTGTGTGTGTGTGTGTGTGTAAGAGTGTGTGTGTGTGTACACAGGTTTTGTGAGTTTTGTAATCATTTGCTTGGGAAAAAGAAAATATTTCAGAATGTATTTTTTCACCTACATACATATATGAATCTTAAAAGGCCCAAAAGTCAGAATATTGTGGACCTTGAATAAAGTTTGGACTCTGAAATCTCCCCAAAATAGATTAAATAGACGAGAATCTTTATATGCTTCATAGCTGCATGCTATTCAACATTTTCAACACAACTTGTTTGACATAGATCATTGGCATCAGCCTCCGGATGCCTGAGTTTTAACCAGGAAGGTTGTTTATATGAGGCTCTTAGCTCAGCAGTAAAAATGTCTCTTCTCATGCTACTCATAACTAAGTTTGACTAGCCTGGGTCCGTTTCCGTTAAACCAGAGAACCAATCAAAAGATCGGTTATTGGGACTGACTGTAAAATTGTTAAAATAAAAAAATAAAATCATGATACTCTAATCATGCTTGGGCTTTTTTAGCTGAAATATTCTTGAATTTAAAAACGGTATAAACTGCTGCAATCGGTCAATGGAACCCGTGTTCTAGTCGCCACGGTGATTCCAGTAAAGGGGAGGTTGTGGTGGCGATTATATTTTTTTATATGAGGAATTCTAATAATTCTTTTAAATAAAATGGCAAATATTTCACAGTCTCCAGTCAAATTTCAGCTAATGGGTAAACCAATTGCAACATAAATAAAATGACGCAGCTATCTCCTTTACATCACTGCAATAGTCCTTTGAATGTGTTGGGTAATTTCTAACATGTTTCCCCCCACAGTGACATCATTTATTCAAAAATTCCCGCCCTCTCTTTAACAGGAAAAACCTCACAAGTGTAACCAGTGTGGGAAAGCCTTCAACCGGAGCTCCACACTCAACACGCACACACGGATCCACGCAGGATACAAGCCGTTCGTCTGCGAGTTCTGTGGGAAAGGATTCCACCAGAAAGGTGAGACAGAAGAACGCAAAGTGACGGTGTTCAGCTCTTCCTCTTACACGTGTTTGGCCCCTGGGCCACAGTGACAGGTCCGTTTCTTTTGTCATGCTTTATCCCAAACGAATGGACTTGTGGAGCGGGTTGCTCCTGAGTGGCTCTCCTGGGGAGCAGGAATAAAAATAGCATCACTCTGTGGGCTTTGTTCTGTGATCCAAACATTTCACAGCTAATGATTTCCCCAGAACCAGACTGAATGCCAGTTCATCGCAGCTGTCAGCAGCATACAGTAAACACATCACAGAGGATACCCACACGAGTCGAACAAAATGACCTTAAAACCGTTAACTGTATTAACGTCATTAATGTCGCCCTTTGTCTAAGAGCCCGAAAAGAAGCGTTCAGGGATTTAAATCTGAAATAACTCTAGTATAAAATCTAAGTTTTTTTAAACGGAGAAAAACTAAAATCTACTAAATAAAATAAACACTGCTTCTATTAGCAACAGATTAATGACACAATTAAGCATGCGCAAATCATCACTACTAGACCCATTCAATTAATGAGAATATAAATATAAAAAGTTCAATTATTACAGTAAATCAATAAACGTAGTAAAACACATTATGTAGATCACTTATACACAGACATTTTGAAGCCTTTATTTCTCTTAATTATGATTATTTTCTGCCTACAGCTGATGAGAACACGACATTTAGAACAGAATGGAAATATCTGTTACGGTGCCACAGCGGGGGGATTCAGGCGTACCAGCAGCCAATAAGGGAACAGGTTACAGAAGAAAATATAATTAAAAACATACCAAAAAGGAAAGATTTGATCATTATGGTGGTGGTGCAGGGTTAGTGCACATGACCCCACGTATGGAGGCATCAGTCGTCGATGCGGCCATCCTGGGTTCCACTCCTGGCCCGTGGAGCTCACTTTAGGATAAAGGTCACTAGTAATAAAAAATTGAAAAAGATTAGGTTATTACATGACATCAGTAAACAAAAATTTTATACAAAAATATGACAAAATTAATTATTTTCAAAAGGTACTTTTATTGTGACAAAAAATTATATATATATATATATATATATATATATACACACGTTTATTGGTTCAAAGTTTCCTCTCTAAGGAAAGGCAGCAGGTTGCATGGAGTCACAGACTTGCAACATTCACTCCTGGATCAGCGTGCAGCCACAACGGACAGTCGCTGGCTGTGTCGTTGATTTTTATAGCCTTCTCATTAATGAAGGGAGAAATCTGTACATTCATGACCACAATCAAACCCTTTTTAGAATCGTTGAGCAGCTTTTCCCACGTCGCCTCTTGGAAGTCAAAGTTAGAGCGCGCCCTTGCCATACCTCTGATCTTTAGTTTCTGCTCCAGATTTTGTCTGATTTGGGTCAGGACTTTTTCCCAGTCAGAAGACACTAATTAAAATTTCAACCTAAATATAGGTAAAAAAAATCAAGGTTAAATATTGGTATGAATCATTTTCTGCTTAACTGTAGTATATGCTGTACAACTGATATTACCTGAAACCTATTTAGGTTTGATGGAACCTGAGTCGTACCTTGTGTGATCACAAGTGGCATTTTCGCCCCCTGAAGTCAGAGTCCAGATCATAAAGTCAGACCTTGCAGAGCAGCCTGGGGTTCAGTATGCCTGTTGCACATACACAACACAGCGACAGTTGTGCACATCAACTACTTATTGGCCCCAGAACCAGGCTGAATGCCAGTTCCTCGGTAGAGTAAATCATCATCCGAGTGATTTGATTGGGCTCTGTGTGGGCGTAGTTAAAGCAACATCGGTTTGAGACAGATTTTGCTGATCAACAATGGTTTCAGAGCAAAGCCGGGGCGTGTGGTGCAGATGGGGGTTTATTAACCTCTAGCATCTTGAAATAAGCAACAGGCCGCCCAAGCGGACCACTTCTAGCTGATGCCAGAAAATAATAATTTCTCTATTGGAAACAGAAAATGAAATTCCTATTGGTTAAAGTGATCAATCTGCCTTTAACACAATACGATGGGACGTTATGTCAAGAAAAATTTATTTCAGAACGTTGCTCTGAAAAGGAATTTGCCCTCTTAAAGATGTCTTCATTGATTGCTTAAATGTTTCAAATTACCGTTTATATTGCCCCTCTTGTTAGATCATGAAATAACTGTAATAAACAAAATTTTTGTGGTTCAGTGTTACTAGCCACACCCAGGTCTGGTCACAAGAAAGGTTTTTCAGTGGCCTAGTCAAAGTCCAGACTAAAATCTGATTGAGATGCTGTGGTGTGGACATAAATAGTTCATTAATGATATAAAATCATTATAACTGACGATTGCACAGGTGACCAAGGCTGCTGCAGCCAGTTCTGTAGTTTAGAGGGTGACTCCTTTTTCACGTCTTTGTCTGATATAAAATCTGTTTATTAATCTAAAACACTAGTGAAAACAAAAAGGTAAGAACAGAAGGAATCTGTGTGAGCGAAAAATGTTCTCCAGCACTTTCTGAGCTTAAATATAATAGTTTTAAATGTTGACATTATTTTTTATGTCAATGTGCTGCTTTCTGTTGGAGGGATGCAAGGAATTCTGGGTGGACTGTAAATGCTTGCTGTAACTCTCTGCAGGGAACTACAAGAACCACAAGCTGACACACAGCGGGGAGAAGCAGTTCAAGTGCTCCATCTGCAGCAAGGCGTTCCACCAGGTGTACAACCTCACCTTCCATATGCACACTCACAACGACAAGAAGCCCTTCACCTGCCCCACCTGTGGCAAGGGCTTCTGCAGGAACTTTGACCTGAAGAAACACATCAGGAAGCTGCATGACCCGGCTGGGGCGCCATCAGCCCTGGAGTCCTGAAATACCTTTAAGCTACGGAAAAACTGAAATCCCGGTGTGTTGAGGACAGGTTTCAGAAATGAGTAGCCTGTGTTCAGGTCTGTGCACTTTCTCTGCTCCGTTTATTGTTATTTAGCACTGACTCTGAAAAGCTCTGAAGAGCTGAAGTATTGTAGTGTTTTTGTTCCCTCATGTTTTACCCTTCACATGCTGCCCCCTGCTGGCTAAACTGGCAGCCTGAACCTGCTAATTCCTGAATTGTTTCAATCCATCGGCTGAATAGGACCTTCTGCCTTCAGCACAGTCACGGAGCTTACCAAAGGATTGACTTTGACTCTTTACACGGCAAACTGTGCATGACTCTTCCCCTCAAAGCAGAGTTTACCTCAATATTGTGCTTTTGTCCCCTCAAAATAAAAAAAAGTATTCAATATTATTGATTCAAGCTTCCTTGAATCAGTATTTGATGTGTTAATAATTCCTAACTCATTCCACTGGATAATGTTGTTTTGTCTTATTGAAGCTAAAGTAGTAAAGTGCTTCAGCAGAACTTTTAAAGCGCTCTTCGTTGTGTTATTACTCTGGAAGTAAATGCTCTGCAGTGCTCTGACCCAGAGGGAGCAACTTGGGAGGCTCTGGCTTCGACTTTGCTGGCTGCCCCTGAGGCCTGCTGATCTACAGTGTGACCCCCCACACTCCCAGACCCCGACCATGGGATCCAAAAAAAGGCAGTGAGGGGGTTTCATAACCTCTCCGAGCCCGACTTGGCCTCCCAGGCCTAATATGGACTGACCCTGACCTCAGGCCCAAATGCTGGCCCGGACTCTTGCTCTGGCCAGTTAGCTCACTTCTGAATCCTTCAGCTCTCGGGTCAATGAACACTTGACTGAGAACATACTGAGCTCAACGTTTATGAGACAATTATTCAGACATTTAAACATTTTGATGGCTAATCATAGCAGAATTAGTCATCAGCATTTACTTGTTTTCTTTTTCTTTTCGGTTAGATCTCAGGAGATGAGACGGATATACAAAGACCACAGGCGTGGTTAGAGCTTGGAAAAATACATGCATTACAGAGACTTGCGTAAGAACTCATTTACCACTTTAAATGTTTCCCACTTTGTCTCATTACAACAAATTTATATGTACTGGTACTTCTTAAAAAAATTAATATTATGTAAAGATGCAATCTTTTTTGCCAGTCATTTCAGAAAGTGAAATGGTTATTTTATAGAGATTAATTACACACAGAGTAAAATATGTCAGCCTTTTATTTCATGTAATTTTGATTATTAAGGCTTACAGGTAAAGAAAACTCACAATTCAGTGTCTCAGACAGTTAGAATGTCACATTAGACCAATGAAAAACGATTCTTTAAGCACTACCGTCAGATTCCTGAAAAGTCTGTCCATTTCAATGCATTCATACTTGGTAGGGCCTCTTGCATGAATTCCTGCATCAACGGGCCACAGCATAGAGGGTATCAGCCTCCCATCTTCCTCCTGAAAACAGCCCAGAGATTTTCTGTGGGTTCAGGTCAGGGGAGTTTACTGGTCAGTCAAGAAGAGGAAAACTATGGTCACGGAACCAGCTTCTGGTACCTTTGGCAGTGTGGGCTGGTACCAAGTTCTGCTGGAAACTAAAAAAAGCGTCTCCTTACTGCTTGCCTGCAGAGGGAATCATGAATTTGCTGGTAGATGGCTGCATTGACTGTGGACTTCAGAAAACCCAGTGGACCACAACCAGTAGATAACATGCTGCCCCAAACCATCACTGACTGTGGAAAGTTTGCTCTGAACTTCAAGCAACGTGGATTCTAGGGCTTGTCCACTCTTCCTCCAGACTCTGGGACCTTGATTTCCAAATGAAATGCAGAATTTTCTTCCATCTGAAAACAGGCCTTTGGAGCATTGAGCAACAGTACAGTTGCTTTTCTCCTTAGCCCTGTAGGACATGTGTAGCCCATGTGTAGAATTTGTCTGTGAGTAGCAGCTTTTCCAGCTTCAGTCCACTCCTTGTGAAGCTCTCCCAAATTCTTAAATGGATTTCACTTGACAATCCTCTCAAGGCTGTGGTTCTACCTGTTGGTAGTACACTTTTTCCTACCACACTTCTTCCTTCCACTCAATTTTCTGTTAATATGTTTGGATACAGAACTCTGTGAAGAAGCAGCTTCTTCAGCATGACTTTTAGTGTCTTCCCCTCCTTGAGAAAGGTGTTGATGACTGTTTGCTGGACATCTGTCCCCATGATAGTGTCGCCTACTGACCCAGAGTGAGAGACCGTTAATTAGCTGATTAGGATGTGACAACATGAGTTTTCAGCTTTGCGACAGAATTCTAATTTTCTGAGACACTGAAGTTTGGGTTTTAATTATTTTTAAGCCATAAACTTCAAAATGACAAGAAACAAAGGCTGGGAATACCTCTCCCGATGTGTAATGAGTCTATATAATCTATGAGTTTCACTTTCTGAGATGACTGGCTAAAAATATTGCACTTTTACGCAATATTCAAATTTTTTAGATGTGCCTGTATTTCCTGGGATTTTATGTAATAGAGAAATACAGCAGTGGAAAATTGCGAAGTAGACTGAAATGGGTCCTATTTTTCAAACCTTTTCACAATTAAAAAGTGTGCCGTATATTTGAATTCAGAGTCAATACTTTCAGTACATTCATCCTTGTTTCAGTATCACCCTGCATGATACTGCCACCAAAAAATTTAATTTTATATTAAACCCACCTTTGCTGTGTCCCCTACATGGCTTGTGGTGATAAGATTACCGCCCCTGTCGGCGGTCCTCCCAGCCATTTACCCTGGAGAAGCGGTCTTTTTTTTATCACTCATGACTTTAGTAAGAAATGACTCTTGAGACAGAAACTACACTTTAACACATTTAATCTAAACAAGCCAGATAAATTGTACAGCTCAGTAATGAGCTCTTATATTGAATGCAGGAAAATGGTAAAATGGACAAGAGCCCCGAATGATCATTTACATCAGCATAAAATAGAATCTAGAATGTCTACTCCCATGCAAGGGAGAGTACCTATATGACATCAGTGTTCCTCGCATGGCATTGAGGAGAATGTCTCACCATATTCTGGGCATCACCAAGCTGACTGATTTTCATTAATCAGTCCATTTTGTCCAATCTCAGTATGTCACTTCTCTAACGTCCACCGTTTCTCTGAGTCATCTGTTATCTTCCCAGCACTGGCTTTCAGCAGCTCCAGCAATCTGTAGTGTCACATCATATCTAACATGGCGAACAGCACAAATAAGGTCCTCTGGCTTTCTATCAACAATGGCTTTCTACCTGCTGCCCTTCCATGATAACCAGTAGAGTAGATTACAAGACCAACAGTTGTTCCGCCAACATATTCAACCCAGCTGAGCTGTGGATCTCTGCAGCTCCTCCAGAGTTACCTTTTGACTATTTCTCTGAGTAATACTCTCCTTGCCGGGCCTGTCAGTTTAGGTGGACGTCCATGTCTTGGTAGGTCAGTTGAGCTTGAGCTATTTTGTAAACATGGGGCAATCATTTCCATATCCAGATTTGTAAAAGTGGATATGCTAATGTATTGACTCAGAAGGACTCAATCCACTTTTCAGCTGTGTATTTGTAAAGAACTTTTAATTCAATTCAATTCAATTCAATTCAATTTTATTTATATAGTGCCAATTTATGAAACATGTCATCTCGAGGCACTTTACAAAGTCAAAATCAATCATATTATACAGATTGGTCAAAAAATTTCCTATATAAGGGAACCAGTTGATTGCTTCAAAGTCCCGACAAGCAGCATTCACTCCTGGAGAAGCGTAGAGCTACAGGGAGAGTCGTCTGCATTGTCCATGGCTTTGCAGCAATCCCTCATACTGAGCAAGCATGAAGTGACAGCGGAAAGAAAAACTCCCCATTAACGGGAAGGAAAAACCTCCAACAGAACCGGGCTCAGTATGAACGGTCATCTGCCTCGACCGACTGGGGGTTACAGAAGACAGAGCAGAGACACAACAAGAGAGACAAAAAAGCACAGAAGCACACATTGATCCAGGAATCTGTTCTACATTAGATGGTAATAGCGGGTGAGCTGTCTTCTCTGGATGATGTCTCAAATAACAGAACGCCAGACCAGGTGTACCTACTATGAAGAAAAAAAGAGAGAGAACAAAAAGTTATAAGCAGAAATGATGACAAGCAATGCATAATTGAAGAACAGTAGAACTCGATAGAGTGAGTGATTTTAAAAGCACATATCATTTTGGTCCACCATAGTTTCCATGTTAAACCAAATCTAAATAAAAGGGTTTGGTTGTAATGTGACAGAGGTTCAAGGAGCATGATTGCATTTGCAAGGCATCGTAAATATGTTTTGATAAAACTATATTGCATTTCACTGTCAATTAGATTATTTGAAAACTGCTGAGACTAAATCTGGGGATCATTCTTTTTAATGTCAACAAATTCTATAAAGACAAATCCAGGTGATGAACATCAAAAGAGTTTAAATGTCCAAAACAGTTCATTCAGTCTTGTCCAAGGTTAAAGGTTCATGCAAATGACACCAACTCTGGTTTCCCTTTTTCAGAATTTTGTTCAGAATGAACAGATGTATAGTAATCCCTTACAAATAGCTTTAATAGTTTAAAAAAGTCTTATAACAAAATCTCATTTCAGTGCTCAGGATCAGTTAACTTAATTTGATGCCATCATAAACACAGGGGAAGCAGTGGAAGAGTACCGCTTGATAAAGAATAATGTCGACCCAGAGAGCAAGGCTCAGTGATGACACGTGTTTAGAGTGGATACAGCTTTAATGAGTTCTGTGCAGTGATTGGATGAACTCTTCCAGGGTTGTTAGCTGAAGAGGCTGACTCAGACAGTGGGTGGTGGAGGGGCCTCTGTGATCCATAGACCTGACACAGGGACCCAGTCAGCACCAAACCTGATTCTAAGAGCAAAACTTTACACAGATCTCATTTAGGCGTCAGTTGGTGATACGTCAATGTGTCATTGCGATTAAGACCCATTTTTTGCCTAGGTTTAGACTCATAGATTGGCACATTGATGATGTTTCAATGGGGCCACCATCTTGGTACGGGGGACCCTTCTGACTGTGTCTGTTGTAGCAAAGGGCTGTCTGTCTACAATTAAAATCACCCGCAGTCAGGCATGTGTTTCAGATAGAATACTAATAAAACAAAATAAACCTACATATCCAATTATCCCTGACTTGTTTAAATGGACTACAATATAGGTAAATATTCACTATTTTCATACTGGATGGTGTGATTTCATTCATAGTTTTCCACACAAATGCTAAGCTATATGTATGCAGTGTATAACACCTTATCAGTAGATATCATATGTAATGTCTGATAAATACAATTTATAAAAGTGAGAAGAAATTTTTAAAAACTACAATTATTCAACACAGATTATGACAGAAAATATGACACTGATCATTAATTTGTTTCAAAGAGAACCAGTGGAACAGTTATTGAAATGAGCAAGTAGTTTTTCTGTCTCCTTTCCATCCCAGTGAGTGGCAGCAGATGGCTGCAGATCCTCATCCTGAACCCGGTTCTGATTCTGCTGGAGGGTTCTCCCTGTTCAAAGAGACTAGGTTCCCTCCGCTCCAGCCACATGCTCATGCCGAGTTCTGCTGAGGAATTCAACCTAACTGTACCTGAGCGTGGGATTTATTAAGAATCCATCGTTACCGACAGGTAACATCTCAGTACTTTAGAATATCAATGAAAATGTGAAACTCATATATTCTACGGCTGCTCTACTCACAGATGGATTTATTTCAAGCATTTATTTTGGCAAAATTGGATCATTATGGTTTACAGCAAAAAATAAATCTGAATATTACATCAGACCAATGAAAAACATTCTTCTACGGAAATGCTGATTTATAACCTACCAGTTATGGTGAAGGCCATTGACTTGACAGCTGGCTGATGCCCTCCACAAGCAAGGGAAGAGATAACAGATTGCGGCTGTTCACAGTGTTGCATCCACGCAGATTAATAGAAATTTTATTTCATTTTGTATCAAATAATGTGATCTTTAAAAAATATTTGTGAGATACGTAATATTTCTGATCAAATAACGCTTTCTACCAAAAGAAAACAATATATTTCTTTAAAAAAACCTTTGCATCCAGCATGTTTTCTGGAGCAAAGATTAAACTGGTTCCATGCTGAGAGCTTTTTAAAACATGAAGAAGTTGATTTATAGGTGAACCAAGACAGTAGTTATTCTAAGACTATTTGATTCATTTGAAAATTGGGAGACATCCCTATTTAACACTGAAAGATTTGGAAATATGGCTGACAAAATCAAGGCAAATAATACTGCATCAGAGGCCATATAACAACAGAGAAATGTGTTCTTTGACCCCAGACTCCAAAAACAAGAACCAAGTTATTTCTGGCCAGGAGATTTAATGGTTTACATTAATCCAAGTGCTGACGTCTTGGGTCGTCCTCGTAGGTCTCTCCCACTGCAGCGTACCACCTTCATATTTCTCTGGCACCTCACAAGAAAAAGGTTCTCACTACAACATGCATCTACCAAGCTGCAAGAACAGAATGATGTGTTTTTGTTCTTGCAGCCTTGGGTGAGGAAACTAGTTTCTCTGTTCTTGCTGAATTTGTTTTGGCCTTTAGATGAAGGTCATAATCATGCCTCTTTTGTGTTATACCTGTTAAGTTAGCTTAATAGCCTTTTACCATTTAAGGAAGGAGCCGTGTCTCCCGACACAAGATGGCGGCGATACTAATGTACGTTTCAGGGCTCTACGCCACATCTATGTGTTCATGTCTATGGTTTAGACCAAGCAAAACCAGCTGGTTTAAAAGTGGTCTAAATTTAGACTTGAAGTCAAAATTTGACAGGCCTATAAATTAGTCTGTAAGTCTTACCAAAATACCAGAAAGCAGAACCTGAGACTCAAAGAGAGCCTCACATTTGATTCACCAATCAATTATTAATGACTTTCATCCTGTTTTCAGTTGTGATGTTGTGGTAAAAATATTGTGTTAAAAATAATCTGCATTTTTTGTTTGTTTGAGAGCTAACAATTGAGAGACTACTAAATATACTTAGATATATTGCTACACTGTACTGGCAATGGAAAAAAAGACGTTTAATATAAGCTATGAAGTGTCATTAAACATTCCTGCTTATCAGGCTGTGCTCTGTTTTTTATTTTTTTTGGATATTACCAAAGACCAAGTTAAATTGAAAAGAAAAGTAAAAGTTGTCAATTCACTCTTGGACTACATTGCCTGAAGGCATAGCTGGGTTCCTGCTCCTATAGCTGACTGCACCATCACGAGACTGCTGTGAATTTAAGGAGCTGTTAAATAACCAGACTTTTATTATGATTTTATTTTTATTTAGCCTGTATTTAATCAGGCTTTTACACTGGAGACCTGGCCAAGAAGATTGCAGCACAGTTACATTACTTAAAAACAGCAATTCCCCTGACAAACATTTGTTATGCAAAACACTTGGACACAAACATGAAGACTACAATGATTTTTAACAGAACTGTAAATTAATTTAGTGCCACCAGAGCTTTAAGTTGAAGATCGGTTTGAAGTTTATCCCAGGTATCGGGAGCTGGAAACTGGAATGGTTTCTTGCATAGACATCCATTGATGTTCTGCAGGCAACTCTAAACCTATTTGTCTTGAGTTGCCTTTAAATGGTAATGTGGAAGTTTGTAGTCTGACTTGTCTTATGCTGTATCTGACCTGCTGCTACTATTCCAATGCAATGTGCTTTCCTCAGTAATGTTTTCCCTCTGTCTCTGTAATCCTTTTCTTTTCTTTGTTTTTGTTTGTTTGTTTGTTTTGTTCATGTACAGCACTTTGAATCTTCTTATTACTGAAAAGTGCTTTATAAATAAAGTTGCGGGGGCATTGATCGGAGACTGAGGCATCCATTTTTCTTTGTTAAACGACAAGGTAGATAAGAAAGGGTGACGCCTAAAATGTTTCATGAACAAATAATGACTTAGACGACGGGCACACAGAGACATCAATTCAACTTTAACATAGACTGTACAATGATGAGTAAGGGAAACTGAGTTAGTAATGAATGTCAGTGACCTGTGGTACACGCCACTGACAGTCAACAAAAGCATTCATATACGGCACATTACCATACTCAGTTACATGTAAAAAAAAAAGGTTGTTTCCACCAATGTTTACAGTATAAACAAGACTTGTTTCTGTAATAAAATCCCAATAAACCTTTCAGTTTTGTTGAAATAAAATCTGAATGTGTTCTTTAAAAGTCATCATCAGTTAAAACTTTTAGATATTTAAAAAAGATACAAACTCAATTTGTTGACCATTTCTTGTTAAAAGAGTTTGAAAAACTTCTGATTTTACAGATCTGGAAGTGGTGAAAAACATGCATTTTTTAAATCTGCATTTATGTTAAACTGGACATTACAAAATTGTTCTTGTATTTTATCAAAGGCAGACTGTAGATACTGGAAGCCCTCAGCTGCAGTGAGTCTACATACCTGCTTGCCTCATCAGCCACTATTCATCCATCAAGTCTGGTTCTGTCTGCCTGCCTTTTCATCCATTACTCATGCATATCAATAAACCTTTTAAAACACAACTCTTGTCTGGCTGAATATCCAGTTCTCAGGACAATATCCTAAACAAGTAGTATCTCATTTGCCTTTAATTTCTAAATTTCTAGAAATGGTGGTTCTCACATAGCTACAGGGTATTTCTGGATCAGAATCAAATATTTGAAACCTTTCAATCTGGTTTTATAGCACACCATAGCGCAGGGTCAGCACTGCTTAAAGTTCAGAATGACATCTTGCTGGCCCTGGAGACTAAAAAACCTGTTATGCTGGAATCACTGCAGCATTTGACACAGTGGATTATTTCATCCCATTGAGCCACCTGACTCAACAGACAGGGCTCCAGGGACCCATGCTGCAGTGGTTTAAGTCACATTTAACTAATAGATGTCATGTTTTTTGATGAACCCGAACACAACCACACACGGAGAGTAATTTTAGTGAGTTTTATTGAATGATGATGAATTCGTGGAAGAAGGAGACCCGAGAGGCTGAACCGGACTGGAGCCAGAGGATGTAGATGGCAGGACCTGGAAGACTGAAGAAGGAGCTGGAGAGCTGTGTCGAGAACCAGCAGCTCAGCAGAGAGGTTACATGAAGCACTGGGGCAGGCAGGTAATCCAGCAGCAAAGCAGAGAGTTGACTTGGAGCACCAGAGTAACAGCAGGACCAGCAGCAATGCAGAGTGAATACTTGCAGGCGGGCAGGCAGCAGGATCAGCAGCACGGCAGAGAGAATATGTTGAGCACTGTTGTAGCAGGAAATCCAGCAGCGAGCAGAGAATTTACTTGGAGCACTGGTGTAGCAGAAAATCCAGCAGCAAGCAGAGAGCTAACTCGGAGCACTGGGCAGGACAAGGAAAGGACGAGGTGAGTAGTAGTGAGCAGACGACCTGACAGGGAAGAGCTGACTGAGGGAGGTTTAAGTAGGAGTGCTGACAGGTGAAATGAGTCTGGGCTTCATTAAGGCTGACAGGTGTAGGTGATTTCTGAGGTGGAGTGGAGACTGGGGTGTATGGAGGGTGAAAAGTGCCCTGAATATGTCCATGGTGCAGCAGGCAAAGCTGCACCATGACATCACCCCCCCCCCCCTAAGGCCGGCTTCCAGACAGCCGAAAGGAAACAAAAAAAACTAATCCAACAAAAAACGACCCACCCAGGGTGGGCGGAGGGAGGTACTGGACGGGGGGCTAGAGTCTCTAACAAAAAACAACCCACCCAGGGTGGGCGGAGGGAGGCACTGGACGGTGGGCAAGAGTCCAAAAAACAAAATCTACCCCAACGGGGCGAACAAAGGAAGGCTTGAGTTGGCAACTGATGCCCAGGAGGAGGGACCTCTGGTGGGCGACCTCGCCGGCGGAGCAGCAGAGTCTGAAACGGGTGTCGCAGAGGGCGACCCCGATGTGGCAGAGCTAGACGCGGGCGTCTTGGTGGGCGACCCCGGCGAGGTAGAGCTAGACGCGGACGTCACGGAGAGCCCCCCCAACGAAGCGGCAGGGTCTGGTGTGGCAAACGGCGGAAGAGGACCCTGGAAGACAGGGGCTACAGACTATGGAGGACGCCGGACTACAGGCTACGGAGGGCACTGGACTACAGACTTCAGAGAGCGCAGAGCTATAAGACAAAGGCACAGAGACACAGACAGGACCAGACTACTGGATTCAGGAGGCCCGGGGCTACAGATGGGCCCTGGCTACAGGCTACAGACGGGCCCTAGCTACAGGCTACAGATGGGCCCTGGTTACAAGCTACAGACGGGACCGAGCTACAGAGTCTAGGAGGACCCGGGCTACAGAGTTCTGGAAACCCCGGGCTGCCGGCTTCAGGAGGACCCGGGCTAACGGCTTCAGGAGGACCCGGGCTACAGGATTCAGGACGCCCCGGGCTACAGGTCTCAAGAGGCCCCGGGCTACAGGTTTCAAGAGGCCCCAGGCTACAGGTTTCAAGAGGTTGCGGACCCTCCTTAGTCCCCGCGTCAATGGCAGGCAGCGGACCCTCCTGGGACCCCGCGTCGCAGGTAGGCGGCGGACCCTCGTGGGTCACCGCGACCCAGGAGGGCAGACCCTCCTGGGTCCATGTGTCACGGGCAGATGGCGGACCCTCCTGGGTCCCTGCGTCACAAGTAGGCGACGAACAGGGCTTTCAACGGCTGGCTGAGCAGGAACTGAGCCCTCTGATGAAGCCCGCGGCACTGGAACCTCTGAGACAGCAGGCGCTGTGGCTCGGGGCGGGACCCGAGGCATCAACCAGACCCTCGGTGACAGACACAGACGCAACCCAGCTGGGGAACAGGTCTTCTCTGTCGCCGTGGAATACTTCCCACAACTGTGATTCCTCTATGTGAGGGGCTCTGGCTGGAGGAGGCGTGGTCCTCGGAGCAGCGGCTGAAGACTTAACACAAGGAGCCAGCTGAGTGTCGTGGAGGTGGTGACTGAGATGACGGGGAACCGAAGGGCGCTTTGCCTGGCTCACTGAAGTAGCCGTGATGACGTCAGGCGGCGGAGACGCTGCGTTGTCATCAGGCTGAGACGCAAAAGTGTGCTTGTGGCGACGAGCCCGGCGTCTGCGCTGGGAGGGGCCGGGCACCAAAAGGCCCGGATCATGAGCAGCTCCGCACTTTTTCGGAGATCATGCTCTGCTGCGCTGTTGTCCTGGAGCGGAGAAAGCACAACCACACACGGAGAGTAGTTTTAGTGAGTTTTATTGAATGATGATGAATTGTGGAAGAAGGAGACCCGAGAGGCTGAACCGGACTGGAGCCAGAGGATGTAGATGGCAGGACCCGGAGGACTGGAGAAGGAGCTGGAGAGCTGCGTCGAGAACCAGCAGCTCAGCAGAGAGGTTACATGAAGCACTGGGACAGGCAAGTAATCCAGCAGCAAAGCAGAGAGTTGACTTGGAGCACCAGAGTAACAGCAGGACCAGCAGCAATGCATGACAATAGAACATTCTCTGCAATGGTTAATGACGTCTCTTCCTCACCAGCCCCTCTGACATCCGGTGTGCCTCAAGGTTCCATTCTTGACCCTGTACTTTTTTCTTTATACATGACACAATTAGGCTCTGTGATAAATCATTGGTACGTGTCTTTCCATCTATATGCAGATGACTTACAAATCTATCTGCAAGACGGATTAACTGGGCTGTCTGTCAGGCAGAAAGAAAGAAATCAGAGAGCTGAACGGCTGAGATCTCATGAGAGCTGTGCATGTGTATGGCAGCATACTGGTAAAAAAAACCAAATGAAATCTATTTGGATTAAAGCAAGACAAAAAATGTAAGTAAAACATTGTAACATTTAAATATTAACAATAGGGCATTTCTCAAATTAGTCCCATTAGCTCCATCCCCCGGAGATCAACTCCAGTTCCCCAGACAATCGTACAAGCAAATTACAAACTGAGAAATGGCAACATTTGCAATACCAACAATTTGGAAGATGAGGATGTCCCAGGAGCTTTATTTCAACATGCTTCTATCGAGAAGCACAGCGTCAAACAACTGAGATGTTGGTTGAAATGTAGAGGCCTGAAAGTTTGCGGAAAAAAAGCTGTATTTGTGGAAAGGTAAGGTATTCTGTTGCTAGAAGTATGGTTGGGCTGTGTGGTAGCTAACACGTGCCAGCATTATGTGAGCTAGGCCTAGCCAAGCCATTTGCAGTGTTCTCCTGAACAAAAATATAAACCTAAACATTCTACCTAACGTTAATCAGCTCTGTGGATTCACCGGGCTAGTTCTCTGAGTTATCCACACCAGAGTCAGGAGCGCGCATGCAGCAGGAAGTGCGAATCCAGTCCACTCTGTCTCATTTCCAACCATCTACACGTGAAAATAGACATGTTTTATTTTTGTTAGCAGAGAAAAAGAAGAGGGTTGTTACATTAGTGTTCAGTTAGTGGGTTAAAACTGAAGATTTAACACATCGGTGAGGGGTTGTTTGAACAGATCGAGGACGTTTGGCTAATGAATAATCACGTCTGTTTAGACTCGACTGATTCCTCAATAACCCGTTCTCAGAAAGTAAACGGCTTTGTGGTCATTTGCAGATGTCTCACGAAAATAAGATTTGTTTGGTGTTATTAGATTGTCGTGTGTCTGTCCACTGAAACCATAAATCCCCCTTCCTGAGTCCGTCACTGCTGTCTGCTTGTTCTTGTATTTTTTGTTGCTAGATAGACCCGTATGAATGGATCATATAAAACAGATCCCTTGTGATCAAATAAACACTGAATAAAGTTACAGCTGAACTGTAAAGCCCGCCCGCTTACATGCTCTTATTCAACAATGACATTTCTCAGCATTCTTTCAGGGTTTAGGAAATGGAATGAAAAAAAAATCCCTTCATATGGTCACAATGGCCATACCAAGAGTCACTCTGGCAGACACCGAAGCAGCAGTGTTTTGTTGTTATCATCATATTCAGGACAGAGCTGTCTGCTTCACCACTCTACATAGCTTGTCCGACCTCAAGATGGCTGCGCCGCAGGTGCACTGCCTGCTCTAAATTTAATAATTTGACATCATTTGAGGAATGCCCCATTGTATCATATTTCACAATAAAGCACACCGGACGAGGATACCTTAACCAGCCTGGAGAGCTACTTGGACGAGTGTTTTGACAGCATCGTAATGGGGAAGATGAAAAGTTCCACAACCACAAACACACCAACCTCAAAACGCACCAGTTCAAGCTCGACCAGCGCTTCTACTATTTCTCCAGAGAGATGTTGCGCTGATGTCCTGCAATCGATAGACAAGAAGCTAACTAGTCTGGATGCTGTCTTGCATTGGTAGTCATACACAATGAATTTCATACTCTGAAGGAGCCAGAAACAACTAGCTTCACTCACAGCTGAGAACCAAACGCTAACGTAGGACATCAGGAGACTAACCAATGGGACGATTCAGCTGTCTGGTGAAAATAGGACGATGAAGGCTCGAAGTATGAGAGATAATCTTGTCTTTACCAGTATACTGGAGTGGCAAGACGAGTAAACCAAAACAACAGTCCATGAGTTCCTCTGGCAGCAATAAGTTCCCAGACGATGAGGTAAAAAACATCAACTTCCATTGCCTTTACCAGCTTGGAGGTAAGAAGCCCAATAAAAAACGACCTCGGCCAATTGTAGCTAAGTTCAAGCATTACAAGCAAAAAGAGTAGGTCAGAAGTCGGGGCAAAGAGCTGAGTGGAACAAATTTCAGCGTCAATGGCCATTTTCCAAAAGAAATCCTTGATCGAAGGTGAGTGTTATTCCCAATCAGGAAGACATACATGGCAGAGGGCTACAGGGTTTCAGTGGCTGTAGACAAACTTCATGTTAATGGTCAGCTGTTTAGAGATCGAGAGGTCACTCGATCGCAGGTAGGCGAACTTCTTAATCACCTAATCTGGATGGCATTAAATTGGCCTCTGGTAATAAAGTAAAAAACCTTTGTGTTATTTTTGACCAAAACGTGTAATTTAAATCCCATATTAAACAGGTTTCCAGGGTTTCCTTTTTTCACCTCCGGAATATTGCCAAAATTAGAAATATTTTGCCCAGGAGTGGTGCTGAAAAATTAGTTAATGCATTTGTTACTTTAAGACTGGACTTTTGTAATTCTTTACTATCAGGAAGTCCACAAAATGCAGTTTGAAGCCTTCACTTGATCCAAAATGCTGCAGCAAGAGTTCTGATGAAAATCAACAAATGGTAAATGGCTTGTACTTGTATAGCGCTTTAACTAGTCTTGACGACCTCCAAAGCGCTTCACCGTCGCCCCTAGACATAAGACATCATATTTCTCCAATTTCAATTTCCCTTCATTGGCTTCCTATTAAATTAAGAATATCATTTAAAATTCTCCTTCTCATGTATAAAGCTCTTAATAATCAAGCAACATCATACATCAAAGATCTGATTACCCCATATGTTCCTTCATATGTTCCTGTTCCTGCTTATGATGTTGTCGATATGTTTGCTTTTTTTTGTGCTGAGATTTTTTTTTCTTGCATTGATCGAATTGTCAGCGAGACAGGGCAACTAATGCACTCTTTTTTTTCCCCCCATCCATCCTATTGTAACCCTTTCTCCTCTCTGCAAGAAGGCGGTGTCTGGCTGGGCTGCGGCCGCAGTCTCCCGTCTACCTATGTATGTCTTTTCTTGATAGGCTGTACTGAAACTTTATTTTCCCCCATGGGGGAAAATAAAGAAATTCTATTCAGTTCAATAAAATCTAATAAAGCTTTTTGCATATATAAATCAAGTGGAGCACTATGGCGAAAGCAGTAAGGTTCCAGTTGTGAAAGTAAATTCTGTTGGGCTCTCTTTGCCATTAAGACAGCAATTCTTAATGCTACCATGCCAGACAGGACACATAAAAACAAAACAAAAAAAAAAAAAAGAATAAATCTATCTGCCTGTGTCTCCAAACTTCCCAGACACACAGTCCAATCAAACATGTCTTGATGACATCAAATCATAGTTGTCACTAAACGTTCTCAGTTTGAATAAGTCCTAAACAGAATTTATACTCTTTTCACCTTCAGGTTAACCAAATTTAGCTTTGAACCTCACACCTCTGGACTCAAACCTCAGCCTTTCCATCAACAATCTTAGAGTGACCTTTCAAAGCAACCTAAAATCGATTCTATAGTGAAGGCAAGGTTTTTTCAGCTTCACCTATAAGCTAAAGTCAAATCTTTTCTCACTCGTGATCTTGAAAAAACTATTCATGCTTTTATCAGCTGCCGTTTAGACTATTGCAACATCTTGTATATAGACTTAACCCAGCCTCAACCAAGCCTCAACCAGCAGATGTTGCTCAGAAGAGCAGCATCTGCTGGTGGTCCCACGGTCGAAGTGTAACCAGTGGGGCAACTTTGCAATGGTAGGGCCCAAACTCTGGAACGCTCTTCCCCTGGAATTACTCACCATCACAACCCTGCCCTTGTTCAAGGCCAGGCTAAAGACCTATTTATTTAGTTTGGCCTTTTATATATGAGAGTTATGACTCCTTTTAAAATGTGAAGTGAATTGCAAACATATGTACAGCTGATTTATCTATTTTTTATCACTATTTTTATTTGTGTTTTTAATTCTGTACAGCACTTTGTTCAGTCCATGGTTATTGTAAAGGGCTTTAGAAATAAAATTTGATTTGTTTTAATAAAACCGTATTCTGTCTAAACAACTTGGGTTCTGCTGGTAAGCTGCTAATTTGGAAACCAAACAACTGCTTGCTGAGAAAACCTAATGTCTGAAAAATGTGCGATTAAAATGTTATGATCAACAATAACAAATGCCTTTGAGAAGAAGGGCTCACCACCGAAATTGAGCAACGAAATGGCCCAAAAGGAGATTTTTGGTGTTCTGTTAAATAACCTTTGTATGTTTTGTCTAGGTACAGCCACATATTTGTTTGACCTCTGTCTTGTGCCGACAATCAGTCATAGTTCAATAAGGCGAATGGAGGATAGAAGTGAACTAAATAATTAAAATTTTGAAGCCAGAAAAACCACCACTGCAATAATCATCATATAGATCAATAAGCTCAATCAATTCAGATACAAAATTACTGGGTAAACCACTTGCTAAAAGACAAAATTATTACATTCCAAAAATACTTTTTAGGGTACCAAAGTGATTTCATGTCTGGCTACCAAAGTTTCTTTAATATCAGGAGAGTACAAAACAAATTTTGTAAAACTTTGATGCTAAAGATTAGGCCATTTCAAAATTCAATGCAAATCTTCGATAGAAATGAATGGCCTTATCTTTACCCTGATTTGGTTTAGATAATGTTTTTCTCAAATGGATCAAAATCTTATACAGAGATATTATGGCAACCATCTTCCCAGACGAAATGACTTGTAAACTAATCACTCTACAACAACCTACCGGACAGATATGCCCTCTGTCACCAATGCTGTTTGTTTTTGCCTTCGAACCCCAGACTATGGCAGTGAGGGTGCACCCATCTTTACTGGCATTCAGTTTAAAGGGTAAACTAAAAAAAACTATAAAATGCATTTTTTCAAGTACATGCAGTTGAGAATCTTTATTAAAGCCAAACACTGATCATTTGCATCTAAACTACAAATCTCACACTTAGAAGTCCACTACCCATATTCACAGATATTCCCAGAGTCCTCTGAGAGAGCGCCTTATCTTAGCCCAAACTTTCCTACCTAGGAGTCTTAGCTTCAGAGTGATTCAGATGCTGCTGAGAGTGACTCTGAGTAAAGAGATGACAGGACTTTATATCTTAGTGAGGAGGAGTGGTTGATCCCGTTGTTAGGTGACGCTGGTTTGTAAGAGCTGTGATTGGTTGATACAAGAAACAAAAAAAGACAAAAACAACAGAGAAATGTGCTCCTAGTAAGCAAAGGAGAGAATTAACAGATTAGACTGGATTAAGAAATGTGTCTCGTGATGATGAAATTTATCAAAATTAAATAATCGTCACCCATCATTGAAATGTTTGAACGCACCTTATTTACATGATCATCATTTTTGATTTGCTTACTACACTATATTACCAAAAGTATTTGCTGACCCATCCAAATGATTGGAATCAGGTATTCCAATCACTTCCGTGGCCACAGGTGTATAAAATCAAGCACCTTGGCATGCAGGCTGTTTTTACAAAGATTTGTGAAAGAATGGGCAGCTCTCGGGAGCTCAGTGAATTCCAGCATGGAACTGTGATAGGATGTCAACTGTGCAACAAATCCAGTCATGAAATTTCCTCGCTCCTAAATATTCCACAGTCAACTGTATCATAAGAAAATAGAAGTGTTTGGGAAAAACAGCAACCCAGCCACAAAGTGGTAGACCATGTAAACTCATGGAGCGGGGTCAGCGGACGCTGAAGCACATAGTGCGAAGAGGTCGCCAACTTTCTGTAGAGTCAATCACTACACACCTCCAAAGTTCATGTGGCCTTCAGATTAGCTCAAGAACAGCGCAGAGAGCTTCATGGAATGGGTTTCTGTAACGCTCTGGACGGGCGGACCCAGAAGACAACACGACAGGTCAGTGGCGTTGGAATCAGGTTTATTACTCGTGCAGGAAAAACGGCTCAGGGGTGATAGCAGGCAGCGTCTAGCTGGAAGCTCCTTACAGAATCCGAGTTGGGGAGGGAAGAGTCGGCTGAGCCGAGAGGGGAGGATCAGAGCAGACTGACGCCGCACGGGTTTTGCAGAATCCAAATCCAGGAAACGGTCCGAAGGTCAGAATCCAGTGGGCAGTCCAGTAGGGCAATCCAAGATCAGGGTCCAGTCCGGGTCTGGTAACAGGCAGAGCTCAGAGGTTAGGGGATTGATCAGGCTCGGTACTCACAGGCGGATAAAAGTTCTGGTACACGGGAGTCAGTCCGAAGGTGGGAAGAAGGTAAATCCGGAGACTGGTCGGGTCTTCAGAGGTTCAGGTGGAGGTAGGATGGGGTCAGGCAGGCTCGTAAAACAGGAAACAGAAAAAAGTCGTACACAGGCAGGTTAGTCAGAAAATGCTGGAATGCTCTCACCACTATGGCTCAAGATATTCTGGCACTGGCTCTGGGTCTCAGGGCTGCTTACGTAGAGGCAGAAACAGGAGGGGCAGCTGAGAAGATTAGCAGGAACAGGTGTGTCAATTAACTGGTCCTCAGGAGTGGTATCATTACAGGTTTCCATGGTTGAACAGCTGCATCCAAGCCATACATCACCAAGTGCAATGCAAAGCATCGGATGCAGTGGTGTAAAGCAACTTGTTTTTTGTGCACTTATTTGCTCTGTCAGTCTAAATCAGGGGTGTCAAACTCATTTTGGTTTAGGGGCCGCATACAGCTTAATCTGATCTCAAGAGGGCCACACGAGTAAACTCATTGCAAGATTAAATAGAACTAATAAAAGTGGACTTGTTCTTGATTTTTATATTAAATGAATTTCACTTTTACACAATATATTATGAATAACCTCAGCGTTTTTAAGAAAAGTATGTGCAAATTTAACAATATTTACATTTACTTAAGTGCATTATGCATAAGAACTGATCACAGTGATTGTACAATGTTGAAAAACATTTATTCACATTTTTTGGAACTTAAAAACACTGTCCTGCATGACAAAATACATCAAACAGATAAAAATGAAGAAATTATTTAAAATCAATTTTCCACATCTGCTGATCAAAACGCAGCGCCCCTCATGGACAATATAGGAACTGCAGATTTTCAATTAAACGAAGTACATGTTTTTTTCAATAATTGTTTTATCATTCTCTTCCTTTTATCTCCTCTTTCTTTCACCTTTTCTTTTTTTCTTCTTGTTCTTCCTTTCATCTCCTACTTTCCCATTGTAGTGTCCATATCATTTGAGATATTCCCCGCATGAATCATAATAAAACTATTCACATTCATAAATCAAGCGGAGCACTATGGTAAAAGCAGTACTTCTCCACTGGTGAAAGTCAAATCTGATGAGCTCTTTTTGGCATTAAGACAACAATTCTTATTGCCACATTGCCAGACAGGACACTGGAGGAAAAAAAAAAAGATTTTTTTTTTGAATAATGATGATGCATTTAGCCACCGGGCCGGACTAAATTGTTCGGCGGGCCAGATCCGGCCCGCGGGCCGTATGTTTGACACCCCTGGTCTAAATGTTCTGTTTTGGAAAAATTAAGTGGAAATAAAATGAAGTGGTAGTTGCAGCCCTACAACATTCTATGATGGTGTTAACTGGATGTGCAATTTATTTCTGTTAATAAATTCTTATACTCGAAGAGAAGTTGTCAATCATTTATTCCATATGTGTGCAAGGGTTATTTAATAAACATTAAATAACTTCATAAAACATGCGTAATGGCACAACACTTGTTACTGAAATGTGCTATACAAATAAGCTTGCATGGCCTTACAGAGGAGGGATTATGAGTACATGGAGAAGGATATTGTGATATCCTTCCTTGTGATAAGAAAGGAACCTCTTTGTGTTATAGATATAGTTATATCCTAAACTGTTTTTGTACTGCCCATTTGTTAATTTGTTTTGATAGAAACTATGTGGCTTTGTTTACATTAACCTTGAAGAAAAGTTTGTTTTATTGTTGGAGAATGTGTTTTTTGGGCTCGATGGAAACACAATTCTGGCTACCCCATAAATCTTATTAATGTCAAAATATCACATTATTGTAGCAAATATACTCCAAACGAAAACCATGGTGTACTGCTTCTCATAATGAGCTCAAGCAGTACATTTAGACAATTAAAGACTCATAAAAAGGAAGTTAATACAAATCCCATTGAGATATTATTGGATGTATTATTAGAACCCTGAACCCTCCTCGCAATTCTTTTTTATTTATGCATTTTCCATTTTCTGCAGGGTTTGGACTTGTTGTATCTGTCTCTGTTACTTAAGAACTTATATCTTGATGTGTAGAAATTCGATTTTTAAATAAAAGAAAAGAGGAGGAAATATATTTACTTAAATCGCGAGAAGACTGCGCATTGGGGTTTTATTTTGAAACTCCGACCGGAAGCAAGTTAGTTTGCTACTGTGGGTGCACGTGAGGTGCTACCTAGAAGTTGCAGTGTGTCTAGGTCACATTCTGGGAGGATTATCGCGGCGTGTGTTTGCCAAGAGCCGCTGAGGCGAACAGAACCTGGTGAGAAAGGTAGGCAGGAACCCTCTGGAGCAGCGGTGCTGGTTCTGGTGCTGGCTGTGCGGGCAGGAGAACGTGTGGGAGCTGACAGGACGTCTCTGAGCGGCTCCTGGCACTACAGTGGAAGCTACAACTACAGGTTAGAAAACACAGCAGCAGGTGCTGCACTCTTCTCCAAAGGGAAGAGTTCCCACGTCGCTCCCCGCGACCTGCACTGCTGGAGCTGTAGAACCGAGCAGGTCACTAAGCGGGCTGACTGGATGGTAATACTGCATGGCAGAAACCGGAAGCTCTGCTGGTCGGTAAACAGGGACGTCCTCAGCTGAGGGTTAGAACACACAGCTAACCTGACAGCTACGTCTGCTGTCTTCTGGAGGACTACAGGCCCGGGTCTGGACCGCTACTCTGCACATTAGTGAGGTAAACACAGCAGACTCTGTCTAGTACATGTAATCTGTCTCAGTAATTAAAAATATCGACAGAAATCTATTTCAGTAACTTGGTTCAAAAAGTGAAATGGGTTCTTTCCACTGGGTGATGCATCTCAGGTGTTCGGTTAATTTTGATGGAAGATCAAAAATTCTGTTTCTCATAAAGTTACAATATTACATCAGACCAGTAAAGGATTTCAAGTCAGAAGAATGGGCCTATTGCACAATGGGTCCATGCACTGTACTGGACCTGCTTTTAGTACGTGAATGACTGCATCAGGAGGCCATCAGCCTGCGGTTCTGCTGAAGCGTTCAGGAAGCCCCGTTTACTTTTAGAGCGACCTCCAGCATGCCTGCATTGTTGGTTCTGGTGTCTCATCTTCCTCTTGGCCCATAGTTTCTCTGTGGGGTTTAGGTCAGGCCAGTGTGCTGGTATTATGTGTGGTCGAGTAGGTAGAATCCAGATAAAGCTTGTCAGGAGGAACAAGCTTGAATCGCTCTAAAATGTCCTGGTAAATCCGGCGCTGACTTTGGACCTGATAAAACCCAGTGGACCAACACCAGCGGTTGACACTGGCTGTGGAAACTTCCTTCTGGCTTTGCATAAGTGTAGATTCTGTCTCTCCACTCTTCCTTCTGGACTCTGGGACCTTGACTGCCAAATAAAGTGCAAACTTAACATTCACCTGAGAAGAGGGAGTTTTACGACTTGTTTTATGAAATTTTTATTCAGATTCGGAAGAGATCGGTTTCTGTTAGAATATAAGGCCCACATTTATTATTCCCCACAGAACACAGCAACACAAAACAGCAAGCACTTGGCACACGCAAAGTAGCAAGCACTTAAAGCCGACAAGCTTTCAAACAGGTGTGTTGTTCCATCTCTTACCATGGTATAGGACTGGGAAGTCGGTCAGTCCGGTTAGAGCACAATCCACGCGGCCGGGCGTCCAAAACCCACGGCAGACTTCAACGACTCCTCCTTTTTATACCAATAAACAAAGTATCAGAGCGAGAGTGGCCACTTCTCCCTGAGTTGTTCGTCCTGTTTCCAAAACAAAAAACGTTCCCAGCATCTCAGCAGTGTGTGAAGCAAAATAATATTGCAAACTCAGAGAATAGCGCAAATATAAGCAAAATAAGGAATACAGAATCAGTCTTTGCCACAACACATTGTCATAAGTTCCCACCACAAGTTAAAGGGGAAGTCCGGTCAACAAGGAAAAATCAGGGTATCATTAGCTATAACTAAAGCTAATACATTTGTGGTTATTTAATGAACTTATCTTTAATCAATAAGAAAATAAAAACATAAATTGTCGTCTGAATCACTGTGTATGGGGGCTGACATGACTGCCCAAATATGGGCAGTAAGGGGCGTTTGACATCACATCCTGCGACGTGGAAGAGCGGAAGCGGCGACAGCATTTCTCTCCGCTTTCCATGCAAAGTCAATAGGAGCCGTTCTACACAGCTGCGATCATCAATAATTATTTCGGATTTCCAGAGGACTTCACCGCTGACATTCCCAAGAGCTATTGCTGAAGCAACAATGCCCACGTGCATGGCCATCGGATGTTCCAACACAACTGGTAAAAGAGGAAAAAACATTGCTTATTTCAACACAGTCACTTCAGCGATCTCTCCTCCGCTGTGTGTGTGTGTGTGTGTGTGCGCGCGCTCAGCTGCAGCGCTGGTGCAAAGCCGTGCTCAGCCCAGCATGTGCTGGAATGCTCTTATATTTTAATACTTATACTATAATAATCAGCTAACTTAAGTCACTTCAGCGATCTCTCCTCCGCTGTGTGTGTGTGTGTGTGCGCGCGCTCAGCTGCAGCGCCGGTGCAAAGCCGTGCTGCGCGGAGCGCGCACACACACACACACACACACACACACACACACACACACACACACACACACACACACACATATATAGATATATACTGTAGGACCCGACTGAGTTTGATCTTGGAAAATAGTGCGCCGTGACAAACAGAGCGTTGAAACTTGCTCAACAGCGGGTCCGCCGAGTGACGTCAAAAAATGGGAGGTGACAGTACTATTCTTGACCAAGATGGATTCCTCCACATAAACATGATTAAATGAGAATTATTATTAATTAAAAAAACTTATAATTTTTTGCACAGTATGTAGTAGTTTTATATTTAAAGTACTTTCAGCAGTTTGAATTCTGATTTTGACCGGACTTCTCCTTTAAAACAAATTATAACACATGTGGTTCTTAGTTTCATGTGAACTCAGGTGCGAACACCACAACAGCAATCATCAATGTGTGAACTGGCCAGTCCTCTCTCTTATTTAACTGACCAGTCTTCTCATTTATATATAAAAAGTTAAAACAAGTTATAAAACGGAGGTTTTCCCATAATACATTGTTAAAGAGCAAAAATAATTCTTTAATATATCACGACTGATCAGCAGTCCAGTCCTTTTTCTTCTTAGCTCAGGTAAGAAGCATCTAATGGTGTCTCTAGCTCAGGAGTGGCTTGACACGAGGAATGTGACCGCCGTAGCCCATGTTCTGAATGTGAAGTCCAGCTGCTGTTAATCCCTTCTGAAAATCTCCCAAACGTTGGAGGACCTTTATTTCACGATTCTCTGAAGGCTGTTATCATCCCTGTTGCTAATGCACCTTTTCTACAACAGTTTTTCTTTCCACTCAACTTTCCATTGATGTGCTTCGTTGAACAGCCAGGTTCCTTACCGATGACCTTTTGTGACCTATCCTCCCCACGGAGAGTGTCAGTGGTTGTCCTGGACAACTGTCAAGTCAGTCTTCCCCATGATTGTGTGGTACAGACTAGGGCTGGGCAATATATCACGATATATTGAGCAGTTCACCTCCGTTGCCATAAATGGAAAATACCACTAACCCTGACAGTAAAAAACATGGTTAAGAACCTGTGGAGCTGTATAGTCCGAATCAACATTTAACATTCGGTGCTTTTCCAGCTTTAAGCTTAAATGTTGCTGTTTCACGGAGCATTTTAGGCCCTGTCCCCACCGAAACCAGATAAGGTGTATCTGCAAAGATAGTTTGTCATTTAGGCGGTTTGTCCACATGGATCCGGCGTGATGGGAGACCGTAAATGAAAAAATAGTTTTTTTATGCATGTTTCTTTGCCAGCGTCACAGCGCCACCAATGGGCCTGGCATGCCTACTGCAGCATTTTCACAGGTGCTGCGTTCTCTCGTATGGACACACATTTTTTCTCAATTGTTTCTGAAAATGTACTGTATTCGTCTTCATGTGGATCTTAGACACTGCAACTTTGTTATTAATACATGCGGTTTTAACGTAAATTTGATGTTAAAATGCTGTTAGTAACCCTAGAACGTGTAATCATGGCAGTCATTAAAACCAGTAATCCCGTGATTCCACATCCTGCCCTTCTGTACGTGTCCGTTCCCTCCCAAAGCCTACTACGCCTGTGGTTACGTCGTCTAGCTGCGCTCTAAAGTTTCTTGGAGCCCAAGGAGAGCATGTGTGACTGTGCAAGTGTGCGGAATGAAATCTATTTGGAGAGGATTACCACGTTTCAAATTAAATGGTGAAAAGATAAATCTGGTTCCTTATATGGTGCAAAAAGAGTGGTTTTCATTTATATGACAGTTCATTTTATTGTGAATATTACAACAATGCATTTAACTCGTGGTTAACGGCCTCTATTTACACCATTTAACTTTGACAAATCGGATGTTGTTGACGTTCTTTTCCTGTTTGCTACAATTGCGGTTGTGGAGCTTGACCTGGCCAGAAGCAGATAGACCGGGGCGGAGCAGGAAATTGGAGCATTTCCGTATTTTGTCGCTGATCGACGAAGAGCGGGTCCACGTTTGGAGTAGTCACGGAGAACGTGGACCCGCTCTTGTAAATTAACATAACGTAGTTGCTCCGTCGGTCGGACGTTACGTATGTGAATGGAAGGGAGCCGTCACAGAGGATGTGGAATCTGGGGGTTAGAGCTCCCCCTGACCAGTCTGCTTGTGGAAGACAGCCCAGGTGGTTTAACGTGTTTTCTCCATCCTGATCTGTTAGTTGCAGGTTTTATGATTGACCTTCCCTCAGAAAAGGCTTTCTAAAATGCTTACCTC
Organism: Fundulus diaphanus; assembly: GCA_037039145.1. Lineage (NCBI taxonomy): Eukaryota > Metazoa > Chordata > Actinopteri > Cyprinodontiformes > Fundulidae > Fundulus > Fundulus diaphanus. The sequence goes on from CM073134.1 coordinate 48,962,406, forward strand.
AGAGATGAGTGTTATGAGCCCATATGGAAAGTTGGCCGACCGCTGCCTCTCACCCAGTGTCTGAAGGAGAGATTCTCCAGTTCAGATGGGACTGTCTAAGCTTGCTGATGTGATCCAGCTCTGCTGGTCACAAGTTGTTGCTCACTGAGCTGACTGACAGCTGTATGAGCTCTGAGGTGCACCTGTAGCTGTCAGACTGACAGAAAGCTGTAGCTCACACTGTAATCTCCCTGTTTCCCTGCCTGCACAGCAACTCTGCACTGTTACCAGACGTTCTCTTCATTTAGGTGATGAGCTGATTATGATCAGGTGACGCTGATGCTTACTCTGGGTGGAGTTTGCATGCTCTCCCCGTGTCTGCGTAGGTTTCCTCCGGAAGCTCCGGTTTCCCCTACCACTAAAATATATGCTGGTCAGGTCGGCCATTAGTGGCAGAGCGCTCAGTCGCACCAGCTCAGGCTAACCCTCCATCTGATCTGCCAAATTTCGTTGTATGCATGATGACAAATAAAGCATCTTATCTGATGATGGAACAGACGCTTTATATCAGGAAATCATGGAGCTTCTTGGTATTGTGTGGTCTAGTTCTTTTCACCATGATGATTATTGAAACTAAACCAGTGTTAAAGAAAGTTGGATGAGCGGTTCTTCTCCTGCAGCATGTTAGTGAGCAGCACCTGCTTGTCAGCAGCTCTCTCCCAACAGCAAAGGTAAAGCAAACAGCAGAGCTCTGCTGCCTGCTCTGCACAATGGACATGTTGTGGTCAGCGGCCTGTGTTTCCCTGTCTTTATCCTGAGCAGGACAGCTGAGGTCATGTTCAGATTCCTCAGTCTCCAGAGCAGGAGGAGGCCTAGCTCCATGGGGGCTCAGCGGCGCTACAGGCACCACGGGGCCGTCATGGCCATCCGCCGTGAGGACATCAACCCCTGGGAGAGGAGGGCACCGCTGGCCCCCCGCCATGTCAAAGAGCTGACTAATGATGGTGTCAAAGTCCTGGTCCAACCATCGAACCGCAGGGCCATCCATGAGAAGGTAGGCCACTTATCGCTGTTGGTTCTTAAAAGGAAAACGGTCCTTTTTGTTGAAACTGAAAATAGAACCATTAAGGTGTTTTTATTGTTTGCAAATTTTTTTAACGAAAAAAACCGTACAAGTATAACATGCTACACCTGTCATAGTTATGGAGAAATGAGGTACGACCTTCCCTAAATCTAAAAGTTTTATGTGTCAAAATATGCGAATATAGCCATTAAGTATTCATATGGTCTCAAAATGAGAACCAGTTCTTTGAGAAAGTATTCCTATAGTTTGACCCTTTTCATAATATGTCACTATATAATAAATCACAATCTTTGTGCATTTATCAGGATTTATTAGGATAGACCAACACACTTCATATAGTGATGCAGACGTAAATTCTTTTACCAAAAAAAAATCTGAGAAATGCAGCAGGCATGTGCATTCAGCCCCTTTTGATCCCACTAAATAAAACTGAATAAAAAAACTGAATAAGTCATCTAATTAGTCCACTGGTATCCTCCTGAATCTGGGTCCAACTGCAGCTGTTCTGCTTCTGGCCTCAGAACATTAGAGAACAACCAGCATGCTAACAGATCAGACGGGCCTGGGAGAAAGTTCTGGTTCAGTTTAAAGCAGGATTAGGTTTAAAACAGTCTCCACCTGCAGACCTACCAGGACCGGACGTCCACCTAGACTGACAGGCTGGACAAGGAGAATCTGTCCACAGGATGACTACTAGTCATAAATCTGAGCCACTGTGGAAAAGTTGTGAGAAAGACCTACTGTAATAAGTTCTTTTTCCAGTTTACCACCAGCCATGTAGGGGACATTGCAATGAAAGCGCTCTGCGCAGAAAACAAAGTCTTAGTTTTTGGCCACCATGTAAAATGCTAAGTATTGCAGAGAACTAACGCTGCACATCCCTGAGCATTTCATCCCCACAGTGAAAGACGACAGTGGAGCAGCATGCTGCGAGGACGCTTTTCTTCTGGAGGAAAGCTGCTCACAGTTGACATGCAGATTGTTTATATGAGTGTAAATGGCTTTATTTTTAACTGTTTTTGTAAATTTTATATTTGTCTGTTTCATGTGATTATGGGTTGTAACAGTTTCTTGTTTAACTGGATGCTGCCACTCTAAGCCAGGTCTTTCTTGCAAAAGAGATATTTTACTCTCAGTGGGACAAACCTGGTTAAATAAAGCTTTATTATAAATCCAGGACAACCCTGGAAGAAAACCTGTGAGAGGCTTCAGGAAAGCTGAGAATGGGCTGAAGGTTCATGTTCCAGCAGGAGAACAACCTTAAACATCCAGCCAGCGATAATATAGGGTGGTTAAAATTAGAGCTGTTCAATATTAAACAGGTGATTTCTGATCATTCTGGTGAATATTGTGATTTCTATTTGCATTCATAATGTAAATGTTGTTCTGCTTTGGGATAATTGCAGACAAAGACCCCAAATATAGTCCTTCTGCTTGACAAAATCAAAATTCAGCAGCGAGGTTTTGTTGATAATTGCTTCCTCCACCTGCTGTCTTGACAAAAACAACTTGGTTGTAGTTTCCTAATGACTTCCTTTGAACATAGCATTGCCGCCCCCTCCAAACCATTTTCTGCTGCATTAAACAACATACCTCAGCAACTATATCACTGTCATAGAGGGTCTGAAGGCATTGCACTCATATATTTAGCTTTTCTGCAATCTAAGCATAGAAGATTTTGAGAACTGATGTTCCCAGATGCTCGTCCAACCTGTCTGAGCTCGACCTGTTTTCCTAAGAACAATGGGCAAATATTTCAGTCTGTCGATGTGCAAAACTGTAGGAGTCTCCTTTCCACTATGACTGTGTGTTGCTCTATCACATCAAATCCCCCCCAAATACATAAGTTTGAGGTTCCAGGGGTGTGAATACTTTTACACCTAGCTTTGTTAGTGGTGGTTATCCCAAACTGGCAGTTTAGTTGTGTGGTGTCTGACAAGCTGGTTACTGGCCACAATTTGATTATGTGCATCTCTGAGTTCATTCAAGTCTAACTCAATTTGGGTAATTTAAAGGACAGCGAGACAGATCTGAGCAGAGTGGTGACTGCTGGAAGCGATCCAATTCAACCTGAACTTTGCTTTCAGTACTACATGAAGGCGGGAGCTGTTATGCAGGAGGACATTTCTGAGGCTTCGCTGATTATTGGAGTGAAGAGGCCTCCAGAGGAAAAGGTCATTCCCAGGAAGACGTATGCTTTTTTCTCCCACACCATCAAAGCTCAGGAGGCCAACATGGGGCTGCTGGACGATCTGGTGAAGAAGGTGATCCGCACAATATTCTTCGTCCAAATTACTGTCAAGTGTTACAAGTATATACTATGGTTACATTACTGGTGTTCACAGAGACTGAATGTTACAGGTAAAGAAATAATGTCTCTGTCACTTTTCAAGGACTATCTCAAAATCTTCTTTTGTCATCCTTTTTCTGATGTGTATGACAAAGCCCGGCATGCAAACTTCTCAACAGATTTCCCCATTCAGGCTTAAAGAGTCTGTTAGTAAGGCTGATCTCCTGTCAGTTTTGTGTATGTTTTTCTAGAACACTACTCACTGATGAGCAGTGTTGGGCAAGTTACTTTGAAAAAGTAATTAGTTATAGTTACTAGTTACTTCTCCCAAAAAGTAACTGAGTTACTAACTGAGTTACTCCACTATAAAAGTAACTAGTTACTAGTAAAAGTAACTATTGCGTTACTTTTTCGTTTCTGGCTTTTTTATTTATTTATTTATTTATATATTATTTTTTTACAAATTTTTTGCTGACATGTCCATTCAATGCACCCCCCCCCCCCACACACACACACACACACACACACACACACACACACATACTCCCCCTTTTGTGTTGAACAGTGAAGTGTGGTGAAAGCAGCTTTAATTCCATAACTTTCATATCGCGCATGCATTGACTTTTTGAACAATTTTCTCTTGCGGTTTTCAGCAGCAACGGCGTTGTTTCTTATGGTTTAATATTGTCCATATGCCTTCTTTAAATATTTCTAATTCTACTCGCAGGACATGCGCAATTCCAAACTTATTTCCTGTCATTGCCATGGTGAATCACGTTATTTGCGTTCCAGTGATCGGGATTTTTTTCATGCTCACGTTATCCATAAGGGCCAGTGGGCCAGTGCCCAGGGGCACCAACCATGGGGGGGCACCACATGACGCATGCTTTAAAAATATATTTTTCATAAATAGTTATATTATTTAGCTACTTGAAATTGTTGAAAGACCATGCATTATTCATTTTGTGAACACTGATGTCACAATAATAATAAATGATAAATAAATCAAGATTTTTTTGATTTCAACATTTTAAAATGAGATATTTGAATATTGCTCACTGCTCATATGCCTACATGTAGTTGTGTAAGTTAGTAAATAGTAAAGAAATCCCCTTGATTATGTCTGATGTTTTTGACCGGAGGACAGCATGGGTAAGAGGGGGGGGGGGGCTTTGAGGTATAGTGCCCATGGGCACCACATTGTCTTAATACGGGCCTGGCTGAGAATGACAAAGGGAGGAAGAGCTGCTCAGAGTTGCAGCTTTCTACTCAGTGTAGATCAGCCGTTTTTTCTGAAACGACTGTGCAGCATAGCTTTGCTGTGCGCGCTGAATCCAGATGCTGTGCGCGAATGCACACGCGCGCAGTTCAGAAGAAACATACAAACATACAAACAACAAACAGTTTGGCGCGTCAGTCAGTTCGAAACAGTTCATGTATCGGTCACGTAGCGCATAAGCGCGTCGACACAGGTTTTTCTGTACGAGCTCGACTCATGCGCCGACGCATCCGGACCCATGTTCTTGTCCTTTTCGCTGTTTATCTCAAAATAACGTGCTTACCTCCAAGAATCAAACGCTGTCTTCTCGCCCATCTTGCCGCGGTACAAACACAAATAGCTTACACACACAGGTGCAAGCGCACACACACACACACACACACACACACACAGAGGCAAGGAGGAGCAGGGTACAGACGCAAGCAGCCGCATCTGACTAAATGCAGAAAAGCAGGGACTTCACTTTCCTTATCGAGGGAAATTCTTAAAGTAACTTAGTAACGAGTGCTTATTTTGGAAAATAACGGAGTTACTGATTACTGAATTCGCAAAACTAACGCGTTAGATTACTCGTTACTGAAAAAAACTAATAAGAGTACTCTAACGCGTTACTTATAACGCGTTACCCCCAACACTGCTGATGAGTCAGGCTCTGTACTGAATACATTCAGGAACCTGTTGAAGTCCTCTTCTGTCCGTGTTTATGAGTGCCATCTGAAAGGTGAAACGATGGGACACCTGTTGAGGTTAATGCCTCCCTTCAATCTGAGAACAAGTAGAAACTTTTTCTAAGAAAATCGTTTCATCCAGTCTTGTCTAAACATCAAAGGTTAACCTAAATTTACTCATTAAGCAGAAGAGCTCAACAAAGAAAAAGTTATAAAAGGCCACCCTACTAGCAGTTACTCCCCCACACCCTAGCAGACCATTTCTGCTGGGGGGTGGGGGTGTTGAGGCTTTTGCCATGCCGTATGTCATCAATGCCATGTCTTCTGTTGTGGTGTCCAAATAATCCTGTTATAGTGTAAAGAGAATTTTTTTCAGAAGTCCTGTTTTTTTATATGCGTTTCTCTGGAAAACGGAGTATCTGAAGTCTCTATGTGATTGGACAGACATGCACTTTCATATCAACAGTAGCAAGACCCTGCTATGGGTCCCATGATGACAGCCGTCTGCTGTCAGGGGGAACTGCGGTAAAATGACAGATTTGACCCTAAATAGTTTTGAGTCTAGGGCGGGGCGATATGATTTAAAATGTTTTAATGGTCAACCCTACAATGCAGCAGTTAGCCATGCCTCTGACTTCAAAAACAGCAAGATAAATAGCTGTCCTCACACATAATTCAAAAGTACCTGGGTTCTCGCCAATGCATTTTAGTGTAATGGACCATTACGCTGAAAGTTGTCAAAGTTACACTGAAATTAGTATGGCACGGATGTTTGAGCAACATAGAAAAGCCAGTAAAGCTCTTGAACGTGCATCAGCGGTGCTAGAAACCTCCTAAACAACAACAGCTAATGCTAGCTGGTATTAGCTTGACGAACAACCCTCTTCGAGCTGCACTACGCAACACTCTGCTGTGGGAATGCTTCCTGAGAAGCAGCGAAAAGACCCACCAGCGTGTGCATCCACCCGCCACCGGCCATTCACCGTTAGGCTGGGGAAAAGAAATGCTACAGAGACTTATAAGCAGTTCATTCCCAAAACAAAGTGTAAGCTTAAATTTGGCTCCTCAGAGGGATAACAGTAGATTAGCCCAACCAAAAAACAACAATCCATACCCAATATTTTGGGAAAACTCCCTATCCCTGTGACTAATAATCTGAGTGGGTCTACTACAACTGACCAGAGCTAAACAGCAAATAACACTTTAACAGAACATGAGAACTAAGTTATGAGCTGAACACCAAGACATCAGACCAATGTTCTGTAAACAGTGCCTAAAAGTAGCCCTTTAAACTGACTTCACATTACATTAGACCAAGAACTGTTTACAGACAGTAAACAGTTTTCTATCTATATTAGTCATACAGCCATTTGAATATCTCAGGGGGCATAAATGTTGATGTTTGGTTTAGTTTTTTCTTTAATTTTACTATATTGCCATGCCCTATTTAAGACCTTTTATACAAAATGATGAGTAATGTTGTCATGTACTCCTGATGTGAGTTTTTGTGATTTTTGTTTTTTATTTATTTATTTTTTTAAGCTACTTTAGGATGTGACAGATGTAGGAGTGTAACAATTTATCCAGTAATTCCATTTTTGTTTTATTTTTTTATGTTACTTGAATTTTTCCTTATTGTTAAAATCTATTTTAACAAACAGAATTACAGGACACGGAAAAGATTAATGATAAAGCTGATCTCATCAGTTCAGTCGTCTTTGTTTTCAGAAGTTGGGAGGAGCTGTTTTGCCACCTTCATGTGAACAATGAGACACCAGATTTAATCTTATTCATATTCCATAAAAAACAAAATGGAAGTTGATTTTGCTGTTTTTCAGGAAGTCCGTCTTATTGACTACGAGAAGATGGTTGATGCCAATGGTTATCGTATCGTCGCCTTTGGTCAGTGGGCCGGTGTTACAGGTATGAGAAAGTCAAAGATTCTCAGCTGGTCTGTCTTTTACCTTGATGGAACAGCAATAAGATCAGATTTCACCTTCATTAGAACTAAGGCTACGTTCACACTACAGGCTTTGATGCTCAATTCCGATTTTTTGCTGAAATAATTTTTTTTCTTTTGAGGTCCCCGTCAATACTACTATTAAATGCTGTCTGAACGGTTCAAGACCGCAAAGCGACTTGCATACACAGATAACAGAGGGAGATGTCACACAGCAGCCACTGTTTATGGAAGTAATAGTGAATGTAATTGTTTCTAAAAGTTTGTTTAAAAAAAAATAAAAAAAAAGGATTCCAGCCGGCATCTCTCCTTGTTATTATTAGAAAGCTGTTGAGCAATGGGAGCCAACAATATTAAGACCACATCATAGCAAGATGAAGTAAGGCAGGAAGAAAGCATCACAGCTATTAACAATGGTCTTTTATGGAGCGCTAACTGCTAATGCTGTGTTGATGTGTAGTTGGAACCAGGAAAGTGACGTAAAAGGCCGATGAAATGCGACATGACCGTTCAGACAGTGGAGGCTTTGGAAAAAAAATCAGATGCGTATCCAAATTAGTACCACATATGGAAATGGCAAAAATCTGATTTTTTTGGGGGGCGAAAAGATCAGAATTGTTCAGACTGCCATGACAAAGAGATAGGGGTCAAATATGGGCAAAAAGATCAGATTTGGGTCACATTTTCCTGCAGTGTGAACATAGCCTAAGGTTTTAATGAAGTCAAAATGGAAAAAAAAATAATGTCTTGTTTGCTAAGGTAAAAATAATCAAAATAATCAAAATATATTTGTAATGTCTAAAATTAAAAGTAATGCTTTGATTTAAGATCTTTTTAGAAAATTATGGTGTATTTAAATGAGAATTATTTCTCTTTCTTGTAGGAATGATTAACATTCTGCATGGATTGGGGCTTCGCTTCTTGGCTCTTGGCCACCACACTCCCTTCATGGTAGGACATCCTTGATTTATTTAATCTCAATCAGGCCAAAAATGTTCCTGAGTAAACATGGCTCCCTGTTCACAGCACATAGGCATGGCACATAACTACAGGAACGTCAGTCAGGCAATCCAGGCCGTGAGGGATTGTGGTTATGAAATTTCCATGGGACTCATGCCCAGGTCCATTGGCCCCATCACCTTTTGCTTCACCGGAACAGGAAACGTGTCCAAGGTACACAAATGTTCAGTTCAAATTACTCTTGTTTAAATGACTGACATATAATTCTTCAGTTCAAATTGATTGGATGAACAAACAGTGCACATTTTTAAATCACTTTAGGGAGCCCAAGATATCATCAATGAGCTTCCTGTTGAATATGTTGAACCGCTTGAGTTGAAGGAGGCCTCAGAAACTGGAGGTATGAAATTTCTATAGTATAATTGTGTAGATAAGTGGTTGTCTAATGTTGTACCCTCAGCCCCCATAAAAGAACACAATTGTCCAGGATCCCAATCTCAAGATGATTAAATAATAATGTGCCATGTAGAATTTCAGTTAAAGAAATAAAAGGAAAATCCCTATTGATGAATACAGTATTTGAAAGTCTTGTTTTTCTTTTCTGTCAAGAAGAATTAGAATAAAGAAGCGTTAGTGTCTTATAATTATATGAAAGTACAGTTAAGAGTAAGTAAGTAAAATTTATTTATATAGCACTTTTCTCAGATAAAAATCACAAAGTGCTTCACAGTAAAATACAAATACAAAAAAAAAACAAAAAAAAAAACAGTATACAGCAATACTAAACAGCATTTTAAAACAAAATGGAAAAACATACAAGGTGTGGCCAATAATAGTAAAAAATGGAACTAAAACTAAATATGATAGTTTAAGACCCATAAAGATAGTTTATGGAAAATTATCCAACAAATTTATACAACTTACTATTTTTGACTCGTGATACTTTGACTCAAATTTTTGGAAACTCATGTTTGACAGTTCAGCTAGATGGTGCAACAAGTCTAAACATTACATTGGTTAATTTGCTCCAGTTGGTTCCACTTAAAGGGTGTGATAAATGTGGAACATTATTTTTTTCTCTCTCTGATTTTAAAAGGACAATGTCTGCACATTATTAGCTTTACAATCTTAAAGCCCAAGTACGAGAATTTGGGTCTTTTTAGTAATAGCAAAATTAAAAGAATACCAAATAGTGAGGGAATAGTTTATTAATCTCAAAGGGAAATTAAATATTAAAGTATTTTTGAATTGAACTGAATAGGAAAAATGGCCATTTCATTTACATGTCCACTAGTATTTTGAGTTGGATTTAACTGTATTGTCTCATCTATTGATCAAAATGTGCCATCACAACCCTGTTGCATAGCAACAGCTATGCAACTTTTTAAAACTCAACCATGTTCAAAGAGGAAGTGAATGAACTTCAGATATATTCCGTCCGTCCGTCTTCTTCCGCTTATCCGGGGTCGGGTCGCGGGGGTAGCAGCTTCAGTAGGGAGGCCCAGACGTCCCTCTCCCCAGCCATTTGGGCCAGCTCCTCAGGAGGAATCCCAAGGCGTTCCCAGGCCAGCCGGGAGACATAGTCCCTCCAGCGTGTCCTGGGTCTTCCCCTGGGCCTCCTCCCGGTGGGACGTGCCCGGAACACCTCACCAGGGAGGCGTCCAGGAGGCATCCTGACCAGATGCCCGAGCCACCTCAACTGGCTCCTCTCGACGTGGAGGAGCAGCGGCTCTACTCTGAGTCCTCCCCGGATGACTGAGCTCCTCACCCTATCTCTAAGGGAGAGCCCAGACACACTATGGAGAAAACTCATTTCAGCCGCTTGTATCCGGGATCTCGTTCTTTCGGTCACGACCCAAAGCTCGTGACCATAGATGAGGGTAGGAACATAGATCGACCGGTAAATCGAGAGCTTCGCCTTTTGGCTCAGCTCTCTCTTCACCACAACGGATCGGTACAGCGCCCGCTTCACAGCAGACGCTGCACCAATCCGCCTGTCGATCTCCCGCTCCATCCTCCCCTCATTCGTGAACAAGACCCCAAGATACTTGAACTCCTCCACTAGGGGCAGGACATCCTCCCCAACCCGGAGAAGGCACTCTACCCTTTTCCGGTTCAAGACCATGGTCTCGGATTTGGAGGCACTGATTTTCATCCTGGCCGCTTCGCACTCGGCTGCGAACCGCTCCAGTGAGAGCTGTAGATCACGCCCTGATGAAGCCAATAGGACCACGTCATCCGCGAATAGCAGAGACGCAATCCTAAGGCCACCAAAACGGATCCCCTCAACACCTTGGCTGCGCCTAGAAATTCTGTCCATAAAAGTTATGAACAGAATCGGTGACAAAGGGCAACCTTGGCGGAGTCCAATTCTCACCGGAATCGAGTCCGACTTAATGCCGGCAATGCGGACCAGACTCTGACACCGGTCGTACAGAGACCTGACAGCCCTTATTAAAGGGTCCGGTACTCCATACTCCCGGAGTACCCCCCACAGGATCCCCCGGGGGACACGGTCGAATGCCTTCTCCAGATCCACAAAACACATGTAGACTGGTTGGGCAAACTCCCATGCCCCCTCAAGAATCCTGCTGAGGGTATAGAGCTGGTCCAGTGTTCCACGGCCAGGACGAAAACCACACTGCTCTTCCTGAATCCGAGATTCGACTATCCGACGGACCCTCCTTTCCAGAACCCCTGAATAGACCTTACCAGGGAGGCTTAAGAGTGTGATTCCCCTGTAGTTGGAACACACCCTCCGGTCCCCCTTTTTAAATAGGGGGACCGGAGGGAAGCCGTCAAGCTGAAGAAGGAGTCCTACCGGGCTTTTTTGGCCTGTGGGACTCCGGAAGCAGCTGATGTGTAACGGCAGTCGAAGCGGCAGGCGGCTCGGCTGGTCGCCGAGGCAAAAACTCGGGCGTGGGAAGAGTTCGGAGGGGCCATGGAGAAAGACTTCAGATATATTATTGAGTGTAATTTCTTTTTTCAAATTTATCAGCAATGTAACTGATCCCTAATTATTTAGAGCTAGATGTCCAACATTCAGATTGTGGAATAATATTACATTTAGTTCATTATGTGTTCTCTGACAAAATGTGCCAACATTAAACATGATGTCAATAAGTGTCAACTGTGGTATTATAACAGCACGCTTACTCCGAGTTGTTCTTCATAGATATGAACAAAGTTTATGCCACTGTTCTGAGCCGACACCACCACCTGGTGAGGAAGAGTGATGGTATCTATGATCCCATGGAGTATGAGAACCATCCAGAACTGTACACCTCCCACTTCAGGACCAGCGTGAGTCACATTTTTCTCTGAACACCACACACCCAGCTGCCCCCGCCTGCAGGGAGGGCACTGTTACAGTCCCGCCCCGCCCAGCCTCCCAGCAGTTCCTGTCAGTCACTCAGAGGTCTCATGTTCCAGTCAGCAGCAGTAACTAACATCACACTGTCCTGCAGTGAAGATTACCTAAAAGTGACCAATCCAAAACCAATACAATCTGTGTTTACACTTCATAACGGCTTGTCCTCATTGTCTGGGTACATGATTGGTCTCTCAGATACAGAATGTCGACATTATGTTTTAGGAATAAACCGGTTACAGTTAGGTAATTACGCTCTATGTGGCACTGATTTGGGTCAGTAAAGATATATTTTGCTGATGGCGTATATTGTTGTGCATTAATGCTTTAGGAAAATGGCAGAAAATTAGGGTTCAGCTTGGGGTTCTTTGATTGTGGAAAAAAATGTTTTAGTCAATAGTAAATATTTGAAATGTTTTCATGAGTTTGGAAAAATTATACATTTCCTGTACTTGGAAAACAGTAAAAGTTACTTACCTTCTTGTTGAGTCCTCCCTTAAATTAACTGGCAGTATTGATTTAAATGTTGGTTATTATATAGAAAAATTGTATAATCATCAATTTAGTCCTTTTCAACAAACATTTTTTTAAATAAATTATACATAAAATAAGAAATGAAATAAATGTGTTCACATTTTACAACAGTTAAACCATTACAGTAGGGAGACGAGTACACGGTGCGGGAAACCATGGTATGAAGATGTCTTTAGAGATTAGCCAAACGATGCAGGTTTTCTTCCCAAGAGTATTTCTCATGTTTTTGGTATAAAGCTGAGATGCAGTAAACTGCTGGGATAATTCTGTCTAATGTTCTTCAGTGCAGGTTTCTGCACACCACATCGGTACTTTTAGACTTTATGCTTAACCTTTGTTAGGAGGTGGGCGTTTTCTTGAACCTCATTTGATCTAAAGCGTCACTAACTCTGTTTGACCCTTCATTGATTTGTCAGTACCACTTTTTTATTTATTTTTTTGCTTATTGATGTGTTGGATGTTGTTCATTTCCTTCTTGCTCTTTGGATGATTCAGGAGGTGGAGAATAGAGATGATGCTGAGTGAAGGAGGATGGTTGAAAATGTCTGCAGGGTCAGGGTACCTCCTCCACTTGATCTGCTCTGCTTGTTTCTTTGTTATCTACATACTGAAAAATCCATGAAATTCAGTCACTCCAAACTTTGATGACTGATTGTGGTGCACAGGGAAATCCTCTTATAATTGTACAGTTTAAGTTTTTATGGTATAGTTAGAATTGTATAGATTTAAAATTTCTGCCCCGATATATGTTGATGTGTCCCTGACAAGACACTTAATTGCATTTTGGTGTATAAATGTGTTTGTGAGTGGATGAATGTGGCTCAAGTGTAAAAGTGGTTAGTGTGAGAAAGATGTTATGCGATTTCAGCTTATTTTACCTCAGACGGAAAAACCTACAGTGTGACTCTGAACTCTGGGAATAAACCCTTCAGATTACTTTAAAAAATCTTGATTAACCTGAAGACTATTGCCAAAAGTTTATCTTGGACCAGAGCTTTATAGGAAAAATACAGCCCATCTTCAATTACTATAATATTCAGCTGATGTAATGCTAAACATGACAAAGAATCAGAATTAACTTTATTTGCAAAGTTTGTTGGTACAAACAAGGAATTTGGCTTCAGAGTCCAACGCTTGCACTGTGTAAAAACAGGCAGACAAGTAGCAGTAAGTGGACAGCAAACTATAATCTATAGCCAAAAAAATATTGTTCAGGGAAAAAAGGCTAGAATAGGGGCAGTGTGTATAGGAGAGTTTTTTTTTTCTTCCACAACAGAGTAGCTGTCTACCCTGACTGCAAAGTATTCATCGGTAGCTGTGATTACATGCACAAAATTTCATGATTGGATTGAAATGTATTCAAATTAAAAAACAAAAAATAATTGGATTGTGCCATTCATATGGGCACACAATCAATTAATCCGATCATGATGTGCATTTATATGCACCTGGCTTTATTCACAATAGAACCACTCTGACATGTGAAGTAGACAGAAGAAGGACTTCCGTCTTTGCTGAGCAACAAAAATGGTTAACAACGCAGTATTGTACGAGTTTGTCTTCCAAGCACCCAGGCTGGACTTGCACCAGGTTCTAATTATGGTTGTAATTATGGTTCTAATTAAGTTTTAATGTTTCTATTAAAAGAAGCGAATAACTAGTGACTAGGATGAGTTGGGTCAACAGCTATGTTAGCTGCCCTTTTACTGGACCTGTACAGGTAGTGAATGAATGGAAAGTCAGCCCTGATTATCCCCTCTGCAGCTCTTCATTGAATTTTGGACCCGTCTAGTTTTGTGGATAAGCTGAACCAAACAGAGATGGATGAGCACAGACTGAATGAGGGTCATGTAGAAGGTGATCAGTAGCTCCTGCTACACTGCCATTGTTGTGCTTAAGCTGCCTCAGGTACCGAGAGAGGGTGGTTCCTAGGCACCGGTAGTGATCCACAGTAGACAGTGTTTTTGAGGATAGTGAGTGGGGTTCTCCTGATGTCCTCCGTCATCTCCACTGTCTTTAGCAGCTTTAGCTCCAAGTGGTTCTGGATGCACCGGTGGACCAGCCGATCCACCTCCTGTCTGTATGCAGACTCTTCACCGTCCTAGATCAGCCCAATGACAATGGTGTCATCTCCAAATTTCAGGAGTTTCACATTCGGTTCTGCAAATGTGCAGTCATTAGTGTTAGAGATGCACCCATTCAATACCTGGATCAGATACCGTCTCCGATATTGACTAATTAGCTGGATCAGATATCGGATGAATGATGCCAATTCAGCATTCTGATCCTGTCATTTCTTTTTTTTTATTAATATCATACACAGCAATACAGTAACAACGATCTAGTCACTTCAATTCTATGTTTGCAACGCCGGTTAAGTCATCACGTAGAGCAGCCAGTGATGAACAAACACAGAGCATTGTGGAGCAAGTGCCAGACCGAGCCAAGTTTGCTATTTGGAAACATTTCAAACTTGAGACCTTGACTGCAACATGCATATTGCATGTTGCAGTCAGACTTGTCAAGGTACGTTGAAGATATTCTTCAACGTAAAAATTGCGAGGGGTGATGCTAAAGTCGGTAAATTCAACACCACAACCTTAAATAAACACCTCCTAAAGCACCATGCTAAAGAGCACATGGACCTTTTTTTGTAACAATGTTTATGTCAAGCCTGATGCATTCACTCACATTGCAGGGTATACGCTTTATTCATTCAACAATAGTATTGGATTGGTATCGGCCGATAAGCTCAGGTATCTGTATCATAGCGGATTGGAAAAAACTGGATCGCTGCATCTCTAATAGACCCCTTGCAACCACGTGACTCCGTTACCCAGAACCCCTTGCATGGCGGCCATATTGGTTGGCATGCCACTGTCTACACAACGCGCCAACATGCAATCAAAGTCTTACGTGGATGAGTTACAGCCTTCTGATAAGGCAGCTTACTTCGCTAAATGTGCAAGGATCGGTAATGCGGACCCTTTGGCTCTTCCTGATAAGGATTTTTCTAGCAATCCCGATGATTGGCCATCAGTTTGCTATGCGGATCTGGTGAACTACCTTGTGTTGTCACCCACCCCAACGTACAGTGGCGATCAGATGAAGGCCTACAAGAGTTTGGAAGCGCACAAACAGTTCACTGCCGGATGGATACCTGAACTGTCTGTTTGTTACCTGAATGATGTAGCAGTTGTGCTGCCGCCTGTTTCGGCATGCCTCCGCTTGCGGGGCGGGCCTGGCGACCTGCCGTGCCGTGCTGCGCGGCCGCCGGTGCAGTGCGTGAGCTGGGCTCTACCCCCTGCTCTGGGTCCCTGTTCACCTACCGTCGCTCCCCTGCCTCTGCCACCACAGCGAGCGGTCCCAGAGGGGGCACGACTTACAGTGTGTACAGTCCGGCCGCGTCCGAGCGTCGCGCCGCACAGCTCGTGAGCGGTGAACTTTTAAACCCCGCGGTTCCGTGGCACAGTTTGAGATGTTTATAAGTACCACGACTGAAAAACTCGTACAGTGTATGCCCGGCTTTTTTTAGCCGTGAAAACACTGTAGGAGTTAGCAACGCCACATGCCTACCAGTCTATCTAACTAAGTACTACTCATGCTACTAGGCCGTTCCATTAATTTAATTTACAATCAACATATCCATTGATGAATCAGCACCTTACCTTTTACAAAGTGATCGCTGCACACGCGTGCATTGTTGATGTTCACCTTCTCCAGATCAGCACGTGAAATTCGTGTCAGCCAAACACGCCGCCTGCGCCTTGAAAACTCAAGTGTCTTAGCACACTGCCGGTCTATTATGGTAGGCAACCTATAGAAAGACTTTTTGTCCCTCTCAGCACGATTCCCGCAACCAACAACGCAACAGGTTTGCACCATATTGAATAGTCTTTTGTATGCGCTCCGCCGGCCATGCGAGTAATAAGCTAACTGGGCCAGTGCAGTGGTGGGTAGTCACGCTAGCCTGCCCACCAAGATGGCGGCGCGCACTCCCGATCACGTGACCGTGACGTCAGATGCAAGGGGTCTATTAGTCTACAGAGAGAATAGGAGAGAGGAGAGGATAGCCCCCTGGGGGGCGCTGGTGTTGATTGTTCATGGCACTTTGTACAGTGCCTTGAGATGACGTGTTGTGAAATGCCTCTATATAAATAAAATTGAATGGGAGAGATGGGTGAAGTGACCTCGCTTCATTCTGCAGTGGCTGGCTACTAATTGGATTTTTAAAATGATTTTCATGACTGTTAAAGGGGAAATATAATGCACAATCCACTTTTCTAGCCCTTTAAACCATTTTGCTGTGTACTTAGATTTCACCTGGAGAGACTTTATTCCACTTTTCTGCCCTCCTAGTAAACTCCATCAAAATCTGTGTGGGTTATATGCTTCAGTTTTTTCTATTCTCTATCACCTGACAGTATTGGCTGCATGCATAGCTGCTAAACAAGGCCATACAATTTCTAGAGATGCACCGATCCAATACCCTGATCAGATATCGGTTCCGATATTGTCGGATATCGGATGGTTGAAGCCGCTCCAGCATTCCGATCCCGTCATTTCTTTTTCTATTAATATCATATACAGCAATACAGTTATGGCTTTCTAGTCACTTCTATGTTTGCAATGTGGTTATGCAGAGCACGCACAGCAGCTAGCGATGAGCAAACACTGAGCAACATGGAGCAAGTGCCAGACCGAGCCAAGCCTGCTATTTGGCAACATTTTAAACTTGATACACAAAGGTTGGTATATTCAAAACCACAAACTTAAATAAGTACCTCCAAGAAGCACCATGATACGCGATACGCTTAGCCTAGGTATCTGTATCGGATTGGGTCGGAAAAGGCTGGCTTTGTGCATCTCTAATAATTCCGGTTTACCATTTTGGCAAACCCGCCATTTTTACTTCCTGCCGCAATTTTGTAGTCCAAGCTAAAGTATGCCAAAGCTACAAGTGGATGAGTGAAAATTTTCAGTTGTTGAGTGTATTAACCCACACAATACATTAAATTATCCCCCAGCATACCACAGTGGGGCGACTGTGGCTTGATGGGTTGAGTAGTTGTCTGGCAATCAGAAGGTTGTGGGTTCGATTCCAGCTTCCCCTTGCCACATGTCGATGTGCCCATGGGCAAGGCCCTTATCCCCAAGTTGCCTACCAAGCTGCGTCTCGGTGTATAAATGTGTGCGCGTTATTGAGAGCGACTGGGTGAATGTTCAGCATGATTTGAAAAGCGCTATATAAGTTCAGTCCATTTACCATTTACAAAAATGTCTAAACAGGGTGGAGTGGAACACTGCAACCTGAAGAGGGGCGGGGTGTAAAGTGCCTATTTAAGATTTAAAGAGACCACACCAAAACAAGCAGCTCTTAAGCCCCTTTTACACCGGCCCTACAAGATTTCGCCTTCTTTACCTCGCCCTGCTTGGTTTTAATCGGCACGGGTTGTTTTTCATTCGGCCTAGAAAATCCTGGAAGAGGTAACGCCTCCTGGGGGTGTGGCCTTCAACTTCATGTCTTGATTGCAACAGAAGCGGTGAAGAATAAAAAAATCATTTATAAATAAAAATGTAAACAAAACAAAAATACTAATGTTTGTATAATTGCATGTGCAAGATTGTGTTGGATATTTTTTAAGGATAAAATAATCCACCGGAATAAATATCTGAATGAAATAGCAGCCTAAAATTTAGCAGCTCTTTGTTTTTCTTTCCTTCAGGCGTGGTTTATGGTTCGTAAATAGTAAAATTATATTTCAGTTTGATCCACTCCGTTCATAGTGGTCCTTAAAGGCATATTGGATGATCTTCTTTCGGCTTCGACTTCCGGGGGATCATCTTATCTATTTGTTGTCCCACATGCCAATCATTGTGACACGCTCACCTAACGCCAATGTTGCATGCATGTTCCTTCCTAGTTTCCTATTGCTGGCTGTGCACTTCTTGTGTTTTTGTATCCAGTTAGCTTCGGTTTTTCAGTTTCAGCCGGTTTCATCAGTTGCGACCTATGTTCTAACAGGTGGCTCCCTACACCACATGTTTGATTAATGGCATTTACTGGGACCCCCACACCCCCCGACTCCTCAGACGACTTGATGCCCAGAGGCTCATCAGACCCCTCAAATCCTCACGTGTATTCTATGACGGATCACCAGCACTGCCTCACAAGTAAGAAACCTCCAGAAAGTACCCAAAAAACAGCCATGATAATTTTGTTAGTGGTATTTGGAAGCCAAAACACTTGATCCCATAAAAATCTTGGTAACCTTTTACAGCTTAGATGACGAATAAACTTGTGTGCTCTCCAGTGTGGAAATCTGTTGAGCTCTTCTCTTCCTAGGCTGCTGGCCATCTGTGACATATCTGCTGACGCCGGAGGCTCCATAGAGTTCATGAATGACTGCACCACCATCGACAAGCCTTTCTGCATGTATGATGCAGACCAGCACATAGATCACAACAGGTACAGTGCAGACAGCTCACATTATGGTATCTTTCCTCTTTAACGTTCACCAAATGCTTTGTAGCTTTTAACAGCTTTATTGGCATCAACAGCTTTTCTAACACGCACACAAATTTCCTTTTTTAGGCCATGAACATGTGTTGTTGTGATCATACACTGCTTGTAGCTCTTTCTTAAACTAAGAAAGCCATAACCTTACATAGACCCCAAAGACTAATATTAAATTGCATTCGGTATGTGGATCTTGCAGTGTGGAGGGAACTGGGATCCTTATGTGCTCCATTGACAACCTTCCCGCTCAGCTCCCGATTGAAGCCACAGAGTACTTTGGAGACCGACTCTTCCCCTACATTTGGGAGATGGTAAGATGTGTGGGCTTCAGGTGAGGCTGTGGGTGTTATCTTTGGAGTTTTCTGCCTGGTGGCGACTTCTGCTTTAGCTTGCTGTGGGAGAGAGCTGCTGCAGGTTACGCTTGGTGAGCTCGGTCATAATTAACCTCTGATAGGGACGACTGACGTTGACTGTTTTTCTAAAATGTCATTTATTGATAAAGTGAGTGTGTTGTTACAGCTGCTCTCAGATGCCACCAAACCGCTCAATGAAGAGGAGTTCAGCCCGCAAGTAAGAGATGTAAGTAATGTCATTTAAGTTTTCAGATATAGATTTTTTTGGCAGGGAGGGGAGGGTTGTTTAAAATAGTTAATAACAGATGTCATTGCAAACAGACGAAAGTTCAGGTACGTTTATGCATTTGGCAGATGGTTGTATCCAGAGTGACCTAGAAATGAGGATATAACAATGCAAAACGTACAGGCCTAAAAACTATTGATCCTGACCAGTTTGTTTACATAAAAATGGAATCTGGATCATTGAAAGGATGATGTAGAGAAATTATGTTGTTGTTAAATTTAGTTTTAATATGGTTAGGTACTTTTTTAAGTCACTATGTTGCATTTCTGTAGGTTTGCTCCAGCTGCCAGCTTACCTTTCTGTTGTCATCTTTGTTTTCCCTCTGGGAACACATTGTTCTTCTATCTGAACAGAACCAGCAAGTTATTCTGCTACCATGAGAGGTGGCTGGAACAAGGACAGAATTGTCTTTTATAAGAAGGACCTTTATGTGTGTTGTGTAATTCCATATTGGAAGCAGATGGATGAGTGAACTGTGTGCCTGAACAGCTGCCAGCGCATGAGCAAAAAACAGCCCTAGTTTCCAGAAAACAAGTTTACAAATAGTCTCTTTATGTACTTCTGTATTAAGCTTCATTTAATTTTTCATTGTGATGACTGGAATACACTCTTTTCTTTTAGTTTTGATTTAATGTGACCATTGAAACGTGCTCATTTCCCCAGGCCATCATCACCTCTAATGGAGCACTCACCCCAAAGTTTGAGTACATCGAGAAAATGAGAGAGAAAAGGTACGTCTTAGTCTTCATCATTTAAAGTTGTTAATTTCTGGTTTAAGAAGTAACCTGTACTGAATTTTTCCAGCTAACCACTGTAATTTAAACAAGTGTCAGCAAGCCAGTAGTTCTGAAGGCCTTAGTTTGGCACCTTGTTGTTCCAGCACAGTGTTGCCCTTTTGCAGCTTTGCAGCAGCTGGACTTTGACCTTCAACCAAGAGGGTCTAGAGCTGCCGTAATCTTTTATAACTCAGCTTCCAAAACATAACTTCCAGTTTTCTTTTCGTTTTGTTCGTAATGCAAAGCCACTTCATAATCTAAATATATTCGTTGTTCAAACAATTTGTCTTTAATCATCACATGTCAGTCCTACATGGTCCTTCCAATCAGTAGACGATGTGTGCAGAGTTTTTCCATGCATGTTGTCGTTTCATCAAATACACACACGTGTATTGATCTGTTCAGGTTTTGAAATTGACTTATTTCGACCACGTTGTTGCAGTTAAAATTATGACAAGCCTGATGTGGTAAGGAATAACCTAGCTAAGGGGTACAGCACTGAACCAGTATAAGAACAGCTTTTGGTTGTTGCCTCTCTGTCCAGACTATCCTCCTAATACTCCAGTTTCTGAGTCTTCACAGCTGCTCAAGACCCATTTTAGTTCTTACTGTATGCCCTTGAATATACGCTTTGGTGTTTTTACTCGAATTAACCTTCTTTTGATACCAGAGCAGTTTTCTGGGACTTGTCTTTTACCCCTAATGCTGCGTTCAAACCAAATACGATTTGAGTGTCTCGGGTGTCTGGGTTACATGCAAAGTTGGTGCGCATCAAGGAACGTCGAGAGGTCCGGTGGTGCATTTGACCCATTAGGTGCAGCGTGTTTTGAGAATTAAAGTGTCTGAACGTCCAAAGCAGCAGATGCTCGATTTGGCAAATCTGATATTTTACACCTTGACGCAGTGTGTCAGTCAATCAGAGAGACTCCCCTATGGGACGTAGTGGCAGATTTTCTGACGAGGTGGAACGACCAATAAAAAGCCAGGTAGTCAACAATGAAGGTCAAACTGATCGTCGCTGTTGGTGCTCCTCCTATTGTCTGTGATCAGTTGAGTTATCACTACAGAGACAGTAAAGGATCTTGCCTAGAGGAGGATTAGAGTGAAAGTCGGAATCTCGGGTAAGTTATCGAACTTTTACCACAGTAAATATTTCTCTGCATTCGAGGAAAAGAACAGGGTAGCTCCTCCCAACGCACTTGAGACCAGTCTGTCCATGCTTTGCTCAGAGCGTCAAACGCCCTGCAAAAGCATCCAAGTTGAGGCTTTGGACGCTTTTTGACGCTCCAATCGTGTTTGGTCTGAATGCAGCATAATAGTCTGGGTGATGACTGTGAAGCTCCTCAGCCTAACCTGCTGACTTCTGTCAGTCAGGGGGTTTTTGTGATCCACCGACAAGTGGAGGCTAGCACAGTGAGCTGGGTGAGATAATGGTGTTTAAACGCACAGCTGAAGTCCACAAACAGGATACTTACATATGTCCCTGGAGCATCGAGGTGATAAAGGATGTAATGTCCCAAGTTGACTACATCATCCACTGACTGTACAGAAATGTTCCGGCAAATTCTACATTATAAAAAAGAAAAACATACTGAAAATCCTCGCTCTCATGTCATCTTGAAGACATTCTTCCTCCAAATGTTGGCTGCATATGATGTTTCTCTCTGGCCAGAAGCACGATGGAAAATCCTCCCTCTTCAAGTAGGTAATCCAGCAAAACAGTCCATGGTGGATGATGAATAGGAAAGGTGAAAAAACTAACGTTTTTCCACTTTTACCCGATGTATTGGAACATCCAACTGCCATGCACGTGAGCATTGTTACTTTAACAATAGCTCCTGCGAATTTCATGGTGAAGTCCTCTGGAAATCTGAAAAAATTATTGATGATCGCAGCTGTGTAGAACGGCTCCTATTGACTTTGCTTGGAAAGTGCGGAAAAATGCTGTCGGCTCTCCGCTTTTCCACGTCAAAGGATGTGATGTCAGCTACTGCCCAAATATGGGTAGTAAGGGCCGCCCCCATACACAGTGATCCAGACAACAATTTATGTTTTTATTTTCTTATTGATTAAAGCTAAATTCATTAAATAACCACGAACGTATTAGTTTTAGTTATAGCTAATGATCCCCTGATTTTTCCTTGTTAACCGGACTTCTCCTTTAAGTGATTTGTGCAGATTTTCATTATTGACTACACTTATTAATTCCAGTGGAGTTTGTGGTGACATGGTTCCAAATATCTGTTTTCTGAGTTAATATTCCTAGCATTCTGTTTCGGCCATCTCCAAGTTCACATTTTTAGTTTACATGAGCAATTGGTGTTTCTTTGACAAACCATTTTTACATTCAAATACATTAATAAAATCATCTAACCCACAGTGTCCCCCCCCACCCCGGCATTGTAGTAAATAATTAAACATCTGTAAGTGTTATTAGCGTTTCTAAATAGCGCCAGATCGCTTCCTGAGCTGTTTGTCTCTAGGCCATGGGTTAAAGTTCTCAGTCACTGCGACGGATTTCAGTTAATTGGAAAATGAGAGGAAAAAATAGATCCACTTGGTTCCGTTTACAATTTTTATTCAAGGTTTTAGACTGAAGCTGCTTTCAACCAATGAAAACCTGCAGAGCCGGGACCTTAGCCAATCAGAAAGAGACTAGGTTTGTCGGTGTTCCATCATTTTAACTTTTGGAAGAAAAAACTGACCACAGATGGCGTGACTGAAAGTAGTGGTGGTCAAACGTTTTCTTTGGATTTATGCGAACCAGCAGCTCAGAAAGTTCCAACACCTGAGAACAACTTTCTCGGTAAGTGTCTATCGCTGTTGGTCCCTCTTGTAATCAGTGGCATTTCCACCTGTGGCAACGTCATCTGTCAGTGTTTATTCCCTGGCTTCCAGTAACGTAGCTGATTAACGCGGGCGACCAACAGGAGATCTCCCAGTGATTTGCTATTATGTTTTTATTTAAAACACGAAGAACAGTAGTGCGCTAGCTCAGTCTAATTTAGCATGGTTGAAGAAGGGTTGGATATCAACTGATGACTGCGGTGTTAAGTTTAAATGGAGGCTTGGCTGAGAGAAAGGGATGAGAATGGGAAGATTGTTGGTCGTTATGCAAAAAGCTGAGGCTGTGAAACCAGGCCACCAGATTGTGCGGGACTGTCCCCCATTTTACACCGTTGTCCCGCAACCTGAAAAGTGTCAGAGTCGGGGGGAAAAATGATCCATAGGCTAGTGAAACTTAACTAAACTACTAAGCAAAATGAAGATAAAAAAGAAGCTAAGCTAAGGAACTATTTACATGCAAAAGAAACAAAAGACAAAACAAAAGTGGTTGAGAATAATTCAGTGAATCCTGGTTCATTGCAGATCTGATTTAAAGAACATGGAATGGAGTTAAATTAGCTTGACTAATTTAGAACAACATTTGGCATGTGTTTCAATCCATTCACAATGTGAATCCTGAGTAAACAAAACATTATTTAATGAAATAACATTTTGTTTGAGTTAAAGAACCAAAGTTCATCTTAAAGAATGTGAATTGAGGTTAAATTAGCTTAACTAATTCAGAACAACATTTGGCATGTTTTCAACCCATTCACAATGCAAATCCCAAGTTACACAAAACATTATTTGAGGAAATAACATTTTAAAGAAGAAGGATGATCGGTAAGAATCTGGAAACTTTATGAACGCTCGATTTTATTAATGTGATTCTACCTCCGGGAGCTAGAGGTCGCTGCAGCAATTTGTCGCTAAAATCTGTTACTCCTAAAGTTAAACGACATTAATATTCCATATTAATGCGGTAATAAGGCTCATAGCACTATCGAACGATGGTGGAGCGAAACAAACAAGTCTTATGCTTTAAAACAAGCCCTTTTTGAATGTCCGGAACCGGAAGTTACCAGAAACTAACCAGCATTTTGGCTAGCTGATTTCGGCACTAACTTTAAAGACTTCAGCTTTATTTTTAGTCATAATGAGTGGGCCGGATAACATAAACATTAATATCCCATCAATGTATGAAACCCTTGTGGAGACATTTGTTATAACCATAAAAACACACTTGAATCATATCGGCAATGACCTGATACAGAATATTAGCATGAGCTACGCCCGTTAGCTCTTTGTGTTTAAAAACACCATGTATGCATTACACAAACATTTCCAAATGAACCATTTACTCTCCCTGCCTCAATCCTGCCAGACCTGTCGGTGTCTCTTGCAAGTTCGGTCCACTCTGGCTATCCAAGGAAGGAAGCAGTGATCCAGGGAAACTCGTTGGTCTTTCCAGCAGCAGACATGCAGCTCTGCGGCTATGAGCTAACTGAAAGCATGGTAGAGGCAGGCAGCTTGGGCCGACATCCTCCATGCAGCGTTCTCTGATCTCTCAGCTTGTCTGGTGAGGGAAGTTGACCGATCTGCGTCGTCTTGGGTCCGCTTTCCTGCAACAGCTGACAAAAATAAACAAAGCTGTTTCGGCATTCTGTACTTTGCGGCTGGTTTGCGCAGAAGTCAGAGTGCAACTAAGCTTCCATCTGGTCGATGAATCTCCGGATTCAGTCGGGTCCTCCGCTCCGCAGAGGACAAGAATTTCCCCCTTTTTCGTTCCATTGAAGCAAGGGCAGATGAGTTTCACAGAAGGCCCGTTCTGTGCAGCTTGTGGGCTTTGAGGCCCACATGGTTGCTGGTCCAGGGCGGACTTTGGATCAAGCGTGGCTGGCCCAGCCACACTCCTTCAGATGTCCCAGGCAGAGGAAGAATGAGCGAGATAGTCTTTGGGAGCAAAGTTTCATAGCACTGATGGGATCCTGCTGAGAGGGGATGTCCTTTGTGCCTGTGAGGGTCCCAAATTCCTGTTGCTTCCAATTCAATCTGATTTTATTTTCTAATCATGGCTCAATGGCACTACACATTTTTCTAATTAAAAAGTGTTAATCTTTGAAAGCCATTTCCGTTTTTTTTTTCTGATAAACTTTTTTTTTAAAGTTTAACATTCGTGCAGGTGTTACTTCAATCCCTATCTGATGGGGAAACGCGGCTCGATGTAACACAGGGTAGTGAGGAGCTGGTGACTATTTCCAGCAGTCAATGAGCGAGAGGCGGGGCCCCAGAACATCCTGCACAGGTCTCCAGTCACAGAGCTAAAATGTAACAGTTAAATAGTAATGCCTTTTTATAAACTTGTGACTTGTGATAATTAATTGTCAATAACAGGCAAATAAGAGACTGATTACTGTAATGTGTGATCCATGTTAAATTAAAATGTATGACATCATCATAGTGTTGGTTATGTGTCCTGCGTTGTCCCTCACAAGGATCCTATTGTCCCACATTTGGTCATTTGAGATCCCCGTATGTGAAATGGCTACAGAACCGAGAAACTTGTATCCATGGACGACCGTGTGTGTAACCTCCAAGTCTCAGTTTTAGTTAGTTTTAAATCACTTCCCTGTTGTCTTCATTATTTCAGTAGTGTGGTTCCCCTTTTATTGTAATATAACATTTTATTTATAAGCCCCTTAAGATCACCCTATGGATAAACATGGTACTAAATAAAATAACAAAAAGATAAACAGCTTAGCAAATACTTTGAACTTGGATAGATATGAAGTCTGAACAAGGTTGGGTTGGCCTTGTAGGTTGGGGGAGTGGTGGCCTAGTGGTTAGAGCACCGTGCTTGCACTCTGAGAAGGATACAAGTACTCTGTTCGATCCCAACTGGCTGCACTCTGGGTCCCTGAGCAAGACCCTTAACCCCCGATTGCTCCCCAGGCGCCCCACAGTGGCAGCCCAATGCTCCCCAAGGGGATGGGATAAATGCAGAAGTGAATTTCTCCATTGTGAGATGAATAAAGTATCAATAATAATAATAATAATAATAATAATAATAATAATAATTTTTATTATTATTATTGTTATTATTATTCATAGGATTGATTTATATTGAATGTGACAGGGAGCCAGGGAGTTGTAATTGTAAACTCGAGAGGTGAGTAAACTATGGACCAGTTTGGCAAAAGTGTGAAGGAAGAACTAGCTTGATGCTGCAAAGATGAAAGTAAGTTAATCAGGTGATGTTATGGGTGTGGAAAGTGAAGGAGAGGATGGAGAGGGCTGTCCAGGATGACGCCAAGGCTCTAAAACTGAAAGGTGGGATAAATACAGGAATTGTCACTGGAAATTTTAAAACTGCCAGATTTGGTCAAAGATCACTTTGCACAGTAAGCAAGTATGGTACGTAATGTTGCATGACGTCAACGGCCCTGGGAAAATATGGGCTGACTAAAAATAATGTTCAGTCAAATTGATTATTTTTGCTTTAACCCCTGCTCTAGGCTCCAACATACTAAGGTGGACATGAGTCCATGGATAAGTATGTGCAGAGCTCAACTTTATGAGTGTGTCACATTTTAAACTGCTCAGCAGTGAAAAGTCTTCACATGGTACTTTTATATGTCACACTGAGCTGATACACTGAGCTGCTCCAAGGCAGTTGTGACTCACTAGCACCTGCATCACAAGAAATTAAGCCAATAGGTGTGCTTGACTATGAAGGCTGAAATGTCTGAGAGTGTTCACGGCTTACAATATGTGCGTAGTACACCCAAGTGTGTGGGAGCCTTTAATGCTTTTCCTAAGCTAAGTAGTCGGCCCTCTACCTTCGTCTCAGTCATGTCCATTCGCATCCGGGTGAACTCTTCTGCCTGGAGATGGTGCGCAGAGTTGCAACATATTTTTACCTGCCTCGGTAGACATATCTGCGTCTTGTAAACACACCCTATTTCTGAGGATGTCTGCACTAAAGGCTGCTTCTGAGTCAAGAACACTGTCTTCTAGCTGTAAAGACGTCAGTGGTGTCTGTTCTGATGGGCCGAGCATAAAAGCAATAAATGCCCAGTTAGGGTCAGGGTAAGGTCATAGAAAAAGTTGAAAATTAATGGCAGTCAATGGAAGTCGAGGAATGGTTCTCAGTAAGTATTTAAGATTTATTGTGTGTTTTAATGCTTCTTTGAATACATCTGATTTTTGTCATGATATTGTCTTGGATGAACCCGGACACAGCACGGCAGAGAGTTCACAGTTCGGCAGAGAGCTAACCAGAGCTCAGCAGCAGGCCCGTCAGCACGGCAGGGAATGGTATTCTCGAAGGCCAGAATAACGGCAGGACTAGCAGCAGGACAGGGTGGATACTTGAAGACCGGAACCATAGCAGGATAACAGCTAACCCAGGTGAATACTTGCAGATTGAGTTACCACGGTCCAGAAACTCAGCCTGAGATGCAGAGGGGAGACGGGTGGATCCAGAAGCCAGCAGAGATACAAATCAAAACACTAAGGTAGAAAACAAATGGTCAGAATGTGCAAACCAGGCAGACAGGCGAGGAGTAAGTGTTGAATGATGACGGACCGGCACTAGAGTGAAACAAAGGGAGGCTTAAATAAGGAAGCTGGCAGGTGTAATGAGTCTGAC
The DNA here is from genome assembly GCA_037039145.1 of Fundulus diaphanus. NCBI lineage: Eukaryota > Metazoa > Chordata > Actinopteri > Cyprinodontiformes > Fundulidae > Fundulus > Fundulus diaphanus. The sequence continues at coordinate 48,989,942 of CM073134.1, forward strand.
TGATTGATTGACTAACTACCAACAGGTGTGACTGACTGCAAGGGGAGTGAAGTGAAGGCTGAGTGAGAAGGGGAGGAGGAAACTAAAAACTAACAATAAATAAAGTCAAATCATAACTAGAACCCAAACAAAGAGGAAAAACTGAAAACTAATAATAAACAAAAGCCGAGTCAAAACTAAACCATGACAATTTTTAAGTGTGATTTTAAATTCTTTTCAGAATATAACTGCTATTAAACAAACAAGATTTTTCTCCCACTTTATCTGTGCAAGATTTCACCTTTTAATGTGAGCTTTCGATCAGAAAGACCTTCATCAGAGCTCCGATAACCTAATTCGCATGGCAATTCTTGATCTCCTTGAGAAGATAAATGATGCTGTTGAAAAGGGTGAATGTGGAGTGGGTATTTTTCTTGATTTATCAAAATCATTTGATACTATAGACTTTGAAATTCTGTTGGAAAAACTTGAGCATTATGGTGTCAGAGGCATGGCGCTCTAAAAGGGAGCACTATTTGCAAATACACAGCAGTAAATGTGGTATACTTTGCCTCACGGACTTAAAATTTAGAGCTTTATGAGTAGGGTTTTGCCTCATCCATGAGAAGAATAACCAGGGGTATTTTTCAGGACAATACCGCTGACTTTTAATGGGAGCAAATTAATTTTTACAGGTTATAGGATATATGCACTGCGCAGATTCGCCTACAACTATAGAAAGGCAGAGCCAGCTTGTTCTGATCTGATTTAGGTTATTAAATACAGGGCGCCCATATGGTTTGTAAATAGTAACAGTCCATTAATTTAGGTTTAGATGAAAAGTCAGTCAGTCTTAGGGAAATGTGTGTTTTCAGTTTCTGTGTTCTCACAAGGAAAACAAAAGGCCTCCATTTGATAATTTGTAATAAAATATTAGTCTAATTACAGAACTGTGGCGAAAAAGTTAACAATTAACTTAAAATGCCAAAAACATCCAGTCAAGATTTTCACATTTGATATCTGGTATATGAAGATATTCCCCACAAACTTAGTAAACGCTTATTGTAATGACTTTTCAGCTGCAACAAACAGATTCTGTTTTTGCTGAAAAGCAGACTGCCTGGCCCCGCTGTTACCAGCGGGGGTTAAACTGCACCCTCCTCGGCAAGACCAGCCTGTCAGCGGGGTCTCTGTCGCACCTGAAAAGTCAGAGCAGAATTAAAATCGGCACATAATCCTGATGAACTGACGGCACAGATGAAGTTTGTGGGTGTACTTTCTTGCCTAAAAACATCTTAAAACTACTTTTTGTGATAAATGAAGGTTATAAAATCGATAGGTTTGTAAACTCAACTCCTTACTGTTCCTTACTCCACCCTTGTGGCGGACCGTTTTTCAAGCTGCACGCAACCCCAGTCCCTCAACAAGCCGAGTGAAAGCAAAGTAAGCCTCAGGCTTTTGAGTGGCAATGGAAAAGAGGCAATTGTTACCCTACATGTTCAATGCTGAACTAGACAGTATAGATGCTTTATTTGCTCTCAGCACCCATTGCAGCTGCAGCTTTGACTGTAATTGCAACCAAGACAGAAAAATTATAATAAATAACATTAGTCAAGAATAAAGAAAAATCAAAAACAGAATTGATAAAGTAGAAACTGATTAGGATGTTATATTCAGGTTGGTAAATGAATGTACGTCTCTTGTATATCTGTTTATTTTTTATTCTGGCAGCTGGAGTCCTATATTAACCCAGCTGGCTTGAAAAGATTTCAGGCTCTTAGAGGGACACCTCAGTATGATCAGGGACACCAAGACGTACCCCTAATTCGTATTTAGGCCACCTCAAGACTTGATGAGCTTTCTTCTTACTTGACCCCAAGTATGATTTTTTTTTTTTTTTTTTTTTTTTTTTTTTCCTCCAGACAAGCTGTCCCACCAAAGTCTTAATCCGTTTGATTAAGTTTTTCTCCTCAAGACATATAAACCTCCCAAGGGAACGTTTATCTTATGATAATTAAGCAGCCGAGTGCCTGACTGACCTCTAGTTAGTCGTGCTGCGATCCATGCCTGTGTGTGGTGTCACTTCCAATTAGTCTGCAGTTGACGAGTCATGTGTGACTCCAGGGAGCTTTGAGAGGCTTGGAGAAGGTAGTTAGGATAAAAATGGCACAAGTCACTCTGGGTGATTATATCATCATGTTCATGCTATGTTGTCTTGATGTTGAGATAATCCAGAGTGCAAAATCGGCCTTTGAATGAAGGCAAAAGTTAAGAGTGTATAAATTGTGACACTGTATATCTTGTTTGATATATGTGATTGCCACTCTCCTATTGAAGGTGTTGATGGTTGTATTCTAGATATACAAAAGACTTTATCTATTTTTGTTTTATTACAAATCTTCCATTCTTATCCATTCACTTGGATAATTATGTAGGTACTTTCAGTAATCTTTAATTGCGGTATGGTTGGCTTAACCCTTTACACTCCTTTTACCTGTTTTTTTTTTTCTGCAACATCTCATAAAATGTCCATAACTGAATGACACATAGTTCTGTTTATTAGATGGAAGATTAGATATTAAATGTTTTTTTTGAGAATGAAAAGACCTTGTTCTATGTATGAAAGTGGATATTCCCCTCACACTAAAGTGCTGTTTTTAATTGAAGAACATGTATTTTTATAATTTCACCATAAAACTAACCAATTTTGAAATGATGTATGTATTTAACTTGGTGCTTTTTGTCTTTTTAGGAGTACAGGTAGAAATATGTTAAAGGTGCTTTTAGCTAAATGAATGTGTTGAGTTTCTCACAAAAACACATTTCTAATCAATCAATGTCTTTTTCACTTATAATGTGACATGCCTTGTCTTGTATTTTGGATAAACCCCCAGTTTTTGTAATCGCAGTCTTTACAGTGCCATGGTATATACATTATATGACGATTTGGCTTGTGTCTTTACTTCTACCTGACTGACACATTTGTCTAGTCAGAGCCTTTGGAGCTTTTGTCACTTGTCTGTGAACAGGCTTCAACCTAAAGGATGCAAATGTGTGAAAGATTCTACTAGAACTGAACTGTATTTCTTGCTGATCACATTTACTATATTTAAGACCAGTTATTTGGCCATGATTCAAACTATATGGTCATAAGCATGACAGTTCACCAGTGCATCAAGCAAGCTCATTAAAGACATGGATGGACAAATATTGTGTGGGAGAACTCGACTGGCCAAGACGGATTCCTGACCTAAACTTTAAAATGAATTGGAGCTGAAATTGTAAGTCAGTTCTTCCTGTCCAATATTAGTGACACATATAAATATGTTTCTGGAAGAGTGGTCAAAATGTCCCATGAAGACATTGCTAATCACTGTGGGCAGCTTTTATAGAAGAGTTGAAGCTGTTATAACTGTAAAGGTTCATATGAGTGTAAAGGCTGAAGAGCGAATACTTTTGTCAATGTGCTTTGCCACAATATCTGTTAAGCATGAATATTGTGATCAAGTGTATCAAATATCATTAGCGAAGTTCACCAGAGCTGTTTCAGTGCTATGAGCTCTGAAGCCTGACTGAAACTCTTCAAATAGGTCATTACTTTGTAAGTGTTCACATACTTGAATAGCTACTTTCTCAAGAATTTTAGATAGAAAAAGATTAGTTATATGTCTGTAATTTATTAAGTCATCTTGATCAAGAGGGTTTAAGTAAAGGTTTAATAAAACTTTTAAAAGCCTGTGGCACATATCCATTTACTAAGGATAGATTAATCATGTCTAAAATGGGGGCATTAATCAAAGGGAATACTTCCTTAAATAACTTGGTTGGGATTGGGTCTAACATACAAGTTGAAGGTTTAGATGAAGCAAAAAATTTTAGATAACTCTGAAAGCTCTACTGCGTCTAAACAGTCCAAGCACCAATCAGGTTTTAAAGATTCCTCCAATGCTGCCTCACTTTCTGAGGATAATGTAATCATGTTTGATTCATATTTTCAATAGAATCAATTTTATATATGAAGAATGCCATAAAGTCATTACTGCTGAGAGCTAAGGGAATGGATAGATCAACAGAGCTGATCCAGTCTATTAATGCCACATTAAGGTTATCACATTCTGTGTCAACATAAATATTAAAACATCCAACTATAATAAGCTTGTCAGTGTTTGACCCTAAATCAGATAAAAAGTCTGAGAACTGATCTAAAAACTGAGAGTAAGGGCCTGGTGGATGATGCAGAGCAACAAGCAGAAGAGGTTTTATTGCTTTGCAGTTTGGATGAGGGAAACTAAGGGTTGAATATTCAAATGAATTGTAGTTATTAATTGGCCTGGGGCTAATTAATAAGACTGAAAAATGGTTGCTACTCCTCGTCTCGTATTTCTGGGATTGTGGAAATTTAAATAATTAGATGGAGTTGACTCATTTATACTAACCAAGTCCTCTCGCAGCCTAGTTTCTGTGAGACAAAATAAATCAATCTGGTTCTCAGAAATCAATTAATTAAGTAACAGTTTTTGGATGGAGATATCTTATATTTAATAAACCACATTTAATTTTTTAATTTTTTTGGTTCAACTTGAGTCGTATTGATTTCTATGAGATTTTTATGATGTGCTCCTTTTAGATCAGTGTATAATGTATTTAGTTTTGGCCGTGAGCAAGACACTGTCACTGTTTTAATGGGGTAAGACAGTGACAGTGTCCTAAGCTGCAGAGAGATGTGTTAAACAACAGCTCTGCTTCCTGTTCTGGACCTTGGGTTTTCAGCATTTTGGAGAACTAATAAATCCTTCCAGGTTCCTAGAAAGAAGAGTTGCACCATCCAAAGTGGGATAGATGCTGTCTCCCCGGATCAGACCAAGTTTTCCCCAGAAAGTTTGCCAGTTACCAGTGTAGCCCATGTTGTTTTCAGGACACCACCTAGACAACCAGTGGTTGAACGATGACATGCAGCTAAACCCTAGGTCAGGCCATAGAAAGGATTGGAAAATGAATAGAAGTCAGTGCAAAGTTCTCAGAACGATACCAAGACCAATGTGTGTGTGTGTTTTAGGGAGAAGGCTCAAATCCTGAAGAGAACTGGCATGAAGAGAGTTCTGCTGCTTGGCTCAGGCTACGTCTCTGGGCCTGTTGTTGAGTATCTGACCCGGGATGAGAAAACACAGGTCACTGTTGGTGAGTACCAAAGCTGAGTATTGGTGTCTTTAACGCTTGAGGACCAACTCACTACCTTTGCCTGAAACCCAATCTTACCTAAAAAAAGAACATCTCAGGTGTCTCGTTAAATCAGTTTTAAAGATCAGTCTCAGTCAGGCTGTTGTCGTAAAAACAATGTGTCTGCTGACCTTCACTCACCCTGGTTACTGGTTTTTGGATGCTAAATTGACAGCATGTAACTTCTTGCCAGCGTTTATGCCCTCTGGGACCTGTTCTAGATGGACCATAGTATTCACATTCCTAAGAATGTATCTTCAACAAATGAATACATACATACTATTACTGTGGTCTTTTGTTTGTATGTCATGCTGAATACACAATAACACTAAATGTGCTTTGAGTGTGAAATTATCTCACAGAGAATGGACCGCATTTGCTATATAAATGTCCAAGGTTAAACCAACCCATTTTATTGATAAGCTCAATAAACACAGGCTATGTTCATGTGTTCATCTAATCTAGTTGTTTATGTATTGTTAAAAAGGTACTCATTCCTCTGACTGTTATCTGCTTTTGTTATGTAGTGTCTGTGGTTCTGAAACAGGCTGAGGAGCTGGCAGCCAAGTATCCCAACACAATCCCTATCATGCTGGATGCCAGCAGCCAGGAGGGACACCTGGACTCTCTGGTCAAAGATCATGATCTGGTCATTAGGTACCACCCCCTTGTTCACACTGCACAATTAAATAATGCAACCAAAAGCTTTTCCATTCACCGCTAGTCTTTCTACCGTTGGTTTATAGCCAGTTTTCAGTTTTGTTTTTTTAGCTATATTATTTTGTGTACACTTATGTCAAACTGTGACCTATTCCCACACTGCCAGACTACGCTAATAAATATCCTTCCAAACTTTCCAACTGTGTTGCAGCATGCTGCCATACTCTTTCCATCCCCTTATTGCCAAACACTGCATCAGGAGGAAGGTGAACATGGTGACAGCCAGCTACCTGAGTCCTGCCATGAAGGAGCTGCAGGGAAGGTGACCAACAGGAATCCCGTCCAGATTTGAATTACTTTCCCAAGATCTCATAACCTTTTTCACTGCATCTTTGGTGCAAGTGCTTCAAATAGACGAAGAGGACAGTAGTTACACAGTAGTTTGTTTTCTTTAGAATCTCCACTGCGCCTCTGTTCTCTGGGTATTACTCAGTGAAGTGCAGAATTATAAACACAGCTGGTGATATATAACGACCTGAAGGTGTTTCTAGACTTGGGGCTTTCTGATGTAGAAACAGAACTGCTAAAAACAAACACCTGTTTAGCCCTGGAACCAGTTTGGTGGGAAAGACACTTTTGCTGAATAATTAAAAAAAATGTAAAATATATATGCAATAGAACACAGTTTAAAGCATACAGGTATGAGAGTTTTTCTGTGTGTGTGTGTGTGTGTGTTCTTGTACTTGCAGCTGAGCAAGAACATTTTTGCTAATTTTACCAGTAAGGTGAGGACCGAAAAAAGGTCCTCACTTTTTTTTCTGGGCTATGGGTTAGGATTAGACCTAAGGTGTCAATTAGGTCCAGAGTTGGGTATAAACCAGTAAAGGTTACGGTGGGGGTCAGGGTTAGGGCATATAAAGGCCTGAAAATTAATGGAAGTCTGTAGAAGTCAATGCACGGTCCTCACTATATACATTAAACAAGCAAGTGTGTGTGTGTGTGTGTTAGTGTGGAGGAGGCAGGCATCACCATTGTTAATGAGATGGGACTGGATCCAGGCATTGATCACATGCTGGCCATGAAGTGTATCGACCAGGCCAAAGCTGATGGCTGCACTGTGAGTCAGCTCACACACTGAAAGTGAAAACATCTGATCTGCAAATACGAAAGCCTCCTTCTCAGGCTGATCCGTTAAACACGCTGATGGTCCATGTGCTCCTGTAGGTGGAGTCCTACACCTCGTTCTGTGGTGGGCTTCCTGCACCTGAGTGTTCAGATAATCCTCTTCGCTACAAGTTCAGCTGGAGTCCATATGGTGTCCTTCTAAACACCATCAGCCCGGCCATCTTTCTCAGAGACGGCGAGGTATCAAACTATCCGAAAGCCATAAAATGCATTTACATCTTCTGCTGCTGCTGTTTGTCTAAAGGAAATGCCTCATGTGAAGGTCCTTGTCCCCTAAAGGTGGTGAGTATACCAGCAGGAGGGGATCTGATGGATTCTGCCACAACAATGGATTTTTTCCCAGGTTTCAACCTGGAGGGATTTCCCAACCGCGACAGCACCAAGTATGCCGAGCCGTACGGCATCCAGACGGCACACACACTCATCAGAGGAACCCTACGCTTCAAGGTAAAGCTTTCACACAAGCATGAAGCATCGTTCAAAGCATCATTTGGAGAACTAATGGGTCATTTGATTGATTATACTTTTTAGAACACAGTATTTTTAAAATATTGTGGCCACAGTGGTAAGATAAATGTAATAAAAAACTTCTACTATTTCAGTCTGTTAAAACATAGTAGTGATGGATTTACGGTTCCTCCATAGGATTTGTTAAACAGAAGGTTTAGGATTATTTTCTATGGAGCTTTGAGTTTAAATGGCTTTACAAGTAGTAAAACCTTTATTTTCTTGAGATCTTGTTCATAAGAGGATAAAGAGAAGAGCTTTTTATAGTTTAAAAGTTCCGTTATGGTCAGAATATACGCTTTCATTTTATCACATCTCATATACTGTTATGAGTTAGTACAGAAGTTCTCTCATTGCAAGATACTGTCGAAACAAAAGCAAATAATTTTTAAGTCTAAGGATTTATCCTTCAAGTCCCAATAAAACAAACCGAATACATTTTTTGGACAAGAATCTAAGTGGCAGAAACAAACAATAGATTGTACATGTATTATTTATTCTACAAAAAATAAGACAAAATAGAAAAGCTGTTTTCATAAAGGGAAAAAGTAACTCATTAGCTTGCAGCAGCAGCAGCTCTGTCATTATTCCTGTCTGAACTTAATGCACTTGTTTATTTGGAGGAATGCTGGCCCACTCTTCTTTGCAACGTTGCTTCAGTGTACTGACATTTATTTCTGGACCCCTCTCTTATGGTACCACAGCAACATCCTAATGTGGTTGAGGTCTTAGGCCCATTCCACCAGACAGGACTGGTGTAACTGGGTCACGTCTCGTCACCCACACTTTATCAGATCTGCCCACAGCTTTTCTCTGGCACTATGATCAGGGCTTTGTGACAGCCACTCCAGAATATTTTCTTAAACCACTTTGGTGGTGTGTTTTGGGTTAATGTCCATGTGGAAGACCTGTTTGTGCCCAAGTTTTAAATTGGCTGACGCCTTGGAGTATTGCCTAAGTATTTCCACTTGATGTTGTTGATGTTCACGATGCAGTCTACTTGTATGAAGTGCACCAGTCTTTCCTGCAGCAAAACACCCCAATATGATGCCGCCACCTCCTTACTTCACAGTTAGGATGCTGCTTTCAGCCTTGTGGGCTTCTCCCTCCCACGCACAATGTAATGATGGTCGTTTTGTCCAATCACATCAATTTTAGTTTCTTCAGGCAGTTGATATGTCTCTGAAATGTAGGTCTTTGTCCCTTAGTGTATTTGCAAGTTGTAATTTGGTTCATTACATTGTTTTGGACTAATGGATTCTTCCTCTGAGTGGCTTTTCAGCCCATGTGGCCACAGGACTTGTTTTACTGTGATTAATAAGAGACTCTGGCAAGGTCTTTATTTTTCATGGTCAGGTTGAATCTCACCAAAACCAGTTCATCTTTGGGACACAAAACCTAATCCTGCCTGCAAGATGAATTCTTGAGGTATTTGTGCTTTCACAAACACATGAGAATACATCTTGTACGGCTCCCACTTCAACCGTTTGTGTCCGAACCAAAAACTGTTTGGGCCTATCAAGTTGCAGTAATGAGGTTTAAGGCGGGACATACTGGTGCGACGAAAGCAAGAGCAGTTGAGCCCACAGCCGAAACAACACAAACATGGCAGCGCATGGCATGCGTAGCTACTGTCAAATCTTGCTTTTCTACTATTAAAGAAGAAATCAGGGATTCTGACAAGACAGAAGTGCCTTGACCAGCCCAGCTTAACTTGTTGTTTCTCATTGATACCGTGATTGGCTAAAACCAACCTTTGGAAGGCGAGCACTAGATGTTGCTTCGTCCAACCAGCTCGGAGAGTTCTGCTGAAAGTTTCAAACTGATTTGATGGGAGCAGACCCAGATTGATGATGTGCAGAACAGAGAGTGCTACATATTATCAATCTGGCTGGCCATGTTACAAAAAACCTGTATCCTTCCTGAACATACGGTATGATGTCTGGACATTCCCGTGCTGTTTATTCTTGATATGATTGAACAGATGAACCTGTCTCTACTGACTTCAAATGTTGGAAAATAAAATCATTAGCTTACAAAGACTGACGTCATCATCTCGCTTTTCCTAAATTGTTTAAAGGGATAATAATCTTACTGTATGTAAACTTCTGGTTTCCGCTGTAGGTGCACATAAAGGAATATTTACTTCTAAGTCTAAATGGTGTTTTATCAACACATCATGGCGATTTGTTTACAGTAAAAAATGTGTCAATTTTTCTTGGCAATAACTGATCTATGTCTTTCAACTCTCTTGGTTGTATGTTAACATGTGATTGGTATTGTATACATAAAGTCACTAATTAACAGCCTGCAGGTTCAGTTCGGATGGTGACATTAACTGGTCACAGTTTTCACCGTGGCTCTTATTGGCTGTTATTTCTTGTTTTCTGAATGACTGTCTCCCATTAAGCTCCTGTTGTGTTTCACAGGGCTTCTCGAGAGCCATGGGGGGTTTTGTTAAGCTGGGACTGATCAACGCCGGGCCCAGTCCTGTCCTCCAGGACCCCACATCTGCCATTTCCTGGGTATGAAACGCCTTTCAGAATTGTTCCAGTAATAGGGTCATAAGTAGCTTCTGCGCTCTGCTCTATCCTTTATGCTCCATTTCAGTTTAATTAATATTTTCAAGTCTGTTGCTGCCAATAGATGCATATCAGCATCAAGGCTGCAGTACACGGATGCTTTTTGATACTCATGTCTTTAATGCAAATGGTGTTATCTTTTCTGCCATTCAGAGTGCAGAATGTTCAGGATGTTTACCAGCCATCAAGTGATCCATTGATTTTCCATCCTGCAACCAATCTGTCTGAAAACACTCCAAAATCTTTTATTTAGAGATGAGATGGAAAATGAAAGTTAAAATAAATTAGCACACTTAGAAATGTAGACATGGAGGCTGGGAAAAAGAGAAGTCAAGAGCCACTTGATGAAATGGATGAAGTGAAGGGCAGCACAGAGAAACTCTGCTGTCAGGCCTATTTGGTACCATCACAGGCATAGAAATAATATGTACTGTAGCCTTAAAATTATTCGCGTGCTGGGGAAAATTGGAAAGCGTTCATTTCCTTTCTTTTGTGCAGAAAGAACTTCTCTGTCAGCAGATGGGCTTGTCTTCCTCCATCTCCCAAGAAGCATTTGAAGAAGCTGTCTATAAGCAGACTGGAGAAGACCAGTTCCGGATGGACAGCTTGAGATGGTGCGAACCCAAATTAGCAGCTCCACAAGCACTCACTGACAAGAATTGTGAAGAACCTAGAAGGAATCACATGGAGACCAATGATGGTTATGCTCAGTCCTGGTTAGAACTTCATCGCTGATATGAATGTCATATTCATTTGGGCTTTTAATGATTGTTAGAACCATCCTTTTTTTCAGGATGGGTTGTCCTGTGACATGCCTTAAAATCAGACTGAAACTTGTCAAAAGCTGAAGGTAAACCATCTCTAAACATTTTAGAAACAAAAGACAACTTGGAAATTGGCATAAAGTAAAAAACAAAACAAAAAAACATTGGGATTCAAGTTGCTCTTTGTAAAAAGTGGTTGTATTATGGGCTGTTTAAAAGCAGCTGGAACACAAGCAAATGGAAGAGAGGGACCTACAGCAGTCTGGGGGAAACGCACAGTTCTGCCTCTGTTTCAAGGTATGTGAGCCATAACAGACCACTTGCATGGGAGTAATTAGCCAGTATGAAGGCCTAAGGTGTAAAACTATTTCAGAAATCTGAGAGTTTTAGGCGCAACGTTGTAAAACAGCATGCGATGCAGGCAAAATAGGATCAGTTGTGCAAAATAAGGGACACAACCTGACAGCATTCACTTTATCAATAAAGTTTCTTAAACACTTTTTATACAGGGCTCCAATGAGCTCACCACCTGTCGGGGGGGGGCAAAGGGGTCGGGTGCATTGTGTAATGGGTGGCAGTCGAGGGCGGGGACCTTGGCTTTCTGATCCTCGGCTGAAGAAGCTGGCTCTTGGAACGTGGAATGTCACCTCTCTGGTGGGGAAGGAGCCTGAGCTAGTGTGCAAGGTTGAGAGGTTCCGGCTAGAGATAGTCGGACTTACCTCAACGCAAGCTCTGGCTCTGGAACCAGTCTCCTTGAGAGGGGCTGGACATTCTTCCACTCTGGAGTTGACCCTGGTGAGAGGCGTCGAGCTGGAGTGGGCATACTTGTTGCCCCTCATCTTGGTGCCTGTACGTTGGGCCTGAACGAGAGGGTGGCCTCCCTCCGCATATGTGTGGGGGGACGGGTTCTGACTGTTGTTTGTGCTTATGCGCCAAACAGCAGTTCAGATTACCCACCCTTTTTGGAGTCTTTAGAGGGGGTACTGAAGAGTGCCCCTCCTGGGGACTATTTTGTTGTTCTGGGGGACTTCAACGCTCATGTGGGCAATGACAGTGAGAACTGTAGGGGCGTGGTTGGGAGGAATGGCCCACCTGATCTGAACTCGAGTGGTGTTCTGTTGTTGGACTTCTGTGCTCGTCATGGATTCTCCATAACGAACACCATGTTCAAGCATAAGGGTGTCTGTATGTGCTCTTGGCACCAGGACATCCTAGGCCGTAATTCAGTGATCAACTTTGTTGTTGTGTCATCTGACCTGCGGCCGCATGTCTTGGACACTCGGGTGAAGAGAGGGGCGGAGCTCTCCACCGACCACTACCTGGTTGTGAGCTGGCTCCGATGGTGGGGGAGGAAGCCGGTCAGACCTGGCAGGCCCAAACGTATTGTGAGGGTTTACTGGGACCGTCTGGCAGAGTCCCCCATGAGAGCTACTGCCGTATAAATAAAAAAAAGTTAAATAACCTGGCTATACACCTTTTAATATGCTTCCAGAATGATGCCAGAAACTTGTTGATGGCTACTAAAGGTGTGGTAGAGGTGAGAAACCTTTCCCAGATTTATGTTACATACAAGTGTGTTTTTATATTTTATTTCCATAATTTTGATCTTGTATGAACCAAAACGTTTTGTAGCCATTTCATGTTAAAAAATCACTGAATTTGTATAGTGTTTATCTTAACAGTCCAAATAAAACTTAGCAAAAGCCCAAAATAAGGCTAGGCGTTAAGATTTAATTTTTATGATATTGGAACCGAAGGGTATACAAAGGCACCTCCATATGCCTTGTCATCTTACATAGGGTTGTATGTCTACTCTACAAAAGAAAAATACCCCCGGGTTCATCCTGTATTAGAGACAAGGAAACAGCAGAGAGAATATCATCATTTTTGTGGGGAGTGGTGGCCTAGTGGTTAGAGCAGCGCGCTTGCGCTCTGAGAAGGTTTCAAGTACCTGGTTCGATCCCCACAGCCTACACTCTGGGTCCCTGAGCAAGACCCTTAACCCCCGATTGCCCCCCGGGCGCCACACGGTGGCAGCCCACTGCTCCCCAAGGGGATGGGTTAAGATACAGAAGTGAATTTCTCCATTGTGAGATCAATAAAGTTCAATTATTATTATTATTATTATTATTTTTAGAGCCCACCTCATGGTTCATCCAGATAAATGACTATAGTGCCATGTGACAGCGACAAAAAATATAACGTTGTTCAACTTCCTTGTGTCGCGTCGCAAGCCCGCGTGTGCATGTCAACGTGTACGAGCTCAAATTTTAAACGCACAAATTTTACCGGTCACTTGGCTAGTGGAGGGCAGGCGGCTGTCGCCTCATCGCACATGTTCCACAGGAGATGAATGGAGATGGAGCTGCGTCGCTCCCTGTGTGTCGACCCCACTCTCTGGTGCGGCTATGATAGCATTGCAGGGTTTGCACACTATTGCTACTTGTTTAACGTCTGCTTCCGCGTACCCGTAATGTTTCCACACCACTGAAGTCGTTTTATCTGTCTTTTCTACCAACACCTCTCTTTTTCTCTTTCATTATCCTGACGTCTTTAGCCTTGCTCAACTTTTCAGTCTCGTTCCTGCCCGAAATTAAACCGGTTGGGGTTGTTGGAGTCTACAGCATAGTGGCACACAGACAGCGGCACTGGATTCACAACACATAATAGCACGAGAGTCAATTAAAAAAAAAACAACATTTCAAATGATTTCATCGATCATTAAGTTTTTAATGATCGTTGAAAACCCAAATTGTAATCAAGATCAATATCCGATTAATCACCCAGCCCTACTAAAAGGCATCTTCTATCAGCTGACCTTTACTAGTGGTTCTGAATGACTGTTGGGTGCTTCAGTAACTGCCTGTAACAACCTTGCTCCATTCATAGTGCCTCCACTGTGAACGAGACGGCTCCTTATGATCTGAACCCTTTCCTCTCCCATCACTGTACTGCATGTCAACAGTTACTTCCAAATAACTGTATTTGTGTGCTTCTAACATCATTAATTTGATCACTTTCCTTATACTCCCTGTTTTTTCAGTTCCTACATTTTGTTTAATCTGCTACCTTCTGATGTGAACGGAACTGTAAACCATCCTGTTTCTCTAATTGGTGTTTTGATTTTCTTCCTGTTTGGGCTTGCAAGTGACACAGCTGTGATGTGAGCTGTGACTGATCTGTTAAGACTTTACCTTGATGCTTGGCTTTGAGCAGATGCTGCACATCATGCTGCTCTTAGTGTGGGTTCTCTGCTTGGCAACATGGGAGCACACTTTGTCCGCTCTGACAAGGACACCTGAAGTGGTGTAGTTGTACAGCCTCAAATTGAAATGAACTTCTCTGAGGGCCTCTTCAGACCAAGGCTGGCAGCTGTCATTGTTCCTCTGCTGCCAGGGATGAGGAGAAGAGGGCCATGCAGGCATTGAAGTGTAAATTCATCTGAGAGGAAGAGTGAACTGTTGGAAATGTTTCATCATTGTTGTCAAAGGGGAAAACTCAATGACCCACAGCTCAAAATGAATGACTGTTTATTTAATTCACCAGTAAAAGAGCCAAGGATTAGGTTAGTCCAAGGATGAGTGGGCCACAGCTGCAGTGCACCAGTTTTTGATTTTCTTTAAGCCTTTAGCGTTACCTGAAGTTACTTTAGGAGGAAAACATGTTGTTTCTGTTTGGATGCAGGTTAGGAATGCTGTGCGATGACCCTGTGCCTCATGCAGATACCGTTCTGGCTGCACTGGCAAAGCACCTGGAAGCCAAACTCTCTTTTGGTAAGTTCAGCAACTATTAGTGCTGACTGGAGGAAAATGAGCAATAACTAAAAGGCAAGCTGTTAAATGTGACACTTTTCTTCTGGGGTCAGCTAAAGGTGAGCGAGACTTGATAGTCATGAGGAATGACGTGGGGATTCGACATCCAACTGGTGAGCTGGAGACGCGAGAGATCAGCCTGGTGGTTTATGGGGAACCAAATGGTTTCTCTGCTATGGCCAAGACTGTAGGATACCCAGCAGCTATTGCTGCCCGCATGGTTCTCGATGGTGAGTGTCTTTTGTCTGTAAGTAAGCACATTATTAGTACAGAGGCACCAAACAGATTTTCTGTTGAGACCTCAGAAACAGTGTATCAGCTGTAATGATTGATAAAGCTTCTTTATTATGCTTTAGTTTTAGAAATCTCACCAGTCTCATTAATAGAATATTTGTTCTGAGTCACAAACTCCTCTGAAGGATATGTTCTTTTTGTCAAGAAGCTTAAACGGCACACTTCATGAAATGGAATGAGATGAATATATTCGAAAGATTTATTTATTCTTAGAGTCACAATATTGAGACTTAAATTGTATAATTGATTATAATGCCGCTAATCACAGATAAAAATCAATAATTCAGTGATTAGAGATGCAAAACAAGAAACACAAGCAATAAATCAAAGGGAATGAGAATATGCTTGTTTAAAACATGCATATTAATATTTGTTTATCTTAAAGGTAAACTCTCGGTTTTTGGGCATGACTTGTAGTTCTAAATTTCCATCTTGAATCTAATGAAATGTTTTGTGTGGGAATGGGGAAAAAAGAGGAATCCAAACAGATGAAAATGTTTAAAAACCTCCAGCACCCTAAATTTTGGTCAGATACTGTTTAATATCTGGGAACCAGCTTGGGTCTCTGATCCAAGCTGCCATCGCTCTCAGCCTGGGCTGCATTGGTGCTGTCTGTCCAGGGTGGTCTTTGAGGCTTTTTAGCAGTTCCCCACTTTAGAATTCAAAACATGGAGCCAAAAACTATATGAAGCATGCTGGAACATTAAATGTAATTCTGGTGAAAGAAAACAAAATGTTACATTGAATCGAGACAAGCCAGACAAATTTCAATCAACTGGATCTAGGCTTAAATTGTCCCTTGTCTTTGATGCTGAATTTGTGACTCTTGGGAAGTCTATCATTGTCTCTCCATCTTTTTCAATTTTGGAAAGACAAATGTTTAAAATTTCAACAAGATCAGAACATATTTCTCACTGGCACAATCTTTTCACAATATACTAACCAAGGTTGCATTTAATTTCATTTATTCATTTATAGAGCCCTTTACACCAGTCAATTAGACAGCCAAAGTGCTTTACAATAAAATCATAAAAATCATTCAAAAACAGATAAAATAATAAATAAACGAAATCTGCACTAAAATGCCACAGTGCTACTGAGTATTAAAAGCTGTATAAAACATCTTAGGTTTGGATTTAAAAAAAGACCCAGGTGAGAAATTGATTGAAGATATAGAGGGAGGGACGCTAACAGTCGTAGGAGCTACAGATGCCCAACAAGCTGTCAAAAAGGCTGAGACAGCTCAGCAGCCAAATCTCCCAAATGCAGGTGGGAAAATGTGTTATGGTCTGATGAAACCAAGGTTGAACTTTTTGGACATAATTCCAAAAGGTATGTTTGCTGCAAAAACATCATGCCTACAGTGAAGCATGGTGGTCGCAGCATCATGCTTTTTTCATCAGCTGGAACTAGGGCCTTAGTCAGGTGGAGGGAATTATGAACAGTTCCAGAACAAAACCTACCACATTCTGTGAGAACGGTGAAGATGAAGAGGAACGTCATCTTTTAGCACGGCAATGACCCAAAGCACACATCTAAATCAACAAAAGAATGCCTTCACCGGAATAAGCTTGAGGCTTTGGAACGGCCCAGCCAGAGTCCAGACCTGAATCCCATCGAACATCTGTGGGGTGAACTGAAAAGGGCTGTTCACAGGAGATGCCCTCGCAATGTCAGATTTGGAGCGGCTTTGCAAAGAAGAGTCAGCAAATATTGCCACATCAAGATGTGCCATGCTGATAGGCTCCTACCCAAAAAGACTGTGTTGTAATAAAAGTCAAAGGTGCTGCAACAAAGTATTAGTTTAAGGGTGTGCATATTTAGGCAACCAGGTTATTTTACGTTTTTTTATATTTTTCTCCTTTAAAGGTTTCAGGTTATTTCTCAATTGCATTGTACAGGTTATTGGTCACATTAAAGGTGGCAAAAGTTGTGAAATTATTTGTCTTGCTGTCATTTTTATACATCACCAAAACCTGGAATTTAAACAGTGTGTATACTTTCTATGTCCACTGTATATGCTGTTTCTGGTGCACTAGATAAGGTTTACTTCAACGCCCTCTTGACTATTCCCATTCCTCACCAGATCAGCTCACTGCTTGCCTTCTGCAGACAGTTCAGCTACCTCAGTAACTCAGCTAAACGTTTAGCTACTTGAACATTCACTAAATATAAATGTAGCGTCACATAAAGTAAATCTGTCTGTGAAGCTAATAAAAATGTGTGGATGTATCAGAATCATGTACTTGTTAGTTTTTGTCATTTACCTTTGAACAGAAAAAATCAACACATTCATTATTTTTAAACTCGGGAAACCGGGATCCAATTCAACTGAACCGGGTCTTTTTTCTCTCTCTTTGTAGGGGAAATCAGTACAAAGGGGCTGGTGCTCCCGATGACCAAAGACATCTATGGGCCGGCGTTGGCCCGGCTGAAGGAGGAAGGGCTGCACATCATATCCAAGAGCACCGTACAGGAGTAGAACAGAGTCTGCAGTCATCAGAGAATCTGCATAAACTGACGTCCAATGAACTCCTAAAGTGAAAAAAAAAATCTGTTTTTGATAACTTTACACCAATGCTCTTAACACGTTGAAACCCATCAGTCTTCAGTGACCTGCCTGCTTGTCAGATAAAACTTTTTTACATTATCAATAGAAACTTGAAAGGGAAAGGCAAAAGATAATTACCAAATATGCGAGTCCCTAAAATAACTTAAACTTTATGCTCAAAGTTTGCTGTTACAGTTCAGTCCTCGGTCAGAAGTTTAGGGTTGTACCTCCATCTGATGCTCAGCAATTCACTTTTATGACGGCATCACGTTCTAAGTTTTTTAGCTGAGGAAAATCCGTAGCTCAGAGGCTCTCACCGTTACACTACATTAGCAAATCTTCCTGCATTAGCACTTAGACAGCAAACAAAATATTTCAGCTGAAATGCCCAGTGTGTGGCTGGAGCTAGTCAGAAATGTGTCCCCAAGCTTGTTGTTGGACATGATCCAGACTCACTGTGGCTCCAAGCGGATGTTTTTTCAAAGTGATCACAAACATTGGTGCAATAACGGTTCTGCAGCTGAATCAAATCCTTCCACACTCAAGCATTTTCAGACAGATGCCTTGAAAATGTGTTCTACTGTTTCTCTGATGACTTCGTAATGGTTGTTTAGGTTTATTT
Organism: Fundulus diaphanus; assembly: GCA_037039145.1. Taxonomy (NCBI): domain Eukaryota; kingdom Metazoa; phylum Chordata; class Actinopteri; order Cyprinodontiformes; family Fundulidae; genus Fundulus; species Fundulus diaphanus. Next base: position 49,008,115 of record CM073134.1, read on the forward strand.
GGATCATCTAACACACCAAGTACAAAGGTCTGACTTGCATTATTATTTAGAAAGATTTAAAACATCAGAGGGTGACTGATATTTATTGAGTAAAACCACACTAGTATTTATTGGATCTGATGTGTTAATCATTTTTCAAATGAGAACAATGTATTTTTGCATGTCGATGTGGCTGAGATATATATTTTTAGAACCGTATGTTTGTTTTTCCTGTAGAGGACTCGGTGGGGTCTTTAAAAGAATGTTGCTATGTGTAGATGTTAGGCTTTTAGTTAAGGAGACAACTCGAGTCCCATAATCCCAAACATGTTTTTTAAATATATGGAGAGATCTGTTTCGTAAAACATCAACCGCTTGTCATGGTCTTTTTCTAAATGTTTGAGTTCATGGTCATATGGAAAGCACTTCTTGTCTAGGTGTTTTCTTTCTATATTTTTCTTTTTTGACAAAAATAGATTGCATAATTAAAGTTGCTTCTGTGAAGGCCTTGTGTTCTGATCGTTTCTTTAACAAACAATAAAGAGCGTTAAACTGGATGATACTGTTTAAAGGCATATCAAACTGATTTAGCCAAGGTTTTGTGGAGTTTACCACAAAGGGTTGTTAGTTTTGTAAGAAAAGTAGCTTGAAATTTAAGCAAGTGATGTATATGTGCAGGGATGGCCTGAAATCAGATCCCTGATTAAGATTGACAGATTTTGCTACCAGGCGACTCTAGAGCTAATAATCTCTAGACTGACTGAAAAAAAATAATTTCTTTGCCTAGTAAACCTGATTCGACTGGTGCTTTGAGAAAAGTGATTGATTTGAATTATTGGCTGTTTTATATTTGCAAATTAAAGCATAATGTGAAACATTTTAAAAGCATGAATTCAGTTCAATAGTGCCAATTCACAATCTGTTGTTAAAGGACTTTAAAAAGAATATTCAATCCAATCTCACAGATTCCAAATCAACTACATACCTTCTAAATTTATTCTAGTTATCAATGCAGTAAAGTTCAGTTTAGTTTTCCAACTGGTTAAAATGTTTTTCTATCTGAGTCACTGTATTTGCAGCAATACCTTTTAGTGAGCATGCATGAAGCGACATCGGAAAGGAAAACTAAATCTATAGAACGCTTCACTGAGTTGTTGAGTTTGGCATCGATCCAAAAAAACTAAAATTTGCTCCAGTTCCAGAAGGGTCAAACTTAATGTGTTTTTTCTTGTTGGTAACAGTTGCTTCAAGGAAGCGATTTGTTTTTGTGAAAGAGTCCTCTGTATTTAATCCTAATCAGAATGAAGGACACCGTTTAGTTATTGTTGACATCTGAGGCATTTGCCCTAAGGGCTGCAGCTCTGCCCTCATTCTGCAAGTGGGTGGGCAGGAGCACTACATGATATCAAGAGATGGCTTGTAAACATTTTTTTTTTTTTACAGAAAACTGTTCCCAGCAACTTTTCCAACACTAACAGAAAACAGTTACCCATACAGAAGCAATGGTCTGAGATGGACATGACTGGTACACAAATATGCCACTAGTAAAGCCTGGGTTCACTAGTGGAGGACAACTGACTGTCTTCCATCACACCTCATTACAAGAACATAAGAGTTGCATGAAGATTTGAGTCTGTGCATCACGGGAGTACACTTTATGACAAGCTGCAGTGTGGTGCTGACTATTAGATGCTTTCAAAACTTCCTATAGCGCCATTACTCCAGCCGTGAGGCCACCTCTCTTGTCCTCTGGTGCCAGTTCTAAACAAGAATTCTCTTTGGAAATCAAATATTCTCCGAACTCATCTCTAGATTGTCATTGTACCAAAGGTCTTATTGCCTGCCTGAATGCAGTCCATTCATCCTATTGTCATGGATGTAGTAGTTCAAGCTCTCCAAGTTCTCATTTGGCGACACCCACTATACATGCCGTATCTGATAAAACATTATCAGATACTCATTAAATAAACAATCACATTTTAGAACCTCACTGTTGTAACTTTTGGAAACATCAAATTCCGCTTTTGGAGAGTTTTTCCTCAATGGTTGTTAATACCGTCTCCCAAATTGATTTGAACCATTCAACATGTAGCTAAGTCTGATCCAGACTTCGTTCATTGTTCAGGTACTACTCTTACTTACTCCAGCTCAGTTTTTTTAACTTAAATTTTTTTTTTTTCATTAACCGTTGCATGTAACACTGTCCTTCAATTCATGATGTAGCTAAGCTCTCAGCTCTCCGGTACTGCGTCTGGTCGATTCTTGCCCCGACTAGGCACAGATGGTCATGGACATTACCCCAGATCAGTGTGTAACCCCTGCCAGCAACCTAGACATTGTGCCTTGTGTTTTTTCTGCATTGCTAGGATTTCCTGTTGTCAGCAGTTTCCTAAGTGACTCACTGTCAGTAGGAACTCTTAGCTTTTGGTTCAGTTCATATAATCTAACATCTAGACTTTTAATACCCCTGACAGGCCACACTCCTTTTATTTGATCAGGACAATTAAGCTTGATTTTCTTTATTTCCTGCTAAATCATAGTTTTCTGACAAATTAACATTGGACCATTTTGAGAAGTTTCATTTCAGAATTAAAAAGCATGTTTGACATGCCTGGACTAACTAATGAATGGTTGATTTAAGGCATCAACATACATTTATCAGAAACACATGAACATTGGGTACTGTGACCGTGAAGACTGACCAGAATATGTTCTTTGGAAGGTAATCTGTTTGAGAACAGAACCAGTGCAACATTCCGGCAGCTCCTGGACCTCCAGCTGAGCTCTCATTCGGCAAAAAAAGGAAGAAAATGGATGACTGGTGTTTTTGCTTCCGCTTAATTTGAAGGCAGCCAAGCAAACTAGGCCACTAAGCAGGGGATAATTGGGGATGTAATTATTAAAAGTCAAAAATGTAAATGAAGTTGCAGATCTGGCAGCAGGTCAAGATGATGTCTGGGCACTTGACCTATTTTCTGACCTGAAAAGACGCATTTCTTGCAGAGTCTTAGCCTGGATTAGCATATAAGAAATCAGTTGGAATAACAAGTACAGTGTATGGACGATAATGCAGGACTCCATAAAGGAAAAACATAATCGACAGGTTGGACCTGACATTGTTTTCAACAGATATTTAATCTAGAATATTTTATTTCTACTAAGCACAAAACAAAAGTTGAAACATTCAGATGGTGCCAGAAAAAGTCTAACAAACTGATTTTTTTAAAAAAGGTTTCGTGGACTGGTTAGATGAGAGTGGCTCTTGATGGAGCAGATGGATGGCTGGGCTCATGGTCGGATGACTCCTAAAAACCTACGGACAGTTTTTAGAAGACACCTTCAAGAAATGGTGGAGGACAAAGTTCTACATCTGTTAAGAAGACAATGATTTTTATGCAGGACAGTCAACCCATTGAATGCATTAAACTGTTCTGCTGCACCACTAAAGGCCTTCCAGAAAAAACAATACTGACATGCCCTCTTTCCTTATGGAGTTTGCAACATGGACAACTCATGGGCTCATTCTTACATTTGGTTTTTTTTAACGTCGCACTAAGAATTGCTTTCTTAGTGCCAAAGCAAGCCGGACAGGTTTACTTTCACAGGTGGAGCATTACTGCTTTCTCTGATGCAGGCTCTTTCTAAAAAGGAGCTAAAACAGTCAACCTCTCTGATTCATGGTTTGTAAATAGTAAAGGAGCTCCCAGTCACCCAACTAAGGTGGAAATCCCAGTGAGGGATTTCACTGACTCTCTGAGGGTCATGTTATCCACAGCCAGCGATTGCGCCTGCTGCTGGCTGAACTCCCTGTGTAGAATCTCTCACAGGAACAAACGGGGATTGAAATAGGAAAGTTTTTGATCGATAGACATCAGGATGTCTGTCAAATCCTTTCCTGTTAAGTCGCTCCAGATGAATCTTCACTATGGCTTCTTTTGGAGCTTGAGGATATTTCACTGGAGGTAGGAGTTTGATTGGGTTTCCCCATGATCCTTTCAAAGTGCTCGTCACTTTCAATATTTTCCTGGCTGTGCTCCAGAGTGTTTAATATAAAGTACTTTTTCTTAAAATGCATTCAACTTTATGCATGGAAGTGCTTTCCATATGACCTTTTTAAATTAAAGCTGGTGAAGTCTTGCTGAAATGGTTGCTGATGCAGATGTGCGGCATGTTTTGAAATTCTGCCAAACACTCACAGAATCTTGCGTCACTAGAGCAAAATTGCTTCACATCCCGATTTTAACATTTCTGAACAATCACCTTCAGTAATTGTACCTCTCAGGCTTGCATTTGTAGGAACACATGAATGAATAAACAGGTTTTTTGTTTGTAGTTCTTTCACTTAATCAATTTAATCTCCTTACTAATAATCCAGCAGTGTTTCACATCCAACTACAAAACTACCATGTCAGTAACCCCATGCAGCACATTTAGTCTGTTACAAAACCGAGTATAAAAACATTAATCATCTTCAGCTAAACAGTCATAATCAAACCATTTATAGGCGCTAAAAATATAAAATCTACAAGTATAAATAGAAATTTGGTCCATCAAGGTGATTACCACATTATTATTATTTACATTAGATTGTTTTATTACTCCATGTCCTTCTCATGTTTAGCACACTGTAGCTACTGTTGCTGTGGTATTCACAGAATAGATTCCCGTGGCAGAGCTGTGGAAAAGAACAGCTAACAGAACATCCAATCTGAAAAGGTGCAGCTTCCCTCTTTAGGCTCAGTGCCAATAAATACAATGTTTAGAAAGAGTTTAGTACAAATTCTCAGGCCAGTACATTAAAACATTGGGCGGTTAATATACAAAATGTAACAAAATTTGAACTACAAGAGGAAAAATACAAAAGGCACAGAATATAAAAGAGTCCAAAGTCAACAAACCTGTTAAGAATCTGTCTTAAACTAGAGGAGGATCACAAAAGCCTGTGAGCAGAGATTCTATTGGTGCTTAATGAACATAAAGAGCAACAACTTATTCTTTGAAAGACTTTTTTAAACAAGAGATTCAAGGCTGTCAGTGGTGGTTCCGTTGTTGTCAGAGAACACGAGCGTTTTCTCAACATCTTGGGTCCCAATGACACTCAGCATGGCTTTGTACAGGAACTGGTAGTGATCCTGCAAAAACAAAAAAACACTTTAATCAGTTGCATGGAATTACTGAGCTTAACACAGATTCACTGGTACATCATGTCAGATCAACTCAGGCTAATCCTTCTCAATAACAGACTCAACCCATGATTTGGCAAGTTTTTCATATTTTGATTTACATTTCCTTTTTTTCAGTTCAGTACAGTACAGTTTATTTGTGTACCATCAATTAACACAATGTTACCTCTAGGCACTTGACATAAACACTCAATTCAATTCAAACCTACAGACAGATTGCAAGTACATACATTCCTTTTATTTCTAAAAGGGAGAAAAGGTGAAAGAAAGAGGGGAGAGAAAAGGGAGAGAGCAATATAACATCCTCTGAGTCTGCTTCTTCACCTGCAAAGATAGATAGAAAAAGAACAGCAAAACCAGCCGATAAAGTATTACAGGTACAAACAACCAACGCCTTGATACCATCACTGAAGAATATACAGTATTATTTAATATGAAATGTATAAAGTGAAAACTAAAGATAATAATAGAGGTTTTCTCTATAGAAGTGAATCTGTAAGTACCTGGATCCAAGCACCTGTTTGTGAGAGTACACTTGTGTATGTCAGGTTTATCCATGAGAAAAATGCTCAATAGTGGTTGTGAGGAGCCAAAGACCCGCCCCCCAGCGCACCGAGGCAGACGCCAGGGGAACCAGAACCCCACATGCCAGGTTGTGCCACCACAACCTGACCTACCCAGTCCACGCTCTGGTCCTAACCCATCCCGGTCCCAGACCAGACGACCCACGGGCCCACCGGAGATGGGGCCAACATGAACCGAACATGAACCGAATGGGCTAACCAACCAGAGCCCCTGTGGTCTCCAACTGCCCTGGGGTCCACTAGCAAGTCTATTGTCTTTTCCATATTAAGGTGTAATTTAAGAGCATCACACCAGTTGCCGCATTCATCCAATGCTGATATGTTGGAATCCATGTTTAACAGGCTAAGTATTATGATATCATCTGAGAATTTCACCACATACTGTCATTACTGTACAGTGTAAATAATAACGGTGAACTGACACAGCCCTGGGGGACACCAGTGCTGCTCTGTACAGTGTCAGAAAACACTGAGCTCAGTTTCACCTGCTGTGGCCTATTTGACAGAGAAAAATTATACCATTTATTTTAAAACGGATTTACATCCAGCTGAATGAGTTTTTTAAGAAGAATATGTGGCTGAAGGGAATCAAAAGCAAAACTAGACCTAGAACATGGTGAAGTCATTGGAGAAACTGGTAACTGAGGAGTTACGTCTGGAAAAGTGGCCTGACTTAAACCACATCGAGAATCCATTGAGTATTGTCAAGAGAAGGATGAAAGACACCAGAACCAAAAATGGAGAAGTGCTGCAGTTTGCTATGAAAGCAACCTGGGCTTCCTATGTAGTTCATCAGAACCACGGGCTGACTACCTCCATAGTACACAGCATTGATGCAGTAATCCATGCATGAGGAGCCCTGACCGAGTACAGAGTGCAGACACTGTACAGTGCATCTACATACTGTTCAATAGGCCAACATTTCGGTAAGAAAATTCTTATTGGTCTGATGTAATATTGTAATTATTTTGAGAAACTGAATTTTGGATTTTGATCCGCATTAAACCAGAATATTTGATCAAATATTTCAATGACGTTCAAATGTATTAAGCTGTGTCTGTAAATTAGTTTACTTACATTTATCCTTTCATCCATAACTCCAAATGTTGGCCAAGGTGTGCAACAAACTGCACTTTAAACAACTTGTGGTGAGACTGAATCTGTAACACTTACAACATCACTGAAGACTCCTGGTCTCAAAAGGTTTGTCAATCTGGCTGCTTGGAATACGTCAGCTGAGCTTTCAGCATCCAGCTGCTGCTTCAGGGAGGACAGAGCACAGAACATTCCTGCTGTGACGCCGCCCACACTGAAAAGATCAAAACGTTGGGATTTTTTTAGTAAAACATTTCAGAAAAAGTAAGACCCAAAGCATTTTCCAAATTAGTACGCTAACGGGTGAGCCAGGGTCTTACTCATCATGGACCACAGTTGGGCAGTCCTTGTCCAGCCTCTCTTCATTCACCAAGCAGATGAGCTCGAAGATGTTACTAATGGGACTGTCAGGGTTTGGCCAGCACGGGGCGAGGAGATGTTTTACCTCCAGAACAAAGTCATCCTGTCCAAATGAGAAGAGGCGACGGTAATGACAATGAGATGCGTCAGGTTGACTTTCACACAAAGTCACTGTGGGTTTCAAGAGCAGCTACAGTGCACAGATTCTCTTACTTTGTGTTATTTTCCTGCAGAACAACATCACTACAATTTATTTACGTATTCATGGGAAATTATGAAGTCCCGGATGCTTTAGTTGCTTAAATAACACCTATTTACAACTGAGACTATCAAGAACTTTAAAGAACATTATTGTATAAATGAAGCTAGGCTAACCTTTGCAGCAGTCAGTGTGTATTCCCGGACCACCAATATGTCCTCATTGGACAGATAGATGTTGGCCTCGCTCCTCTGGGTGACAGTGAACATCTTGAAGCTGATGGATTGCTCATTGCCAGGCCAGAAGGCACAAAGCTCTGCCTCCTCCATTGTCTGTTGACATAGAGAGACAAGGAAAGGCTAAATGACAGCTGAGCTCAGCTTTAAGAAGTTCATAAGAGCAGAGCGGAAAGGCAGAGCTATCCTCAATATGGGAATAATTTTTAAAATTTCATTGTATGAAAATTAGTATACAATATCAGGTGCCAAAAGGTAACAAGTCATTTCATGTAAACGTTATTAGGAACAGTTGATCAGTTAGTTAACATAACTAGTGAGGCAATCAATCACATGGCAGCAGATCAATACTTTTAGGCAACTAGACGAGGTGAAGAGCACTTGATTAATTAATTTCAAAGTCAGCATCAGAACGAGGAAACAATAGGATTTACACGCATGCAAAAGTATCTATTTATTCTGTTTTGTTGCCACACAATTAAAATGGATTGTTTGAGAGTTTGCATCATTTCATTTACAGAACATGTTGACAATTTTGAAGATGGATTATTTATTTACTGTGAAGCAAACAGGAAATTGGAAGAAAATGCCAGTGTCCATAACTGTTTGACCCTCTAAAGTCAGTACTATGTAGAGCCACCTTTTGCGGCAAGTCCAGCTGCAAATGGGTTGAATCAGGCTCTATGAGCTAACCACACCAGGCCTGTGGGGTTTTGCCCATTTCCCAATGCTAAACTGTTCCAACACCTTCATGTTGGATGGTTTTCATTTATGAATAGTGATTCTGAATTCTGAAGTGGAGTGACTTTGACTAGGCCATTTCAGTACATTCAAATGTTTCACCTTAAAGCACTCGAGTGTTGCTTTAGCAGTATGCTTTGGGCAGGTTTGTGGTGGTACCAGGTCCATATGAACATGATAGATCAGATGGTGCTCTGGGGGAACATCAAAGATGTGGATATTTTATCTATAACCCCACCCTGAGTTGTTCTTCTCAACAACTTTCTTGCTGACTTGTTTGGAGAGCTCCTTGTGATGTATCTAGCTTACTGGCGCTGCAGCCTCTGGGGCCTTTCAGTGAAGGAATGCTTATACTGACAGATCCTGTGACACTTAAATTGAGGGGCTTTATGAGGAAGTTTGTGCTTCAGCCATGGCTATGGCGATATGAGAAATATGCAATAGGCATGATTGAACCGGCAAACACCTCAGAGTAGCTAAAGCTTGTGCAAATGGACATTAGCATCTGAGAGACTCATGAGCAGATCAGATCCCATGTAACCATTAGCATGTTTGTAAATACTTTAAGGTATAGTAGATGATTTTTCCGGAAACGTAGGTATGAAACACCCAAGTCAATTTTTGAATAGCTGTGCATGCACAAGACCATCCTACTGGCTAAACACCACAAGTGCGCAGCCAGCAAGAGAAACTAGCAAGGAATGAGCACACATTGGCGTTAGGTGATCGCGTCACAATGATTGGCATGTGGGACAACCAATGAATAAGAAGATCCCCTGGAACTCAAAGCCGAAAATGATTGTGCACTATACCTTTAATGGCTGAGAGAAATGAGAGAGCCCGTGTTAAAGGGGTTTGAGACTAAACTGCACTTGTTCTTCTTATGAAATCAAATATTCGTAATAAAACACATTTGCTTACCCCAGGCAATGAGACGATGACCTGGGTATTGTGATCCCATATCATTCTCCAAAAGTCCTTTATGGTGCCAGGCAAAGGATTCTGGGTAATAATGAACTCTCTATTTAGTCTGTAGCCCTGCAAAACAAAACCATATCTTTATGCAGGGGATTTAAACTGCTGATAGCTCAGGTAAATACTTAGATATAATTTGACCTCTCAATGACATCACAGAACAAATAAACATATGAACCATAATGGGTCTATGCTTCTTGAGGGATAAAAACAAATCAAATTAATGATTTCATCTACATATTCTGTCAATGGAAGGTAAACTTTTTTAAGTGCGATTACTCAGGAACAGGTTTAACATCAGGGTATGGATAATGCATTATTTCTTCTTTAAGTGGAATTCACCTTGGTCCCTTGAAGCATTTCTGTTAATCTAACAGCAATCAGTTCAGGCCATTGTGTGTTGACAGTAATGCAGAAAAACTGAAGGTTGGCTTTTGTATAAAAGTAACGATGTTTAACAGGCCCCATTGGCTATGTGTTAATGAAAAGAGATTAAATTGCTCATAAAGTCCATCTTTGCTGGTCTTACAGCGATGTATGAGGCATTGATGTAGTCTGACATTTCTCCAGCTGTCGTAGACAGACGCACTCGTGACCTCTCAGCTGCAATAACAGACGACAGATGAGGTTAATTTCACTGGTGGATCATGTTGAAGTCCAGAAAACAGGAACTAAAGTGGAAGCATTTAAACTTCTGATTCAGACAGATGTCTTTCAGCATCTCGTAGACGTATGATTATTCAAGTCTCACCAGGTATCACAGAGCAGTCTCTGTTCTTGTCGAAGTTGTTGTCCTGCAAAGCTACAGAGAAGTCCCCCGTTTTTCCTTCAGTGTGACACACCAGCTGTGGAAAACCAAAAACACTCAATCTTTAGGTTCCTTTAAAAAAACCCTATGCATACAGAAATATTCAGAGCTCCAGAGTGAATTCAATTTGGTTGCACATGTCACCTATTTTTTAATGGTTCAATCAACAAAAATGTAAGGTCACACAGCTGTCCAAAGAAAAAAAAATCCTAGAAATTCCTATATGTCAGATTTGCCGTTTATTAGAGTTTCTAGACTTAATTTGAGTTTATTAGAGTTTCTAGATTTAACCCCCCCCCAAACTACTGTCTAAATCATACAGGACACTGACTAAAATAGATGATTCAATATCTCTTCCTATTATGAAATGGGAAGAGGATTTATCAGTCAGCTTTGAACAAAACTTCTGGGCTCAGATATGTCTAAGAACTTTCAAATTGACTAGAAACCCCAACTTACAACTAATACAATACAAAATCCTTCACAGAGTACACTACACAGGACAAAGATTATTCAAGATGGGTTTTGCACAATCTAATATCTGTCCACACTGCATAGGCAATCATCCTGATAATTATATTCATGCGTTATGGTTATGCACACCAGTCCAGAGGTTCTGGGCACAGATATGTAAGGATCAAAGTGCCTGAGTTGTAAAATTTCACCTTCCCCATCAGTTTGCTTGCTAGGTAACTTTGAGGAAAGCCCTCTGGAAAAAAAAAATAGTTTGCATGGTTTTCACTGCATTATGTATCGCAAAAAAAACTATCCTCATGAATTGGAAAAGTAAGGAAAATCTCAGTATCAATCAGTATAGAGATCTTTTGTTGGATCATATTAATCTTGAGACAGCATCTGCATCCACATCTGATCGATCACTTAGTGGAATGGGGAGGGGGGGGGGTTGCGTCCTGTGGGGCGCAGGGGCTGGCTAGGGGGGGTCCCTGGGGCTCTGGGGGACACTTGGAGTGGGGCGCCTGGTGGGTTTGACCCCGGGTCTGTTGCCCCCATCTGGGCGGGGCTTGGGAGGCCTAGGGGTGGCCTACAGCGGCCGCTTGCACTCTTGGGGAGTTCCGCGGTGAAGGACGTGGGTTAGTGACCTGGTAGCTGTGCTACCGCTGGGTGGGTCCAGGGTCCCTGGGGTGTGCCGCCCTCGGGCGGGGGCCCCGGCGGGGCCTCGGGTGTTTGGGTTCCCAGGGGTATGCCGCTTGGGATCTGGGCCGGCGCGCGCCCGGGTGTCTGCCCCTGCACGGGGCCTCTGGTGTGCTGGGGGGCCTCGGGGCCTGTTGAGCTGGTAGGGGGGCATGGACATTAACATCTCAGGGCAGATGCTTTTCCCTTTCTTTTTGGGTTGGCACTCTGCTAGTGGGGGGAAGGGAGGGAGGGGGAGTAGGGACTAACCCAGCCTGGATGTCTATTGTTGTATGTATGGTGAGTTATTTGAATGTTAGTGTTGGGGAGGGATTACATCTACGAGTGGGGGGTGGGGGGGTGTGTGTGGATGTGGACATTTTGGAGGGCTTTGTGTCCGGCCCCCTGTGTCGGTCCTGGTCCATGCCGTCTCCCGGTGCGGGTTTCGCCTGGGGGGTGGTGTTGTGGATGGCTCGTGCGGGCTGGCTAGCCAGGGTCCCCACTTTTATTTATTTATTTTATTTTTTTGGGGGGGAAAGCCAGGAGGCTTGGTGGGTGGGCTGGGGGGGTAGAGGTGTTGGTCCTGGTGGGTGGTTGGCTCACGGGCCCTACCGCCTCTCCCTGGCCCCCAGGCTATGGTGGTGCCGCTGGCGGGGCCCCCTTCTCCAGGCAGGCTTTCGGGGAGCGGGGGTGCCTATTGGAGTCAGTAGGGGAGCTGGCTCCCTGGGACTGCAGTAGGCTCCCCAGTCCTTTTCTCCCCATCCCCTGACTCCTCCCTCTGCCTGCTCCATCACGCTGCCACACATGTAGGACCTTGGGAGGGGGGCGTTACTGAAGGTTGCCACTTTCTGATGACGTCCCTCACCCCAATTTTATTATGCATTTTAGACACTTTCACTCCAAACATTTTCACAAACCCACATACATGTAGGCCATGGTATGGGGGGGTGGGGGTGAAGACATCTGGGGGGGGGGGGGGGGGGGGGGGGCTTATGTTGTGTGAGCCTCGCCTCGGATGGCTCCCTTCACCCCCTCTCACATTTAGACATTGAGGGTTCTGGGCAGTTGCTTGGAGGGGGTGCGCTGGCACCAGCTAGGTCCGGGGTCTTGGCGGGGGGTTGCTGTGGTGCCCGGGTGGCTTGCTGGGACTGGGTCTGACGCCTCTGCTCTCCCCAAAAAGGGAAATTGCTGTTTCAGTACAACTGCCGAGACGATTTACTGGGGCCTTGCTGCCAAGGGACCGCATTACACGGTGCCCACAGGGCGCTGCCTTTCCTGGTGGCTGCTCTGCGGGGACTGGCCCCCCGGGGCTCGGCCGGGGCTCCCGCCGGGGGGCGGGTCGCCCTGGGGGCCTGTGGGCCCTGGGGCCCATGGCCGGTGCCACTTCAGCGCAGCTGGCTGCCGGCGGAGCCCACGGGCTCGCCCTCGCGGCTCCTGGGGGCTTCGGCATTGCGGTGGCTGGGGGATTTCCTCGGGGTCGTCTCTCCTCTTTCTCACTCGCATGGCATACCAGAATCCACGATGGTGGCGCAAGAGTTAGGGAGTTTGTAACTGGTAGGATGCTGGTTCAATCCCCCGGCTCTGACTTCACTCGCATTGCGGCGCCCAGCAACAGACATATCATCCAGACAGATTGGTCAAAAAGTTTCCTATCTAAGGAGTCTTGACAAGCAGCATTCAGTCCTCCTGAAAGAGCATAGAGCCACAGTGGACTCTGTATTTACAATGTGAACATAAAATGTGTTTTTTGTGTATTGAAGAACATGTCAAATTAAATCCAGATCACAAAGTTGCCGATTAACGGTCATAATGTAAACCAAGGAACAAATAATTGTGGGACAATAAATGATTATCTATTCTACAAGAGTATTGTCTGTGTCCTTTATATGCATCTGCACCTTAATTTGCAGTTAGCTGCATCAGGAAGACATTTGTTTGGTTGGGCTCTTATCCAAAGCAGTACCAGCATTTCAATACCATAACTGATTTGACAACTGTAGGGGCAGCACCACAAGATCTGCAATGATTGAGACATAAAGAGCTTTGACAGCGGGCCGGAGCATCCTCTAATACAATCCAAACTCTTGATCTATTTAGATTGTATAGCATATCTTACATACATGGAATATGCTATTTTATAAGATAAGTGAACAGTCTAAACTCGAACCCAGATTAACATGTCGGTGATTGTACTATAGGGTCCACAACGCAGATGTTTGTGCAGGTTAGGTGGCTGAGTTGTTGCCTGATGGAGGCCTTGCTAACAAAAACATGTGGTTTATACACAATTTAACATGTAGCAATAAAGTTTTTTACTTTATATGCCATATATGACTTGCATTACTTTAATCTGAGGTTTGCCAAAATACACATCAAAAGGAAGCTGTGATCAATTGTGGCTAATGGTACAGAGTCCAACCTTATTTACTTGTGACCCACCTGCGCAGCATATGCTATTTTGGACTGTAAAGCTATGTTTATACTCGACCCAGTGAACAGGGCCCGAGGGTGTGTGGTCCAAAAGTGACCCCACGCACTGTCACGGTGCGAGGTTCGTGTCCCTCCGAGTTTTTGTAACTTGACCCAGACCCAGCGTGCAAGTTTCCAAATGGGCGAATTCAAAAGAGGCCTTGCCGACAACGTTTGCCTGTACTGACATCAAATGGACCAGAAGTTACAAGTGTCACAACTTTGTTAAATGTTATGTTGTTACTGTTTATTCTGTGACTGAAAACAGCATACACATATTATTGGCACGCTTTCTGGGGTGAGTTTATTGTTTCTTCTCTTGTTTACTGCATTTCCACTGTTTATGTTTAGTACTGTCCCCCTGTGTTTTTGGTGAATACTCTACCACGTCCATGTCAAGTATAAACGTATACAGAGCGGCTTGCACGGCGTCCGCACAGCCCAACCGACAACCCAACGTGAGTATAACAGACTGCAACATGTGCAATATTATTTCAAATCAATACATTAGGATTCCTTTATTTTAACAGTAGGAACTGCTGCAGCCTTTCCTTCAGAACGTGATCAAATAACTTCATAATGCAGACATTCTCCCTCTTGTAACAGTGATCATGTCGAAATACAGTCAGGTCCTGACGCATATCAAACATGCCTTGAAACAGGACAAGTTCAGCGTGTCCCTTTTCTCCAAAACCGGCACTTTATTCCTTGAACAATGTGTTAACTTTGGCCACAAAACACAAGTTCAGCCTTTTTCTTCACCATGTTCTTTGTTCTTGAAATCAGTTTTAAACTTCCCAGAGATTTCAGATTTATTTTTCAGTGCATCCTAACACTCTTTTGTGTATTTTTACATTACCAGTGCTTCAAAAGATGTTTTGTGAGTGTTCCACCCTCAAGACATTTCATTACAGGATGAGAAGAAACAAGAAACAGTCGTTCCTCTTGAATCTTTCATTTGACTTGGGCCTTTTATATATTTAAGTTGGCTTTTAGTGTTTACTTGGTGCATTTGGATCTTTGTTGACAGCGTTGGCACTTAGTGACTTTTCACATCCCTCTAGTGACCTGTTTTCAAAGAAGCGACTTGCAACAAATCTAATGACTTTGTTCCGTTATTAGCAACTTGGCGACTTTATGTGAAAGCACCAATCGAACATTCAATCCCAAAAAACTTTTTTTTTCACAAAAGATGTAAACATATGGAAATGCGAGTAAACATGGATTCAAAAGCCTTTTGTTTGTATATCCCAATATAGGAACAATGTTTCGTCCTGGCCGTGGAACACTGGACCAGCTCTATACCCTCAGCAGGATTCTGGAGGGGGCATGGGAGTTTGCCCAACCAGTCTACATGTGCTTTGTGGATCTGGAGAAGGCATTCGACCGTGTCACCCGAGGGATCCTGTGGGGGGTACTCCGGGAGTATGGAGTACCGGACCCTTTAATAAGGGCTGTCAGCTCTCTGTACGACCGGTATCAGAGTCTGGTCCGCATTGCCGGCAGTAAGTCGGACTCGTTTCCGGTGAGAGTTGGACTCCGCCAAGGTTGCCCTTTGTCACCGATTCTGTTCATAACTTTTATGGACAGAATTTCTAGGCGCAGCCAAGGTGTTGAGGGGATCCGTTTTGGTGGCCTTAGGATTGCGTCTCTGCTATTTGCGGATGACGTGGTCCTATTGGCTTCATCAGGGCGTGATCTACAGCTCTCGCTGGAGCGGTTCGCAGCCGAGTGCGAAGCGGCCGGGATGAAAATCAGTGCCTCCAAATCCGAGACCATGGTCTTGAACCAGAAAAGGGTAGAGTGCCTTCTCCGGGTTGGGGAGGATGTGCTGCCCCTAGTGGAGGAGTTTAAGTATCTTGGGGTCTTGTTCACAAATGAGGGGAAGATGGAGCGGGAGATCGACAGGCGGATTGGTGCGGCGTCTGCTGTGAAGCGGGCGCTGTACCGATCCGTTGTGGTGAAGAGAGAGCTGAGCCAAAAGGCGAAGCTCTCGATTTACCGGTCGATCTACGTTCCTACCCTCATCTATGGTCACGAGCTTTGGGTCGTGACCGAAAGAACGAGATCCCGGATACAAGCGGCTGAAATGAGTTTTCTCCGTAGTGTGTCTGGGCTCTCCCTTAGAGATAGGGTGAGGAGCTCAGTCATCCGGGGAGGACTCAGAGTAGAGCCGCTGCTCCTCCACGTCGAGAGGAGCCAGTTGAGGTGGCTCGGGCATCTGGTCAGAATGCCTCCTGGACGCCTCCCTGGTGAGGTGTTCCGGGCACGTCCCACCGGGAGGAGGCCCAGGGGAAGACCCAGGACACGCTGGAGGGACTATGTCTCCCGGCTGGCCTGGGAACGCCTTGGGATTCCTCCGGAGCAGCTGGCCCAAGTGGACGGGGAGAGGGACGTCTGGGCCTCCCTACTGAAGCTGCTACCCCCGCGACCCGACCCCGGATAAGCGGAAGAAGACGGACGGACAGAACAATGTTCATAACTTACACCTCCTTTGACATGTCCCCATTTACAATTAAGCCCAAATGTATTTACATGCAAATTTATGTTTATACTAAGAAAGCACCAATTTTGAAAACATTACTTCTGCTTTTATTTACATTTTATTTAAAATGGCATATCCTCAATAATCAATGGGAAAATCTTTACTGGCTGGAAATCAATCAAACCCTTCTTATGATTGCTGAGCAGTGTTTCTCTGCTATTTTGTTGCTTTTCCTTTTATAATAAGCTCCAAGTCTTTGTGTGTCATGATTTAGGTTTTGTTTTTGGACCTTTCATTCATTTTCCACTCTGCTCACTCACCTCCCAGCCACCGCTCAACACCATTATCAGATCCACCTGCTGGCATTAGTTACCCTCAAGTCATTTCACCTGATCCTCTGCCTACAGATACCTGCCTCACTCATCCACTCCTTGCCAGAAAGTCTCGTCTTGTCCTGCTGCCTGCATGTGTTTGTTCCCCAGTGTCTTCTGTTGCTATGCCTGATTACTCCATGGACCTGCTCACACCCTGCCCTCTCTAGTTTGTGTAACTAGTTCTTGTATGTACTGCCTAGAAAAGGTCTCTCCTGGATTCTTCATGCTTCGCTCTCCATCACTGGGAGCTCATCTGCAACTTCTGCTCAAGTCTGCTACACCTGGTCAAGTCTGGTTCTGTCTGCAATGCATCATCTGCATCTGGTCATCTGCCTGTCTCCTCTTTCATCATGGTTAGTCAGTTCCTACCATCATCACCTGGTTAACCTTTCTCTGCCTGTCATCCACCCTCTCATGGCATTGTTGTCATCACCTGCCTGTCATTTACTCCATTCACCACAATAAACCTTTAAACGTACTCTAAGTATTGGCTTGAATATCAGGTTCCCAGATCACATCATCACATTGTGGTTGCAAAGCCTCCTTGCCATCGCCCTAATCTCCATTTAATTCGTCTACATGCGTCAGCTCACCTGAAACTGTTTGTCTAGGCGTGTCCTCCCAGAAGACCCTGGAGTCAGCAGCTCATCCACATAACTGTGCAAGTTGGCTGCCACTACCTCAGTCTCTCCAAACAAGATGGCTTCCACTAAAGCATCATGGATAAAAACATACTGTTCCTGCAGAGAGAGGACAAATACTTCAGCAATTGATGATGTTTTACATTTCATTGAATAGAGATGTGTACAAAAAAATCTGTTAGACTTTGTTTCAGTGACCTACTTATTTTGACAGTCCATCTAGCCACTATGATCAGTATCACCACCAAACTCTTAGACTGTCTTTTCCTCCAAAAACAACTTTACAGTGTGATTTGAATGCCAGTGATGTAACAAAATGCTGAAGGTTTATCCATCCAAAGAAGGTAAAAAATAAAATCCATCCCTATCAGGGAACTAAGGGTATTGCTCAGGGACCTTGAGTGGCAGTCTGTGGGATTTGAATTGGGGAACTTGAGCCCTTTCCAGGACACAAGCTGCCCTACTCTAACCACAAGTCCACCACATTCTAGAGCTTTATCGAAAAGGTCCACAACTGTTTCATTTAAAAACGCAGTTACTCAATGCAGATGACATCCACTTATACTGTTAAAGTTACTAATTTGTTGGATCATCGGGTATGAAATTAGACGTGTTTGAGTATAGAGTTGAACTCTGACCTCAGTCTGAACCAGGTAGTTTCTTTGTGTGCGGATGTGCTTCAAGAAGCCTGTAATGTTGACTGCTGCTTCATCCTTAATCTGTTCCAGCATGCTGTCCAAGACGATGTATGTGCCTGTCCGACCAACCCCAGCACTGCAGAGCAAAACAAATACAGATGTTTCCAGCATCAACTCAAGTGTGGGTGAAAATGAAACTTCATGTCACCTGCAGTGCACCACTACTGGGCCCATGTTGTCTGTCTTGGCTCTGGATGACTTGCGAACAAAGCTGAGAAGAGGCAGAGCCAACTCTGGGACACCCATATCGGGCCACTGGGTGTACTGGTACTGTGTCACTATTCGCTCATTGCTCCACCCCTTCTTTGAGCTCTATAGATGGAAGATACAAGAGGAACCCATTAATTGAAAAAAAATAAAATTCTCTTGTAGTAATGAAACTTCACCTTAAGCCATGAAAAAAATTAGGGCACTGATTAATTATTCAGTAAATGTTCCCATATTGATTGACTGTCTTATCTTGGTTATTTTTCTTTGGAAAGGAAAGTTAGTTAATGGCAGTGGAACAAAATAATTTTACAATAAAAAGCTAAGAAGGCAGTTAAGACTTTCTTGTACTCGCTAATAGAAAGTGTTTCCCTCCTTGGCTGAAATAACTTCTGAGGTGCTCCTTGTAGCCATCTACCATCTCTCTCTCTGACATCAGGCTGAGGAAAGTTTGACGGATTTCATGCATGTTCAGCCTGTTTCAACTCACCCCCAATCTCAGACATCACAATCTGGGGATTGACTTGACCTAGGACTTTCAATTTCTTGATTTTCAGCGAGTCCTTGGGAGACTTACTGGTATGTTTTGGGGTTTTGTCATATTCCAGGTTTCAGCTTTATTTTTTAGATTCATTTTCCTCAATCACTCTGACACATGGTTGAATTAAGGGTTTATTGTATTATATAATGCTACATTAGTTTTATGACGTCATCTGTTCTGGTGTTTGAATAATTCAGTTCTCATCTGTCCATAGAACATTAGTCCAGAACTTCTTGTTCTTGTCTACATTCTTTCTGACAAACATCAGTTCAGCCTACCTTATTTTTTGGACTATAAGGCGCACTTAAAATCCTTACATTTTCTCAAAAACAATGCGCTCAAAAATCTGTTAAAATGTGTAATTACGACTTTGGTAAGCAACCAAGCCGCTCCACTCAATGAAGCATTACGGTACACTGTGTCTACCTGATTGGACCTCTGAGCTGTCTACAAGACTGCCTGACTGTAATGTCGAAGCTAGAAGTGCATTCATGTAAGGCAGCCCGTGCCCGGAGTACGCACTAGCAACAATAAAAGTAAGTTAATTCAATATAAAAGTTACGTTTATTTTGGCCTTCTGTTAGAGACAGGGCAGGGTCGTCCAACTACTCCCTCTCAGAGAGTGGTGTAAAGTGACCAGATTTGATTTCTCTAACGAAAACTGGGGACTTTTCTGATTTTGTTAAACACAGAACCTCTGCCTGGGGTTTGTTTTGTCTGAACTACAATGCCGACGGGGCGGGGAAGGTGCATTCGGCAAAGCTCTGACTCGCATCATCCATGTGCATTGATGTCGGAGTTAAAGGCTGTCTGAATTCTGCACACCAGTACGAAGCTCTTTTCCTTCACATAACAGAGTTCTTACTGTTGACCCCAAGTCAAGGAACAGGACCTAGGAGCAGGAGCTAGAAGCTATTATTAAGGGTATTTGGATGGAGCCTTTGAAAGCTATGCCGGTGTAGGTACCAGATCGGCTCGGGTGGTCAGATCGGCTCGGGGTCCTGCGCCTTCTGATGACGTCACTATACATGATTGGTTTAACGTTTGCACAATTACGCAAAACATTGTGATTGGTCTGGACAACTTACTAAAGCAATTATAGCGGGGTGTAGGTTTTATTCGAGAGCGGGATTGCGGTTTGTAAACGGACAATTTTACGAAGAAATTCTCCATGGTCCCTGCGCCTCCCGATGACGTCACATAATTCTCCATGGGCCTTGCGCCTCCCGATGACGTCACATTATGACAACGCTACTCAAACAATCTACATTGAGCCCGCGGTCTGCATTTGTAACGAATCAATTCTATTTAGTTAATTTAGCGGTTTCTTTTTTCTCAAAAGCTTCAGGCTTAAAGATGAACATAGAAAAATATGAAATCTTAGCAATTCAAAATAATCAACCCACTTTAATTGATAAAAATTAGGTAAAATATTTAGGTATAATGATTAACAAGGACCACACTGAAAATGACAGAACAAATATTCAAGCCATTTTACAAAAGAATCAACAAATATTTGACAGTTGGCTCAATTTTTGGAAGAATATTGTCACAATTTCATCTAGAATAATAAAAAACATGTGATCAGAAAGAACGACATAGTAATATCAGTAGAAAAAGGAGGAATAAACTTTATTGATTTAGTTAGTGATGAATGCCGTAATAAAATTAAAATGGCTGCAGACGTTTACTAAAATTGAAGAGTTTATGGTTTAGTTTCCCTTCACAACTTTTTTTTTAAAAAATTGGAGGAAGGAAATTTCTCTTAAGATGTAACTTTGATCCTGCAAAATTACCGATTAAATTGTCAGACTGACACAGAAGCATTCCAAAATGATGTTAAAAGTTTTCATGCCTCAATTAAGTTACTGGAAAATAACCGTAAATTAACAAAAATAAAATTGATCTGTACCAAATGGAGACCGCGGGCGTAATGTAGTTTGTTTGAGGGGAGTTGCCATATATTGACGTCATCGGGAAGCGTAGGCCCCCCGAGCCGATCTGACCACCCGAGCCGATCTGGTACCTACACCGGGTCTAACCATTGACTTGTCAGCCAGGGGGTGTTTTGGATTTAGTAAGATTTTGGTCCTTGATGTTTAACCCCCTTTCCTCTATGGTTTTGCCAAATCATTATATTAGTAACCTTTCCCTGTCTTAAGTTAAGTTATGTATACTTTGCTCAGTTAATATTCTGTAAGCCATATTTGAGTAGAGTAATAATTCATTGACCTCTTTTATGACCTATTACTCATATTTCAATGTATTATTTGTTTTTGGGTAGAATAAAGACCCACTTTGAGGACATCTGTCCTTTGTCCTTTATGCCTTCACGCTTGGTCCCTTACACTCTGACATGAATGCACGTCATATACTAAATATTAAAATTATGCATTATTTCAACATTCAGAAGACAATTTTTTTTTTGAAAAACATACATCAATAGTGCGTTAGTGGTCTTTGGAGGGGAATAATCAAACAAATGCATTGGCAGTGTGAAGCTAAACCTCAACGGAGCCTGAGATTTAAAACTAACATTTCAAAAAGATGTTTAGTTTGGTCACCTAAACATATTTAGTCAGTTTTTGCTGAAATCCCATAACTGAAAGTTAGTGCCACCAGCTGACCTTTTTGGTGAGTGTGTTCCTCACACTGAATATCCTCTCTGTGTAGCAAGCCAGGACTTTGGTACTTTTTACGGTCACAAGAAACTGCCCGTATTCTTCCTGCACCTCCGCTGGCCAGTACTGATCACACTTCCTCTGAGGAGCACACACATACAGAGAAGCTGCTTAACACTAATGTTTGTCTTTTTACCATGTGTCTCAGATCTGATCAAGTATTTGTACTCCAGTTGGACAAAATCCATCTACTGACGACTCACCCGTCCGTTTTCCACCAGGTTGGTGATCATGACAATGATGTGGACATTCTGCTCCCAAATCATCCTCCAGAAGTCTTCGGTGCTTGCCCTCAGAGGGCCCTGAGCAGCTATGTATGACCGTGGCCTCTTATAACCCTCAGAAAGGAAAATCACTTGCTTCAGCATAGAAAAAAACTTAAAAACCTACATTTATTCCGTTGTTTATCACAAACTTTGCTGGCAGCTTCTTTTCAGCCTGTCAGGGTGTGTGAATTCTCTCATTCAGACTAATAAGCCAGGAAACAACGGAGTGTGTGGAAAAAATATTCACCCAGATTCTCAGTAATTTAAACATTTGAAATGTCTTGCAATGCAGGCAGTACCAACCAAATACTTCTTCTTTTTCATCATCAAAATAATTCCATTCACATTCCTACAACACATTCTGGAAGAAGTTTGGACAGTAAAGCTTTTACCACTTTATGATTTCTTTTCATAATATTTTGGATTGAGGAGACCAAGCCATGAAGTATTTCAGGTTTTATACAAAGGTGTGAAGGATTCCTTTTGAATTAAATGGCATCCTTTTTTTGGTCTCCTTTGGTTCCTGGCAGCATGTTTTTTGAGCAATGTAACAAACAGTATGCCATCCTGGTTCTTTTATTATTAAAGATTTTTTTTGTGATACTAGTTTCCTTTATTGTGCGTAATCAGACAGGAAATGGGCAGAGAGAGAAGGGAAGAAAACATGTAGTGAAGGTCACAAGATTGGGCACCCACTCTACCTTGGGATAATCTGTATTGAAATGTTCTTTGGTATTATCTGGTTGAAATATTTGCAAATTGTGGCCAAATGTATAACTTGATGGAATACCTGGCCCAGTACAGGATAATGAAACATGACATAAAATTGACTGGTAAAACAAAGTTTCTTGTCTTATTCATGTGATTATGACAGAAAACAAGGTCACAATGTGTAAATGACAGCATTCCAGAAGAAAAGAACTTGCATTATTTAAATACAATGTGTTTGATACACAAAAAAAGGGTTTCTCTGTATGAGATTGACTGAGATATAAAGAGAATTAGGGCCCAGAGTAAAGGTGCATTTCCTAGCTTGTCGTTATGTTAGATAAGACATCAAGGCAGCCTCTTACATCCACATAGTTGGCGTTGATATAATCTGTGGTTTTCCCATCTTTTTTTGCTGCTGGGGAAAGTTGGACCCGACTGTGGTCATCTGAGGTTAAAGAAGAACAAATACTGGATCAGAAGAAAAAAATACATAATTCAAAACATTCTGTTTTTGAACATCTGCAGACCTGGAGAGAGGATGCTGTCTAGTGAGGGATGAAGCACTTTCAGGATCTCCTTCATCGTGTCACAATGGACAAAGGAGAGTCTGAGGACTTTGGAGGTGGGGAGTCCATCGTCATAGCAGAGGTTGTTAAACTAGTTAAAAAGCTTTCCATCTGTAGGGTGCCAGTGATGGGCTAGATTTGCTGTAGGAGCCTGTAGCCTGTGACTAATCTCATATGGAGGACTGGATCCAGACATATAAAGAGGCAAACAGGGGTGAGGAGTTCCTGATTTTTAGAAAGTGGCCAGGAAAGTGTCTTCCAATAATTTGGTGATCCTAATTCCCAGTGTGAAAGCTCACTGTAAGGTGTTGAAAGGGAGCCTTCAACCAACTGTTGAACCTCTGATTCAGGAGACCCATTTTTCTCTTAGCCATGAACAAGTGGGCCAGAAATGTTGATGGGTTCATAGGAATTTGATCATCCAATCCACATGTGCTTTGTGGATTGTGTGAAGGCTAACAACCATGCTACACAAAGAACTTTGAATAAAGTGGCCCAGAAACATACATAGGATCCTGTTTTTGAAGGGCTATTTGATCTTTGTATACCTAAAGCGACAGCTGTGTTTGCATTCTCCTGTCAAAGTCAAGCTTGTCCCCAAGGCAGGTTAAACACTATCAGGGCTGACCCATGTTTCTGATCCTGTTGTTCTTGGCCAGGATCTCAAGGTGTAGAAGTGGAGATTAGAGTGTTTGATTTGGGCACCCAAAGGTCTCAGCTTTGCATTTTGAGTATAATTTGAGTATCTGCTTCTGCACCCAGTAAAGGATTAGTAGCTGCTCTTCTTCCACAGCCCAATCAGCCTAATTCAGTTCACCTGTTCCTCTGCCTTCATATAATGGGCTTCCAAAATCAGCAGTTCCAGACAATTGAAAGCCTATGGTTAGTAAATGTCAAGCATTCCTTGTCTGCGTTACCAAGTTTTTTTACCTGCATTTTTGCCAGACACCTCATTGGCTTTCTATATTCTGGACATCGACCTGGACTGTTTTTCCAACCATGACCTTAGCCTAGCCCTTCGGTTCTGTCAGCTAGCATGCCACGGACCCTGCCCAGACTGCTCAAGAGTGTCTGCTATCCCCCCATGCCAACAAGGACATCATCCTCATCCCAATACCCTACTGCTAGGTAGCAGAGGATGGGTGTCAAGGCAACATCTTCAATTCCCTGCTGGTGGCCAGCTTCTCCATAAACCCCTGCCTCACCTACAACACCTTAGTGGTGTCTATGGTAAGGGAGACAATGAAAAAATGTAAAACATGACTTGTTGCCACTGCTCTGGCTGCAGCACAAGGAATCTCACCAAGCAGCGGAAACTAATCTAAAATTCTCTGACAAATACACACACACACACACACACACACACACACACACACACACACACACACACACACACACACACACACACACACACACACACACACACACACACACACACACACACATTTTAAATGCTTACTGAGGACCGTGCCTTCAGTTCCATAGACTTCTATTCATTTTCAAGCATTTCTATTGCATAACCCTGACCCTAATCCTAAACCTAATTTTTACCAGTACACACCTTACCCTACCCAAAACCTAACTGACACCTTAGTCCTAAACATAACCTCTAGCCGTGAAAAAAGTGAGGACCAAAAAAAGGTGCTCACGTTGCATAAAAGTCCCCACTTTACTAGTAAATGAGCAGAAAAGTGCAAGTACACACACACACACCTAAGTTTTACATGTGTTTTTCCCACATATGAGATCATTTGTTCCACATTTGTTCTGCATCGGGTCTGCAGCACAAGTTTCCACTGCTCTGATATTTACTCACAGGCCAATATGTTGTTGTATCTGTTCTTATTCCTGTTATCAGGATGGGTGGAGCTGTCTGTGGTCATCCACATGTTGACTGTGCATGCCTGCACCTCCTACAAAAATACAAAAGTATAAACAAATTGAAAGATAAGTTTGCTGTCACATGCTGTATTTGTCAGGCATACTTCTTTACTTCCATTCCATGTAAAGGAAGCACATTATTACTTTTGGCTATCATGCATTAATTGCAAAATAACACACAACACAGTTACCGAGATTGTGCCCTGTTGATTTCTCAACCGTTTCATAGGTGATTGTGGCTTTTTAAAGACTTTTGTGCTAATTTTGTTTGGAAAATATTCAAAGCCTTTGGCAGTGAGATCAATACTCAACTTCACAAAGTTTTGTGCTACATGGTGAAAGTTGAAAATCAACCAAGATGTCCAAATGGTCATAAGTAATTTTCATGCTGATTGTTCGTCATGTGAGTTTGATTGCAAACATATTATCTGACCAATTTTTTTTAAGATAAACTATCTTAATTTTCTTTAAAAAATTATGTTGTTTGGCATGAGTGAAAACTATCCCTTCATTGTTTTTTTCAATGTCTCTTTAAAACCCAACCAGTAAATTATTTTTCCTGTTGGTTGATCTCTGCTGCTTTAGCTGTCCTCTGCACATTGAGTTGTCAGGTTTCAATACAAGTCTATTTACAGCTGATACCAGTTTTTCAAATACAATGTAAAAAGGCACTTCACCTTCCCTCCCCCCTTGCTTTTGGTCAGTTAGGGTTACCATATTTTTTTATATTTGCACATTTTTTAGAAAATTAAAAAAAACTTTCCTTGAAGTCATAAATTTACATACGGCTAGATTACTATGCAATTTTGCAAAGCCCAGATAATGACACCATAGCTTTGCAAGTTACTGATAAGTTTATTTGAGTTAATTACATACTCATCATATAGAACTGTTATACCTAAGTATGTACAGTATGGGAATGTCTAGCCATCATACTGTTCAGCAGTGTTGGAAGTAACAGCATGAGAAAATAATGGTGTTTGTACATTACAAAGAGGTAGTGGCATATGTGATGCCGATTGACTGAGGAGGCTTAAGGTGGGTGGGTCTTCACCGTGCATCACACAGACAGAGTAGACAAGAGACTGATCCAAAATGCTGCAGCAAGAGTTCTGATGAAAATCAACAAGAGGGATCATATTTCTCCAATTTTAGCTTCCCTTTATTGGCTTCCTGTTAAATCAAGAATAGAATTTAAAATTCTCCTTCTCACGTATAAAGCCCTTAATAATCAATCTCCATCATATATCAGAGCTCTGATTACCCAGAATGTTCCTAAAAGAGCACTTCACTCTCAGACTGCAGGTCTGCTGGTGGTTCCTAGAGTCTCTAAAAGTAGAATGGGAGGCAGATCCTTTAGCTATCAGGCTCCTCTCCTGTGGAACCAACTTCCAGTTTTGGTCCGTGAGGCAGGCACCCTGTCTAGTTTTAAGACTAGGCTTAAAACCTTCCTTTTTGACAAAGCTTATAGTTAGAGTGGTTTATGTTACCCTGAGCTACCTCTATAGTTATGCTGCTATAGGCCTAGGCTACTGGAGGACATCAGGGTCTATTTTTCTCACTCTGCCGGATTCTCCTACTGTTCTCCAATTTGCATTGCTTGTTGTTATTTCATCTTTTACCTTTTGGTTCTCTGTCATCTTTTTCCTTCATAGTAGGTACACCTGGTCTGGCGTTCTATTAGCTGTGACATCATCCAGGGAAGACAGATCACCAGCTATTACCATTTAACGTAGAAAAGATTCCTGGATCAATGTGTGCTTCTGTGCTTTTTTGTCTCTCTTATTGTGTCTCTGGTCTGTCTTCTCTAACCCCCAGTCGGTTGAGGCAGATGACCGTTCACACTGAGCCTGGTTCTGCTGGAGGGTTTTCCTTCCCGTTAAAGGGGAGTTTTCCTTTCCACTGTCGCTTCATCCTTGCTCAGTATGAGGGATTGCTGCAAAGCCATGGACAATGTAGACAACTGTCCCTGTGGCTCTACAGCTTGCAAATGTACTT
The DNA here is from genome assembly GCA_037039145.1 of Fundulus diaphanus. Taxonomy (NCBI): domain Eukaryota; kingdom Metazoa; phylum Chordata; class Actinopteri; order Cyprinodontiformes; family Fundulidae; genus Fundulus; species Fundulus diaphanus. The sequence goes on from CM073134.1 coordinate 49,034,924, forward strand.
GGGAAAAATACCATATTTTTTAACATGTGTCATGTGGTTTGAGGTGTTTTGCTATAATGACCATTGGTACATTTAGTGAGAAACGTTGCAAGCCTGAAAACAGCATCCCTAAACTGCAAAAAGGGAACTAAAAGTAAGTAAAATTTTCATTAAATGTGTATTTTTTCCTTGATTGGAGCAGGTAAATAAAACTATTTGTCAATGGAATAAGATTTTTGCACTTAAAATAGTAACAGCTCCATCATCTTCTTTCAAGTGCAGTAAATATAATTATCTTATTTTAGGCGTAAAAATACTAACTCGATTGGCAAATAGTTTTACTTACCTGCGCAAATCAAAGAAAAATACACTAATTTAAAGAATTAAATTAGCTTCGGTTTAAAGAATTAAACCGAAGCTAACAGCTAAGCTAACTGGATACATAAACACTAGAAGTGTGCATGTGCAGCCAGCGATCGGAAACTAACAAGGAATGTGGACGCACACTGGCATTACGTGAGTGTGTCAGAATGATTGGCATGTGGGACAACCAATAGATAAGGTGATACCCCCAGAACTTGAGGGACAGAGGAGCGTGAGAGCAGGAACAAAACTCTGACAAATTCCTGCTCCTTGGTGGGAAGAGCAGTGATTAGTTAGAGTTTTTACAGGTCTGCAACTCCCACAGATATCATTTTTAACCTCCTTTTTCTCAATACATAATGTATTGACTACTTTCAAGATGGAAGGACGATTTCACCCAGCATAATAATAAGTGTTTATGAACAGGATTGCCAACTTATTTTAATCTTTTAGGTAAGAAATATATTAAATTACAACATTTGAATGTTTTTAATATTCATATGCTTGTAAACGATATCCATACACATATGGTGTTGCGTTATAGCAAAGATATGAACAATACTCATTAAATGAATGAGCACTATTTCGGAGTCAAGAGCCCATCTCATATCTCTTACAAAACAGAAATGTTCATATTAAAGGTATTTTTGTTTTCTGAGACAAGTCCAAGGTCTGAAGCAGAATCTGTCAGTAAACACACATATAGTCTGGAGCAGAGCATCTTACCTCATAACTGTCTTTCATTGTCTAATGAGGAGTGTGAGGAAGCAGCAGGCAGCCCGGACATTTCCATGACAACACAGGCAACCAGAAAGGTGCAAAATATACAATTACAAGACAACACAAAAAGAAAACTACAACTACACAGTTTGATGTGAGGGTTACAAACAAAGTTACTGCCAACCGAAGGGAAAATCAACCCAAGACATAAACGTGAAAAATCAAAGAGCATGTTCTTCTTCTACCATGCATGAATAAATTTATGTGTGCTCACTTGCCTGAGTATGCTTTATCAAACCTGAAATATCTGGCTGCTCTAACAGGTCCTGCCTGTCTGTGGTCATGTTCATGCATGTGCAAATATACCAGCTCTAATGGCCTAATGACATCATTTTACTTTCACCCTGAGCCCTTTCCCTAACTGTAGAGACATAATCATTTTAATCAAAAAAATCTGAAAAACCACAAGATTAACACACAACAGCCCATGTGATCTTTTGCAGAGAGAAACAAACTTGATAATTCTTTTCTTACTAAAAAAATCATCGAATTCTGTTACTTGTACCTTCTGTTTAACTCACTAACTGCAACTGGCACAAAATGCATGTGTACCTCATGCATAGCTCATGTTTTGGGCTTCATGCATGTTTAATGCATTAGCAAATTCTCAGTATTAAAGCCAAAGTAAGAATGTTTTGGGCTTTTTTAATACTTAGCACTGATTCCACTGTTACCATTTTACATATGTTTAACAAATAATCCTCAGAGTCAATAAGAATCAATCAGAAAGTATTTGCTCTTCAGTAGAAACCTTGTATGTTTAAAACCATTCCTGTTATTGTAATTAGTGGATGAAAATGGCCGATCTACAAGCTCATAATGTGTTGTGATGTGTTGAACTAATCAAGTTTCTCTACACCAAAGTCTATACACCTGCAGACATGGAAATAATGGTAACAGCGGAATTCATTGATTTCGTGGTGTGACCCAATACTTTGGCAATGTCGTGTAACAATCTGGTTATTATGCAGAATCATTGATTAAGGTTACTTGTTTTATGAATTGCAGCGCTTGATCCAGTCCGTCAACCTTGATTCCAATTTCCAATACCTAATTTAGTAAATAGCTGACACTAAACTAAAAACTAAAAATTACTAAAACTAAACTAAAACCTTTTTTAGTTTTCATCGATTAAAACTATCACTATTTTTATAGTAATGAAAAATATGTTCAACAAAATGTTCCAGTTCAACAAGAGGTGCATTATTGTGGTGTAGGCTACCACGATAACAGAACAATAATAAAATCTACTGGGTTGCCTTAGATAGGAATTTTTGTTGACCAATCTGTATAATCTGACCCAATCTGTATAATCTGATTGAATTTGACTTTGGAAAGTGCCTTGAGATGACATGTTTCATGAATTGGCGCTATATAAATAATATTGAATTGAAATGAATTGAAAAAGCGTCCGAAATGAGTTTTCTCCATAGTGTTTCTGGGCTCTCCCTTAGAGATAGGGTGAGGAGCTCAGTCACCCAGGGGGGACTCAGAGTAGAGCCGCTGCTCCTCCACGTCGAGAGGAGCCAGTTGAGGTGGCTCGGGCATCTGGTTAGGATGCCTCCTGGACGCCTCCCTGGTGAGGTGTTCTGGGCACGTCCCACCATGAGGAGACCCAGGGGAAGACCCAGGACACGCTGGAGGGACTACATTTCTCGGCTGGCCTGGGAACGCCTTGGGGTTTCCTCGGAGGAGCTGGCCCAAGTGGCTGGGGAAAGGGAAGTCTGGGCATCCTTACTGATGCTGCTATCCCTGCGACCCGACCCCAGATAAGCAGAAGAGGATGAATGGATGGATGGATAATAAAAGCTGTCATCAGGTTGTGTCTGGCGTGCAATCCGACCTGCACACAGCTGATGAAGATGCACCTGTTCACAGCCCTCGATGCTCCATGTTGCGGGTTGTTTGCTCCGGTTAAACATGTTGTCTGATTGGAGCAAACAGGACAGATTATCCCTGACAGGAATTGATTCAGAAACCATATTCAGTTTTTTCTTTATATCTGGTGCAGCCCTGGTAACAACCTGTGAAGCCTCTCATATTGTAACAGCTTTGATTAGATACAGGTCGTGGCAGCTGACACACTGTGAGATATTCTTCCTAAACATGTGCCAGATATTGTTCGCAGGTCATGTTTGGTCGCAAGACGCTAAAAATTTCCATCCTTGAACCCGTTTCATTGTGCAATGTAAGACCGCAGATTTAGAACCCTGACCAAAGATTTCAATATAATTTTTCCACAGTCCTCGTCTTTTGTTTGCGACAGCCAAAGATCGCACGATGTGTACCGGACATAAGACTATAAAAATGCAAGATGGCAGCGCACTTGTCTATAGATTGTACTGACCGACGAAACTGGACTTTATTCCACCTGATCTACTCCGAACAGCAGCAGCCCCCCTCTCCTGGGAAAACAGTTGTACAACTGGCAAGACATCTGTGTTTCATGGTAAATAAGTTTAATAATTGTTAAGTAACAAACCCAATTGCTAGTTATAATCATTAAAGGCTGACAGCCCATAATCACAACCATTTGAAACATTTTGCATTGTTGCTTTCCTTTGATTAGAATAACGTATTATCAATTATAATATCCAATTACTATTATTAATATTCATAATCAATACGGTTACATTGCACAACACTGGAGACTTTAGTGAGCATGTTAAATTTAAAGCTGTGCTCCCCAAGTTCCATAAATTCATTAAATTCCTGACCAGAGGCAATAATATAATAGATCAAGTTTACTGCAACATCCCAGGAGCATATAATGCTGCTGCTGCTCCTCACTTTAGATCATCAGACCACATCTCTTTCCCCGTTTACACTACCCCTTTTTAACCGTGCCGAGACCAGTCCGAGCTCGGTAACCGAGATAACTATCGAGTGTAAATGGAACGCAAACTGAACTGAACCGAGCCAGACACAACCGGACCGCGCTAAATGCAGACCAGTTCCATGTGTGGGCTCGGCCTGGTTTTTCCCTGGCCCGGTTCTCTTATAACAAAAGCCCCATTTACACTACCCTTGTTAAACTGATCCATGCCGAGCTCGGTCCGAGCTTGGATCAGTTAACCAAGCCGAGTTTGGTTCTGACGACCGTTTACACATCACGCTATCTCGGTTCCTTGGTTTCCTCGCCTCCTAGTGACGATCTGCGGTACTACTGCTCTCTGGGATTGAAGGAGGGACCAAGCAAATCAAAATGGCAGCGCCCGTAACATTCAGGAAGTAAACCACTGATCTGAAGAACCAGACCTGTGATCAAAACCATTCAGGTTTAGACTGAAGAGACCTGCTCAGCTTTAGAGGACTGCACACAGACTGGAAAGTTTAAAGAGGACGCTGACTTAGGAAGTTACACATCATCTGTCCTGTCTTATATTCACTTCTGCACCGATGCTGTCCTACCCACGAAGACAATCAGAGTGTTTCCTGAGCAGAAACCAGGAGTTCAGGTCTGGAAACAAACTGGCCTACAGCAGGGGTAGTGAACTTAAAAAAGGCATCCAAAAGGCAAAACACAGCACATCGAGGACCACTTCACCAACAACAACCCACGCAACATGTGGAGAGGTATCAGGACCATCACAGACAACAGGCCCAGCAACCAGCAGCCCAGCAATTACCCGGCTCTCCCTGACACCTTAAACAGCTTCTTTGCACGCTTTGATTCTCAAAGAAGCAGGGAGCCTGAACATCTTCCTCAGCCAGAGATGCAGCATCAGCCTAAAAATGTGCCTCTCTGAAACCCCTGCTGTTTGTTGGGACAGCAATGGGGAGAAACTCGTCCTCTGCTCGTCCAGCCGCAAAGTAAAGAACGCCGAAGCAGCTTTGTTTATTTTTGTCAACTGTTGCAGGAAAGTTGACGCGAGATGGTGGAGCTCACCAGACAAGCTGAGAGCTCAGAGACTGTATGCAGGACGTAGGGCCAGCCTACCCTCGACCACGTTTCGGCTAGCTCATCGCTGCACAGCTGCATGTCTGCTGCTGAAATGACCAATGTTTTCCCTGGACCACTGCTCTCTTCCTTAGATGGCCAAAGTGAACTGAACTCACACGAGGCACTGACAGGTTTGGCAGAAAAACCACAGGGAAAGTTGAAGGGTTTATTTGGAAAGTGTTGTGTGATGCGGTACCATTGTGTTTTTAAACACAAGGAACTAATCAACGTAGCTCCCGCTAGCATTCTTCGAGTCATGTCATTTCTGATGTAATTTGAGTGTGTTTTTATGGTTATAACAAACGTTATCTCCACAGAGGTTTTATACACTGATGGGATATTGAAGTTTGCATTATCCGGCCCACTCATGATGGCTAAAAATAAAGCCAAAGTTTTTAAACTTAGCGCCGAATGTCCGCTAGCCTAAATACTACTTAGCTCCCGAACTTCCGGCTTCCCGGGAAGGCACGAAAAAGGCTTGTTTCAAGCATAAGGCTTGTTCGTTTCGCTCCGCCATTGTTCGATAGCACTATGAGTGTTATTACCGCATTAATATGGCATATTAATGTCAATTTAAAGCTGTTTTGTATAACTTTAGAAGTAACCGATTTTAGCGATTGATCGCTACAGCAACCCCTAGCCTCCCGGAGGTATAATCACATTAGTAAAATCAAGCGTTCCTAAAGTTTACAGATTCTTATTGAGAAAATCCTTCTTTAAAATCTTATTTTGTCAATTAATGTTTATCTCAGGATTTCCATTGTGAATGGGTTTAAGCACATGCCAAATGTTGTTCTAAATTAGTTAAGCTAATTTAACTCCATTCCATGTTCTTTAAGTCAGATCTGCAGTGAATCAGAATTCACTGAATTATTCTGATGATGATCAACCACTTGTTTTGTCTTTTGTGTCTTCTGCATGTACATAGTTCCTTAGCTTAGCTTCTTTTTATCTTCATTTTGCTTAGTAGTTTTAGTTGAGTTTCACTAGCCTAGTGGAGGATTTGTTGATTGAAATATAGTGTTAATTCAGGTAAACAGCATTATATAGTGATGTTCTCTGGATGTTCATTTTGTTTCTGTTAATAAATTCTTGAACTTGAAGAGAAGTTGTCACTCATTTATTCTATTTGTGTGCAGATTTTGCTGTTAAAAGATTGCCAGTGCTCGAATCATCCCTTTCAACAATTGTCCTAATATCAGCTCCCGGGCTGATATCCACCAGACAATACCTAACAGACAGAGAGTTATTTATTAAAAATAACTTTAAACAGTGTATAATTGCACAACAACAGCCTAAAGTTTGCCTATAGGGAGAATCGCTCCACAGAGGACGCTGTCTCGTTAGCACTTCACTCAGCTCTGACTCATCTCCAGCATCCCAACACCTATGTTACGATGCTATTGTTGTACTTCAGCTCAGCCTTCAATAACATGCTTCCAGACATGCTGGCCCTGAAGCTCCACAACCTGGAATTATCTCCACTACTGTGCTCCTGGATTAGTGACTTCCTCACCAACAGGCCCCAGGTGGTGACGATAGAAAAACTCACAACCACCCCACTGATCCTTAACACGGGCACGGCGTAGGGTTGTGTCCTCAGCCCTGTTCTCTTCCTCCTCTTCACCAATGACTGCTCTGCTATCCACCGCACAAACATGGTGGTGAAGTTTGCGGACGACACCACTGTGATGGGTCTCATATCCAACAATGATGAGACCCACTACAGTGAGGAGGTCCACAATCTGACACACAGTGGTGCTCCAGAAATGACCTCATCCTGAACACCAGCAAGACCAAGGAGGTCATAGTGGACTACATGAGTTCCAGGAGGACTGAACACGTTTCTCAATACATACAGGAGGAGGTGGTGGAGCGCGTGGACAGCATTAAGTTCCTGGGCAGTCACATTTCCTCCGACTTCTCCTGGTCTGTGAACACCTCCCACCTGAAGGCCCAACAACGACTCTTCTTCCTCAGAAAACTGAGACGGACTGGACTTTCCACTAAGCTGCTAAAAAAACTTTTACATCGCTATAATATAAAGTGTTTTATGTCTTAGCACAGGGTTTCCCCCAGAAAATGGGGTAATCCTGGTGGTAGGTGTCGTGGTGGGTTGGGATCCAACCTACTCGGGCAATGCCCTATTTGCCCCTCTCCCATCAGGCAAACGTTTCAGGAACATTAAATCCAAAGTTAACAGACTCAAAAACAGCTTCTTGACAAAAGCTGTGAGGGCTATCACCCCCTTCTGAGACGACTGAGTCTGTTACACATCACAATACTGTGAAAGCATATTAGCACACTCTAACTTATCAGGAATGTTTTATTACTCAGTTCTGTATATGAAGGTTTAAGAATTTTGCACAGAATTTACTGCAAATCATGAATGTCTAATCATAGAAGCAATGAGTGATTATTTCATGCAACAACACAGCAATTCATATAGTTTAAAAACGACTCGATACGAGTCTTAGCAGACCCTAAACGCTATTTTGCACACTTGTGCTTTAGAGGAAGTGTGTTTGGCCTATGCAGCTTACTGGTTTATTTCTATATATTTTATATTGTTTGTGTGGATCCTGAGCCGGTATCTGTCTGAAAAAAAATTCACCACGGTAACATGCAGTGACAAAAAAAGATTCTTCAAACTAAGATGGCTGCCAAAAACAATACTCCTGTGGATGAGTCGGTCTGGGTGTGGCATGTGTGGGCCCAGTTGGACTCCAGTGGGCATCCCCCACTCTTGATCTGTTAGAGGTTCTGTGGGGATCTCTCCTGCTTGATGCTGGGCAGTAACCACATCCTCCAGCACCTGGACTCTGCAGGAACCTACGCCAGGATCCTGTTTGTGGATTTCAGCTCTGCCTTCAACACAATCATCCCAGCTCTGCTTCAGGAGAAGCTCTCCCAGCTGAATGTGCCCGACTCCACCTGCAGGTGGATCACAGACTTCCTGTCTGACAGGAAGCAGCACGTGAAGCTGGGAAAACATGACTCTGACTCACAGCTCATCAGCACTGGTTCCCCCAGGGCTGTGTTCTTTCTCCTCTGCTCTTCTCCCTGTACACCAACAGCTGCACCTCCAGTCACCAGTCTGTCAAACTCCTGAAGTTCATTTTGAGGAACTCCCACCATGCTGTCAGAGTAGAACTAATGTTGATATTTTTGAAGCATGTATGCCGTTTTATATTTGAGCTAATAAACGGCAGATCTGAAATCATGATATTATTGCACATTTCCTGTTCTATATCTAACCAAGGCTCATCTAAAAGACTATTTTTTATCCATTTAGAGATGTATTGTAGCCTATTTGCTAAGTAATAGTTATGGAAGTTAGGCAGATCTAATCCTCCCCTGTCTTTAGTCTTCTGTATTGTCTTTAAGCTAATACGTGGAGGTTTATCTTTCCAAAGAAATTTAGAAATGGCAGAGTCTAGAGATTTAAACCAGTCAGATGATGGTTTATTGGGGACCATTGAAAATAAATAATTAATTCTAGGTAGGACCATCATTTTTATTGAAGCTACCCTACCCATAAGTGTGATTGGAAGCGATTTCCATCTTTCAAGGTCCTCTTCTATCCTGTTTAAAAGTGGGGCATGGTTAAGTTTAAGTAAATCTGTTAATTTATTCGACACAGTAATACCTAAATATTTAATATTTCCTGATTGCATTTGTAAATTTAGGGAGTTTTCGAGAGAGCAATTAATTGACAGTACCGTAGATTTAGACCAGTTTAACGAGTAATCTGATACTTTAGAGAAAGATTCTAGTATTCTAATTACTTGTAAAAGAGAATTATTTGAATGCTGGAGATAAAGTAATACATCATCCGCGTACAGACTAATCTTGTGCTCTATTTTCATGCATTTTATACCTTTTACAGCTTTTGTTTGTCTGATTGTTGCTGCTAGAGGTTCTATAAAGATGGCAAAAAGTGATGGAGAAAGAGGGCTGAAAAAAAAAAAAAAAAAACTCCTGAAGTTCGCGGACGACACCACTCTCATCGGACTTATCTCTGATGGTGACGAGTCCGCCTACAGGTGGGAGGCTGACCATCTGGTGACCTGGTGCCAGGAGAACAACCTGGAGCTCAACACTGTAAAAACAGTGGAGATGGTTGTGGAGGAAGAGCTCAGCCCCAGCTACCCCCATCACCCTCTGTGACTCCGCCATTGACACTGTGGAGTCTTTCCGCTTCTTGGGAACTACCATCTCCCAGGACCTAAAGTGGGAGCTGAACATCAACTCCCTCACCAAGAAAGCCCAGCAGAGGATGTACTTCCAGCGGCAGCTGAAGAAATTCAACCTGCCAAGGACAATGATGGTGCAGTTCTACTCCTCCATCATTGAGTCCATCCTCACCTCCTCCATCACCATCTGGTACGCTGGTGCCACCGCTAAGGACAAGGGCAGACTGCAGCGTGTCATCAGGTCTGCAGAGAAGGTGATTGGCTGCAATCTACCATCTCTCCAGGATCTGTACGCCTCCAGGACTCTGAGGCATGCAGGGAAGATTGTGGCTGATCCCTCGCACCCCAGCCACAGACTATTTCAGACACTTCCCTCTGGCAGGAGGCTGCGGTCCATCAGGACCACAACCTCACGCCACAAAAACATTTTTTTCCCATCTGCTACCGGCCTTATGAACAAGGCCAAGATCCGCCCGTGAAACTGGACACTGCCTCTCTCCCCCGTTCAGGACTTACAAGCTTCTGCGTTACATTAATGCACAGTTTACTGTGTATATAGCTTCTGTATATATATCCTTTTTTACTTTTTATTTTACTGTATTTTTATTTTTATTCTTTGTCTGCACCATCAACACCAAGTCAAATTCCTTGTAAGTGCAAACCTACTTGGCGATTAAACTTGATTCTGATTTTACTGTCAAGGATTTGGGCAAGTTCTGAGCTTCCATGTGAACCAGGTCCTGGGCTTGGCACTGTGACAACATTTTTCTAGACTTCTTTTAGGTTTTGGGAAAGGAATAGACACCCTCTAAACATTCGGGTAACGCATATCTGAATTGCATTTTCCCCACTGAGAATGTTTAATCCTTTTTTCCAATGTTTTTTTAACGAAATCCCTGTGACTACATTGCATTCATATGTAAAATCCTGACAAACTTGTTGGCGGCAAATGGCCTGCAGCTCCAGCAGGTAAAAGTCGTTTCACTTTGGGACAAATTACGATCGCTGATTAGTCAGTTGGTGGTGAGCCTCCAGGATTGATTGACAAGTAGCGTTGCATCAATTTATTACACTGTCCCCCAGTATGCTACAAGAATGGCTGAATGGGATGGAGTGGAAAGCTCTGCAACCTGGAGGGGTGTGGAGTGTGAAGTGCCTCATTTAGATTTAGATGAGCACCAAAAGTTGACACACCTCACAACAGGGGTAAAAAAGGGGCTGTGAGCTACAGTCATGATGGAAGCCCCATTTACACTACCCTTGTTAAACCGATCCATGCCGAGCTTGGTCCGAGCTTGGATCAGTTAACCAAGCCGAGCTTGGTTCTGACGACCCTTTACACATCACGCTATCTCGGTTCCTTGGTTTCCTCGCCTCCTAGTGACGATCTGCGGTACTACTGCTCTCTGGGATTGAAGGAGGAAATCAAGCAAATCAAAATGGCGGTGCCCGTAACATTCAGGAAGTTATGCTTGATTATTATTGTGATATTTCGTTGTTTGCGGAGAGTCAGGCGAAGAAGGCAACTTTTGGTGAATTTACTTGACAGAGTCGGCTTTTGGGAAGTGGATAAGACAAACAAACGTCTAATAAGGATTTTCAGACGCAGGAAACAATGACAGACGCTGAGATTCATCACACTGCTCAGCAGAATCATCACTGGAAATCGTGTGTCACGGTAGGGAAGCTAGTATTTTTATGAATGTCTGAAATGTCAGCTGACTGTAAGGAGATGACGCGGTCTGCTCATGGGCTCTATGTTATCAGAGAACCGGGCCGCTGAAAAACCAGGTCGAGCCCACACATGGAACTGGTCTGCATTTAGCGAGGTCCGGTTGTGTCTGGCATGGTTCAGTTCAGTTTGCGTTCCATTTACACTCGATAGTTATCTCGGTTACCGAGCTCGGACTGGTCTCGGCAGGAGATAGAGCAAAGCATTGCAGTTCCACTTTACATAGATCACAACTGAATGATTTAAATGTAAAAATTAACTATTGAAAAGCATGATACGTTCTACTAATTGTATCCAAAAGTAAAAAAAAGCAAACTTTTTGTCCAGGATAACTAGAAGGGAGCGTAAGGTTATCATGACTCAGAGCATTGCTGGGAGCCTGCAGCCAAACTTTATTGGACACTATGTGCTTCCCATTGGTAGCTAATGACTCACTGCTAGAGGATATTTTATTATGGAAAGTGTTATAGCCAGTATCAAACTGCTATTTTTCTAACTCACGGTGTCAGCTACTAGCTTTACTACACTGGTAAAACTTGCTGCTATACAGCCAATTACTTCATGTACAACTGACTTGAAATCTGGGAAAAAAGTGTTCAGATTGGTAAATGTATCACAAAAAGCTTATGTTTAATAGTAATGAAAGATAACTTTGATTTCACAATTAATTCCCATCATCATCCTCAAAATGTAAACTCTGAAGTCTTTGGGTCAATATTGTCTTCGGTGGCAGTTTGAGAGCAACACTGGACCCTAGATTCATTTTTGCATCAGTGAACAGAAAAGAGACAAGTGACATCCTGTTCACAAGAATGAAGGTAGGCTCCTCACAAGCACATGTGCAGGACTGCATCAATCACTGTAAATACAGGCATTTTGACCCTTTTAAGGTGAGAGTGCTCTATGGTCATTTTGGAATCAAATCTCTTATAAAAATATAGCATTTGTATATAGATCAGTTATGATCACAATATTACTATTGGTCAGGTAAGGTTGCAGTCATACATCATGGTTTTGTGATGACATCGCAACACTACCAGTAACACCATGCCTTTACATATCAACTGGAATCAGACAAAGAGAAATGTTTTTAGTGTCATACCTCAAACTCTGAATGGAAGCCCTGAGTGCTGTGAAGTTCAGCAACATGTTCTACAAAGTCCTTCACTGGAAAAGCGGTGTCCTCATCTGGAAGACCGGAAAACCAAAAGTAGCATTCAAATATTTTTGGAAAACATACAAACAATATCTGTTTGAGATATCAAACATTTTTGGGAAAATGCATGTTAGTAAATTCCTTCCCAACGTTAATATTTTTTTCATTGTTTTGATTTTGGCAAGAACCCTCCAGCCCTATGTAACAAAATGTTTAGGAGCCTTTAAGACAAAGAAGACAGATTGGAGAAGACACCACAATGATCGGCTAGATTAGATTTCATCTTTTGTTTAAACAGAGCTAAAAGACGATGCTCAGGAGTAGGGCCGTTTTTTTAAAATGTGGAAACCTTTGGTTTCATTAAAACAGCTGTTATGGTGGGCTTAGTGGAGAAACCTCTATAATGCAACAGAGACATTCTATGGTTGAGAAAATGTGGTGACATGTAAGTTCATAAATGCAATATATAGTATTTAAAAGCATTTAAATCTACAAAATAATATTTTTGCAACAACAGAAATGAGATTTAAGTTTGAGTTTTTGTCTGATGATGAAATTCCAAAAGATTTTCATACATATACACTTATGTGTGTGTATGCGTGTTACCAGATGTTAATCCAGCTGTAGACTGCGCGATGACTCGAGGTGATGACATGCTGTTAATGTAAAAGTGAGCCGTCTGGAAACACATTCTGTTGAATAGAAGGAATTGGGATGAATGGTTTGCTTTATTTTGTTGAACACATAATCCACAGAAAGTAAAGGTAAAGATGCTTTGGCTCCAGGCATGTTTGAACTCAGAAAAAACAGCTTTTACAATCAACTTAAATACAGAAAGAAAAAAAACACCACCAACACCAAAGCAACAGAAGTGCAGTGAATCCAAAAAGGCCTAAGATGCTTTTGTCTTCATGTGATTCTGCGTTAGCCCAGATTTTGGCACAACATGGTAATCTTCACATAAACACAGGAAAAAAGATGTTCTGCTAATCCTCAACATGTTTTTAAATGGATGAGGCTGCCTGTAATGAACATGTGAGATCTTAGCTAGAAATGGACATCGCATGGAAAGGCGGCTGAGTCCAGAGATTAAAAGACGAATGCTTAGAAGAAAGAAGGCTCACAGCTTCCAATGACCGCCAGCGATAGAGAGCTTTTAATTCACCGGGCTCATTCCTTGCTTTAAATTCACCAGCACATCTAAAACTGATCTGTCTCTGGTCAGTTTTATTGAGGCAAAAATACTTTCTGGTCTGTTCTCCCACCCAAAGGGACAAGAACAACGCTCATCAGGCAAAGTTAGACATTTACTAAAGATATACAAATATTTTCTGATAACATAATAGCAGAAATACTGTTTTCATGTTTTTCAAAACAAAATTTTCTTCTGCATTATATGAAACTAATCAGACTATTTTCCAGTAGTTACTGCACTTAGAGAAACAACAATTAACAAACTATTAGGAGTGCAACAAACCATTCAGCAAAGAAAATTAACATTACTGGGTGCCTAAGAACAACACCGGTCATCCACATAGAATCCCCATTTATATGTTTTCAACAAGTAAAAATGTGTGCCTGTACTCACAAAGATTCTCAGAGTCTCTTTTAGAGAGCTTCTATATTAGCCTGAAAATTCCTACCTAAGAGTCTGAGCTTAAGAGTGATTCAGATGCTGCTGAGAGCGACTCTGAGTAAGGAGATCACAGAAATTTTTATTTTAGTGAGGAGGTGTGGTTAACCCTGTTGCCAGGTGTGATGCTGTCTTTTAAGAGCTGTGATTGGTTGATAGCACAAAAAAACACACCAACAAATGGGTTCCTAGTCATCAAAGGAGAGAAATTAACCAATTAGACTGGATTAAAAAATGTTTAACATGTTGATGAAATTTAGCAAAACCAAATAATTGCATCAAAATGTTTGAACACACCTTATTTACGTCCTCATCATCATTTTGATTTGCTTGTTATGTTTAATCGCCATACTGGTCATTTTACTATTTCATCTATTTGACAATGTGCACTCAGCTGTCATTTTACTGGGATTACCTGCTTGTATAAAGCGGTTGGATTTGGCAACTCAACCGACATAAAATGGTGAAAAAAAGGTGGAAAAACTGAGGAGCAGCATCCCTGTCTACACAGCTCTGAGAGGAGAATAGAAGACTGTTGAAAGGTAATGGGTCCCTGGATCACGGTGCAAATAGGCCAACTTTGAAGCACATTGCCACAGTTCAATGCAATATTTTTTCTGCGAATCTTGGCGCTTTTATGCACCAGCCTGGAAAGTGAGAAGCGCTCTGTGCTGCAATCAAAAGCCAGAAAGGAAATGGCACCACACAAGGAATCATCTAGATGACCGTTTAGGCTACTGACATTATCATGTACAAAACAGAAAATACTTTCTCACCTCTTACCTTGTCTAGAGTATATATTTATGTATATATTTTTCTCCGGCTTTTTAAAATTATTATTGAGAGCATTCCTGTCGATAATATTACAAGTTATCTGTACTATATTCTGTCAGGGTTCAGTTTTGATCTGGTTTTTATTTACTATTTTTCAGTTCTTCCTCCGTGTCTGGGTTTAGTTAGGTTCTGGCTTTATTTATGGTTAGTTTTCAGTTTCCTCCTACCACTCCCACTCAGCCTTTCCTTCACTCCCGCTGCAGTTAGTCACACCTGTCAGTCACTAATTAGCCAGACTCACTTCACCTGCCAGCCTTCCTACAGGGTTCATCGCGCTTTTATTTTGAAAAATGATACGCAAAATGAAGCAATGACGTGGTAGATGTAATGCAAGGCCTCGTTTGTTGTTAATCACGTGATTTACCTCAATATGACACAAGCTCCGAAACGGGGCTTTGTCTGACACGCCCCCTTTTTACTCGGTACAAACCTCGAAGCCTGGCATGTCCCATCACTACTGCCTGCTGCTGGATCTATCCTGTCTCCCCTCTGAACCTCAGGAGGAGCTTCTATCCTGTTGTGACTCAAACCTGCAAGTATTCACCCTGCCTTGCTGCTAATCCTGCTGTGGTTCTGGTCTACTAGTATTCATCCTGCCCAGCTGTTATCCTGTTGTGACTATGACCAGCAAGTATTCATCCAGCCAAGCTATATAGCCTGTTGTAACTCTGACCAAGTATTCTTCCTGCCAAGCTGTGGATCCCGCTACTGTGCTCTGGTTCCCTCTCTGCCGTGCTATGGATCCAGCTACTGGGTTCTGGTTCCCTCTCTGCCGTGCTGGGGATCCTGCTGCTACTCTGGACTCCAAGAACCCTCTTTGTCGTGTTCCTGGTCCTGCTTGCCAGCTCCTGCATCCTACATTCCCATCTGGTACTGACTCTGGTTCTTCATATCATCACCATCCACTGTTGCAATAAACTCTCTTAAAACAGCTCTGTGTGTGCGTGCTCTGTCTGGGTTCATCCAAGACAAAATCATGACATATTCTTTGTACATTTAGTCAATATTTATTCATGATTACTCAATATTTTTCCTATTATTTATTTATCCTCAAAATTAGGTTGCTGGTGTAACTCATGTTACAGGAGTGTCTTCGACGAGTTGTTGTAGATGCTAATGGCTGCAGCAGGAAGGATCTCCTGAAGTGGTCTGTCTTAAAGTGGATCTGGAGAAGTCTCGGACTGAAGACAGTTGCTGTTGTACAACAGTCTGATAAAGAGGATGCTCAGGGTTGCCCATAATGTTATTCATTTTATGAAGAATCCTTCATAATATGAAAGTCATCTCCAGAGGTTCTAGAAGAGTACACAGAACAGAGATGGCCTTCTTTTTAAGCTTGTTGAGCTTCTTTAAGTCAGTTGCTCTGATGCTGCTTCCCCAACAGATGATAGCAGAAGAGATGACACTCTCCACAACAGACTTATAGAAGATCTGCAGCATCTTGCTGCAAACCCTGAAGGACCTCCACTTCCTCAGGAAGTACAGTCTGTTGTACCCCTTCTTGTAGACAGCTTCACAGTTGCGTCTCTGGTCCAGTTTGTTATCCAGATGAATACAGAGGTATTTATACTCCTCCACCATCTCCACTTATCCTAGGATGGTAATCGTGTTTGTTCTATTCCTGTTTCTCCTGAAATCTACAATCATCTCCTTAGTTTTATCCACATTCAGAATGAGATGATTGTTTCCACACCATGCCACAAGCGGTCCACCAGCTCCCTGTACTCAGGTACCTGTCCATCTCTGATACATACAACGACTGCAGAGTCATCAGAGTATTTCTGCAGATGACAAGAGTCCGTCTTGTACTAGAGGTCCCCTGTGGTGCTCCTGTGCTGCTGACTACCTGGTTAGATACACAACCCTTCAATCTCCCAAACTGTGGTCTGTTTGTCTTGTAGTCTCTTGTCTAGGAGATTGTTGAGGCCGCTGCCTGAGTCTTCTGGACAAAGAAATCAGACTCAGTTGTGATAAATGTACTGAAGAAATTAAAGAACATGATCCTCACAGTACTGTCTGCCTTGTCTAAATGACAATGGGTTGGTTGAAGTAGGTGTATAATGGCGTCTTCAACTCCAACTCCACGGCGATAAGCAAACTGCTGGGGGTCCTGACAGTTGCTTGTCTGCTTAGAGACCCAAGGCTCAAAGGCACACCACACCCAGCAGGACCCTGACCAGGGTATAACCGATCACAGTCCTTCTGTCCTCCTGGGTGAGCCAGCACACATGTGGGCAAACAGCCCCAGATACCGAGAACCACCAATGCACCTGCGGATCAAGGAGCCAACCACCGGTAGGGAGCCTGATGGGGGGATAGGCTCCACACTTAGTGGAGACCTGAGATGTCCCAGGAGAGGAGGCAGACCAAACCCAACCTGACAAAAAGACAAACGCATAAACACAGGCTCGCAGTCACATTCACACGTTCCTAACTTACACATGCAAACCCTCATAACCACACATGAGAAAAGACACTGTACACACACTTATACTCACCACACACATCCTATACTCCCAGATCCAGGTACCGATTCCCCAGATGGGCATCCAGACCCCAAACCCGGGAGGTGATCTCTATCACCAGGATGGAGAAAAGCAGACCACCTGAGCCACAAGCTGACACCAGGGCCAAGCTCCTGCCCAACCTGGTCCATACCCCAACACCAAACCAACCCCAACAACCCCGGAACACATCCATCTAGTGACACAATTCAAACGAGCCAGCCAACCAGAGCCCACTCCACAAACCCGGAGGTGCTCAGACCAACCTGTCATGAGCAATGTTGTGCGTGCTGTTAATTGCCAGGAGGACTGTGATCGGTTATACGTGAAGGAAACAAGGCAGCCAAAAGGATGGCCCAGCACAGAAAAACAACATCATCAGGCCAAGACTCTGCGGTTTACACTTAAGTCACTCTTTCAGGGATGAAGATGTTCTCATCCTGGATAGGGAGGAACGTTGGATTAAAAGAGGAGTAAAATAAGATATTTTTTTGAAGAGAAATTGCTCATCATTTAACGGGGTGGAGGCCTCTACTGTTTGTGTTAATTAGTTAATCCCACTCACCAGTTGTATTTAAGTTCCAGGTTTTTGTTCCTTCCTTGTTGCGTCATCTGTTTTCCATCCCTGTTCCTGAGTTTAGTGTGCTTCAGTTCCATTAATTATTATTCTCTACAATATGCGCCTGCCGATGTCTTGCTGTTGCTTTGGTCCTTCATCACAATGCTTGGCATCCAGGTCCAACTGTCCTCTTCTTACAATGCTGGTATTGTAAGTATGCCATCAGAGTACTAACAATCGGTTGTTAAGCTGATGGTCCTCTCTTGCATGTGAGAAACCAGTTTTGATGGTCACCGTTAACCTTGTTGATCCACTATGCGAAGGTACTGCTTATAAGGCTGATTTTATATGTAACTCATCAGACTGAAGAGGTCTCTTAAAAAGACAAAGCGTTAAAAAAAGAATCCATCTAAAGGAATTACTAACTTTTTCTTTATTAAATCAAAAACTAATAGACTTAAAATCAGCTTCTTTCCCAAAGCTGTAAGAGCTATCGTTCCCATAATCTGTTCCATGTTTACAAACATGCTGCTGGATCCACAGGTTCAAGTAAGTAAAGAGTATTTATTAAGTGCCTTTCACAGACAGAGCAATGACAAAGCACTGTACAGAAAACCAATAAAACAACAATAAAAATAAAATAATAAAAATAAGATAAAACCACAATAAATATAAACATTCAACAAAAGACCTGTTAAAAAATCAGCTTTTGACTACTTCTTAAAAGGTTCCACAGATTCAACTAAACGTAGCTGCAGAGATAGACTGTTCCACAGCCTTGGTGCCACAAATTGAAAGGCTCGGTCCCTCTTTGTTTTTAATCTGGTAAGTGGAAAGACTAACAGAACCTGAGCTTCCGAATGAAGGGAACGAGCAGTGGTATATTTTGTAAGAAGATTACATAAATAATCTGAGACCCGGTTATTTAGTGCTCTATGTGTTAGTGAAATAATTTTAAAGCGGACCCTGAACTCGATTGGTAGCCAGTGTAAGGAATATAACATGGAGGTTATATGATCTCGATTTCTGGAACGAGTCAAAAGTCTGGTTGCAGCATTTTGTATGGTTTTGAGGCGTGAGAGTGAAGATTTATTCAACTCAGTAAAAAGAGAGCATTACAATAATCTAAGCGCTATGGCACAAATGCGTGTATTCATTTTTCCAATTTAGCTGAGGCCCCATGTCATAGTTTAGAAATGTTCTATAAATGAAGGAAACAGGAGCAAAAAAGAGATTTCACATGTGAGTCAAGGTCTAGAAAAGAATTGAAAATTACGCCAAGATTTCGGATGCTGGACATTGTAGTTGGAGCCTGACTGATTTTAGAATGAAGTGCAGGAGGCGCAATAATCATTGTCTCAGTTTTGTTGGGCTTTAAAATGAGGTAATTGCTGGAAAGCCAATCACTGATCTTGGATAAACAGTGGACAAGGGTGGACAGCCTGTCCAGATGATAAGGTTCAAAAGACATATAAAGTTGAATGTCATCTGCATAAAAGTGATAAAGATTTAGTAGCGCCAGCTAAAAGAAACACAACAAAGGCCCTATAACCAACTCTTGTGGAACCACACAGGTTAGAGAGGCAGTTCTGGAGGTGTACTTGTTTGCCAAAACAGAAAATGTTCTCCCAGATAAATAAGATAAGACCAATCAAGTGCAGACCTAGAAATACCATCTAAAACCCTCAACCTATTTAGTAAAATGTTATGGTCAATGATATCAAAGGCAGTGAATAGGTCAAGTAAACTAATTCCAGAACATTTCCCTGAATCAGAAGCCACAAAAAGGTTAATATAAACCTTTAAAAGAACTGTCTTCGTGAACTGGCGTTTTCTAAAACCTGTCATGGTTTTTAAGTGTTTGGCCCACATGCAGACACAGACGGAAGCAGGAACAGTTTTAAGATGTTTATTTTAAGGCTCAACAAAGGGGAAGCACACGCTGTGTGTGACGGGCGAGGTCTGAACGTCAGAGCTGGAACGACTGCGGGAAGAAAGAGGATATGTTTACTAAGGATCAAACCAGGGGGACATGTTCCAGAAGCTGCGCTGCTTACCGTTTGGTTGGGGAGACCTGTCCGGGGGGGATTAGTGAAAAAGGGACTCTGTGACCATAACTCACTGATGGTAACTGGTGGCTGAGCGACAGGAGGGCTGGCAGGTGGAATGCAGGCGAGGGGCCCCGACAGCACCACTGTGACGGCAGGCAGGAGGAGCAGCTGGAAGAACCGGAGTGTAGCTGATGAACCAGGTGAATCCAGGAAGGGGGTTCTCATGCCCGGCTTGGTACCACCAAGAGAGTATGAGTGGAGATGCCAGAGCAAAATCTGAGTGCCGGGAATTCGGATGACTGTTTCACTGAGCACGACGCCAACACAGGTGAGTAAATCCAAACACGACAAACTGGAGAATAACAGGAGACAGGATTAGTCCAAAAACAGGGTTTCCAAAAACTCACAGGTACGAAGCACGGGAGACAGATCAGTGGCCTAGGCATACCACGAAGGAGTAACACTCTGGCGTCTTCCAGCTGTCTGTGTACTCCTTTTAAAGCCCGAGACGAAGGTTCTTTGATGAGTCGCAGGTGTGGGCCACGCCCACCCGTCAACTGCAGCCACCTGTGAAGCAGAGTTAGAGCACGGAAAACAGAGAACCCTAACAAAACCAGATTGAAACTTGTGTAGTAGGGATCTGAATTGACTTTCTCCAGCTTTCTCCAGCAATTTACTGAGAAGGCAGCTTTGAAATTGGCGATAGTTACCAACATTGCTGACATCGAAATTGGGTTTCTTCAATAACGGAGTAACCTCTGTGTGCTTAAAACAAGATGGGACACAACCTTGACCTAATGAGCTGTTAATGATTGACAGCAACCATGGACCAATGCTGGTGAGACTCCCAGACAAACAAGAGGGAGGTAAAATCTCTACAGAACATGATGAGAGATTCACAGGAAGAAGAGATGGTTTGAAAGAAGTGTGAAAGAAGCCATCTTGGTTAAAAGAGAAAAGCCATCACTTAACAAAGGATCCTCAGTGTTTACAGCTCGGTCCTCCAACACTTTCCAAAGAGATCACATGAGTACTCTCATGATTCAGGTGACCAAGTACTCCACTCACACCAAGCAGTAGCTTCTAACGACCCTGGACAGTGACGGGTGGGTCACTGATTTGCATCTGACCAAAAATACGCTTAGGAGGATGGATCTCCATGGCCTTTAAAAACAACAGTGCATCAACTGCAGGTTGCTTAAGTGTGAGCTACCAGAATTGACAAAGACTCCTGGATATGTATCAAAACGTTTTCAGAAAGAACTGAACAAAAGTCTGTGTTAGAGATTATGAGATTACAGAGACTGGACTGCAAAATCATTTACCATGGAAATTACAGATAAACGAATTCTGGAGGCACAGTGTCTGACATACTTAGATTGGATAGAATGACTGATTAGGCACGCCCTGAATGGGTGTACACAATGGGTCCTACTTAATGTCTGTGTGAGGAATGAACGGGGCTCTCTGGCATCCGGAAATCTGCCCATTGCGTTGTTATGTATGAGAGTCCAGCACTAAAGCTGTAAACCTTTCTCTGCCTTTTAGATTAAATATGGTAAAATATAGTTTCAGTTTCAAGAGTCTTTTTATTACTACAGAATTCTACAATAGAAACACCACATTATTCAGAAAAAGAACCTGGGGTGGTCGCAGCAGGTCAATTATTTAACATCTGGTTGCCTACGATTTAAGACAGTTTGCTGTTGCATTGCCCGGATAACTGAGAATTTTCACAAGCATTTTTCTTAATCAAAGCAGTATACAAAATTGCAGTTTGAGTTGAGTTTTTTGAACGTTCTGGAACAGATTAAGGGCTGTTCAATATATTTCAGTGGGAAAGGTGGGTTTAACATATGAGTAATTTGAATTACGTGCTTTGTCACAGAACAAATTAAAGGAGCAATAAGCACTACTGACACCTAGGGTTGTAAATCGGAAACAACACATACACAATGGTCCATTGCTGGTGTGAAACACCACAGAATTTTTACTTTCGCAGGATATGTAGATGCTGCTGTATTCTGTTCTATTTCTGGTCCGCTTCTCGTACTGGCTTTCATGTTAGCAGGCTGCTGCTCTTATGCCAAGATAAAATACCAAATGCTGCGCTCTGTTTTGCGAACCCTGGGAACTCTGATATGATTGGCTCAGGAACCAGGAAGCGAACACAGGCTACACGCTGCACCAAAGTAGTTCCGGACCGTACCTCTAGGTTTGAAAGAGAAAAACCTGACTAAGACATTGTTGATGGAGAGGACGATTGTTAATAGGGAATGTTACTTCCATCCCGGGTGACAAGTGAGAATGATTTTGATTAATTTTGCAGTAAATTTCTTACTTATTGCTTCTTTAAACTTGTAAATCAATGGCATCAAAATACTTTGCTTCTAGCAAGCATAACATTATGAAGAAGCATTTCTATCAATTTGAAAGAAAAAAAGAGAAAAACACCAAGAGGTACAATGAAGGTGGATATGAGAATTCCACTGACACATACAAAACAGCGTGCCTCCAAATGAGCTCTGTCTTGTCACAAAGGAGCAATAAAGGAGCCAAATGCAGCAGGATTAGTGCAGGTTTGGCTTCTTGTCGTCACCCCACTGAGACACAAACATGACTCCCTGGACCCAACATAATCAGGCGGATGTCATTTTCTATCCAGCAAGCCTCTCTAGACATATCAGCTGAGTGGATGCTCAAATTGCTGCAGCTGAGAAACATCCTTCAGCGAGGACTAATCCCCTTGCTCCTCAGATTATTACTGGCTTAGCACTGCTCAATCTTTGATATACAACAACAAGCAGAGTGCAAAACAAGAACAACAAGTCTCTGATGCGGAACTGGAAAATTACTTTAAAAAGTACAGTCAGTGAAAATCTGGCTAAAAGTGTTAAAACCCTGCCTGACAGGATATTTGATCAGATTTATGAAGATGGTTATTTCACAGTCTGAGTGGGTCAAAAATAAGATTTTGTTTTCCAAATTCCTCTTTTGCATGTCTGGGAAATTATAAAAGCCATCATTTGTCAACACCAACAAATCAAAACATGAAAAAGAGAAGTGGTGAGACCTGCACATTCACTGACAGCTCTAAAATGAGAAATGAGTTGGCCACAGACTAAATGTACCGCTAGTCAGAGCGGTGACACACCGGAATAGAAACACTGAGCATAATTCAGGAGACATATTGAGAAAGAGATTAAGAATTCCAAAGAGAAAGGAAAATCTTGGATTTATGGAGGAATTTTCCTGTCAAACCAATTGCACACATTTTTTATGGAGGACAGGAATTTCTTGTTTACACCCTTACATATTATGCCACTCTCGAATAAAACATGTCCTTCAGATAAGGTAATGTGTCAACAGGGAAGACAATAGTGGACCATAAGAATCAGCTGAGAACCCAAAACCACAAATGAAAACTTCATCACGACAAAGAGAGGAACTCATAAATAGAAAAACACTGCATAAGAATTTTCCACCACAGGAGGATTTTGGTAATTACATGAACCTGCCTGCTGTGCGCCCCTGTCCACCTTTGATTTGTTTTGCCATTATGCTCCACAGGTTGCTGCTACATACAGTATGTCATCTTCTGAGTGGCCTTTTCTGCTTCAAAATCTAGCAGTAAACGGGCACACAAATGGGGTGAAGGTTAAATTATTAAATTATTTTGCATCGACTACCAATTTATACAAGCTTTTTAAGGCTGCAGGCCGGTCCTGCTAGGAAAAGTGTGTACAATTAAAATGGCAAAAAGAAGACATGAGGAGCCTGGTCAGCTATTTTCTGAAGACATTTGAAGGACTGACAGAGGCAACTCTATGGAATGAGCCAGAAGACAGTGATTCAAGTGCTTCCAGAACATCAGGTGCTGGTGCTGTTTAGAGATGTGCCACGGTTAAATTGCTTTGGGGAACAAATAAACAGTTCTATTATCCCCCACAATCACAACTCTCCAAACTGGAAGGTGTCCATCAGAACTTTATTATTTCTTGTTTGGTTAATATTTCACCATACAACCCCTTTCATAATTATGTAATCAGAGATGGCCACTTGAGACTCGAGTCGCACTTAAGTCACTATAATAAATCTCTCCAGACTCTCCTAAAGACCAGAGACTTGACTTGGACTCGTGGCCTGAGACTCGAGTCTTAGTAGCAGTTTTGACCTCCTGTAATGAAGAAAGGAAGCCAGTGTATGAGCTACAGATTGTAGCTGCTGCACATGATTTACTGTGAAAGATGAACTTGATTATAAGCCAGTAATGATGGTGGCTTTTTATGGGATGTTATTATTCAAAGGGAATCTGTGCATGTTAGCTGCAGCTGCATTATAAAGACAAAATGAATGGCTCTCTAACTTAACACTGTCTCAAATAACTTTGGATCATTTCAGAACAACATAAACATAACTTACCCCTGATATTCTATGCTAGCTGCAACATCAGAAGTACGTTTATGGCTGGAAATATTGAAATATAAGCACGTCCTGTTTATTTAATTCAGAAATTTAGGATGTTTTTAAGTCCTCACTAGACTTTGACTCATTCTTTATGTTATTCATACCTTAAATTTGAATATCGTCACTATTTAGAATTGAGAACACAGGTGGATGTGGATTTAGAAACTGATTTCACAATATTATTAGAAACTTATAGTGAGGTGAAGATAAACCTCCAAATCATATTTAGTGCAATATTTAATGAGGGAGTGAAAAACATGAGGACAGGGATCAACAATCGTTAACATGATAAAATAGCACTTTCAATTATTCAGAAATTCAATATTAAGAGGTTTTAATCTCTTTCTATTATTAGCACATACACTCACCGGCCACTTTATTAGGTACCCCATGCTAGTAACGGGTTGGACCCCCTTTTGCCTTCAGAACTGCCTCAATTCTTCGTGGCATAGATTCAACAAGGTGCTGGAAGCATTCCTCAGGGAGTTTGGTCCATATTGACATGATGGCATCACACAGTTGCCGCAGATTTGTCGGCTTCACATCCATGATGCAAATCTCCCGTTCCACCACATCCCAAAGATGCTCTATTGGATTGAGATCTGGTGACTGTGGAGGCCATTTGAGTACAGCGAACTCATTGTCATGTTCAAGAAACCAGTCTGAGTCTGAGCTTTATGACATGGCGCATTATCCTGCTGAAAGTAGCCATCATGGGTTGGGTACATTGTGGTCATAAAGGGATGGACATGGTCAGCAACAATACTCAGGTAGGCTGTGGCGTTGCAACGATGCTCAATTGGTACCAAGGGGCCCAAAGAGTGCCAAGAAAATATTCCCCACACCATGACACCACCACCACCAGCCTGAACCGTTGATACAAGGCAGGATGGATCCATGCTTTCATGTTGTAGACGCCAAATTCTGACCCTACCATCCGACTGTCGCAGCAGAAATCGAGACTCATCAGACCAGGCAACGTTTTTCCAATCTTCTATTGTCCAATTTCGATGAGCTTGTGCAAATTGTAGCCTCAGTTTCCTGTTCTTAGCTGAAAGGAGTGGCACCCGATGTGGTCTTCTGCTGCTGTAGCCCATCTGCCTCAAAGGTCGACGTACTGTGCGTTCAGAGATGCTCTTCTGCCCACCTTGGTTGTAACGGGTGGTTATTTGAGTCACTGTTGCCCTTCTATCAGCTCGAACCAGTCTGGCCATTCTCCTCTGACCTCTGGCATCAACAAGGCATTTCCACCCACAGAACTGCCGCTCACTGGATGTTTTTTCTTTTTCGGACCATTCTCTGTAAACCCTAGAGATGGTTGTGCGTGAAAATCCCAGTAGATTAGCAGTTTCTGAAATACTCAGACCAGCCCTTCTGGCACCAACAATCATGCCACGTTCAAAGTCACTCAAATCACCTTTCTTCCCCATACTGATGCTCGGTTTGAACTGCAGGAGATTCTCTTGACCATGTCTACATGCCTAAATGCACTGAGTTGCCGCCATGTGATTGGCTGCTTAGAAATTAAGTGTTAACGAGCAGTTGGACAGGTGTACCTAATAAAGTGGCAGGTGAGTGTAAATGCCCATATTCAATAAACTAGAGTACTATTGAAAAAGTTAATTTATTTCTGAGACACATTACATGGATTAGTTCCACAATTTTGTTTTTCTATATAGAAGTATGTATTGCATAATTTGGCACCTCTGTAATGGATTTTGAACTGACCCTGGATGTGAGGTATCGGTGGGGTGTAGTTCTAGATCTCACCTGGTTGAATAATTATGGACACGTGACTTTGTTTTAAAATATTTCTGTGGATGAGCGAGGATTCTTTCCTGTTTAAAAACATTATCAATAAAAATACATGTTTGATAAGCATTAATATAAATATTAAGAATTTTAGGTTTGTGAAACAAAGGCTTTGAAGAATAGCATGGTGTTGGGGACTAGATGGAAAATGTTTATTTCAGTGGCTAGTCACTTGACACTAGACTCTGATTGAGGGCAAAAGACTGCAGACTTGACTTGGACTTGCCCCTCAAACACTTCAATTTCAATGCAATTTTATTTAAATAATCAAAGTATAAATATTTATATAAGATATTTATTTACTGCATTGTGGCCATTTTGGCACTTGAAAGTAAACAAGATTTGGAGGATATGCTATATCACTCAGACTGGGACGGCTCTGTAAGTAGAGAAACATCCTCTTTCTTGCACTGCATTAAAATACAAGCTGTGCAGTGTAGGACTGGGCACGAACCTCTTTCATTCAATTCTTTTCATCCATATCGGTCAGGATCAAAGACAACCAATGCTGCCCTCTACTGGATAATGTTAAACATGGAAACCAGGATTGAAGCTCTTGGGTTACCCTAAAATAGTTTTGTTATAAACAGAAATGGTGTATTTGCTGGAACAGGGTTGGGTAATCATAACCCAGAAGCATGTGCAGAAATTAACTGAGCATTGGAAGAAACCAGAACGCGAGCGTGAGATTGGAAGAGCATATTCACAGGTAAGCAGAGCTTTTTCAAGTGTGCGGCCAATAAAGGAGATCCAATTGAAAACAAGTAACCATGTTTTAAATTCATAAAAAACACATTTCCCCACCCTCTTCCAAAAGTATTTTCACATTTTGTCACAGTACAAACACAAACTTCAATCTGTTATTACATGGATTTCATTTGACTGACGAACACAGAGTTGTGCACAGGGCAGTATTTGCTTTTCTTCAACAGGAGCAAAAGAGCTAGAGGAAAACCTGTTGGAGCATACAGGAGGCTTGAGGGTGGTAGTTCACCTTCAAACAGTAAAGTACCATTAAACATATAACTAGAGCTACAGTGGAATGGTTTAGATCAGGGGTCTTCAACCTTTTTCAGTCCCGGACCCCCCTTGATTAACGGAGAGGCTGTGCAAGTCCCCCCTTGTAACCAAAGCACCTATGCTGTTACCACTGAGTATAAGCATGGAAGTTTGAAGGGCAGGGCGGAGGGGTTTCCGATCCCCCTGCAATACCTCTGAGACCCCTCTAGGGGTTGAGACCCCCACGTGGAAAACCTCTGGCTTAGATCAAAACACATTGATGTGTTAGAATGGTTCATTTAAAGTACAGATCCAAATCAAATAGTCTGTTGCATGATTTAAAATTAATGTTCACAGATGCTTTTGTTCTAGTCTGACTGATTTTGAGCTATGTTGCCAAGAGATTTGTTTTAAACCTTTACCCTCTAGATCACGTTTCAAACTCAAGGCCCGCAGGCCAAATCTGGCCCATCAAGACAATTTATCTGGCCCTCAAGAGTCAAAAAAGGCATATCATGTCATAAAGTAGAGGCATATATACTTTTGAATTGTATAAAGTGACTAAAACTGTGCATCCTGTAGCAAATGTTGATTTTTTAACTGTGTAGTAACATCATACTGCCACTATATGTCAGTTTTCCCACAACACATTAAAAAAAAACAGAAATTTCCAAAAAATGAAAAAGTAATGTAGAATGATGAGAGTTTAAAGTGTAACGCAGCACAGTATCAATTTTTTTGCATATAAACTTTGTAAATTGCTACTTTTATGTTACTGTGCATTTTTTTATACTTCTATGTGAACTGAAATGAAATTATGAAATCAAAGTATTATCTATACACGTGCTACTGGCCCATTTAATGACTTCATGAAGCCAAAGTGGCCCAATATAGAAATTAATTTGACACCCCTGCTTTAGATGTACCTAACAGGTTTTGATTTGCCAAAATGTTCAAATACCTTACATCAGCCTCTTTCCACTTATCCTCCCCTGTGTAAATTTCTCTGGCCCACAAATCCCCAATAAATACAATAAGATGTGTGGTTACCACTGAACAAGATGATGTGTGAAAACACTTATCTTTTCACTGTATGTTTTCATTTTCCTATTAACTTAAACATTCTTGTTTGTGATACGTAAAACTCATATTTAGTTTAAAAAAATTGCATATCCTTTGTTAGATTTTTCACCCATGGAAGTCGCCATTTTTTTCACCTGCGCAATGCATGCTGGGTTAATGACATGGGTAGGTCGTCCTACTGGAGTGAACCCGAGTTAACACAGGAAGGTTAACAATACCCAAGTTGTTTTTTATTGTATTGCGTTTTACTGGTGTAAATGTAGACATTGACACGCGGTGTCGCTGTTGGCTGTAATTTCAAAACAAAAAGCAACAGAAAAAGTGAGACGAGTCTTCATCACTTCCCTCATGAAAAAACAGGAAAGCGCAATGGGAAAAAGCCGTTGGAAGAAGACAACTTCCGAACACTTCTCCAAAAGACTTTGAGTCATTTGTACGAACGAAATTGATGCAGGAGCTAACAGGTGGACGTTACACTCGCAAGCTAAAACCAGCTGCCATGCCGACTATTTTTATCCATAAAGTGCATAAACCCGCTACCTTGTGGGCAAAAGACTCTGGGAGAAACATCAGAGACAGGCAACACTGGAAGCCCTTTTAAATAACGAAGCTTTGCCACTGCCGCTGGTACCAAATGTGAAAAACACAGACTCAAAACTGGATTAAAGACCAGACCCTTAGCAGGTGTTAAAGGACCGAAGATCGGACTGATCAGATCCTAAGCAAGTGTTATTGGACCTGACACCGGACACTAGAGGTGTCAAAAGTATTCACATCTATTACTCAAGTCGAAGTATAGATACTAGGGTTTAAAAATACTTCTGTAGAAGTTGAAGTATCAATTCAAACCTTTTACTCAAGTAAAAATATAAAAGTACCAGATACAAAACTACTGAAAGTATTAAAGTAGAAGTAATCCCCCCATTACTATAATTGTATAGTATGATGTTAAATTTGAAAGAAATTGGCTGTTTTGCCCACGTATATGTCCATTGAAAACTTACCATTTAGTTCAAAGCAAATATATTAAAGGTCCATATAGGTGCAAATACTGAGCATCAACATGGGTTTCATGGAGCAGAAAATCTGATGTCTGGCTGCCTAATAGTATTGGTGAAAAAAGTCAAACTTCAGACAAATTATCAATAACCTTTTACTTGTTATTATTGGAATGTAAATGAACATCCAAGCGTAGCTACAGGAATTGATGAGGGCAAGAGATGTAAGACAACAAAACTGGACATGAAAATGAGTGCATTGCCCTCTTACAATAATGACCCTTGTATGGTTGTCTGTAGACAGTATTGTCAAAATGAAGGATTAATCTTAGTGGTTAATCAAGATATGAAAATAAATAATCCTAAAAATGCTATGTTCTTCTTCTAAGTTTTGTTCTTCTTCTTAAGTTTTGTTGGGGTATTTGGCAAACAACTAAGTACAATACTGCCTCCAACCACAATTAAAATCACTTTGTTCGGATAGCACTATTTATCGCAATATTTTTTTGTTTTTTTATTGACAAGCCAGAATGAAAACAAGCTGAAATAAAATAGAAGTAATGACACTATTTTCACAATGTAAGGAGTAGAAAGTACAGATAATTGCTTGAAAATTTAAGGAGAAGAAGTAAAGAGTAAGCTAAAAAATAATTACGTGACTAAAGTATAAATAACCAAAATTCCTACTTAAGGTAAAGTATTCTTACTTAGTTACTTGACACCTCTGCCGGACACAGAGCACTACTTGCCAGGATCACACGGTCTTATGAGCGGTACGTGTCATTCATCATTAATTATTATTATACTACTGATACTAATACTACTACTACTACTACTACTGATACTGCTACTACTGATACTACTACTACTACTACTACTATTACTACTACTACTACTACTGATACCACTACTTCTACTACTGATACTATTACTACTACTAATATTAACACTACTACTACCACTACTACTGATACAACTACTACTACTTCTGCTGCTACTACTACTACTACTGCTGCTACTGCTACTACTACTACTACTGTTTAACTGGTTTAGCTCTTTCATAACATTCTTCTAATCCTTCAGCTTTTGTCCTTTCATGTTCAAATTGGTTCTTCTTTGATTTCAATGTTTTTCAGCTAGTTTTTCTTTTCTGCATGGATCTTCTGCATCTTCTGCTCAAATCATTCTGCAGATTAGCATTCTCACTCGCTGTTACGCAGGAACAGCTTTTTCTAGTTATTATTAGTATCATTATCACTTATTGTTTTCCTGTTTTTCTTTATTTCTATTATTCCGTACGTTTTTCGACGCCTAACTCGTTCCACATTTTTCAACCAATTTCAACAATTTTGGTATCAAAACGTTGAGCTTGTTCAGGAAATCACTGCTATGACTTTTGGTAACACATTTGCAAATGTGTGTGGAGAGTTGTGTGTCTGTATCTCGATTTGTGTGTGTGCAGTGGGATTTGAAAATGTGTAAATAAATCTGTAAATGTGTGAGGAGATTTGTGTGTCTGTACAACAATATGCAAATGTGTAAAACTACTTGTGTGTAATCCGTTTTGCAAATGTGTAAAAAATCCACAAATGTGTACTGAGATTTGCAAATGTGTAAAAAATCCACAAATCTGTATTCAGATCTGCAAATGTGTAGATCAATCTGTAAGCACACACAGAAACACTTGTGTCTGAAGTATTTTCGCTTCAAGACCCAGAAATACAGACAAATCATTGGTTACAAGTCAAGCGGTTTATCGGTTGGGATTCTCTTTACACACGTGATTTTTGCTACCCTTCTGCCGGGTGAGATGCACAAATGCGTAGAAGGATTTGTATGTGTATTTTTTCGATTTGTGTCTCCTTGCGCAGACTCACAGGCTCAAAGGCTCACATGTTGCCCTGAGCGCAGGCTCACAGGCACACAGGCTGCCTCTTCCGGCTGTGGGAGTAGGGTGACCACCTGCTAATAAGCCCAAGGGGGGACAAGGGGTATGTTTCTGAGGGACAAAGTGGGACACTGCTTGGCGCGGCGGTGCCCCCACCTCACGGGCAGACTCACTGATAGGGGTTTACACATTTCTAGCACATACCACCTTACATGGTATATTAATAATGCCCTATTCCCATAAATATGTGTAATTGCTGATGTATGCTCATGAATAGGCCAACCAATGTGTATTTCTTTCTAAATAAAGATTCATAATACGTTGAACATTCAATGAACAGATGCACTTCCAATTCCGATTTACTTTAGCTATTTAATTTTATTTATTTTTCATTACAATTTATTCACTTTAAATAAATTATAATTTAAAATTAAAGGATTAACAGGAATTGTAGTTGCTCTACACCACAGGAACTGTAAAAAAGTCTTAACTCACGACTCCAGAGGTTAACAGAACGAGAAGGGGGAGGAAGGATGGTGAACTTGGATGTTGGTAAAGGCAGGCGCAGGAAAAAAAAAACTGTTCAACATCCTGGGGACACCTTTAGGACTTTGGGGTCACCTTTAGGACTCAAACCTTTTCAAGCCAAAACATGAAGTGGGCAGAATGTTTAGATGTCCACTTATAACATCAGTTTAATCCAAAACATTACAAAATTAACTGACCAGCAATCTAATCACAACGAGCCAACAGCCAGTATGTTTCTGAATCAGACCATTCATTAGCCTACCTTCCATAAGGTCGCCGCTGCATGACTGAAGGCTTCTCCTGGAGCTGCAGCACCAGAGCGCTTCGGTCGTCTCGGTAGAGCCGGTTGATGCAGTCAGGATCCAGCAGCGTGAACGTCGGACTAGTTTTGGCTTGAACGGCCAACAGCCTCCATGAATACCAGGTTATCCTTGTTGATATTTATTAACACCGATTCAACTTTTTCACTGCGGAGGTTCGCCTCGGTAAAGTCGCACTGCCCGCACCAAGTGACGACACGAAACGTTATATGAGGCACTTCTTCATGTCATCCTCTCAGTCATGAATAGTTTGAAGCTGTGGCCATAGTTACTTCGTCGTTCGAAAATAAGGTGGATAGAGCGACCAACTTTTTTTTGAGAAAGCATTGATTATGCGTGACACGGTCTCAATTTGCGGGACGCATGAATTGGGCTTCAAACGCTGTGCGCGCACGCGCTACGCGGGACAGGTGGTCACCCTATGTGGGAGGTCACGTGACTTTCAAGGATTGAACCAAAGCGTTTTGCTACCAGACGGCTGACAAGGCAACTTGTTATAACTATATAACTTTCTCCCTTTAACGGCAAAAGTTTCTTGTTTTAATGAGAGACTTATCTTGCTAAAACCAGATAATTGTCTCGTCATAACAACGCAACATAACCCGGCATCAGCTCGCGGGATATTCGAGTGTCACGGAGAAGAGGAGAGACGGAGGGGCGCCTTTTATTTCTTTTTAAAAAGTCGTCATTTGTCGGAGGAATGTATTTCTGCACTGAGGAGTGACAAGGTAAGTCATGCATATACAGCAAGTCCTCTACTTGAAATTTTATCAATTCGGCAGTTATTTATATTTAACAACTATGCTTTGGAAACACTTGTAGCACTGTAGAACAGTCTCTGGCTCTGTTTACACGGTGAAAACAGGTTTGCGTTGCCTTTGTACTCTCCATTTACACACTACAAGGTTTAACTGTTGCTTAGGGGGACTTTCAGCTATAGCTGTGGGTTTATTTACAACAGTTTACAGCCGAAACAGTCCTCCGCCAGCCGCTGCTTTCTTCTTCTGGGCAATTTGACGCGGAGCTTCAGAAATCACAGCGCTACTAGTGGTGCGGCATGGGAATTGCACCGTTTAAGTACTCTGTAAACAGGGCCTGTGACTGCAAATGTTCTACATGGATGTTAATGAGATAGAGATAAGGATAAGCAGCTTAATTTTTTTAAAAACATGTCATGCATTTAATCATAAATTCTGCTGTAAAGATTAATAATCATGTACTTAAAATAGTCTTTTTAGTTTTTTTTCAGTTTTTATATTAACCATAATTTCATTGTGCTTGTAGACTGACATATCAGCTATAGCAAGCATGGATGATGAGAGCTTGGCCATCTCTATTCCCACCTATGCTGACAGAATTGCCACCCGGAGATTTTGCTCCGAGTTCCAAGGAAAAGGTGAAAGAGATGTCCTTCAACAGACATTGCTTGAAAAACTCTACATGCAAATCTTCATGGAAAAAGTCCAATTTGATCTAAAATGTTTTTGGTTTCAGGTAATACCACTATGTAATATATTTCATGTTTTCAGGAACATATGGAAGTGAGCCACAATAGTAAGTTAGCTTTTGTTTTTGCTGACAAAGATATAGAGCAAAAATACTGATTAAAAAGATTACTCCAACAACATTGTGAAATACAAGTTTTTGAAGTGAAATTATTGCTGTTGCTATTAAGCTTCATTAAGGTAAAAAAATTTGAAGCATGTGTTTAAACTGTACTTATTTTCCTTTTCTTTCCATAGGGCATTATAGCCGGAAGAGGCAGCCTGTGTACCTGTGAGCCTGCGCTCAGGGCAACATGTGAGCCTGCGAGTCTGCGCAAGGAGACACAAATCGAAAAAATACACATACAAATCCTTCTACGCATTTGTGCATCTCACCCGGCAGAAGGGTAGCAAAAATCACGTGTGTAAAGAGAACCAACCAAAAAACCGCTTGACTTGTAACCAATGATTTGTCTGTATTTCTGGGTCTTGAAGCGAAAATACTTCAGACACAAGTGTTTCTGTGTGTGCTTACAGATTGATCTACACATTTGCAGATCTGAATACAGATTTGTGGATTTTTTACACATTTGCAAATCTCAGTACACATTTGTGGATTTTTTACACATTTGCAAAACGGATTACACACAAGTAGTTTTACACATTTGCAGATTGTTGTACAGACACACAAATCTCCTCACACATTTACAGATTTATTTACACATTTTCAAATCCCACTGCACACACACAAATCGAGATACAGACACACAACTCTCCACACACATTTGCAAATGTTAAAGCTACTATTTTAGCCCCATAAGAAACACCATTCAACTTTTAAAATGTAGTGATATATTTTGGCTATTATGGTATATCTCAGCTTTTTCATATCTTTTACCATTTTCATATAGTACCTATATAGTTTTTTACATCATCGCCATGCCTACACCGATTTTTGTACAAACATAAAAATAAGCACAGTTGTCCGCCAAAGCATGCTGATACTCATGGTGAAAGAATTATTTTTGATATCTCATATACTTTTTCAGCTATAGAGGTTTGTTCTCTTCTCCTCTCTCTCCCTTGCTCTCTCACTTGCTCCTTCTCCTTCTCTCTCACTCTCTCTCTCGCAACTCTCTCTCTCTCTCTCTCTCGCTCCTTCTCCTCCTCTCTCTCGCTGTCTCGCTCCTTCTCCTCCTCTCTCTCTACTTCTCCATCTCTCTTGCTCTTTCTCCTCCGCTCCTTCTCCTCCTTTCTCTCACACGCTCTTTCTCCTAGGCTCCTTCTCCTTTCTCTCTCGTGCTCTTTCTTCTCCACTCCTCCTTTTTCTCACACGCTCCTTCTCCTCCTCTCGCTCTCCCACTCCTTCTCTCGCTTGCTTCTTTCCTTCCTTTCTCTAGCTTGGTGTTTCTCACCAGCTTCTTCTCCTCTGCTCCTTCTGCTCCTTTCACTCGTTAATTTGCTGTTTCTCTTCCTATTCTCTCTTTCTCCTCCCTCTGTTTTGACCTAACTTGTGACATCTCATAGTTTCTGTCTTTAAATAATCTTTCTCTTTCATTCTATTCGAGTTTGAAATTCTACTTCCGCTTTGTTAAACAATTCAGTGTTTAGAATGAGTTAGGAAACGTTTGGTGCCATTCCCTCAGTTTTTTGTTCTTCTAATCATTCAGCCATTGTTCTTTCATGTTCGTATTGGGTCTTGTGTGATTTTAATGGGTTCTTTACAGCTAGTTTTTTTCTCTTCTTCAAAGATCTTAAGCATCTTTTCCTCAATCATTCTGCTGTTTCACAGGAACAGCTTTTTCTAGTTATTATTACATTGTCATCAATTTCAACGCACTCCAGTTCAAACTGAAAAGGTTTAACGTTACTCAATGCTGTTTTTGGCTGGACGGAGCTATCGCTAAAGGACCCAGTATATATTTACCCAGAATGCATTGCAGTAAACTACAGCGTAAACAACATGCGATGCCCGTGTGACAATATTTTATTTTATGTATTTATTTTTATTTATTTATTATTTTTAATATATATTATACTTTGATTTACATAATTAAACACCTTATGGCATTTCTACTGTATTGTTTTTACATCTAAAATAGATATTTCTCAAATATCTGCGCGTTAGTGATTGGCTGCGTGGAGCGCCAGGCCCCGCCCCCGCTTTTTTTGTACCGAGTAACTAAACCAAACATTGAAAATGTATCGGAGTAAAAGTATGCAATTAAGTTCGGAAATATAGTGAAGTAAAAGTAAAAGTAATCAAAAAAATTTATATTCGAGAAAAGTATAAAGTACTCCAAAATATACTTAAGTACAGTAGTGAAGTATTTCTACTTCGTTACTATACAACACTGCAAAATAATGTGACAACCATAATAGGATATTTTATCTGAGTGTCTAAATGTTGAGTTGGCTGCTGCACGTGTGAGAAACTAACCTTAAGGTGTTTGCTAAGCAGCATGCAGGGGTGATGCGACAGTGGTACTGACCTCCAGTAGATGAAGATGCCAACGAGAACAACCAGCCCCAGCAGAGTGAGGGTGGAAATGATGGCCAGGGGAATCACAGCCTTCTTCTCTTTCTCGCTCATAGAGCCAACCCTCGACTCATGGCTGCTGTTACTGGCATCTGGAGACAGTGAACAAAGGATGTGAAAACCAGTCTCTGGGAGAGGGGAAGCTGGAAATTCTCGTGTACAAAATGAGTTCATTTATTTTTGTAGACTAAAAATAATTAAATAATTTAGATATCAGCTTTAACATTCATTATTCTGTTCTCCTTAACCTACATGACCGTCACCATCTCCTCACTGCCTGCTTGTAAACCACCCACCTCCTGTTGACAGTGACAGTGAAGCGAGATCCGTTTTCTTGTAAAAATATGATTATCCAACAAACAGAACCAAAATGTACGCAAAAGCCTTCACTTAAGACACTAAGAGAAGCTTTAAATGTATAAATATGGATTTCAATCCCTAACTCATTGATCCCACAGTCGGTTCTCTTGAAATTTTTATCTGTAGATGTGTTCTCGACTAAAATCAGTGAAGACACATTTAGCCGTAAAAAACTTTAAATTACCAAAATCCTTCATAATACTCCCCTTTCTCAAAGAAATATAAAATTCTATAATACCTGTAAATTTTGTATCTTTATAAGCACCGGCAGCTGAACTGGAGAGACTCTAATCCAGTTTTAATCAAAACTACACATTCTATCATCTTCAAAGAAAAATAATGCATCTTTTCTGGCTCAGATGGTCTTCTGACCCTACCTGGCCCCTTTGTTAGTCCTGATTTTAAAGTCATTTATCAGCATTCTTTAGATTCCTTCCTAAGGTCATCAAACACAACACATGGTAAAACTATCTCTTAGTATCTTGAAATATTCACAAATACAACTGAAACAAGATTTTTGTACAACCACTGTGTAAAAAGACAAGTTTTTTTTCATTACGGTCTGACATCAAATTAGACTAAACTTTCCTGTTTTGGGGTAGTTAGGATTACCAAAAGTATTAGTATTTTCTAAATACTACAATAATAAATTAGATTTGATAATTTTTAATTGAAGGCAATTAATTTTGTTTCAATAACAACAGTTCACACCACATGGCGCGTCAGGATACTTTACCAAAAAAAGTCAATTTAATAGAATCGTGGACATATTCCGAGTCACGTTCAGTTAAGTTCAGTTTATTATTCTAATAATTTAAAAAGTTTCCTATCTAAAGAAACCCGGCAGATTGTATCGAGTCAGTGACTTTCCATTCTCCCTGGATGAGCCTGCAGCCTCAGAGGACAGTCGCCTGCATTGTGTTGTTGACTTTGCAGCAATACTTCATACTGAGCATGCATAAATTATTACTTTCATCAAAGTCAAACATGCATTTACACTAAGATTACCCTGGCCTTTAAGCAATTTGCAAAAATGCAAATGATGATAATATGGCTTTTTTAGCCTCTGATACATTAAGCTAATAGAAATTAAGACTGTGGATGAATTCTAAAATAACACCTCAAACATGTCACTTGCTTGTGTGACATCAAGGAGAAATCAACAGAAATCAGCCAAGATGTTAGGATCACAAAAACCTCTGGGTGTGTTACACTCTTTTGCTCTTCCCCGAAAGCATGCCTTGTCTCTCCATCACATCTAAACCAAGGCACATAATCTGAACTGTTTCACAGATCAAAATAGTTCACACTGATGATCAGACCAGATCAGCTGCATCATTTGTGCAGGAAACCTCAGGTTTATGGCATACCCACACTCTGCTGTTGTAAAATACTTCCTTTATGAGATAATAGCCTGAAAGGGTACCCCTGCTAATTCTGATTGAGGGAGGGGCAGATTGAGTGAACATACCTCTTCAAGACAAACTGACCCAGCTCAATCATTTATAGTTGTTAAATATTTTGATCTGTTCATAGAGAAGCCATGGCACAATTTCTAACAGCCGTTCAAAGTCCTTCAAGTCAGCCCCTACCTCAATTTTTCTATACCTATCATAATCCCTGTAGATTTGGATATTTATGCATGAAAATGAAAAGCCTTTGACAGAAGATAGAAAACAGGTCAGTTGTTTTGGTCCAGAGGCCCAATGACACAAACGGACTCATAAAGATCTCTCTGAGAAGACTTCCAACTAAAGGAGAAAACCAGGTTCTTTGAGTACACTTGACATAGATCCCACTGGATTGTTGCTCACTATGATGGGTCTTCTGTCCAAAACAAGGCATGGCTGAATCTCTCCATGCAGTGTCCCAGCAATTAACAAACGAGTGGCAGCTCTTGGAGAGAGGGTAAACCTACTACTTCTAGACAAACTGACCCATAATGAATAGGTCAGTTTGTCTAGAAGTGCAAAGTGTTACAAAATGTCATCTCAAGGCACTTTGCAAAGTGCCTTGAGATGAGCGCCAAGTCGCCAACCATCTCGACATATGTTGAATTGGTGCTATATAAATAAATAAATTGAATTGAGACATGACACCAGAAGATCTTTAATGATGTCATTGCCTAGTGAAACCCTGCCTCATAGTGCATTACATTTGTCCTTGGTAGTTGGAATTCTCGACCTCCGAGTCGGAAAACTTAAGTGGAATGGGCCCTAAAGTTGGTATTACGAGTCGGAAAGTCGGTGCAACAGGATGGTACCGACATTGGCATTCTTGGTGGCTGCTGCACACAGCAACATTGAGTAAAACGTCATACTTTGTCTGTTTATAGTATCTCCCTATTATCTATGTAACATTTAGATAGTCATACCTTTCAGTGTTCATCAGACGGGATGTTTCAGCTGTTCATTTGCACAAAATACCGCCTAGAAGAGTGTTATTGTCATTGTTATTGCTTTAAAAACATTGCGAGCTTCCATGTGTTTTCCTACTGTCCAACAGAGGGAAAATGGAATGCAAAAAGGTGGAGATGATGTAATCAGCGACTTGTGAGTTTCGATCTCTGAGGCAAAAGGAACGCATCATTAGTATCAAAATGGGAGATTTGTCAATGAGGCCCAAAATGCACATAGTAAAGACTTCTACATGCAAGAATATATACAAGGTACTATTATCTGCTATCTTAGGTAGACTGCTTGAAAATCTGACAAATCTAAATAGCAAAAGGATGAAGATATATATTTTCTGCCTAAATAAATACAGTGGATTGTATTTCAAACACAACAATCATCTAAAACATTGAAGAACTCTGCTGCACTCTGGTGGCCATGTTGGTTAGGGCTAGATCTCAGTTGGGAATTTGGGAGTTCTTTTTGGCCTTTAAAACCAGCACCAAAGCTACTGGACATTTAAAAGTCATATAATAAAAATTCATACACCCTCCGTGAATGATGCAAACTTTAAACCTTTAAAAATATTTGTTCCATCTTTGGACTTTGCAATTTGAGCAAAAAAAATGCTTTTAGCAGAGCTTTTCGTACCAACCCCTGAATAAATTGCTATTCTTGGAACTTTAACTAAAATAAATATAGATCAAAATAAAAACATATAGATAATGATGTTCATTGTTGTTGGGTATAATTTTAAACGTGACAATGAAATATCATTTTCATTGAAAATATGTAAAAACAAAACTGTGGAAGATCCACAACTCTTGGTGCCTGTTGGGCTTTTGCTTGTTCGAATGGGTTTGTTATTCTTCTGCATTGGCTTTTTTTGTTTTTACCTGAAACAGGCTCCTCTTCCTCAGACTCTGTTTCTGTGCGTTCTGAAATACTGAAGTCAGAAGATGTCTCATTGTCACTGAGGCCTTCGCCTTGACCTGAGCCGCTATACTCTGTCCCTCCCAGAGACCAGGGTGAACTCGAGGTCACCTCTGAAACAGCCGGAGTGGCTTTGCCTCCTGCTTCAAGGTCGATGGCACTGCCGCTGCCACTTTCAAAATAGAAAGCTGAAGAGTGTTCTTCCACATCATCTGGGCTCTGACCAGATTCCAAGGTAAGGACGGGAGGAATTGTGCTCACAACTTTGGTTGGATGAGGAACAGGGCTTACTCCAGAGGCTGAGGACTGACCCTTATCCCACTCCTGGTCTACTCCTTCCTGGGAGTCTGGGAAGAAGGCTGATCCAGAGGTGCTGCTGCTAAAGTCTAACACCTGCTCCTCTGGAGTGGGGGTAAATGGGGAAGTGGTGGGTGGGAAAGTGAGGGAAGAGGTGTGGGAGGTGGTTGTTCTCTCTGATGCTGACAACCCAGGATTCGTAGCAACAGACAATGTGGCTGTAACAGAAAGATGCAGGTCACTATGGGTGGCTTGGAAAAACTGTGAGGAGGACATTGAAAGTGAGCTAGCACTGTGTGATTGCAGAGAGTGGTCAAAATACAGGCCAGGAGAGGCCAAACCTTCTAGGGATGTTGGAAGGTTTTCTACATCAACACCAGAAACTGAAAGAAGATCCATGCTGGAGTAAAGTTCTAAACTTCTAGAGCTCTTGGCTGCTGATGGCAGTGGTACATGAGGAGAGGCATGCAACCCCAATGAAGATGCCTCAAGAGAACAGCCACACACGATGTCCACATCACTTGCTAGGAGTAACCCGTCACCACCGATCTCAGGAACTAAAGACTCAGTTGTGCTCCCAGTTGCATACCTCGAGTCCTCAAACCCAGTTGTTGCAGATTTGGAGAAGTCCAGATTGGCATCAGAAAAAGCGAAATCACTAGAGAAAACAACTGAAGGCTGCAGGGTAGGGCTAAAAGAAAGAGAGAATGTTGAGAAGGAAAAATCCCAGGGAGATTTGGACAGTTCAACTGTGACACTGGTGTGTGCCAAGTCTAGCACAGTTTCAAGTGGAGGGGTACTACTAAGTACAGAGAGATCACCTGAAGACCCAGACAACAAAACATCATTATCGCTATCCCCAAAACGGATGTCAGAGTACACAGAGTCAGTTGTCAGACCAGACAGGGAGTGTGAAGGGTGAGTGAGCTGAGGCAGGGTGGAAGCAAGGAGGAAAGGGACTGAAGTAGAAGCCAGGTCTTTGCTGGACCGCAGTCCAGTAGTAGCATGCTGGGAGGCTGGAGCACGGGTAGACGACACAGGCCACAGGGAGGAAGGGTCATGCAAGCAAGTGGAGGGAGCGGCACTTGGGTCCAAGGTGTCACACAGGGGGGAGGAGGCAAAGGAAGAAGAGGAGAAGACAGAGCTGCGCTCACCGTTTGACAGCGACTGTGTGACCTGCACGACATTGCCCCTCATCATGACAGAGGATGTTGCGGATGAGAAATGAGGCATGCTGGTACTTGTGGCACTATCCTGAACAGCTTCTGTGGAGGATAAAGTCTGGGCAGTGGAGGCTGATGTCTGAACCTCAGGAAAACCTCTGGGATAAGTGGAAACATTTTCATCTTCATTTATGGCTCGTGCAAAACCACGATCAGTTTCGGCTTGGATAGAGGATGATGAGGATGTCCTGCTCTGGTCTGTAGCAAGAGATGATACTGTGGTCATGATAGCTGGATACTGAAAAATAACTTTTGTACCTTCTGTTTTTGTGTCAAAAGCTTCAGGATTAATAGTACTTGAGCCACCTTTTCCCTTTTCAGATGAGCTTTCAGGATCTATGCCTTTGTTTACACCATCTGCCTCTGTGAGGAAAGATGTGGTGAAACTGGAAATGAGGGGTTCTTCTGTTGTGAAATAGAGAAGAGTGTTGCTACCAATGCCTGCACTCCCTCTGCTTTCTGGCAACTTAGTGTCCTCCGGTGGTTGTAAAGGAGTACTGTCTTCTGTCTCCTCAGAAGGTCTTACAACTTGACCAGACTGGCTGGATATTAGAGCTGGAGCACGTTCAGTGGTGGTTTTTCTCTCACTGGACTTTTCTGTAGGTGTTCTAATACCAGGCAGGGGGAACAAAGGGGGTGCAGATGTTGTAGTCCTTGGTGAATTTTCAGAACTCCAATCCAAATTGTTGTTCTCAGTTTGGTGCACCTCATTCCAGGACAAGTCAGGTTCATATTTGCCCTATTTGGGAAAATGGAGATTGTTAGGAGTTGTAGGCAATCGCAACAGCTAAAAGGAGACACATAGAAAAACGAAAAGAGGTTTACTTACCTCAAACTCAGTTTCATCTGAACCCAGATCCAGAGCTTTTTCTGAAAAGAGGAACAGGTTATAGAATTAGTAAGATCAAATCGTTTATGAAGAGAACAGGGTTTTAGAAAAATTATGAAATGCAAAGGTTCATTGTCAACCAGCCTATTAAATTAACCATCTGAACTATTATAAACATGAACACTTTTATCCTTGGCCTGGAAAAATAAGGACGAAAAGCAGAAATATTTCAGACAATGAAACAATTTTAAATGCCAGATGAAAGGATGAAGGTGGAGAAGAGTCAAAGGTGTATATAAATAGGAAAACCGCAAAGATGAACATTAGGTTTATCGTTCTAAACATCCACAATCAAGAATTAAATCAAAATCAAAGTAAATTAAGGAAGAGGAAATCAAAATGAGACAAAAACTGAGGAGAAAGGCAAGGTCAGGACCATCTCACAGTCGGTGTAAATGGAACTGACGTGACGCCGTCTGTCAATCAATCAATCACGGAGGCTCTTCAGTAACTGACCAATCAGCAATGCTAACCTGTCCCAAAGTGAAACTCCCCTTAATCGCAGGAGCCTCCGATAACATGGCCGGGATTTTTTTTTTGCAAACACATTGTGGTCAAACGGATTTCATTAAAAACATCGGTAGAAATGGTGAAACATTTACAGTGGGGAAAGTGGAGTTCAGACACGTGTTATCCTGAATATTTACAGGTTGAAATATAATTTCTTCCTTTCCCAAAACCTATAAGGGAGTCTAGAAAAATGTTAAAATCGATAAAGGCATGACGCCAACCTCATGAACAATTGGGGGTTTTCACTGACGTCACTGGCCAACTTCCGGTCCGCCATATTGGGTGTCACACTTCCTTATCTCTAGTTGTCGTACACGTATTTTCGTATCGCGAATGGATAAGTACGCCAGCACGCTAGAGCGACCAGATAAGGACGTATATCTGAGGAAATGTTCCGTGATCGACCATATGGACCCCTATGCCCTCCACGGTGCCTTGTTTAGCCGTAATCCAGATGATTGGCCAAATGTAGAGCACGGCGACATAGTGCATTACCTGGTGTTCAGTGAAAACCCTCTGCACACTCTTGAGGAAATGAGAGCTTACAAGGGTCTAGAGGCTCACAACCAGTTCACATCTGGTTGGGTACGAGATGTCGAAGTTATGTACATCAAGGAAATCGCCATCATACGTGGACGGGTGAGTTTTAATAAGATGGTAAAAATGTAAACAATCCGACGCAAATGCGTCGCATGCTTCTGCGGTGGCTGACGGCCGGCGGTGCGCGAAGGCGCTTGGCTGCAGGGCTGATCGACGCCGCTCGCGGCTTTAATTATTTAAGCAGAACAATGATCAGTGCAAAATTAAGTTGTATTTACCGTATTTACGCCGGCAAAAGCCTACCGGCGTAACCCGGAAGTAGCGCGGACGTCACTTTCCATATCGGACGTCTTCGGCTACCTTGTTTGTGGTGTGAGCGCCTATACTTCAGAACAGTTCTGAAGCTACAA
Source organism: Fundulus diaphanus (assembly GCA_037039145.1). Lineage (NCBI taxonomy): Eukaryota > Metazoa > Chordata > Actinopteri > Cyprinodontiformes > Fundulidae > Fundulus > Fundulus diaphanus. The sequence goes on from CM073134.1 coordinate 49,078,327, forward strand.
GTCCTTGGAGTCTCATGTGCAGTTTACGAATGGATGGGTTCAGGAGCGGCAGATCATAAAGCCAGCAAACATTGGGAACACAGCAACTCGTTCAAAAGTAAGCTGTGCTCAGACGGGCTCTGGCACATGCTAACTGTTAGTGCTAACAACCACTCACGCATGCAATGTACTTTTAACTAGCTGCTATGTGTTTCAAACGTTTAGAACACACTCTCATTGACATCGGGATACTGTGGAAAGTTATGTTCGGTCGTCTTACAGCCGCGATCCAAGCGAGCCGACGACTCTTTGTTATCTCTAACAGTTGTTCTCCGTGGTTGCGCCTCCAGGCAGGAAAGCGGTGGAAAATTAACCCGTTTCTATGTTTTTCCCATGGCGATCATGTGTTGCGCTGTTACAGCCCACAATACAGCAACGGTTTACATGTTTTAAATACTTAACAGTTAATTACCTGTGACAAAGTGAGCACCGCAGACTCTGGCGTATTCCAGCTTAACACCGTCCAAATCGGACCTGGATATTCGTGTCAGCCTTAGGTGACGGCGTTGTTCAGAGAGCTGTTTTGTTTTTTCACACTGATTCACTATTATGGCTGGTAGGCGATAGAAAGAGCGTTGATCACCACCTCCACGGGCCGTGTAACCAACCATTAAACACGTTTTCCCCATTGTTCATTTCCAATACTGCCTAAGGCATCATACAATGCAGGTCAACGGTGCGAAACGACTACCACCCAATATGGCGGACGCGCTGAGTAGTCACGTGAGCGTGACGTCACCTGAAAACCCCCGATTGAAGCCATGGTGATTGACGGGAACTACCTCATGTCTGTCTGTACAAAGGTAACTACATTTTTGTTCATAATAACACTGTATACTTGGCTGTTAAATTAAAGGGCAATGCTTGAAGCTAGTTTTGCTGTGTTTTGGGTATTGTTTATGGTGGAACTTCTAGCTGCATAAGTTGAGTCTTTGTCAGCTAACAGGATTCAGATTTTGTACAAAGCATTTAATAAGTAGAGTAATGTAAACTTTGCACTCCTCATACATAATTTCACTGTAAATTCTTAACATGGATAGCTTGATGGCAGTATGAAAACATCTACTGCTGTCACAAGTAATTTATTAATAAATAAGTAATTAATAAATATTTAAAGTTGGGTATTTAAACTTGGGCTTTAACATAGATTTGTCTGCGTTTACCTTGATATAACTTCACTAACTTGATGTACGACTCAATTGAACATTTTTCCCCTGTCTTCTTTCCCTTAATGTTGCTGTATAAGACAAAAAAAGCCTCACCAAACGCCTCTGTTAACGCTGTGAGCTTCACTATCACTGCCATTACAACTTATTTGTAGTTGGGGGAAAGAGTGGCCTGGGGTACACTTCCGCGTAGGCGGAGCGCTCATACAGTCGGCGTCACGTCAATTACATGCTCACAGTTCGGAGATCTTCAAAGTCTTCAGTATATTCAAAAGAGTGCAACCAGAATTCTGACAAAAACATGACCCCATTATGCCATTCCTCCATTAGCTCCCTGTCTGTTCTCATCCAATACAAGATCTACCTCTTGACCTATTAGTGTGTCCACAAAAATGCTCCATTACCATCTGAACTGCTCACTGAGAAATTACTTGGGGCTTTGACACCACAGTACATTGTTCAATAATTCATCACAACTCCAAATCCAAAAATCCCAAACTAATGGGAGATCAACCCTTCTGTAAAGCTGCACCTCGCCAGTGGAATGCTGTCCCAGAACTCTTCACAGACTGTAGAGTCCTTCAACAAAGGACTAAAAACCCTGCTGTTCAAGAGATTGGTAAACTAACTTTATTGTATTATCTTATTCACTTCTAGTTTGTTTTTAACAATTTTTCTATTACAACACTATTCGATCGTTAAACTGACATAAAGTCCATTATAAATAAATTGTATTATTACTACTTTTTCAGCCTTGTATTTCTTCTGCTTCTCTAAGATCGGGTCACAGAAGCAACAAGAATTGATATTTTATTTCTTTATATTTACTCTTCATCGTTTCTGTTCATTTTAATTTGTTCTAAAAAAAAATGCACCGCACATAGACAGACACATGCAGGAAAACAGGCATGTCCATGCATTGATTACCCCAAAGGACACAGACACAACTACCATCAACCATTTCAAAATAATCCAGTTTGTAAAAATAGACAAACCACTAAAAGAAGGATAAAGTGAACTGTGTCAAATATCTTTATCCTACTCCTTCTGTCTGGCACATTAAGACTGAAAAATAATCACGTAGCAATCTAGGAGCACATGGCACATAGGTTGACTGAGCTCAGACTCACAGCACACAAGAGGGGCTTTTCAGGTAGAGGGGTAGAAGTTTGTTGGGGTTTTGATGCCCTTACCTGTCTAATGCTAAGTTACACATCATGGAGACCAGAAGAGACTGGTCTGTGAAGCATGAGGTGAAGGGTGAAGGTGAAGGGTTGTTAAACAGGGTTTTGATGGAAATTACTTAGGGCTTTGACAAAAAGGCAACAAAGGATGCTGTGGTTAAATAAAAACTTTACTCAATTAAAAGGAAGAGCTATACTATATCGCCAAAAGCATTGGGTCACCTCTCCAAATCACTGAGTTCACGTGTTCCTGCCACCTCCATGACCACAGGTGTATAAAATCCAACGTCATGCAGACCATGTGACCTGTGCAATATGTCCAGTTGTGAAATTTCCTCAATACTAAATATTCCACAGTCAGCTGTTACTGTGATTATAACAAAGTAGAAGTGATTGGGAATGACAAAAACTCAACCATTAAGTGGGAAGGACAGCACAAGTTGAGGTGCACAATATGCGCAAGTCACCAACTCTCTGTCAGTAGTTACAGATTTAAAAATCTGGCCCTCAGATTAGCTCAAGAACCGTGCAAAGAGTGCTCCACTGAAAGGTCTTCTATGGCTTAGCAGATGCATCAAAACCATACATCACCAAGTACAATGCAAAGTGTTCAATTCACCACCACTGGATTCTAGAGCCCTGTGGTGGACAGGCAACCTGTCCAGGGTGTACCCCGCCTCTTGCCCATTGACTGCTGGAGATAGGTATAATGCCCCTGTGGGTTTTAGAAAATGGATGAATGGACTCTAGAGCAGTTGAGAGGTGTTTGCTGGGATTGTCTGGCAATCCAATGAAATAATCTGGGTTGGACGGTTTCCAAGAGAACTGTACTTTTCTGACTCTATTGTGCGAAGAGTAAAGTTTGGTAGAAGGAGGATTCTGGTGGGTGATTGTCTTTCAGGAGCTTGGCTTGGCCACTTGGTTCCAGTGAAAAGAACTCTGAAAGCTTCAGCACACCATGAGAATTTGGACAACTCCATGATCGCAACCTTGTGAGAACAGTTTGGAGATGGACCCTTTCTCTTCCAACATGACTGCACCAGAGTACAAAGCAAGGTCCAAAAAGGCTTGGATGAGAGAGTTTGGTTTGGATGACCTAGAGTAGCCTGCACAATGTCCTGACCTCAACCCAACAGAACACCTTTGGGATGAGTTAGAGCAGAGACTGGGAGCCAGGCCTTCTCGTCCCACATCAGTGTCTGACCTCTCAAATGTCCTTCTTGAAGAATGGTTAAAAAATCCAGAATCCTGTGGACAGCCTTCCCAAAAGAGTTGAAGCTGTTATAGCTGCAAATGGTGGACCGATGTCATACTGAACCCTACATGAAGAACGGGATGTGACTTAAGTCAATGAGCAAGTCAAGGCAGATGAGCCAATACTTTTGGCAATATAGTGTATGCATAGACCTTGTATCTTGTAGGGGGATTTTAAAGTGCTATATAAATAAACCTTTATTGGTTTAGATTGTAATAAACTGTATTTATTAAAGGAGAGTCTACATTTCTGAATCTAAAACCAACAATATGTTTGCAAATTATTATAAAACAAATCGATTGAGCTTGTTTTGTTTTAACCCAAGTAAGCTAATATTGACATGTCATTCTCAGGACAGATTTAACTATTCTTATAAATTTGATCTCTTTAAGAAAATGGAGCGTTAACCCTAACATTCTTTAAGAGTAGACTAGCTAACCAGGTATATGAGTATTGTTTAGTGCAGGCAACCAAAGTAATCAATTATAACATTATTTCGTTTGAGTGGGGTTCTATTGAGAGGTTATCAACAGTTAGAATCAGAATAGGAATCAGTATATTCACCAGGTTGCTTAGTACAACACGGAATTTGACTTTGGTTCCACTTTGCTCTCAATTAACACAGTTTAAGTACAATGTACAAAGAAGGTGAAAAGAAATAGTGTCGATATCAGAATCAGATGTACTGACAACGTTTTTGCACACAATCCAACTTCCTTTTTGCACACTCTCAGTGTCCAGACTTACAATCAATAAATCAGTCAATCACTCAATTAATGATTGATGGTACTTTGATGAGTAATCTGATTTAGGTAAATACAGAAAAAATAATGGTCGGTTTACACTGTGCGACTTTGGGCCATCACAAATGAAAGACAAGGACTGGAGGAAAACTCAAGCAGAAATTTTTGGTTGCAGCTCTAAACCTGCAGTGTTACGTTGCACATGAGACAGGTTCAAGGACGATTGTTGTTAGCGTCTTGCGACCAAACATAACCTGTGATCATTACCTGACAACGTCAGATATTTAGAATGAATATCTCACAGTCCGACAGCTGCTACGACCGTCCACTAAGCAGAGCCATAACAACACAAGTTGCTCCACAGGCCCCAAATAAAAAGAAAAGGAATAGGTTTTGATTTCTGAATCAATTGCTGTCAGTCATAACCTGTCCTGATTGCGCCGATCAGAACATGAAGCATCAACCAAAGATGTGAACAGGTGCATCTTCATCAACTGTGTGTATTTCAGATTTTATTACTGGACTATTTTTTTATTAGTCTTATTTGATTGTGATTTTGTTTCGGGAAGATTTGGGATTGAAGAGTAGAGCATGCGGCTGAACAGCTGATTTTGTTTGTTTGTATTAAATACACTGATGAAGTTGCTTATTGTTGTACGTGGTTAGCGATTTTGTGGTAAACAGTGATTGTACAATTTAAACACATCAAACTTGAAGTTGTACCAAAGATCCCCATTGCAGTGTGTCATTGAATAGTCTTATAAGATTGCTCAAATCGCACAGTGTAAGAAGGCCACTAGGCACAGAAAAATTAATCCATTTAATCCAATTGTGAAATGTAAACACACAGTATGTCACTTGAACTAGTGTAAGTGAATGCAGGAGAGAATGATCGGTGAGCTACGTACCCCCGAGCCTACTAGACGAGAGAAAGTGACATATTGAAATACGGAGTGCCAAGAGCGACATCTGGTGGTTTTGTCTTTTGAGAGGGAGGAGTTTTCACACCCCTCGTCACTAGGAGTTGATGGAAACTGTGGAGCCCTGCGCGGCTGAGCCTTATCAGTTCGAGCCGCTGGCTCAAGGCGCTAACTCAGCAATGCTCGAAGCCGCACTGCCAAGGCAGATGAGAATCGAATGGGTCCAGTTTTTGAGTGATAAAGTGATGTTAGCAGCATCATTGCTGACATGTGATAACATTCAAAGTAGAAACAAGAGGCTTTTAAACCCAAAGGCAGGGCTATGGTGAACCAGTAGAAAAATTCAACTGCAATAGCCACCATTCAACTCTAAGAGGGCAGCGCTAAAACGGTTTTAAGAAAAATATTGCAAGATCTAATGTGGTTTTAAACAATATAAGTTAGAGTTCTATACTAACTGTTAATAACTTTCCCACATAACCCCACTTAAAAACTGAACTCTCTCTTTAAAAAGCAGCACTTTGTTTTGATGTCATTGTTGCATCCTGATCTCATACATTATAAGTTGAGCAAATAGTTTATCCAGGTCTAGATGCAACTGACATTAAAATAGGATGCAGTGGTTTCACTTTGCAACAAGATAGACAATTTATTTAGCATAAATTTCATCAAAAATATTAAAAATCACAATCACTGTCCTTTCTATGGTTACATGTAATACACCTGGAAACATACAGCCAGTTATCTCACTGAAAGATTCAGCAGGAACAGATACTAAAGGAGAATTAAAGTTATTTTAGAAAACCAGAAATATAGAGAGAGCACATTTGAGGCGTACAAAGTCAGAATATAATCAGTTAACAGAAAAAAATTAGTTTAAGGGCAATAATCTTTTTAGCCTTGAAAATATAGATACAGCCCAGAGTAAATGGAAAGGAGGATTGGGAAAGAGATAAAGATGAAGACAAACAAGATGATAAAAACATAAGATTATAAGGTTCAACAGGACCATAAAAATCTAAATCAAAACAATAACAAAAAAGAAACAACCAGGAAAAGGGAATTTTACCCGTCATACATATACACTATCAGTGCAGCCAAATTAGTTTAATATTCCTAAAGGTGACCTATGAAAAAAAAACACTTTTTGCTAGTTGTTGTACTTCCATTTGGGTCTGTACCGTTTCTAAAAACAATCCAAACACAAAAACTCCATCCAGCTGTTTTTTTTTCTTTTGGCAATAACTAAACGTTTTGTTGGTGTCTGGAGAATGAGTTGTTTCAAAAACCTCTGAATTATTGTGTCACAATCGGCCCAGGAACTTCCCCTCACCTAGCAACCAAAGCAGAGTTCCTCCCACTTTATTTTTGGTCAGCTGGTCTTCCTGGTGTATCTGCTGTACAGTGGCTTCAGGAAAGGACAAATGTGTCTGGGGAAATTCCCCCAGTCACAGAGAACAGAGATGCGTGGCTTCATTTTATTTTGGATGGAAATGTCCATCCAGATTGCCAAAGAAAATTGTGGTTTGTCTTGTGTGTATTGCATTGCTATTTGGCAAGACCATGATTTGTCATTTAGCACAAGCTAACACTAATGGTACTGATAACCTAGGGCAGAGGTCTTCAACCCTGGTCCTCAGGATCCACTGTCATGCAGGTTTTAGAGGTGTCTCTGCTCCAGCACACCTGAATCAAATGACTGCAGGATCTCCCCAGCAACAATAAAAGGCTGCAGAGGCCTGTTAATCACCCATTTATCTAAGTTAGGTGTGTAGAGGCAGAAAATGCCTAAAACATGCAGGACAGTGGGTCCTGAGGACTCAGGTTGAAGGCCTCTGACCCAGGGTAATGGCAGGCATCTCAGATTTCCGGGTAAAGTCTCCGTTCTGGACGACCTGTCCACTGCAATAGCTGTCCCCAGACATTTCCCCAATTTTAACCAAGAGGTGGCCACCTTAAAAAAAACAAGCACTAAAAGAGCAAAGTGCAAGCTTGTCACCACTGACGGGGAACTGTCCTGTGATATTATGGCCTTTTTGCATCAATAATTTTTTTTTTGACTGGGCCGATCTTTACTGGTTGTGCAGGAAGCTCCCATTCTGCTTTTGGGTCTGACTCAGGGTCAAAGATGTACAACTGTACCACTGTGCATCTGCTGGCAGCCGATTCTCACATGTATAAAATGCGAGTGTAAACTTTGAGTGGGGGCGTGGCCAGCTACAGCTTATTTGCATAAAGTAAAAACAGCTCTTTCTGAAAGTAGCTCAGAAAAGGTCAAGCTGAGAAGGTGAAATTTCATAATCTGTAAAGGATTTTGCAAACATATAATGAACATATTTTGTATAGCCCATAGACCTATCCTAAATGTTTAAATGGAACCCTAATAGGTCACCTTTAAACTCAAAAATTTAAATCTTTTCTCCTTCGATTCTAAATTCCCAAAGCTAGAAGGCTTAAGGACACCTCTTTTCATGGTTTTGTAAGAAACCAGAGTACCAGTTGTCTTTTACTTCAAGATTTTACACCAACATTTTGGAATAGATCAACTTTGCTGCTTGTGAAGTAGATCATAAATTAGATTTTATAAGGTATAGCAAGTCAAGCATACATTTTTAAAAATGGTAGTGGTTTTCCTGTCAAAGAATAAAACCTCTGAAAGTGTTCCAGTTTTCAGTCTAAGAAGCAGAAAGACCAGCTTTACATGTTTCCTCTTTCCTTGAAACTAAACAAAACATTTCCGAGCCTCTATGCTTGGTGTCGGGCACGGTCGTTCTTACCAGGGTCGTCGACGGGCATGACAACTGTCAGCAAGTCACTCACGCGTCCACGCAAACCATTGGAGCAGATGGACACCACCCAGATCTCGTAGGTGGAATTGGGTAACAGGTCATCAAGTATTGCCCCCTAGGGGTGACAGAGTGGATCAGCTCTACAGCTTTCTTTACAATTAAATCAGTCTAAATTTCTGCCATTTCCCACAGTCATGCCACTTAAAAAGGTCTGGTGTGGTCATGCATCAACTAGAAGGACACATGTTTGATCCCGGGTGCCTTCAGACTCACCTACCTGCTGGCTTTGAGCCTGAGATCGTGTAAGCCAGGGCTGAAAGAATTGTTTCTAGGAAATGATTCTTTGTTCTTTGATGTTTGCCTCTATATGTGTCTTAATTCATGTCATTAATTATATTTCTAATCAGTTAGTGGAAGCAAATGTATATCAGTTTGATTAATAATAAATGTTATACTCTGATTCAGTTGGTAGTTCATAGTGATACCTCTAGTCTTTGAATAGCAGGTCCTTATCTCTAATTGCATGTTATCTGTATTAAGTTTTGCATGATTACTCACTGTATCCTGATATCCATCAGTCAGGTATTCAGACAAGGCAGAGTCTTCTGTATTGGCCAGTCGGTAGGTGATGGAGTACTTCTCAATGTTGGCGTCATACACTGCCCGTGGCCGCTCCCATATCACCAGCAGACTGCTCAGGTTTTGGGGAACTGCCTGGATGCTCTCAGGCTCTGAACTGCACACTGACAGAAAAACACAACACAAAATCTAAATAAAGTCATAAGGAAGCAAAGCTATCTGCTACAGGATGTGACATAACTTTACAAAAAGAAAATTCCAATGAGTTTGTTTTTATTGACTTTAATATCGGTATGAGAGCTTAGTTGTTTCTACCAAAATCATAGCATCTCACAAAAACGTAATAATTTGTTTTATAAGCAGTTAACATTTCCTGTTCTTAAACCATGTATAATTATTAATGTTTTAGATTAATGATGGGCGGTCAAATGTCCAACATGGGTGGTAATATTTATATTATAATATTAGAAATTACCATGTCATTGATCATCTAGCACGGTTGTAATGGCACACATAGAATCCTTTGCAAAGAATTTATAACTTGATCTTTTCTGCAAGTTTTAGCATTTTTATCACAACAAAGCATACTTTATTAGGACTTTATGTGTCAGATAAATACTAAGTTGTGGATTTTACTACAGTAGAAGTATATGAAAGATGTGTATATGTATATGATATATAATTTTCAAATGTTTAGAAATAAAAATCTAGTGGCATTTTGGATTCAGCCCTCCCCCGACCCCACCCCGAGTCAATACAAATTAGAACCATAGTGCAGTAGTGGCTGCTAGTTTTCAAAAAAATTAAAAAAAGTCTACCAGCTTTTCATATCTTCATCTACAACTAAGTTTCCATTATATGTAGGTCTGGACTTTGACTAGGTCATTCTAACATATGAATATGCTTTCATCTAAACCATTTCATTGTAGCTCTGCCTGTATGTTTAGGGTGGTCATCCTGCTGGACGATGAACCTTTTGCAGCCTCTAACATTTAGCTCCATCTATCTTCCCTTCAATTATTCTCATCCAGCTTCCCTGTCTCTTCTGAAGAAAAGCACCTGTTCAGCATAATGCTGCCACCACCATGTTTCACCATTGGGATGATATGTTATGGGTGATTGTATGGTGTTAGCGTTCAACCAAATATAGAAAATTTCATGTAGACAAAAAAGTTTGTTTTTGGTCTCAACTGACCATAGAACCCTCTTCTACATGATTGTTGTGTTCCTGATGTAGCTTGTGGCAAAATGTTTTTTTCTCCTGCCACTCCTCCATGAAGGCCAAATTTATAAAGTGCACTACTAACAATTGTCCTGTCAACATAAGCTATGGATCTCTGTAGGTCCTCCGGTGTTACCATGATCTTGGCGTCTTCTCTGATTAATAATCTCCCTGCCAAGGTTGTCAGTTTAGGTGAACGTCCATATCTTGGTAGGTCTGCTCTCTCCATGTTCAGATGATGGATTGAACAGAGCTCTGGGAGATGTTCAAATCTTGGGATCTTGTTTTAGAACCTAACCCTGCTTTTAATTTCTCCACAACTTTCTCCCTGACCTGTCTGTAGGGTTACTTGGCCTTCATGATGTACAGAACACCTACATTTGGACTCAGATTAATTTACTGACAGGCAGACTCGATTTACTAATGAAGTGAGTCCTGAAAGATCAGAATCCAAATCAGTTTTATTTGCCATCTATGTGTACACATACAAGAAATTTGACTGGATTGTACAATGCTCACAATGTGTTTATTTATACAATAATATAATAACATAATAATGGACTAATAAAATCAGAACAGGGTGCAGTATAAAAATCACATATATTCACTCTATAAACAAAGCAGAAAAACTGAGTAGTTTCCTTGTATCAAGGACCTTGTTCTTTCAGTCATAATCCATATCTCATGACCACAGGTGAGGTTTGAAAGCAAGACAGGTTGATATATCAAGAACTTTGCTTTTTGACCCTGGTTTTTAATCATAACAACAGACTGGAGCAGCTCCCATATTACAGCAGATGAAGACCCAATCCATCTACCATCTCCTGTTCCATCCTAACATCACTCAATAAGATGACACAATACATTCCTTTAATGAAGCAGAGACCGACTCCTAACCTAAAGAGGGAAGTCTACTTTTTCTGGTCGAGAACCATGGCATGGATTTAGAGTGCTGACTCTCAACCTGGCTATTTCACAAAGTTGTGGTCTTAAAAAGCACATAGAATTAGATCATTTGTGGAAAAAAAGGCGTAATCCTGAGGTTCACCCTCTGATCCACAACTAGGCTTTGAGATTATTTCTATGAACACCACAAAAGAAATTGGTAACTAAGGGCAGCCCTGGCAAACACTGGGAATAAGCTTGACTTTTTTGCCAACAATCCAGAAACAGTTCTTGCTTTGGGCATACAATGATCAGAGAGCGTCCACATACCCCATGCTCTCACAGAAATTCTGATCTGATCCATAGTTCCCTTTTGAGGACAAAAGCCCCATTGCTCCTCCTAAAGATGAGTTTAGTGAGAGCCTCCTCTCAAACATCCCAGAGCAAGCTTTCCCTAGGAGGCGTAGAAGTGTGATCCCTCAATAGTGGGAACACACTATCCAGTCCCCTTTCTTAAAAAACAGGAACAACTAACCCTGTCTGTTACTCCAACAGTACCGTCTCAGTCCTTAATCTGACACTGAAGAGGCGTTCCATCCATGACAGCCTTACAATGTCCAGAGCCTTCAGCACCTTGACCTGAATGTCATTCACACCTGGCGCCCTGCCACCGAGGAGCGTTTTACTGCCTTGGTGACCTCTGCCATGGCAATGGAATCGCCTTCTCCCAAGTCTTCAGGCTCTGCTTCCTCCATGGAGGATTAAATTCATATGAATTTGCTCATGTGGGAATGAGTCAAATAAAACTTTTTGACAAAATCACCAGAGACACAATGTCGGTATTCTGAATAATTGCTTTAAAATAAATGTAACAAGCATTTTTAAAACATATTATTTCTTTTTCTTTTTTTTTTAGAATAATCAGTTTGTAGGACTTTCTAATTAGGCCAGACTTTCTGATTCACTGAGGAAACAGAATCCCATTTCCTGTGACCTTTTGACACTAATTTGGAAAAGCACCCATATACAGTATATCTTCCAACTGCTGCCAGTGAGCATTGTAAGAACTGAGGATCTCCAATCTCCAATCATACGGTTAGAAAACTCCCCTGAACAATCATGGTTGAAAAATAAAACCGTGAACTGATGTTGGATATTTTAAACTTTAGTAAAACTACTAGAACTGTAAGAGGAGATCCCCACAACCTTTGAATGAAAACTCGAAACAAAAAGAAATGGGTTATTTGGACGTACTTTTCCTTCAAGGTGGAGGAACAGAAATATCTTAAGGATGTTGATAAACCCATATGCAAGCAACACTACAGACTGGTGGCTACAAAGCTCAGTGGGAATACGAACTTGGCAAAGCATCTTTAAGATCAACGTGCTGATGATTATGAGGAGTTTAAAAATGTCAGTAAGGTACAGCGATCTGAAACATGCAAGACAACATAAGCTGACATTATCTGGTTCCGGCTTTCATCGAAGGTGGACGCTTCTCTGATCCTCTCCTCTTCTCCTCCTCCGAAACTATCCTGCTTGTGCTCTCTTGTCTGTATACTGCTTAAGTCTGTCAGGGTTCTCTGTGTGTTCCGTGCTCTAACTCTGCTTCACAGGTGGCTCTAGTTGACTGGGGGGTGTGGCCCACACCTGCGGCGCGTCTGGAGTCATCAGCATGGGCTTCTTAAGGAGTGCTCAGACAGATGGAAGACGCCAGAGTGTTAACCCAGTCGTGGTATGCCTAGACCTCCGACCTGTCCTCTGAGCCTTGTATCTGTGAGTTTCTGGAAACCTCGTTTATAGACTAACCTTGTCTTCTGTTGCTCTCCAGTTTGTCGTGTTTGGATTTACTCACCTGTCTTGGCGTCGTGCTCAAGGAACCAGCTCCTAAGAATCCCCGCAGCTCAGATTTTTCTCTGGCATCTCCCATCATACTCCCTTGGTGGTACCAAGCCGGGCGTGAGATTTCCCCTTCCTGGATTCGGCTGGTTCACTCACAACTCTCTGGTTCTTCCATCCGCTCCTCCTGTCTGCCGTCAACTGTGGTGTGCTCTGGATCCCTCGCCGGCTTACATCAGTCAGCCCTCCAGTCACTCAGCCATCTGCCACCATCAGCGAGTTACGGTCACAGAATCCCTGCGTCACTTACTTCTCCCGGATAGGTCTTCCCGACTAAATGGTAAGCGGCGCTGCTTCTGGTATTTTTCCCTGGTTCGATCCTCAGTAACTCAACCTTTGTTCTTCCCCACAGTCGATCCAGCACTGACGTTCAGACCTCGCCTGTTCTACACGCCATGCGTTTCTTCGTTGTCTGAGCCTTTAATAAACATCTTAAAATTGTTTCTGCCTCCATCTGTATCTGCATGTGGGCCAAACTCTCTCAGAGCCTTTTTCTGCAAATCATCCGAATTGAAAATCATAGATCTGGTCAGCTGGTGGCTCAACATAATTGATAAAATTTTCTCAATGAGAAGACCAGGGGCAGGGGAACCAAGCTCTCCTGAGGGGAGACACGCAGCGGGATACACCCTAGATTCCTGGGGAAGTTGGAAGATGGTGTGTCTGTCTATTTTGTCCATCGAGGATGTGGAGCTGGCGGTTACCTGCTATATCGGCAAATTCGGAAGATCTCGGCAGCAGTTCTGGTATTGGTGAGGCTGCCAGGAATGTATGATGTTTAAACTGAGCATTGCACACCCAGACTGTTATGCTTTGCGAGCAAAACCGCTAGCTGGATACAATCCTTGCCCAGCATTGGATGCCGGCAGTGGAGTAAACTCAATGGTGAAATGGAAAAGACCTCGGGGAAGTTTCTAGCACGATCTACAGCTGAAAGACCAACAGATTTGGCTGTTTGGGACTCGCCACTGAAATGCACCCGCAATGACTTTGAAGGCTGACGGAAAATTCACAGCCTCAGACAAAATAATCTCCTTGTTGTTGAATTCGGCACCCGATGCTGGGCTTGGAGGCTGGTTTGATCTCAAACTCTCCTGGATGTTATGCAAACAAGATGCTCTACCCCCTGCCCGCACCCGTTCATGACACCTGTGACCTGCAGCATGTGCTCTACTGAACTGCTGATAACATACCATCCGAGACTATGGCTGGAGGGGGCACTAGCCTACACTGGCGCACACATCCACACATCTACATGAACATAGCAATAAATACACCCCCTCCATGAATCACTGCCTCACTGTGCACGTTATGCTTATAATGTTGTGTGTATGTTGGGTTTTTTATGCTAAGAGTTTTTGTCTGCATTCTCCTCTTGCCTACTGATAAGAGACAGTACGAGAAATGCACTTTTCCCCTGTCAGCCATCCCAATCTATTCTTTTCTATATTCTGCAAAAAGACAGCACCTTGCAGCAAGGCCTCAGTGAACCTGTCTACCCATGTTTGTCGTTCTCTTGATAGGTTGTACTGAAACATAACTTCCCCCATGGGGGACAATAAAGCAATTCAATTCAATTCAATTAAATACAAGAAACTTATTGAAAGCCCCACAACGGTTCTGCCACACTTTGATCCAGGGAAACATCCAGCAACAGGCAGCTTTATTGTGTATGGAACAACCAGAACTCCAAAGGTACAGAAAGATGAAATAACCAGAATACTGTCCCATTATGAGTCTGTTTTATAGTAAAGAAATCAGCTAATTGAGTTTCGTCTGTTAAAATGCTTATTTTTTGTATCTCAAACTAAATGGATTTATGAAATGAAAGGAACATACCACCATCAAGGATATCAGCAGTAGCAGGAAATGCTATATTTTCGACTGTTTTACTAAATGGCTGCTAAATTACATACTATGTATTGGATTCAATTAGGAAAATAAAATCCTGTCATCCTGTTAATTTACTTTCTTTTTCTTTTTAGAAAGAACACCGCACCTCCTAAACATTTCTGCAACAGCCGTTTCGAGTAGTTTTCATAGTGTTACTGAGGTTAATATTTTAGTATGATGACAAGCCTGAAGTGTCTGTGATTGGATTATTTGATGATTTATTTCTTGTAAAGGGCTTTGATTTAACATTGGTGGTGAATTGGCAGTATGGAAATAAACAGTGTATATTTATTAGATGCACTAAAAATTTGCTATTAGCTATCAGTTCAGATGTGGCCTAAAGAATGACTGGCTTCCATCTAAGTACAAAACAGTTTGTAGATTGTTTAAGCTAATGGTAGATTAGCTTCTCTCACTTAAAGCTATTTTTATCCTCCACTGGGCCCTTCTGCTAAAGCTTTTGATCACAGGAAGTCTTTTATGGCTACCCCACACTTGATCTCCACCTATATACAGCTCAGATTTACCTTCCAGCAGCCAGCGGGTACATTTTATACAACCAGATACAGTTTTATCAAGAGTGGAAAGTGTTAACATAGCCTCTATATTTTTAAGAATGATTCTGGGTCAAAGATGAGATTAGCACTGATGCACAGCGTAGATAAATCAGATCTGGGATTATCACTGATTAAAAGGGGTGAGGGGGTCAGTTACAATACACAGGAGGAGGCTCAAACAGTGCAAACACAGACCAACAGAGTTGAACTAAAATCTCTGCTTTCACTACTGATAGCTTCTGTCTTGTATGTAATTAATGAGAATATGTTGTGCCGTGTATCCATATATGTCATAGTCAAGAGATGCATGTCCTTTATTAGCTCCCTCACTAAAAGAACAGTCAGTAACAAAGAGTATTCTAATGAAGTGTGGTCAGCTGATTTAGGTGACTGCCCAGCTTTGACCACTAGAAGGCAGGTTCTGCACGTTTCATTAAAACCACTAGATCTGACTGAATGGAATCCACTTATCTTTTTCAACTTTGTGTTGCCTTGTTCTAGTGCTTTCAAAACAAGTTGATTCTCCTTTACAAGGAAGAAAATGTGCCTTACAAATATAGTATAATCTGTGGTGATGGGTCCGGCAACACCGATGCGTCGGCGCATGTGTCGAGCTCATATAGCAAAACCCGTGTCGATGCGCGTATCGACACGGGAAAGTCACGTGACCGATACAGGAACTGTTTCGAACTGACTGACGCGCCAAACTGTTTCTGTTCCCTCTAAACTGCACGCGTGTGCATTCGCGCACAGCAGCGCGTACAGCAAAGCTATGCTGCGCAGTAAATAAAATCCAAGCTGATCTGTAAACAAAATAACGGTTAATAATGGTTAATTTTAACCATTTTGCAACTCTGGTGTGATGGTGTACCACAGTCTCGCTCTGTGAGCGCCAGGTGCTGATCGGAGCGCACTGATGGATGGGTTGGTCAGACGCCTTTATGGTTGGGCGGGTTGCGCTGTGCGTCTTTGTTCTGAGCGCCGTTTCAGAAAAAAACGGCTGATCTACCCTTAGTAGAAAGCTGCTTCTCTGAGTAGTTCTTCCTCCCTTTGTCATATTCAGCATTTCCGATTTCAGAACAGATTGAAAGGACATGGCAGGAAAGAATTTGTAAAAATAAATAAATAAAAAAGCCAGTTCACAAGCATCCTCGTTCACAACATGTTTACTTAGAGGTTTTTATATTATGATACAAGTTCACATTATTTATTGACTGTACCTAAAAAAAAATCAAATATATGTTTAATTCAAATGAAAATATAAAATAATACAATGCAACATACAATGATTTAAATTGTATTGTGTATACTTGGTCATCAAATCAGTGTCAGTTAACTCTGTCAACCAGGTTGCCTGTAGGGATTTTTAAGGTCCAGCAGGTGTCAGTATTCAGTGACACAGTATCGGCACAGTATCAATACAGTTTGGCAATGTGTCGAAACGCTTCATGACGCCTCATCGACCTATCACTAATAATCTGCATTAGGAGAAAATTTAACAAACGTTTGAGTGAAATCCGTGGCTTTTGATGACGATCTGATCTAACAGAAATACAATAATAATATTAGTAATAATAATTGTTCTGTCCTCACTAAGTGTTGTCTTCTTGAATGCAGACTTTACTATTCAGATAGCTTAACACTCTCCTCATCATGAATCCAACCAATTGCTTCGACTGCAGTCATGTCTTGATGACATCAAAAGCTGGATGACTTTAAATTTCCTGCACTTAAATTCTGACAAGACAGAAGTTATAATCTTTGGACCAGAGTCCTCAAAAAATAAACTTCTTAATCAATCACTTAATCTGTATGGCATTAACTTGGCCTCTGGTAATAAAGTAAAAAATCTTGGTGTTATTTTCGACCAAGACATGTCATTTAAATCCCATATTAAACAGGTTTCCAGAGTTTCCTTTTTTCACCTCAGGAATATCGCCAAAATTAGAAACATTCTGTCCAGGGGTGATGCTGAAAAACTAGTCCATGCATTTGTTACTTCAAGTCTGGACTATTGTAATTCTTTACTATCAGGAAGTCCACAAAATGCAGTTCAAAGCCTTCAGCTGATCCAAAATGCTGCAGCAAGAGTTCTGATGAAAATCAACAAGAGGGATCATATTTCTCCTATTTTAGCTTCCCTTCACTGACTTCCTGTTAAATCAAGAATAGAATTTAAAATTCTTCTTCTAACGTATAAGCCCTTAATAATCAAGCTCCATCATATATCAGAGCTCTGATTACCCCGTATGTTCCTAACAGAGCACTTCGCTCTCAGACTGCAGGTCTGCTGGTGGTTCCTAGAGTCTCTAAAAGTAGAATGGGAGGCAGAGCCTTTAGCTATCAGGCTCCTCTCCTGTGGAACCAACTCCCAGTTTTTGTCCGTGAAGCAGACACCCTGTCTACTTTTAAGACTAATCTTAAAACTTTCCTTTTTGACAAAGCTTATAGTTAGAGTGGCTCATGTTACCCTGAGCTACCTCTATAGTTATGCTGCTATAGGCTTAGGCTACTGGAGGACATCAGGGCTTATTTTTCTCACTCTACTGATTTCTACTGTTCTCTAGTTTTGCATTGCATTGCATTGAAATGACTGTTGTCATTTCAGCTTTTAACTTTTTGCTCTCACTCTTTTTGGTTCATAGGTACACCTGGTCTGACATTCTGTTAACTGTGACATCATCCAGAGAAGACAGATTACCACTATTACCATCTAATGTAGAACAGATTACTGGATCAATGTGTGCTTCTGTGCTTTTTTGTCTGTCTTGTTGTGTCTCTGCTCTGTCTTCTGTAACCCGCAGTCGGTCGAGGCAGATGACCGTTCATACTGAGCCCGGTTCTGCTGGAGGTTTTTCCTTCCCGTTAATGGGGAGTTTTTCTTTCCGCTGTCGCTCCATGCTTGCTCAGTATGAGGGATTGCTGCAAAGCCATGGACAATGCAGACACCTCTCCCTGTAGCTCTACGCTTCTCCAGGAGTGAATGCTGCTTGTCGGGACTTTGATGCAATCAACTGGTTCCCTTATATAGGAAATTTTTGACCAATCTGTATAATATGATTGAATTTGACTTTGTAAAGTGCCTCGAGATGACATGTTTCATGAATTGGCTCTATATAAATAAAAATGAAATTGAATTGAATCAAAATCCAAGGAACAGTCCGATTGTTTGAAATAGCCTTAGTAATAACTGTTTTCAGATTGGAATTGGACATACCTGGTGTGTGGACCTCTTCAATGCCGGTGTAGGAGGAGAACACCTGACCCATGAACTGCTCCTGCTGATCCCTGTAGTTGTTCTGCAGGTAGTCCATGAGCATAACATATCCAGCCTGTTGCATTGTCATCACCTCACAGAACATCTCCAGCTGCAAACAGGAGGAACCGCAACATTAGAGCAAAACAATGCTTAACCATAGTCCGCATGCTGTCTCTGTCACTTGTGATAAATTTAAATTTAGTATAAGGTACTAGTTAAATAAGTATCAGAAAGATTCATTCTTAATGTAGAAGCAATGTGTAAAAGCACAACCTTCCTGTTTTCACTGGATATGTGAGATGCTGCTAATCAAAGTGATACAATGATTAGGTGACCTCCATCAAGGGAGTTTGGTGTAGGCTACTCAGAAGTGTGTTTACTCCATGTCAAGTATGGAAAGGCATCAGGCTGTCAATCTGGAAAGGGTGATTAGGCCATTTTCAACCTAGAGTCATTTCTCAGGAAAGTAAAAACGTCTGATGCCACTAAACGTTCTCAGGATCATGTAGACCAGTCCTTCCTTTGTTGACTTCAAGTGAAGCCAAGCCCCCCTGCTCCTGTAGGTCAATCTGAATGGTTGCTCCCACAGAGGTGTTAAAAGAATAATGTGATAAATTACAAACCAGCTTTACTATGACCTTAACTGTGACTCAATCTGGCCAAGTTTTTTTTCCCTCATCATATCCTGGGTCATGGCAGGCAGAATGCTGCTCTGGCTGCCACAGTTACACCAAACACATTTGCTTTACCAAGGGAGGCTTTATATATATTTTTTACCTTGACGCCCAACTCTTCCCGATTTATTTTATTGCAGTGAAATCATAAAGTACAAACTGATGCCAAACATTGCAGAGGAAGAGGAGAAGAAGAAGATGAAGAATAACAAAGATGGATTAAGAGAAAGAGAGAAAGGAAAGAAACACAAAGAAAAGACAAAAATTACAGAACCTAAAAACCAGCTGCTGCAAAAACATTCTTTTAGGGGCACCATGGGAAAATTTGTAAAGACAAACAAGAAACATCTGCAAGTAGACAAAACTAACAGGAGTTATCCTCAAACTTGCAAATTGGAGATACTCATGCAACACAACAATGATCCTGAACACGCCTGCACTGTGAAACATGGTGGTGGAAGCATCATGAATGTAGTCGGAGTTAATTGGCTGGTAGTTATAGTCAAGTCCAGGTCAAATCTGGAAGAAAACCTGTTAGCCTGAAAAAATATGGTACTAAGGTGGAGGTTCATGTTCCAACAGGACAACAAAGTTGAATGGCATTTAGGTGGTTCTAAATGCCATTCAAATATGTTTTACTTATTTTTTTCTCAGACTTCCATAGCTCAGCTGTTGTCACTTAAATATGGAGCCAGTGTGTTATCTCACATGTTGCTGTTTATCTGCTGTGACAGATTAGGGTGGTCTTTTTCACTATGTCCTAATGCTAGAAATAAAAGAGGTAGGAATTTCCCCACCCCAGATTAGAACATTTCAAATAAATACTCTACGGGCTGCACAGTGGCGCAGTGGGTAGCACTATAGAATTGCAGCAAGAAGGTTCAGGGTTCAAATCCAACCCTGGGTATTTCTGCATGGAGTTTGCCTGTTCTCCCTGTGCATGCGTAGGTTCTCTCCGGGCACTCCGGCTTCCTCCCACAGTCCAAAAACATGATTTTTAGGTTAATTGGTCTCTCTAAATTGTCCTTAGGTGTGCGTGAATGGTTGTTTGTCTCTGTGTTGCCCTGCGACAGACTGGCAACATGTCCAGGGTGTACCCCGCCTCTCGCCCGGTGAATGCTGGAGATAGGCACCAGCACCCCCCGCGACCCCATGAGGGATTAAGCGGGTCAGAAAATGGATGGATGGAAATAAATACTCTACAAGGTAACAACAACTGGACACAGCAGTTCTTCCTCTTCCAACATTGAAGGGGACATATCATGCAAAATCCACGTTGTGTGGTTGGAGTCTCCAGGAGAACAGAAAGGTTGAATGTAGCCTGTCCGGGTGTGTAGATATCTTTAGATTCTGATTGGGTCATGATTGTCATGCCATTCAGTTTTCTCTTTGGTCCAAGTTGAAGGATGCTGAAGCTACAAGTGGATTTGTGAAAATGTTCAGTTGTTGGGTGTATTAAAGGCATACTATGCAACATTTTTCAGTTAATTAATGTGTTCCATACCGTTTTGGATGATTAAATGAGTCATTTCAGGTTGAACAAAGGTTTTCTTGGCCGCCCTGGTGGTCTGTGGGGGAAATACCGCACTTGCAATTGCAGGAGCCCTCGGCCCGCACCCACAGACTCAGAATCTCATGCAAGATCGCGAGAGTCGGTCTTGCTTTACGGCGAGTACTGCTACACGCCCCCAGTGAAAGGCATGTTTGTTGCTAGCACAGTGGCGATATTTGTGCAGTTATCATGGCGGAACCAGCGACAAAACAGCGAAAGTCCATGTCGGAGCAGGCAAGAAAGAGGAAAAGGGCTCTGGACAGAAAGAGGAGTCGTACACGGGTGAACATCGGGCAAGCTTTTTCCGAATGGCGAGAGCTAAAAGAAAGAGAAGGCTGCAAGGCTGACGTGGACCTCGCGTTTCTGCTGATGCGATTGTAAGTAAAATTGTAGGGTTTCCCTCACGCTACCGCCTCGCCAACATTCCAAAAAAAAAAAAAAACTAACTCCATATGCGCGCAAAGGTTGTCTCCCCCCGCTCCGCCGGTCACGCAAAGCTTGTCTCCTGCCCGCCCCCCGCTCCGCCGGTCGTCCGGTAAGCAAATTCCTAGGGGAAACACTGCATTGGAATGGTTTCTCTCTCTCTGTGTGCATGTTCATACTTTCACTGTGTTAGTCATTGTTTGTACTGTCGTTTTTTCGACTTTTGTATTCGTTGCGTTCGCCTGTCTGCTAAGCTCAAAACAACCGCGCCTGGCTTGACGGAGAAACCAGTACAACAGCTGAGCATCTTTACGACAGTGCACTTTTACTTTCGCCCTCTGGGGGGAGCCTCGCTGGAAAATCAACCCCGGTTGCATAGTATACCTTTAACCCACATAATTCATTACACCATCCTCCAGTGTACTACAAAAATGGCCAAAAGGGGTGGAGAGGAATGCTCTGTGACGTGGAGGGGAGTGGGAAGTCAGCTGCCTCCTTTAGATTTAAAGAGTAAGCAACAAAACAAGCCGCTCTAAGACACACCTCAGAACAGGGACAAAACAAGGGATGTAGGGTAATAACAACGACGAATTCAGACCAAACCATTGCAGTTCAACTTTATATAGACCCCAACTGAATGATTTCAGTGTGAAAAGGAAGACATTAAAAAGCATGATATGTCCCCTTTAAAAGCTAGCAGGCATTGGGGAGACACACATATTATTGAAGATAATCTATTAACCATGAGTCTGTGTCCATACCTGCATTAGGTGAGTCACGGATTCATCCATCATACAAAAGACCACATTCTTAACAACAGAGCAAACCTCCACTGAAAATCATTAAGTTCTTACAGACTGACTTGACTGGAATGTAAACCAGTCAGAACGCGTTGTACGGCTTCAAAGCAACATTAAAGCAGCCAGAGTATAAGTTGCACGAGGCAAATTAAGTTCAGATAAACAAAGTTACATCCATGATTTTAAAGTCTAGCATATTGTACTTGTGTGAATCCATCTCTGTTTGAATAAATATCCAAAACAATAAAAACAACCTGCTGGATACCATTCTGTTGCTAAGTTCTAGTTGTTTTGAGTTTTCCTGTGTGTCTATGAGCATGTTTCCTTAGCTTAAATATCCTAAAAGAGTTTTGCGTGACAATGTGAGGTTTATGTAAGGTCTGCCTAGGCATAGCTGTGACGCACACTCACTCCGATGTCTTGACTGCTTTCTCTCGGCCTCACCCATCACAGGTGTTTTTCTTGTATTGTGGTATGATAATTCCCCCTTTCAACTCTGTGAACCAATGTTGTTTAGGGGACATGACTGTGATTGGGCTTCAAAAATATTTTTTAACCAGGGACCTCCCACCTTATTGCACCAACAAGCAAAATGCAGTCCTCCATCTCGTTGCAGCATCTAACTGCACTCTTTTAGTGGAAATGAATGCACATACACACACACTTGCATTTGAGTGGCAAAACAATAAATTGCTGCTTTATAATTTCACTTTATTTGAGTCAATGATTTTATAAAAAGTCATGAAAAATATATTAGAACATCCTACGAGAGCCTGCATAAAACTGAATTTGAAATCAGCCATTCCACTGTACAGAAAATGGTCTACAAGTAGAGCACATTCATGGCCAACATGTCCGGGTCTGACCAAAAACGTTCAACCTGAACAACAACAAGATGCTAAAAAAATTTCTAGACATCCAAAAATGTCACCATGGGGCCTACAGCGGATTCTTGCTACTGTTGATATGAAAGTGCATGTCTGTAGAACCTGAAATAGGCTGCACAGGTTTAACTTTCATGGAATGTACCAAGCCAATCTCATTGACATGCTGTGGGCTAAATTGAAAGAGGCGTCATGACCAGGAAACCCCCAATCATCTCATGGCAGAAAGTGAGGAGTGGGGCTAACTGTCCTCAGACCGATGTCAGAGATGGTAGATGGTTACAAGAAGCATCTCCCTGAAGTTATCATATCTGGAAGGGATAACACTAGCTATTACTCAGAGTGTCTGATGTTTTTGCTCAGCTATAAAACACATTTTTGTTGATTACTTTTGTTTAATGAGAAAAACAAGTAGAAGTGTTGATGTACCTGCAATACAATCCCTTTCTTTTTCAGAGATAACAAAAATTACATCTGATATCTAATGTGTGGACATTTCTTAATAGAGAACTGAATATTTAATGTGATGTCCTAATTTTTTCACATGACTGGGCATCTCTTTCTGTGATAGGCTTGCTTTTACTGTGACAGTGAGCTTTATACTCTAGCATGGACATTATGAAAGGAGAAGTAACTTTAACTCCCCATTTGGTCAGTCTAATAATATCAGCTTGTTTTTTTTTTGATTGAAAAATGTTTTACTTTACTTTCATTTGTCATATTTACCCCCTGGATCCAACCAAAGCTGTTTCTTGATATCGTGGGGGCCTATGCTACATCCCAGTTTCAACTAAGGACATATCAACCAGAGTCATGCAAAATAATCAGGATATGAAAAGCAATTAACTATTGTTATTATTATGCACGTTATTTGTCATTTACAGCACTATAATTAGAGAACGTAAATATAAATATGCCCTGTAACTGACCCCCACTCTCTCATCCAATGATTACTGGAGATAGGCACAAGCCCTCTCATACCCCCACAACCCTGCACCAATAAGTGGGTATAGATAACAGATTGATGGATAAATATGAACAGATATGTTGTGATTATAAAACTTTTACAAGCATTCACTATCTCAGACTGTCAGGACTCAGCCAGCAGAGCCGTGCAGTGTCTGCCGGTTCTGCCCCCTTCTGCTTTCTCTGCAGGTGTCCACAGTTGACTGGTGGGCGGGGTGCGCACACCTGCGGCTGGTTCAGCAGCGCCTGATTGCGCTATAAGAACAGCGTACGGACAGCAGGAGGATGCCAGAGTGTGAACCATCGTGGTATGCCTAAAGGCCACAGTCTTCAGACTGAGAAAGATTCTTGATTTAACCACTTACTCCTGTGTCTCCCATGCTCCCTTTAGTGAATTCAAATCGCCTCCTTGGTGGATCACTCCCAAGCCTTCACTTGCTCCGAGGCTTCTTCGTTGTCCCGGCTCCAAGCTGTGGATCTCCAAGCCCACCTGGTTCCTCCTGCTGCCCTGGATCCCTGGATCATTGGCGCTGCTCGGACTGACCTCCAGCCCTCGTCCCGCCGGTCTCTTGGGCACCTGCTTCCAGCCTCGACGTGCTCGCTGAGTGCGCTCCGTCCCTCCGACCCTCCTCCGATCTGGCGCTGCGTCCGGTGGTAAGCGTACTAATCTCAGTTAGTTTTCCGCTGTTTGACCATCACCTCCTAATCGATCTCCTTTCCCTTCCAGTGACAAAACGGGTCTTGCCCCGGTCGCCCCCTTGTCGTTCCCCTAGGAACCGTCGCCCCTAAATTCTGCTGAATAAACTGTCAAAACTGATCCTTGTTGTCGAGTGTTTCTGCATGTGGTCCAAATATATCAAGCCGAACATGACAGACAATATCTGTTCCAGAACAAGTTTGTTGAAAACAAACAAATAAGACCAAAATCAAGTTCTAGAGAAGTTTGTAAACATTAGCTGGGACAAAAGCAGCTACCACATCGTCCATCCTTGGAGCCTCTTTTGTGGCAAGTGACAAGTTACATGGATGATCTGAAATATAACTCTATAAGTTTTATATGTTTTTCCACAAGATGTTTTTAGTGGAATACGTAATGAAAAGGAAAATGTTTCCTGTGAGCATAGATCCTACTGCAAAGCATATCACTTGATAAAAGTAACTTTTTTTAAATGATATTTTTGAATTATTAATATAAAAAGCTAGTACTAAACTATGGTTTATATGTATTTCATATGTTTCATTTTTTTATTTCATCCATGTCTTAATTGGTTAGGTCAAATGTACCACTAAATAGTTTAATCATATATGTGTGGCAGCTTTTACATTTATATAATTTATTATAAAATATGGTCAGCCACCACACTAACAATAGCCTATATCTTGAGATAAAGTTCTATAAACAGGCCAAATGAAGTGTCTGTACTAATAGCACTACTCTGTTTTCTACTAGGTGTCAGCGTTATGTTGTTTAAAGAGCAATAGTACACAAGCTAACATCACATATCAAGTCATGGTACCGAGGCAGACATTTGAGAGTAGTTAGCACTGTCTTGTTTATGTTTTTCATTTTCATCCTTTTTACATTGTGTTTTTGAAAACCCTGAAGGCTATGTGCGCTCCTGTGTTTAGGTTTTTCCGCTTTCTGCTGTGCCGCTGTCTGGCACAGCCAGACCGCTGTCACAGCACAGTGATAAGGCCTCACTTAAGGTTGTAGCGTGATTATGTTGGTCATTTCAGTGCACTCATATGGTTGTTGTATTTGGCCACTTCAATAGTTACATGGAGGAACCTCTCTATAATGGGCCCTAAAAGGCCCATTATAGAATTGCAAGGCTGTAATATGTGCTTTACCAGTTACTGTAACATTGTCTACTTTCACAACTATTATTATGAACAACTGTACCATCTTTGGGGACGGGGGGGGGGGGGGGGGGCACTTCAGCTCGGGCCCTAGGCAATTGTGATGGCTCTGAATCCAACCTGTCAGACCCCTATAACACTTCATCAAGTGCTGGTCATGCTTCTACAAGGAATCCTGTGTCTTATGGTCTTTTGATAGGATGGAGCTGTGACAACTGACTGTAATGCTGCCATTCAGTTGTGCTGACACCACTTGTGCCCTTGTGCTTCGTGCACAAGGGCCAGTAACTGGAATACTACATGTGAAGTAAAAATAAAATTCCCTCTGCAAAAAGAACTACATTTAACTTTTTCACAGTAAAGGTTAGTATTTTAATAGCTACTACTGACACCTGAATTCTCACCTGTTCGTCAGAAATGGCCACCTTGTTCTTGAAAACAATCCACTCGACAGTCTCGCTGCAGGGCGGTGTGGTCAGGGATCCATTATAAATGAAGTATTTCTCTGTGGAGTTTGGCAGGAGACCTAGCAGGGTAAACGGTGATACCTCTGCACTCTTTCCTAAACAGTGATTGAGAAAAATTATGAAAGAAATGCCAAAGTGAAGGGCTGAGAAGAAGGTAAGGAAACAAAAGACAATATTGTACCATATCTGCTCACGCTGTTGATGCCATCTATGATGGGAGCATAGTTCATGTTATCCTCAGTGGTTATCTGTACAAAGCAGAAAATAAACATCTGAAGATTGATCTATTTATTAAGTAAAACGTAGATAGTAAAATCAAGCGGTGATGCATAAATATCTTTATTTTATTATTTATTATTTTATTTTATTCACATAATTCAAAATGCCGTCGATCTTAATTACTAACATTGCACTTTCAAGTTATGTGTTACATCATAATGTTTTGTTCACTTTAGGTATGTAGTCTTGTCACTTCCCGCAGTGCCAAGCTTTTTAAATACTCTTAATTATAGGAATCACTGCAATAGGGGGAGTTGCTGTTGTCTACACTAAAGGCCTGATTTTCAAAGATTCCAAATAAGGGCAGAAAAAACTGTGCAAGCAATAAGTGGCCGTGTTGTGCTGATCTACAAAGATTGCATTCCCGGTGGATAAGACGTGCAAAACTGATTTGGTCCTCCCCATTTAAATGAGTAAGCCTCGAGTAAGCTTAATTTGTAGTTAATTTGTATTGCCCATCTCAAAGCAAGGCAAGTTTATTTATATAGCCTTTTGAGTAACAAGACCATCAAAGTGCTGTACTTGAACAGAAAAACATTACAGAAGGAAATATTACATAGGAAAACACAAATATTACATTAACAAAGGAATGAGTGAAGTAAATCTTTGAATAGACTTCTTTCATACATTAACACACATACAGAAAGCATAGAATCACAGTACTTAATTATTTATATTCATAATAAGAAATAAACTAGGTAAATCCGTGGGGGTTTCTCATCTAAAGTAAATTTGTCCAACGTTTCTAAAGCTACAACTATAACTTATTTTATTCATTGTTTCACTGGAACACATTACATCACTAACATTGAAAGCTTAATTGTTCCTATTCATACATTAACAAAATCCTTAAAGCTACAACCTAAAGTCTCTGATCTGACCTTTCTAAGCTACAGCTTAAATAGAAAGCAGCAGAGTAGAGGGAAAGCACAGCAAAGGCAGTGTATGTGCATGTGTGTTAGTGTATTTATGTGTGTGTGTGTGTGTGTGTGTGTGTGTGTGTGTGTGTGTGTGTGTGTGTGAGTGTGTGTGTGTGCGTGCGTGCGTGTGTGTGTGTGGGGGTGTGCGTGTGTGTGTGTGTGTGTGTGTGTATGCGAGCATGATAGTGTAAGTCTGTGAACTGTGACAGATAGTCCTTGCAGCCATAGACATTGATAGTGATGGAACATTATTGGGCAGTTCAGTAGCACTCTGTTCCGGGTCACAGATGTCACAGTGTCTTGTTTACATAACATCCAAGAGAAAATAAGAAATTTGCCTTAAAGTCTTACTGGTTCTTCTCAGATGGTGATTCCAAACAACCATATTTGTGCTCATTCTGCCAAAGCTGAGCTACCAACTTCTCCAAGTTCTATTCCATCCCGCCAGCAAGTTCAGGAGCCAAAGCTGGCCTGCAGTTCTGCTTACACAGCATTTCAGTCTGAGTGTTGATTGCACAACATATTCCTCACATAGTTCAAGCAGCCTTGACATGGGCCGAAACAGTTGCCAACGTTTTCTGAATTTCTCAATACTCCAGGTAACTGCCAATCCCATAAAGCAGAAATCCTGTTGACATAAATCCAATTTTGTACGCATTTTCAACATCCTCAACTGACATAATTGACAGACACACAATCCTCCTCTTAGGAGTCCACCGTGTGTCCAGCTGCAAATGTTACGAGGGCTCTCCTTCGCAAAGTCTTCTTGTTGAGAAAATTTGATCAACTGTGTTGAGAATCCACCTGACCAGATCCATAATTTACAATTTGGATGATATGTAAAAAGAGGCTCCAAAAAGATTGATAGAAGCAGTAACAGGGCAAATACGGAGGAGGAAGAGGGGAAAGGAGAGAACAAAGAAATGTGTCTGCCAGGATGCACAAAATAATTTTCAATGAATAGAGAACTTCTTCTATTAAACTTTTTCTTAGAGACATTAATCATTATTGAAAATAAAGAGAGCAGAAGTTCTGCAAAACAGAAGAGAAAACTTTTATTTTGTGTCTGAGTTTATTAAGAAAATATTACAGCTGACAAATCAGATATATCCCTGTTTATCATTATTCTACCGTGTATCAGTGACGGTGGCCATGTCAAATACAACAGCTGAGCGGAGCTTCACCAGCCCTGAGAACCTCCCTCCGGTCTTTGGAGGTAATAATGATAATAACTTTTTTTTTAAATAATAACATAAATAGATCTGTCCAGGGTTTACCCCTGTCTGTCCCCCATTGACCACTGGAGATAGGCACCAGCCCCCCATGACCCTGCACGGATAAGGAGGTAGACAAAATGGATGGATGGATGGATGGATGGAATAACATCAATAACAATTCTGAATATTATTTATAGTGCTCTTTAAGTGTCTCAAAGTGCTATAAACAAAATTAAAACGTTAAGATTACACATCAATCATAAAACCTGGAAAAACTGACTCTCTCAGCTGTCAGCTCCTCCACGACTCCCTCTAAGTCCAGGAAGGAGCCGTACTGTCACACTTACAGTGAGACTCATCAAAAAACAATTTCAGTGTAATCATCTATCTTTATATGCAACACTTCCATACATACCTCAAAGAATACAGCTAGTGCTGTGATTCTCCCCCTGGCCTGGATGGTTTCATCTAAAGAGTCAAACTGATGGGCCTCATAACAATAGATCTGCATCTAAAGGAGAAAAGCAAATCCTGTTAAAATGGCGAGTTGTTACTGGAATTATCATTCATTCTTTTAAACCCCAACTGTTGTGTTCAGGTTTTCAAACCAGATAGGTATGCGTAGAGCCAAGAACATTTTATACACCGGAAAGATTTACTTAAAGCATAAAATCCTCAGACAGAGTGACTCTCTTCTCCAGGTCATTTTAACAGGCTGTAAAGCTGCCTTATATTGATTAAACATGTACACAAAGAGTCTAGCCATGCTTCTTCAACATCAACAGTTTATTTGCAGGAATATTAACAGACTGCTAGAGATGGTTTCTGTTTCTTATTTGAACCTTGCCGTATGTGAAAAGACTAAGAATTTTAAACAGACACAAAATGTTTAAAAACATTTAGTTCTGACAAAAATGTCCATGAGAAGAAAATACATTTTAAAATTTCAGAGACATAGAATCCCACCAGTAGCTGCGTTAAATGGACTGATCCACAGTTGTCCCATTAGTGCATACTTTTATAGAAAACTGTTTCACAATCCACAGGAGACTTAAATAAATGATCACTACCATAAACAGTAGATGTGACGCTAATTCAGGCCATGATACACTGCCACTATGTGTACAATCTGTAACTCAGGACATGGCCACTCTTTATAAATAACATCTTACCTCTAAAGGATATTTGACTCCTTCCAGACTATGCTCTGAACCCTCTGAAGAGGCATTGCAGCGCCCCCAGTGGAAGGTGATGCGACCCACTTTGAACTTTGACCTTAGACCTCCTCCACTGACATAGAACTCTCCATCCACGTTGATTGCCACTGACAGAAAAGACAAAGATGTCACCTGCATGTGATATGTGTGAGGCTGATGCAGTTGAGTTCATGTTCTAGATTCCATTTTCCATCAGGGAGAAAACCGTGTGCTCAAAATCCATATTTAGATACCTTTGATGAACCAGTGCTAAATAAAAGTTTCTACATTTAAACAAAAAAAATGTATTTAGACTTTTAAAAAGTTACAAAAGGATGGTTGAGCAAAGTAGCAAAAATAAATATTTTTTCATATTTTGCCTTAAAAAGCAGAAATGTAATTCCCTCTCAGGAATTACATTATACTTATGAATCTCTAAAGTTGGAGCCATAAATATCTAACAATCATTGACAAAAAACTGTTAAGTACCAAATTTAGGAAACAGTTTCATTTGTAGTGGAACATAAATGCCTCCACATGACCTCCTTTTATTTCTCTTTTTAATACATACAGTTTATCTGAAAAACAAATTGGTGAGTTGAAAAATACGAAAAGTTAAAAAACAAAAATAAACACCTAAACTTGGATTTTGTCAAAGCTGCTTTTAGTTAAATTTAAGGATTCTGTCTTATTTGGTAACAGTCCATCAGCCTCCAATTCTATGTGCCAGGTTAAGAGAAAATCTATTGACCCCAGCCCTCTTCAAGTCCCCAAGCATTTATTTTTGAA
Organism: Fundulus diaphanus; assembly: GCA_037039145.1. NCBI lineage: Eukaryota > Metazoa > Chordata > Actinopteri > Cyprinodontiformes > Fundulidae > Fundulus > Fundulus diaphanus. Next base: position 49,108,744 of record CM073134.1, read on the forward strand.
ATTTAGTTCTGGACACTGGCAGGGTCATTCCAAAATTTGATTTATTTTTTGAGTGTAGTTGCTGCACTGTATGCTTGGACTCTATGGAGCTAAACCAGTGACAGCTTGCAATGACATTAAAAAAGAGATTTGGATTTGAAAAATGTAACATTGCAAAATTAACCATTGATTTTTCAGTGTTTGATTTTCCAAACATTGAGAAGTCAAATAGGGTTAGAAAGTAAAAACTTATGATGATATTCTCATCAGAAGGCCCGTGAAGGAGCCTTCAATTTAGCCCCACTCTCCAACGGCAAAACAGTGCCAGCTTGTTGTGACATCACAGCTGAAGGAACTCTGCAGTGACACTGACAACATCTCTCATTCAAAAAAAGCTGCAGCATAAAATGACAATATCGTCATAAATTTTTACTTTCTAACAATGTTTCACTTATCAATGTTTGATTTTTCCATGTTTGATTCTTCAACGGTTGAATTTTCAATGTTTAATTTTTAATGTTCGATTTCACAATGGAAAATCTCTTTTTCGATGTCATTGCAAGCCGTCACTGGTTTGCAATGACATCACTGGTTTAGCTCCATACTATACTTACTGTGTTGCAGAAAAATGAAATCAGTGTTCTAGCAGACTACTGAAGGTTTAGGGTCAGAGCTGACCGGTACTGAGAACTGTAAATAATTCCAATGGCCCCCATGAAAACCCCAGTTCTATCTGCAGAAAAGGAATCCCAAATCATGATGCCAACACAACAATGTTTCACTGTGGGTATTGTGTTCTTTCTGGGATGCTTGGTGTAGTATTTGTAATGAGCACACCTTTTGGGACATTAGACCAAAGGTTTTTGTTTGCTTTAATTAAATTATAACATACGCTACCACAAAGTTTGTGGTAGCGTATGTTATAGCATGTTATGCATTTGATGAGATAAAATAGTAAATATACAGTATATAAATGGCTGATGTATCCAACTAATGCCTTTAGATGTGTATTTAACAAACTGCACACATCCCATTAAGTATAATGGGATGTGTGCACACAGAGGCTACCCTCATAGTTAGTGGTTCCATTATCTGGCCATTGTGACATCTATATACCCCAAATGACATCCAATTGCACATGACAGCCACCTGGACGTGCAAACAATTTATCTACAACACTTCCTCTTTGGTGCTTTGTGTTGTTTAGAAATAATTTCCTTTAAGATTGCTCATACCAGTCTTGCCGTCATTCTTGATGGTTGTGCTGTCAGTTGTCAGGCTCTCCCAACCATCAAATTTAAGCTTCTGGTACTGCAGCTTCACTGGAGCCAGATTCTCGTTGATGTTGATGGGAGACTGCTTGGCACTGCTGCATAAAGGGAACTTCTTGGCCCAGTAGTTTTGGTTTAATGTTCCTAGAGGGCATAAAAGGAAACTTTATTTAAGTTCACACTAGACCACGTCCCTCCCATCGATATACAGTAGGAAGCCTCAAGGATGATAAAACACAGAAACTACAGTCAGGAACTAGGCACTTCAACCATCTGCTGTTTAGAAAATTATGTTTAAAAAATCTAAGTAAAAAAAAACCTCATACCTTCTTTTCACTTTGATCTTGTAAAAAAAAAAAAAGAATCACCTGATTTCTAAGAGTGTTTTAGATGAGTATTTTTATGTAATGGCTGTATCTTACTGGTGTGGTCATAAGGACCAGTCAAATCTCCCTCACATTTACACATACAACACTCTCTGGAGTCAACCAGATCACAACAATCCAAATGTCCCTTTGCAGGGGTGTCAAACTCCAGTCCGTGAGGACTAGCGTCCTGCAACCTTCAGATGTGTCCCTGGCCCAACACACCTGAACCAAATGGCTGAATTAGCTCCTCAGTAGGCAGCTAAGTTCTCCAGAGTCCTGTCAATGACCTGATTATTTGACTCTAGTGTGTTGGACCAGGGACACATATAAAGGTTGCAGGACACCAGCCCTTAAGGACTGGAGTTTGACATCCCTGATTCAAAGAGATCTTCCACCAGTAGGAGTGCTCCACCTGTAAAGGAATCCTTTATCAGATTGGCTCCACCTTAAAACACCTGAAACATGAGTGAACTGTTACAAAGACATAGGAGATAGTGTTACCAAAGACCTACAATAGTAGGTGCAAGATCAACACAAAGAACAACAGTTACAGGGAGCAGGAGAAAAAAGAAGCTTTTATATAATTAACTTATCTGAAAATTTTTGTATTCAGTCTAAAACTCCTTTTGGTTTAGATTTCTAACTCCCCTTTCTTTTCTAATGGTAACAAATTACAGTCTATCTGAAAGGGTTGAAAGACAGTTAAGGTGATCCAAGAAGCCTTCAACTATTAGCTGCACAAACAGCACATTTGTCCTTTGATCAATTATCTTACTTTTACATGTGTGGTCAGTTACCAAGGTCTGCCAAGGGTATAAAACCATAATGTCATAAACGCATTTCAATTCTCAGTTTATACCTTTATACCATTCCTATGGTATAAAGGTATAAAATTCAGGACAGGTTTTCTCTGGCTGCATGTATGGTCTGTCCCTCTCTTACCAGTTTCAGTCCATTCTACATGTTGCTTTTTGTTTACAAGATGGAAAGTCATGGTGTAGAAACTAGAGGACTGCTGTTAAAGTAATGCACGTTTGAAAATACAGCTGGCATGTTGTCAACTACAGCTGAGCAGACACTTTCAAGCTAATTACCCAGCTAATATTAGTTTGTTAAACTCTCACTGGGTCTTGAGTTAAAAGTACACATCTGAAAAAAGTTACTGCCCTAAAAAAATGTATCTTTTATTTTTCTGAAAGCAATTAGATTATTTTGTACATTTTGTCTGAAACTTTCTGTTTTAATACCATAAAACCATGATGTCTTTACTCCTGGTCATCATGACAATGTTTCCCCTTCTTCTGCATTGCATTAAATGGAATAATCAATATATTAGAATATTCTCTCATTAGCCAGGAATAATTGTTGCTTTTCTGTTGCAAATGAAAGCATTTAAATCATGTTATCCGTTTGGAGTTAGGTATCTGTTTGCACTCCCCTCCCAAAGAAGTGAACCTGGTGGAAACACTGAAACTCTGATAACAGCCTAACGGCAGCATTTCATAGTCCACAGACAACAAATAAGGATTAATTTCTTTTTAAAAGAAAAATCCCTTAATGTTTTGATATGCCACATACGAGCTGTCATTCCGATGATGGGGATTTGATGAAAAATTGTGAAGGAATAGTTAATCTCAAAGTGCGTCATCCTATAAAGGCAATATTATTTCATAAAACTTTCTTAAAACTTTCCTTTTTGACAAAGCTTATAGTTAGAGTGGCTCATGTTACCCTGAGCTACATCTATAGTTATGCTGCTATAGGCTTAGGCTACTGGAGGACATCAGGGCCTATTTTTCTCACTCTACTGATTTCTACTCTTCTCCAGTCTACTGTTCTCCAGTTTTGTATTGTATTACATTGAAATGACTGTTGTCATTTCAGCTTTTAATTTTTTGCTCTCTCTCTTTTTTCTTCATAGTAGGTACACCTGGTCTGACGTTCTTTTAACTGTGACATCATCCAGGGAAGACAGATCACCACTATTACCATCTAATGTAGAACAGATTACTGGATCAATGTGTGCTTCTGTGCTTTTTTGTCTGTCTTGTTGTGTCTCTGCTCTGTCGTCTGTAACCCCCAGTCGGTCGAGGCAGATAACCGTTCATACTGAGCCCGGTTCTGCTGGAGGTTTTCCTTCCCGTTAATGGGGAGTTTTTCTTTCCGCTGTCGCTTCATGCTTGCTCAGTATGAGGGATTGCTGCAAAGCCATGGACAATGCAGACGACTCTCCCTGTAGCTCTACGCTTCTCCAGGACTGAATGCTGCTTGTCGGGACTTTGAAGCAATCAACTGGTTCCCTTATATAGGACATTTTTGACCAATCTGTATAATATGATTGAATTTGACTTTGTAAAGTGCCTCGAGATGACATGTTTCATGAATTGGCGCTATATAAATAAAATTGAATTGAATTGAATTGAATAAAATATCAAAAACAGTGTAAAAATGACAGCTTGTGCTGATTCTCTTTCCAATTTTCTTTTTAGTATCATTTAAAAGAAAATTATAACTTTCTTCCTGACATTTTTATGTGTTAACACCAAACAACGTCTGAAGTTACAGCAGAGCCTGATCTGTTTAATCCTAATCCTGGGTTGTATTCCCTATCTGAGTCCTGCATTTTGGATCTGCTCAAATGATTGAGCAGAGCATTACAGCTGTTAATGTTGTTGTCATCAAACATTTAGTTGACTACTTATTATTTAGGACTCCTGGCCAATTCCAGAGCTGTATCTAATCAGAATTTCTGGCAGAAAACAGTTAATCATCTGTGAGAGCAATCATACTAAAATAGCATATTTGATATATAATAGTATATTTGAGTTTTAGCCAGGTTTTAGTGTTCGCCACAACCCAGAGACAACATTGATAAATATTGCTATGGTTTCCTGTTAGATCTTAAAGGCTGCAACATGTTCTTGATGATTAGAGCAGTACAGGCTGGTTTAAATGATATGTACCTGTCAGATTCCACTTTCCTCACATAAATAATAATTTTTAATGACCCTCCACCTGTCCAGGGTGTACCCCACCTCTCGCCCACTGACAGCTGGAGATAGGCACCAGCACCCCTCGTGACCCCACAAGGGATAGACGTGTAAGAAAATGGATGGACGGATGGACCCTCCACAGTTTGACACAGCTCTAACAGTTAAAATAGCTTCAGTAAGACACCTCTTGTATCCAACAGCCAGCTTCTGACAGCAGTCTGAAAAAGGTTTGATTCCCTCCTCTCTGTGAGAGGTTTAAGGGGTTAATGGGTATAGGTCATCACACCAAGTATCATTCTCCATGGCAAATGTTAGTCCGCCCTTTGAGATTTATACCAGAGAGCAAAGTGGGAATGAATGTGTGGCTCTCTTAATTTATTTCTCACCAGATATTGATTTTATGTCTACACTTTGCAGATTTTCCTGTTTAAATCATACACAGGAAGCATAAAGCTTCCTGTGTATGAGCAGATAACAGCTCCTCTGTTTTTGAACAATGGGACCCGACAATATGAAGACTTTGTGCTATACAAATAATACAAATAAACTTGACTTGACCACATCATACCAAGAAGAAAGGTAAGAAGAAAGCAGCACAGCAAGTAGCACTGTTTTTTGTGGAATCGTGACTGCTGCTGCTGTTGAGAAGTCTGTGTGGATGTGTCGTAAAAGCCAGGACAGTGACGTAAACAGCGGATGAACATCTTGTGAATGTTGTTGGGTGTTAATAACTTACAGGTATCAAACCCCAATAAAGTGGATGCTAACCAGTAAGCAAACAGTTTCTAAACTTAGCAAGAATTATAATGCAGTGAACGAAAAGTTATCTCTGCAATTATCTGTTTGCGAATTAGTAACTGTGTCCACCACTGCAAACACATTACTAAATACGTTTACATCAACAGTGAAACATTATTGACTGACAGCTATACTTTTATTTTACTAGATTGTTCTTGATAAGACTTACCTGCATATGACCAGTCAATGTCTTCTGAGAACTTGCGCTGATTTCTGTATGTATATCCCCCAGCTGCATCCAGAACAGAACAAAACATGATCACAAAACATTCCTGACAGCTTCTTTGATATATAACATGTTAAAATATCTTTCTACAACTAAATAAACATGTTAATAAGACCTAATTGTGATAAAGCTAAAGGTTTTGCATGTGGCTTGTAAAGCTCTTTAATACAACATTACTTTTTCACAAGATCTATATACTGCACATCAAAATCAGAATGATCCTTATTTTGCCAGTCAACTCCCTCGCATTTTAACTAACTAGATATCTAGACATGGAAGTAGAGATGTTTTACTTTTGTAAAAAAAGTGAAAGAGAGGTGTCGACACTTTATTGTTCAGTTAGTGGGTTAAAACAGAAAAAAAACCCACAATTGTTCTCCCGTGATTGTTTCAACATACTAAGACTTCTGTTTAATCTCCATTCACAACATTTACGCTCAATATTGCACATTCTCAACAAGTGAATGGCACTGTGGTGTTATCCAGATTTCTAACAAAAATACAGTTTGTTCTGATTGTTGCTCATCTCCAGAAATTATGTCTGCTGTAACCAAAGCTCACCCTCGTGAGTCCATTTCAGATGTCTGCTTTATTCTTGGAAAATATATTTTGTTTCTAGATAGACCCGCATGAATGGATCAAATAAAACACACCCCAAATGTACAAACATAATCACTGAATAAAGTAAGAAAGTAGTTTCAAGTTCTTGTTGGTGTTATTACACTGCTTTTTTTAAGAATGGAAAACTGCTTTTTTATTTTATTAAAAAAGGGGTTCACGCTGCATCTTTATGCATGATCCAGCTGCTTATGTTTCCCTCTTTTCAGCTCCATGCTGAAACAGTTCAACTGTTAAAAGTTTATAACCTTTGTCGTCACCTTTCACAGCGACAGGTTTCTCATCTCAGTCTCCGCCCTGACCAGACAAATCTCTATTGTGGAGGGCATTCTAGTGCGTAATTACACAAGACAAAGGCTGAGTTTGAAGATGTTCTCAGAGCGCTTTTTGGTTGTGGTCGAAGTGGACGGAATGTTACTTTCTGCTTCGCTTTTAGCCCACTAATAGTCTTAAAGGTAGAATCCTATAAAAATATTGCACTTTTATGCATTGCAACACCAGATTTGATGAGTATAGATGCATTGTAGAACTGTAGAAAAAAAACAAAAACTTCTTTTGGTAATGTCTGGTACCAGCATAATTTATACTTAATGAGACCTGTTTGAGGCGGTGAGGTGGGCGGATTCTTTCCCCCATTGATGTGCTGCATGCGAGGAATAAACAGTGGGGAAAAATGCATAAATAAAGGCTGTTAAGGGCTCCTTTAGAGGGAAGAGGAGGAATGATGGGTCTGAGCTGAAGCCCCTGATGTCCCTTAAAATGCCCCTTGAAAGTGCGCACCTGAATTACATGTAACTTAATTATGCACACCTGAATTCAAGCACAAAGCAACGCAGCACCACAGCACCACTGGTTCTGTGTCGTTAAAAAAAACAGCACAAAACACAACTACTAACTTTCCTATTGCATTTAATTGGGACATGCTATGGGCGGACGAACATTAAACATAGTGGTTCACGTTTTGAAGGCTGGCCATTGATAAAAGCCCCTGGGTCCGAGGGAAGGGAGGGGAGAGGAGCAGTAGGTAAGAACGTTGAGCCACAGAAACACAGCACATATAGTTCAGAAAGAATTCGGAATGAATAACAAAGAAACTTATAAACAGACTAAGTGGTGTTTTAGACTGCATCTGGTTAACAGAAGTGTTTTCTGATTCAAAACGCAGCCATGACTGGTTCTGAATGAAGGATTTATCTGGCAGTCGCTCTTGACCCTTGCCTCCTGCTTACGCAGTACCGGACCATACCGGCTTACTTTCACCACTGGTTGAGACCAAAATTATTTATAACTCTGATCGCTCTTCTTGCTGCTATGTTAACGCAAAATGAAGCAGGAATTATTGATGGCCACAAGCTGTGAAAGAATCCGAAACAGCTCAACAGAAGACGCGGTTTACACTGAGCTCTGGATGGACAGTGTGATGAACGGATCATCTGCAGCCCATATGGCCCATCATTATTTTTATGTGTGACAAAATGCCATGTGTGGCGTGTGAAGTCAGGGAAATGCATGTGTCACACAGCCATTGCGTGAGAGTTGAGAGCTCTGATTATGACATACAAATGTGTTCAACCCAGAACACATTTCATGTATGAGAAGTTTGTTTCAGATTAGACTTTGGAGTTAGTTTCCTGACAAAACGTTGTACACAAAAAAATGTGTTGCACACAAATAAAACTTGTTTTGCAAACTGTCCCCAAATGTTGCACTCAAAATATCATCTATAAATTGTCCCTGAGTACAAAATGGTCTCTGCTCGCACAAAACAGCCTCTCTTCGAGTAGGAAATATTTCCACACCTCTGCGGCAAATTTCTGCCAAAAGTCACGTGATGCATAAAGAGTTGTTGTTCAGACTTCCCGACAGCAGGGGGCGCACTCGAAAAAACTGAAACGCGCCGGTTTGGCTGAGGAAGACAGACACGATATCACAGCTAACAGCATCAACTCCTCACAGGTGAGTTTCAAAATGTTCCCGGTGATAAGTTAATAGCTAACTATGCAGATAGAACATGTAAGATTTCAGTTAAAGGCACTTTTTAGTTTTATCTCTGATTTAAAAATGCGGTGTAACGGACGTTTGAAAAATAACGTATTTAAACCATGATCTGATCTTTAACTCTCCTTTCATAATTGAACGTCTTTCGAGAGACGTGTGGTGTGCAGTAACTATCATATACTACACTGTGCTGCACTCAGGAGCGGACAACAGTTTGCTTGACCTATCAAACATGTTAAATAACTTCTGTTGTCACTATTTATTTGTCCCAAGACTAAAAGCAAGTTTTGACACCATCAGCAGTGGCTGGGATAACCATTCACTCAGAACTGAAGGGAATCTAACAGTCAGTCAGTTATGGGAGATGGGAAGCATCCAGCATGCTGTGGTAGAACCGGAAATCACAGAGGTAAGATGGGTTTTTTATGCTTGCTATTATAAAGTTTTTCACATTGTCTATATTTCAAACCAGAAAGGAATTGATATGACCACTCCAATACAACAAAGCATTGAGTACATCAGATAGGTGGCGTTGAAACTGGTTTCTTTGAAATGTGTTTATTATGGTCCTTCAACATAATTAATGGATTTTGGAGTCTTTTTTCCAATCCTTAGCTCCATGAATTAAATTATATTCAGTAAGTTGTAGGAACAGAATTATGGCCTCTTTTTTATTCTCTATATATCTCTATCTTTCTTGCAGGGTCTCTGCCTGCCTAATATTGACTGGGACGACAGTGGACTGCTTGATGACCCACACTATGGGGTCACTATTCCTGAAACTGGCAATGTGTTGAGCCTCGAACAACTGGTAGCACTGAAGGCAGCCATAGATGCACTGGGACATTCTGAATCACATGGCTCAGCTATATATGTTGCTACTGTCCAGCATGTCCAACACTTTACAAGTTTAATCTTATTGTGGTTACCATTATTGCAAAAGTAGTAAAATCCAGCCAGGAAAATGTAAGTTAGTGTATTCACTGAATAAAAATGTAGAACTGCTGGGATTGTGATAGTAAATGTGTATGGTACTGTATAAATCTTTTAAAAATGCTGAGGTTATTGAAAAAAGAGGCACATGGGGCTGTTACTAAAACTGAGGATGCAAACATTGTGGGACAATTAAACAGTCCTTTATTTTCCACATTGTATAATAAACATTGCTTTGATAAAGTCTTTATTTCCAATTCTTACCAATACTAATCAAAGTGAATACACCTTTTCCACAAGGATTGCTTTTATTGTTAAAATTAAGACTGAAAGAACTCCATTAATTCTCCAGGTTTTTCCCAGTAAACAATCCATGTATTACCATAAAACGGGCTGTATAAAAAAAAAAACTGGCTGATGAAATGGATGAAGCCAAAAACAGGACTATGAAAAACTATTTCTGCATGTAAGACTGTCAGGAAATTTAGAACAATGTCAAACTTGAACTTTTTTTAACCTTTGTGTTCAGCCTAAACGGCTCCACTAAGTGCTATGAACGACATGCTGCAACAGTTACTGATTAAAGTAGTTAATACTGGGAACTAAAACGGTTACATATTAAGATTATTTCTAAACAAGCCCAAATCCTGTGTTGATTCCATCAAATCTTGAATTGTCCAAAGTCTTGGTAGTGTGATGGAAGCCTGAGTGTCTTAAAGCATGTTGATGACCTGGGTAGACTACCAGGGCTAATTTCCACGGTGAGAATTTGTGTAGGAGCCTTCCATCCAACCCAGAACTTTAATGGCCTTCATCTCATCAGTGGATGCTGCAAAACAGATGTATGTTATGGTTATGTAAAGGATAATACTCCTTTTAAAGAAAAAAGTAAATCACCACTAAGATGAAACCAAAAAACTTTTCAAGTAAATAGCTGCCCATGTGGCCATTTCCAGCTGTGGTTTTTGCCATGGCCAAACCATTTTTATTAAGTGCACAACACATATTTGCAATTTGGCACATATGACCTCATTTTTACTTTGAAGAAATTAGAAAGGTAGTGAGATATAATCTAGATCTGCTGTTATATACAGTACTTTAATTGTAAAATTCATATTTGTGTTAGAAAACTTAAATAATTTTTAATGAATTTCCCTACCAGTTTTCATATAATCAATATCCACTTGTTGCAATTATTTTAAATTCCTTAAGAATCCATTTTGCACATAAGCATTCAGGCATTCTGTCTGCTAAGCATCCAACCAAAGTTTGGCTGACTGGACAAATAGAAGTGTTATTGGTTTTACAGTTTTAGGATAAATTACCAAATCCAAACACCAATTTAGGTTTACACCAATAAGAACAATAGACAGTCATTTAAAAACAACATAAAAACCACATTATAATCTGTTAACAATGCATTTATCTTGATATCCACTCTGGTACTATTTTTTTGACATAGCACAGTAAAGGGAGAAGCCAACCACAGAGGCTGCATTACAAAGCAAAAGTTGTTTTAGCATGGCGTTCAACCTAAGGCTAGCTTTCATGTTATTTGCTCTGAAAAGTAACATGATCCCTTACCGTAACACAGCAGTGCCTTTAAGCGAAATCTTACATGTTCTATCTGCATACCAAAAAAAAGTAAAAAACAAAGCAACTGGAATTGTTTTTCGTAATTGAAGACGTTTTCACTTCCTCTCCAGGAAGCTTTCTCAATTCAAAAAGTCCGGAGTAATGTGGAGTAACAAGCTTTATACTGCATTATTACAGCATTACTGTAATGGTCAGTATTACTAACCATTATTGTAAACCGGGGTGAGAAAATTTAGGAGTTATCAAAGCAGACACCATGTTTATGGCTTTCAAAAGTAGTGCTGGACAATTTACACGATTTAACACTTTTCCCACATCTGCTCAGATCACTTCATGTTGGGTTAGGGTTAGGTTAGGTTAGGTTATAATAAACCCTGCTGGTCACAATTAATTAAAAATGTTAAGTGATATTAGATGGCCTTGTTTGCCCTGTTGTAAATGATTTGGTGTAATAGATCTTCTGGCAGTAGCAAGTGGTTCACTACATTAGTGTATGAAATGATTGGGAAGTACTCAAAATTATGAGTACATTTTTCCTGTGCCATCTGGATCCAACTCATTAAAAAGTCACATCAATTAAATAACAAACTATATATATAAAACAAATTATCTACACTTTGTCAGGGTTCTGCAGCGGTGCCCGGTCTGGGTGCAGCCATTTTCCTCTCTCTCTCCCACAGGTGGCAGCTGACGAGCAGGGAGGCGCTGAGCGCAGGTGTTCGGCATTTCGCGGCCCGTCGTGGTGGCATATAAGCGGATGGCTGCCAGCACTTCACTGCCAGAGTGTTAACCTTATGTGGTATGACTCAGTCGGCCTTCGTCTAATGACGTCTCACGTTCCCCACGTTAATCGTTGTCTCTTGTGCTCCAGGTTCTGATCGGCTCCAGATCCCACTCCGAAGCTCAACCATGACTCCCAAGTCTCTCCAAGCGGGTCGGCTGCTGACTCCGCTCCGCAGCCCTCCCTGAATCCCCAGAGAACCTCCGTGTCAGCTCCCAGCGTATTCCCGGCGTGACCTCCAGCTGGCAACCCTCCAGCCGCAACCTCCGAGCCCTGCCTGCCGAAGCCTGCTCAGCCAATGCTCAGCCTCCCTGCGTGACAGCCACCTGACCCGTGGCAAGCTCAGAAGCTCCACCATAGATGGCCCATCCGCAGCACCCGCTCACTTTCCCCCCCTGGCGGGTTCACTGCGTACTCGCGGTAAGCCTCACCTCACGTCTTACTCCCGTCGATCTTAGCCATTGCATTAACCTCTCACTCCTTGTCTGCAGAGTGTGAGCTAACCTTTCACATTCCCAAACGTTTCCTGGAGGCTTCCCTCATCACTCTCTGTAGTTGTGCAATAAACATTCTAAATCTGCCGTCAGTTGTCTCCTGAGTGTGTTCTGCATGTGGGTCAAGAAACTTAGCGCCATGACAAACTGTTTTTGTCTGTATCTTTCTTCCAGTGTATCCACCATTATTACTTGTACTTCAAAATAGAGCTATGCTACTCTATATGACGTCATTGCAAATAGCATGTTGATAAGGACAGCTTAACGCTATAGGTGGTAATGCTGTACAGAAATGCTTTTTGTTATACTGGGTAAAATCGTTCTACCATCCTGAGAGTGGTTAATATATTATGTATTCACAAAAGGAGGTAAAAAATAAATAATTCTCTGTGGGAGCTGCAGGCCTGTAAAAACTATGACCAATTCCTGCTAATCGGTCCGAAGGGCACGGACTTATCAAAGTTTCATTCCTGCTCTCACTCATAGACGTTATTTGCTCACCCCCCCCCCCCCCCCCCCCCCCCCCCTCTGTCCCTCATGTTCTGTGGAATTGCCTTATTTATTAGTTGTCCCACATGCAAATCATTCTGACATGCTCACGTAACACCAGTATCTGTGTTCTTGCCTTCCTGGTCTCCGGTTGCTGGCTGCGCATGCGCATTTCTAGTGTTTGTGTATCCGGTTATCTTAGCGGCTAGGTTAGCGGTTAGCCATTTATTGTAGCTCTGGTGCTCTCACTGTATAATTTGAACTTTGATGTCTGAGGGTCGCAAGAAGCAAACCATGTTTATGAGAAGAAGAGGAAGGCCTCAGTAGAAACAAATAAGACCAGAGTGGATTTGGGAGATTTTTTCATGCAAACCCCCTTAAGAGCAGAAAAGCAAGGTAAGACGGTCTTGTGCATGCGCAATTATTCAAAAATAGACTTGGGTAAACTTCCGGGAAAATCGCAGACTCTAGCTTTAACAGAGTCTGTGTGCTTAATGGGAAATTCTGATCAGTCATGAAACTTAGTTCAGATTCAATGCTGCAACTGTAAGCTTCCATCTATTCTTGTTATGTGACAAAGAATTGCAGAGGACAGTTTACTGTCATGCTTATGTGTTTTTATAAACTAGAACTAAGCCTTTTATGTATGGTCCAAATTCAATAAACTGTTTGTAATTGCTTGCTGAGTTTCCGGCCAGCCGGTGGACGTAATAAACCGGTCAATAGAAATTATCCAAATCTTGGCACTTAGAGCCAATTCTTGTTTGGTGGTAAGGGATTGGCGAGAAGTGGTGACACATTTGAAATTTAAAGCTATGGAGAAAAGCTCCTTAAGAGATTTTTGCACACACACTGGACTGACAGTAAAGACTGTTTTCTCAAGACTATGTGGAGTTAAAGGAGATATAAGTAAGATATTTACAGTAAAATCAACATAAATCATTCTCATTTGTCACCCAGGATGGAAGTAACATTCCCTATAAACAATTGGTCCTCTCCATCAACGTTTTAGTCCTGTTTTTCGCTGGCTGTTTTTCGCTAGCTGGTGACTAGAATCAGGCGGAGAAATATCTTGCTTTCATGCTTACTCTCAATAAGATAAATATTTCTCAACTGAAAGAATAAGATATTGAAGTTAGAACCACAAAAACGAAAACAACTGCCCCATTTGGTTAAGTAGACAAGATCAACCTTTTAACGACCCTGAGGAACAGATGAGACTCCATAGATGTTTAAAAACATATCAGAACTATCTCAAAGATCCTCTTCTCATAACCACTGGACATTTATTCAGTCCTAGTTGTAAATCTGTTGGCCCAATAGACGTCTTGGCTAAGCAGTCTGCTTGGTCCTCAGTCATTAAAGCTCTATGACCATGTTTTAGACAATATAAAATAAAATTCAAACTCAATTAAAAACACTTAATCCCAAAGGGAAATTAAATGCTGGTGTAACTCATGGGGTTTCTTCAAGGACATGTAGATACTGATGGCTGCAGGCAGGAAAGATTGCCTGTAGCAGTCTGTCTTAGTGGTTCTGGAGAAGCCTCTGACTGAAGACATTCTATTGGTGTGCTACAGTCTGATGAAGAGGATGCTATAAAAAGTTGGTTTGTATATGGTTTTTCTTCTTTCCTCTCAGAAAATGTTCTATTTGGCTACATCTGATGCTTCAAATGTCATTTCAATCATAACTTTCTAAAGTATTTGATGTGAATAAGTATGCCAAAATGTTTTGCCTCTAGGTTGTAAAGCGACAATTTTATGGCCTGACCTGGCTGTGATCCCCAGCAATGGTATGCAATATACTGTATATTGGAATATAAGATCTACTCTGCACTGTTTATTGTATCTGAGCTAGAAATTAGCCACCTAATCCAGGATTACATGCTTTATAGTCTGCAGGGGAAGACATTCAATACAGAATGACACCTCAGCTTAATTGACTGCTCTTTGTATTGGTCTTTATTCAGGCAGGCAAAATTCCAGTTTAAAACATGTATGCATAAAACATATGCATAACGTATACATAAAACATGAATTAAGATTTTTACTGTACTAACATGTAAAGAGTACTCAAAGTCTAAAAAAGGTGGACCTAAAATTTGGAGAAAAAAAAGACAATAGAGTCAACCTTTACTGTATGTTCCTGTATTACAATCAGGTTGTTTCATTCCACACAATTGTAAAATAGTTCTATAATGACCCAAGCAAGAGCCTGGTGTTCCATCTTTGCAGACTGAAATGCAGACTACAGAATTTACAAGGACACATTCAGTAGAGAACAACCTTGGGACTTGGCCTCTTTTCTGTTTGATTGCACTGAACAAAGGCTACTAGTACCACAATAAAACTTTTCTGAAATGGGTATGAAAGTAAGGACAAATTATGTACAAACTCCTTGTTAACTTATTCATACCACTTAAATTACATTCCTATACCCATCACTGGGGGTGAAACATCCAGCTCATCAGATAATAGGATGCACCACATCTGGTTCACAAGAAGAGATCAGAATTTAGCAAGTTTAGGGAAACTTCAGAATCCCAACTTTTTGTTGTCATAAATACTGTAAAGGTTTCACAAATCACCAACTGTATTTTAAAGGATATATGATCACAGGAGATCAGTCTGAATGATTTTAATGAAAATAAATGAAGCTTACAAAACAGCCCCAAAACAACACAATGAGTATGAAGGCACAGCAAGCAGGGGTAGCATGAACCAACAATGAGGCATGAAGAACACAGATGTGGAGCAGTATTAAACCAGTGATGAGGAGAAAAACAGGCAGTTTATATACAGAAGAGAGTGAGGAGAAAAGGAATGGAGAGCAGTGAGTAATCAGTGTGTGGCAACACAGTGTTAGAGGGAACTGGGGAGAGCAGGGTAAATGAACAGAATATATCAAGAAAAAAAACACGATGATCAAGACAGAAAGTGCCTATTTACATCTTCCTGAGTGTGCTTTATTGCAGATATGGGTTGGGGTGCAGGGATCCTTTTGTGTTGGAGTGAGGTGTGAGTGGCAAATTTCCTAATCTGCAGAGAAAGCTGTTGAGCAACCAGTTTGGATCATCATAGCTTGTAATATTTTTCCAGGTCCTCCAGACTTAAGTAGGATCATTAGCTGGAAAGCTTCATTTCAAATTCTCACTTTTCTCTGACTTCAAAGTTTACAATACAGCCTTAACAAACATCATTGTTGAAGGCCTGAGGTGACTGACAACTTCCGGCTTCAACCCTGACTTTTGTTTGACCTCAAAGCAGTGAGCTGGGGCAGGAAAGACAGGAATCTGCAACTTTGCCTGAGTTAGGGTGGAAATGGAAAACAGGCTATGTAACCAGCTGCTCTGACATGAAACACCTGCCAGCTTCCATACAATACACCAGCAGCAGTTCATTCCCTTCTTTGTGCTTGTGTGTGTGTGCCTGCCTGACGACTGTTCTGTTGACTAAACAAGGTCTTGTGCGGCAAAGCTTTAATCTGTTTTCATCTTTATGGTTCATTTCCTTGTATTATTAAAATTAAATTGAGCAAATTAAAGGCTCCCAACAGAGATGTTTAAAAACAGTACATTTTAGTTACATTCTGTTTCTGAACACTGTCACTATCTCTTTCATTGCTCAAATGAAATTAGCTGGTGACTAGAATCAGCCATTTTTCAGTCTGATCAGCAACTGAATAACCCAATGTACCATATAGTGGAAATATTGAGCTGACAACAGCATTCTATGATGTGGATCTGTTGGTACATAAAAAAGACTTAAAGATGGCTGTTTTCAGTATCAGTCAAGTAATTAACATTAAGTCTGGGGTACCAGGGAGATGTAAGACACACTTTTAGAGAAATCTGCATTTTGCACATGTTAAGACATGACTGGGGTTCTTTAAGTCTGACAGAAAGAATGAACAAAATACAAATATATGCTATTTTTTTCTTTTGAGCCATCAACCTTTGTCTGACCTGAAACAAGCGAGATTTCGAAATGCTGAGAACTTTTTGAAAATAGAATATATTAAAGTGGAGTCATCTTTTATTTGTCCTACAGTGGGGAAATTCTCTTCTATAAGTAGCAACATGATTGCAACTGGAAAGCAATCATAAGCCCCTTTTCCATTAAAAGCCCCAGGCTTTGTATTACTTCGGTATACGAAAGCCTGGGGCTTTTTGGTTTTCCTGTTTCCATTAGCTAGGGGTCATTTATGTAAATCAACCCAATGACGTATGGGCCGTAGTGATGAAAAACCACTCTGGTCCAGTGGGTTGAGGCAAGAAGATACCAGTCAAACAGACAAATGCGGATGCTCATGCTGGCACTCAAGCCGCCACTCATCCGGACTCCGAAGAAATGGGACGAAGACCTGCAACAGATGCAGTTACATCTCCTTAGCCTCTTTTACACCGCCCCCAACCCTATTTCTCACTGCCATGCTCCACTCTATTCTACTCCTGTAAATAAAAATAGAGCACAGCTTCTTTCTGTCTGAGCAGCTCAGAGGCCGCAGATGTGTGTTTCTGTGCATAACAGACGTGGAGGGGAGACTACACCGATCTTAAGAGCTTAATGAGTATAATTTTTTCCTGATAGGGTGGTTTTTAAGTACAGTATCATGGACTTTTGAACACAGCAAAATCTCTCCTCCTCTTTCTCTGCCACAGAAAGCGAGCTGTTCTCACACACACACACACACACACACACACACACACACACACACACACACACACACACACACACACACACACACACACACACACACACACAGAGGTTAAAATGAACTTAGAACGGTGACAAAGTCCGGCCAAGATTTTAATTTTTGATATCTGTTATAACTTACTTAACACTAACTTAGTAAACCCTTTAGGGGGAATTTTCAGCCGCGACGAACATGATCCAGTCAACGGGAAATCACAGACTGTCTGGCCGAGTAATAACGCAGCCGCAGTGGCCATAACACTGCAGTCTCCCCGGTCAGCGGGTCTCTGCCGCTCCTGACAACTCCAAGCAGAATAAAATTGGCTCATAACCCTGATGAACCGACTGCACAGATGAAGTTTAAAGGTGTACTTTCTGACCTAAAATCATGTTAAACAACTTTTAATTGATAGGTTTGTGAACTGCTCATCTCCTTACTCCACCCTTGTGGTGGACAGTATTTCTTACTGCACGCAAACCTGAGAAACCAGAGAAAGTAAAGCGCTGATAAATGAAATTAGTCAGGTAAATACATATGGAAACGCTACCCGTTATTTGCAAAGCCCCAGGCTTCTCAAAAGTCCCAGGCTTTGGAGTGGCAATGGAAAACACATAGACACACAAAAAATAAGAAATAGTGAAGATAGAATAGCAACAGTTAATGTAAATATACAAGGTAAGAAAAATATAGCATGAAGAAAAAGCATATACGAAGAATAACAGGATTGTGAACAAATTGAGTTTGTTGGAAAAAGTGATGGTTATACTGTTCATCTCTCCTTTGTGCATTTAGGATAAAGCAGTCTGTCACCAAAGGAGCTCTCCAGTGCAGTTAGAGTGTCATGCATGGAGTGGGAGACATGATGTTATGTCTCCAACTCCACACAAGAGCTCTTGCATTCTATGTAAGAGCTGACCTTCCTTAATGAGCTTATCCAGTTTTTTCCTCTGAGCTGTTAATAGGCTGTTATTCCAACAAATGACACCCTAGAAGATGTCCAATGCCACCACAGAGTCAGAATAGTTATCCGGGTGCGCTTCATAATACCTGCCCCTTTTACACCAGTTTCATTTGGAACTATACTCCAAAGTGGCTCTACTTGGGTCCACCCGCTTTGCAAGCATTTCACTTACAGTTTTGTTCAGTACCGGTGTAGCTTTTTCCGTCCCTGCTCAGGACAAAGTTTGGTCAGAGCAGAGTAGGGCTGAGATGTGATGTTAACAGACTGCTGTTCACTGATTGGCCATGGGATAAAGAGAAACATGAAGGTTTTCACTGCAGAAGTGCAGGGAAAAGTCAAGCTGGAGAGCAACGACATTGATATTAAGGACCATCGTGAAAGTAGTGAATAAAATCAAAGTATATTTTTACATAACATGAACCATGCCTGCAGGAAACAAAAGAAAAGAAAAAGGACACTTCAGCTTTCAATATGCAGACGGGCGTACTGTATTTATGAACCTAAATCAGGTCCACGGATTTAGAGAGGCTTTCTCTCATTTTACACACACTGAAAGCTGTTAAGTATCGTCTCTAAAGAATGTTTGGTCCAAAAAGTTTGTCAGAGAACCTGACTGAACTGCTGTGTGCAAGAGGAGAGAGATAGCAGAGAGCAGCTGCCAGCTCTGCTGCAGACTGCCTGTAATGCTGCAACAAGCTCAAACCCATAGAACACTCCACCAAATTAGCACAGCACATCCAACCTATCCAACCTATAAAAATAATTTCACTGTGGTCAAACGTCTACAGGTTTTGCATTTTACGGTCCTCATGACCGTTCTCACCATGATTTAGGCAAAAACTGGCTCAAAAAGCCCTACGTTTCAACTCTGTGAAGCAAACTTTGGATGATGGATAGGAAAAAAAATGTAAAATTAGCCACACTACCGCCACAAGCTAACATACAACACTGATGTTTGAGAGCAACTGAAAAGGTCGGTGCAGCTCCTGGATCTACAACAGTGAAGTAGCAAACCTCCCAGAAGACATAAGCTAACACTATCCGTATAAATATAAGCTTCACGGCCATTGACAGCCCAATGATGATGTGTTGGTCTCCCACATCGATGCGCTTCCCAGGTGCTGAGTTATGCAACATTCATAACATCGAAGCAACGAAAGAATGAAAAGAAACTATTACTTCTCCATTTAATTGAAAAGGCATCGGAGGCCAATGTGGCTAACAATAACGCACGTTATGGTGGAGCCAAAACAGATAGTGATAGTAGCAGCTACGTGAGCATCCTCCTGTACTGTTTATTTTGGTTCGGCTGTTTTGGTTTGAACCTGAACCTTTATACTACAACATGATTGGTCCAAATCGCTTTTGGACCAGTCAAGTGGAGGCTGGCAGCCTCAGTGCAGACATTGCGGGTGTAGAGAAACTGAGCAATAATAGTAAGGTGCTTGTTTGAAACTGTAGAAAAAGTGGAACTATTAGAATACCCACATCCCTAACAGGTGCAATGCCTAATGCTCCACTACAATTTGGGTCAGCACAGCACTTTTTCTTTCTCCCATTAAAACAATTCTTAGCAATAGTAAGACAAGCAGTTTTAGTGGTGTTGAAATAGTATGGCTTATTTAAAAAGAATATATGCAAACACATATACACACACACACACACACACACACACACACACACACACACACACACACACACACACACATACATACACCAATATATATATATATATATATATATATATATATATATATATATATATATATATATATATATATATAATATATATATATATATATAAATAAAACTAAGGAAAGTTTGGTTTTATCAACTACCTCCCTGTTGTAATACAGCTTTGTGGCAATTTTTTATTTCATTTGATTTATTTATTTGACAGGGACAGTGTACATTAATTAGCATTCCTGCAAATGCACCAAAATTAGCCAAAAGGCTATTTTTCATCTGTTGTCCCTGGACAGATCTTAAAATTGTCTACCTAAAAACACAACAGTAAGAATTTTACAGTGAACAATACAAATATAAAAAGAAATAAAAACAGCTATAACTCTGTTTAAAAATAACTTGTTTAAAAATACAGAGTTCATGTGCGCTAGACTACAAATGTTAGTTGTACATTATTGCACCACGTATTTAAATTGCATTTATGTGAAATTGAATTTTAAAGTTTGAACGGGAGAACTGAATATTTTTGCTGCTCACGAGAAAAATCGTTTCTGCCAATGGCAAAGACATTTTGGTGGAGATAGTGTTGAGGCATCTTCACCACTGGAAAAACAAGGCTTGTGATCAGTGAGGGCGACCCAAATGTAACTAAATATCAGATTTTGAATATGCAACCAGCAGAAATTACAAATCTCCACTTTGATTTGATTAGCCTGTTGCAACCTGTCTGCATGATTGTGTATTTGTCTATTAGAAAAAAACTTTCAGATTGTTTTTATTTAAAAGTCCAGCACTGTAAATTTCTGAGCTAAATCCATACTCTCAACAAAACTACTTTACAATAAAGCTAACATGCTTCATGCATTTTTTACTATGTGCTCTTCTTCTGACATAAGGCACATTGTGGTTCATGCTTTATTTTTTTAAATTACCACCCTGAAATTTCACCTATCTCAGATAAAAAAATTTTGGTAACAGGAAATAACATGGAAGAAATTTGGGATTGCACAGGAAACATATATTGGAACATAAGGATTGTCTCATGTGGTAAAATATTAAAATAACATGGACAACGGCAACATGGTTTCACCATAAGAACTTAGAGCAGGGATTCCCAAAGTGTGGTGCGCCACTAGGGGGTGCGCGAGCTGAAAACTATAATGGCGGTCCGACTGTGTTTTTCCCCCACACCATAAAGACGTGTAAATAAACATTTTCTTTGTAAAGATTGAAATCAAAAACTGTAAATTTAATCAATAAACAAAATGTATTGTAATGATCCGTATTAGACTTTATTGCTAAATGCTGTTGCACACAACAGCATACTGTTTCTTTAAGTAGGTTAGGGTTTATACGGAAGAAATGTGTGGCTTTCAGGGGGAGGAGTGGTGGTTCGGGGACTGGTGGGGTGAAAGCTGTCCCATTCTGTTCGTCCTAAAATAAAGTGTTAGCAGCAAAACCTCGGTCTGGTGCTTGGGTGTCATAACGGAACGTTACAGTAATCACACAAAATGTATTTATCTAAAAGAAATCTTCTTCTATGCTTCATTTTAAGATAAAATATCCACATTGTGCTGTATACATTGTGCTGTATATGCGCACATGGCTTGTGGTCTCTGCTTCAATCATTCTGGCAAATATGCTCAGTTGGCTAAAACCAGGGAAACTGTCAGGCAGGTGAGACATCTAAGGTCAAAATTAGCGATGAAGGAGGAGATGGAGTGAGGAATTGGCGGCAACAGAGGAGAGAATTGCAACGGATCCGGGAGAAGAAAATGAGCGAGAATCAGAAAATGTCTCTTTCTGTCTCCTCGCTCCATTTCGTTTACGTTAATTCGGGTCGAAAGTTTTATTTACGAGATTAAATTGAGTGACCGTCTCTATGGATCGCGCAGTGCCTACAAACAGCGCTGCTCATGGGGCTGCAATTGAACCGGTGACAAGCACTGACGCGCAGTCACGCACACACCGCTGCAGCCTCCGCTGCTGCTGGGGGGCATTAGTGGTGATAGACGCGATTTCTTGACTCTGTCCACGCACAGAGCTGTAATACTTTTCATTGTGATTCAGACAGTTGCAGTTCATTTTACAGATGCGGTTTTAGCGCATATTCAGACAGAAACAGGCAAACCAGAGATGGGGCTGCAGAGAGCTGAGGAGTGTTGCTATGGGCGTGTTTACCTGCTGGATGTAACCGCTGTGAATCAATCAGCATATAACATTTTATTTATCTGATTAATACCCTCTTTATGCAGCACTCTGTTATTGTTACTCTGTGCTGCTCTACCAAAGTGTGGCTTGCTGACTCGCTCGTCATGGGACACAAATCAAATCAAACTTCTTCATGTTTGTATTTTGCGGCGTAAATTGTGAGTCAGACTCAGATTAAGAAGCTGGTACATGAAATAAATAAAGTGAGAACACACACAGGTAGATCATTAGAGTTTAGTCTGAGAATCCACCTGGTCTCTTATTCAGAAACATTTCAGGTTGTGGAGGCTTGACCGATATTTCTCTGGCTTCTGCTGTGGATGTTCTGTGTAACTTTATTGCAATTTAATTCAAATTATGTTCTAATTTTATTTATATAACCTTTGTTATGACGTTTGGGCTGCAACTACAGCTCATATATATATATATATATATATATATATATATATATATATATATATATATATATATATAATTTTTATTATTCTCTTTTTTTGAAGATTGGGGGTGCGTCAAGCCGGTTGGGACATGGAAGGGGGTGCGCGGCTGAAAAAGTTTGGGAACCCCTGACTTAGAGGAATAATGGTCCAGACTGTGCTCAGATTAACCTACCTTACTCTCCCAGTCTTAGCGGTTGGTATTAGACACACCACCCCCACCCAGCTCAGACTCTTCTCTTCTTGGCATCTGGAGAACAGGGGCAGGGATTTGGGCGGATGACTGGGGGGGAAAAAGGAGGGGCTAGTTGTTACACATTCTGCTGTGGGCACCAGTTGTCACCCCAAAAGCCTGTGGATGTCCGGGCTCTCCGAGGGCTGAACTAATCCTCTTATTCATCATCCAACTGGGGGGTGTGGGGCTCCCACAAACTAAAGGGCAGGGCACGCCACACTCCGCTGAATAAATACACTGACACAATTATGGCCTTTTCTCTCCAAAGAGAAATTATGCAAGACCTTTCCACAGATTGTATTTGTTCCCTCTTTTGTTCTCTACCAACGCCAAAACGTCAGGCCTGTAATCATGCTCTACTCTACTCTACTCCATCACTGTAACATGTACTTGTCTTACTGTTTTGGGCAATGTCCTATAATGATACACTTTTGTTTTGTGTGACCAAAGGAATCAGAGGCATTTCAAGCTTTAGCTTGTGTGAAAACATGATTCCCTTTGTGTCCTGGAATATCGATTTGTACTGTAGATGTCTTATTGTGCTGTAAATCTGAGGCCGTAGTTCTTCACTTGAAAAAGGTGCACTGCTCCCTCCGGGTTGCTGTCAGTCATTGGCTCAAGAAGAGGAGTATGAGTATCATGGTGAGTATCATCATCATCATGAAGGTAGGGTAGTAGAATGACGCGGGACTCAGTTGGACTCAGTTGAGGTGATTCAGCATCTGATCAGGAGTCCAATAAAGTGCCTCCCATTGAAGGTTTCCCAAGTACATCCCAGTGGGAGGAGACCTTGCGAAAGATCCAAAACCCTGTAGAAACTATACTATACCAACAATTTGGGCTAAATCTATCATCAATGGAATAAACATTATGAACTTTTTAGGAGCCCAAACCAATACAAATAGAACCAAGATAAACTGTTCAGACAATAAATCCAGAGTAAAGATCATCTAATTTTCTCTGTTTTGCAATTGAGAGGTTTTACAGACACTATGGTCCATTGCCAGCATATAACCACAAACAGCAGAATATCTTTTTTGTTTCCATAACAATGAACTACCGTATAAGTGCTATTAAACTATTTGACTATTCTATCACAAATCTGATGCCATAGAGCTGTCTCAGGCAGCTGTGTAGATATGGATGTGGATATGTCATTTTAGCTCCGAAAGCCACGGAGAACACCCGTGGCTGCAACTTAACTTGTCAAACCGACTGTGAAACCTCTAGATGTTATCACTAAAGCTACGAGGTTTACTGCATTTGTTGGGTGTCAGTTAAGCCTGCAAAAACTCCAGCACATTCAGAACTGTGCTGCCCAGGTCCTGACGAGGAGGTGCAAACATGACCATATCACCCCTATGCTCAAATCCCTCCACTGGCTGCCAATTTAATACAGAATTCACTATAAACTCTGTCTCCTCATTTACCAGTGCATACATGGAACTGCCCCCGCCTACCTCAGCTACTTACTCACCCCACACATGGCCTCACGAAACCTCCGTTTCACCACCTCCTCATACTGCCTTCACCAACCCAGGACCAACTGTCCTCTATGGGAAACAGGGCCTTCCAGGCAGTTGCCCCTCAGCTCTGGAATGCCCTCCCAGAGACCCTAAGAGACCCACAAAGTGTGGAGGCCTTTAAAAAAGGTCTTAAGACATTCTTATTTAAAAAAGGGTTTTAAAAACTTTAATATGATTGTATTTGTGTGATATGGTTAATGGTGATTGTAAAGTGCTGTCTTTAGTTTCTGTACTATTAAATTTCAAAGTGCCCTCTGTAGCACTTTGAAATTTCTTTGAAATGTAAAGTGCATCATAAATAAAATTCATAATAGTTATAATAATAATAATAATAATAATAATTATTATTATTATTATTACTAACATTTGCATGACAGTATCATCTATTTCATTGAGAAGTTGACCAATCTCTGCATGGTGCCAAGTAAGCAGAGTAGGGAGAAAGAAACCAAACATTAAAGAGACCACTCTGAAACATTATCAATTTCCAAAAGCAGAAAACACTTCTTAAAATGATTTTTGGCTACGTTCAAACTGCAGGTCTCAATTCAGCTTTTTAGCTAAATCGGATTTTTTTGGGGTAGTCGTTCATACAACTATTAAATGCAACTTCCATCATACTACTGTCTGAATGGTTCAAGACCGCAAAGCGACCCACGTGCACCGATAACAGAAGGAGATGTCACATAGCAGCACACTGTTGACGGAAGTAATGGTGAATGTAATTGTTTCAAAAAATGTCCAATAAAATTTTGTTAAAAAAAAAAACTTGAAAAAATTAAAAATTGCGGATACCAGCCGGTGTCATGTCTTTGAAATCATTAGAAAGCTGCTGAGCAATGGGAGCAGACTATATTAAGACAACATCATAGCAAGATGAAGTAAGGTAAGAAAAAAAGCAGCACAGTTATTAACAATGGTTTTTATGGAGCGCTAACTGCTACTACTGTGTAGATCCAGGACAGTGACATAAAAGACGGATTAAAGGCGACATGACTGGTCAGACTGCAGACACTTAACCCTCCTGTTGTCCTCATTTTCTGTATACACCCCGTGTCCTCCGGGTCAAAATGACCCGTCTTCACTAAACCCTCAATATAAGCAGCTTAATTGAATTTTAAACACCAAATTTCATCTTGTATATTGTAGTTCACCACAAAATGTGTGAATACTTGAGTTTTCCCTCTCCACTTGAATTTCTATAGCTTAAGAAAATGAACAAAATGATGTCAATACGTCGTCCTCCTCTCGCCTCCTCTTCTCTCCCCTTTTGTTCCCCAATGGAACCAGTTGCTCATCCACTGTCACATCAGGCCCTGGATTGTAGAGGTAGGGCAACCGCTCCACCCACTTGTCCCATACCTCTCTTATGGCTGCAAGTTTGTCTGTCACACGTCTTGCTGGTCTTGATTCACGGTCATCAAATCGTATCAGTCTTGAGTAGGTGTGAAAGAGTTTGAGTGGCATTATGGCTCGGAAAATTGGCCTTCCACTCTCTGCATACCATAGACTAGCTGCAGCCTCACCTCGGTACCTGTATACACCTGCTAGGATTAGCAGCCCTAAATAGGCCTGGAGGTCAATCTCATCCATCTTTTTCCAGCTGTCTCCATATTTGCGAAAACCCTCCAGATTTGTCATCTCCAGGATTATTTTTTCTATTGCTGGTGTGACAAACAGGTAGAATATAGAAACAATATCATGGGCATGAGAAACGGCATACCTTGTGGGTCCTGGGGTCATCTTTACAATGTTTTGTTCTGCATGCCTGCCGTGTTGGTCATATGCTGCTGAGGACCATGGTATTTTGCCATTTTTTGAAAGGAAAGTCTCACTTTCAGCTTCAGGGTTTTCTTCTTCTTCTGAAGATGATTCATCATGCTCTCGGTTGTATTCCTCTCCATCTTCTTCTTCGGATACATCCTCTACTTCCTCTTCTGAATCAGAGTTGTCTTGCTGGACATGTGAGAAAATCACCTCTAAAGCCTCTTCAGTGTTGTAACGCACACTCATGGCTTCAGCACAGACAATTCAGGGTCCTGTTATGCAGGACCTTTATAACCTCTGGAAATAACAGGTGGTCTTATGAAGTCTGCGAGAACACCACCTGATTTGCCTTGTTTACTTCTGCTACTGATTGATCTGAGACACAACTAAAACTTTGTAACATTCTGTGGTTTGTAAGTAACTCTGTGACCTTGATTTCAACTCTATTTGCCTCACGGGTCATTTTGACCCGAAGACCATCTTTGTACCTTTTTTTGTACAGCTTATATGGAAATGTGAATAAAAGCAACATTTAACTTTTTCTATTGTTTTGGCCAATATAGGAAAAGTCTTAAAATCTCAAGTTAAAAAAATAACATTTAGTGGATTTTTTGGGGGGTTTTAACACAGTGGCGGGTCATTTTGACCCGAGGACAACAGGAGGGTTAAAATATCCAATATGTATCCGAATTAGCGCCACATATGGAAGTGCCACAAATCAGACTTTTTTGGGAGTGTAAAGATCAGAACTGGGCCGTTCACCCTGCCACGAAAAAAACAGATATGGGTCACATATGAGCAAAAAGATTGGATTTGGGTTGCATTTTCCTGCAGTGTGAACATACCCCTAGTGTCTCGTGAGGCCTTTCACATTTCATGATAGCTTAGTTTGATTCAGATCTAAAGAAACCTCGGGCAACAGCACAACCACTCATCCTCTGAAATAAAACTCTGCCAGAACATTGCTGTCTTTAACAGGAATGTTAAGGAAGATCAGAAGTTTGCAGAGCACAATAAAGCTGAAATTTTGATCAACAAGATTAATGCAATTCAATTTTATCTATATAACGCCAATTCACAACACGTCATCTCAAGGCACTTTACAAAATCAAACTCAATCAAATCATACAGATTGGTTAAAAGGTTTCCCATCTAAGGAAACACAGATTGCATCAAGTCTTAACAAGCAGCTTTCACTCCTACTGAAAGAGTGTGTGCATTGTGTGCATTGTCAATGACTTTGCAGCAATCCCTCATACTGAGCATAGATGAAGTGACAGTGGAAAGGAAAACTCCCCTTTGACAGGGAGGAAAACCTCCAGCAGAACCAGGCTCAGTGTGAACGGTCATCTGCCTCGACCAACTGGAGGTTAGAGAAGACAGAGAAGAGACACAAAAAGCACAGAAGCACACACTGATCCAGGAATCCTTTCTATGTTATATGGTAATAGCGGATGATCTGTCTTCCATAGATGATGTCACAGCTAACAGAACACCAGACCAGGTGTACCTACTATGAAGAAAAAAAATGACAGAGAACAAAAAGTTAAAGTTGAAATAACAAGAAACAATGCTAATTAGGGAACAGTAGGAGAACTCAGCAGAGTGAGAAAAACAGACACTGATGTCATCCAGCAGCCTAAGCCTATAGCAGCAGAACTGCAGAGATAGCTCACGGTAACCTAAACCACTCTAACTATAAGATTAGTTAGAAAGTGTTGGTGAATGACAGATAAAGAAACTTTTCCTTGAGTTTTTAGCCTGTGTAAACTTCTATGGTGAACAGAATTTAGAGGATGCTGCATCAAGGATTAAAAGAGCACAGGCACATGGTACTGTTCAATATTTTCACAGCATGGTTCACAAGAAACCAGTTCCTACTGATTTAGCATCAGAATTGCTTTCGAAATACTGACAGATTTCAGCTGGTGCCTTGGCTTACTATGCCTTTTTGTTCATAATTTGCTCAATGTATTCAATATTTATTCCATGTGTTTTTTGTAATTCTTAACCTAATTTGCTTTGGTTTCTTGTATCTGTTGATAACTCAGCTTGTTGCTGATGTATTTTGTGAAGTATATGCTAATGGCCCAAATATGGGGCACATCCTGCCAGTTTTTCCCTTGTTACCTCTGTGGAAACGTTTGGGTGCTTAGCTCTTTTAAACAACAGTTTAACAATTGTACTTGGAATATTTTATTTACTATCTTCAAATTAAACTATAAATAAACTGTTTTTTTATTGACAACAGCGAAGTCCTAAGGTAGCCATCTTTAAATTGTTTTGGGCACTAAAGGTTCAGAATCATAGGTTTCCCTTTATTGGTCTAAAAGTGGTCTGGCTGGTTTATGTAGATCATGCAAAGAACCACTTCAAAGCTTGGGCACACCTACCCTTTTAAATTCAGTTGCTAGGTGTGTCCAAACCTTTAAAGCTTAAGGCTATTGTTAGCACAGTATTGTATTACTTTTGAACCTCCATATAAAGAGTGTGGGTTGCCACAGAGGACAGTCCATAGTCTAAAACAAACAATAACTTTAACATTGTATGACCACATAGAGGCCAGTTCCAGTAAACTCAAGCTGTGGAAGCACCTCTTGGAAAGTAAAACATATAAAACCACCAGAATATTTAATAAAAGGTCTAAAGATGAAGAATGAGGCCTAAAACACACTAAATCAAAGGCTTCAATCTAAAGTTGTGACAAGTACAGCTCATCAGTATAATCACCATTTTCATGAAGAAACATTAAGCATTTTACGTAGTTGCAAAATAGAGGTTCGATTCCAGTGGATATAAAATGGAAATTCTAAAGCTGCAGTGGCTGTGAATCACAGCTGACCTCTTTAAGGCCAAAACAGTAGCTAGCGATTCATCAAAGGGCCCCAGAGAAGTTTAGTATAGACAGAGTTATTCCTCAAACATCTACTGTAGGACCACCTAGGATAAATCAAAGCATATTGTCACAGAGCTGCAGGCAGACACATGAAAACGCTGCTCCTCTTAACATCACCCTCCAAAACAACAACAAAAAACTACAACAATCAGAAACACGGGGGGCACATTCTGAAGAGAACTGAACTCATCATCAGCCCAAGCCCCAGGGTTGAACTTCTGCTCATCGATCAGCTCCTCTCATTTTTCTCTTTTAACTATAAATGGCAGAGAACATAAGCTGTGGGTTATCTACAGGCTTGGCCCACTCCCCTAAAAGGAAGAGGAGAAATGAAAGAAGCAGAGCTGCAGCAGATGGTTTTGGCCCAAATTAAAGCACAACAGATCCATGACTGCTTACTGCTTCAGTGAAATCAAAAAGGAATGAGAAAATATCATCTTTAGTAAGTCACCCATGTTATGCTGTATGAAGTGTAGCTTTTTCTGTACTTCTTCTGTTTCATTTGGTGTTCAACATTTAGTGTTATAGTCTCATTTTTCTGCTTCTAGTTGGTTTTGTTAAATTGTAGTTGTCCCAGTTCCAGTAATATTTCTAAATGATAAGTCATGCATTTTGCTTGTTCTTTCGGTTAAGGCCTGAAAATACCTCTCCACTCACTCCTTGGATAACTCTGACATAAACACGCTCGTATTCATACTATTTTTGGGTCCACTGAGCGACAGTGTTTCAGTCAGAAAAGTAAATTTTTAGCTGAAGCCTTATAGAGGGCAGTCATGCAGTTTGTACGTCTACTCAGAGAAGACAAAGCAACGAAGAAAAACAAGCAATTTCTTTCTAGGAAAACATTGCAGGTTTGTGCCCCTGTGGTTCCTGAGACATAGAACGTCCAAAAGGGAAAACAACCGATCTCTTCTCACATTGTATTTCTTCATAACAAGCACCACTGTTGTTTTCTATCTGCTTGTGATCTGACCCCTCACTTCTTTTATCTGTCAGTTTGGTGCAACCCATTGAATAAGAGTACTATTGTCACTGTCTGTGCATACTGGGAGGGTGAGTGCTAGCAGTCTTAGTGACCAGGTACAGGTGACCAAACTAATGTCAGAATCAGGCATTCAGGCAGGGGCTTGGGTGTACTTCTAAGTTTAAATAAGGCTTCAGTGTGCCCTGTATTCATCTTCATCAGAGGTGTCAAGTAACTATGTACTAATACTTCATTACCTTACTTAAGTAGAAATTTTGGTTATTTATACTACTAATAGAGTAATTATTCTTTAGCCTACTTTTTACTTCTTCTCCTTAGATTTTCATGCAATTATCTGTGATTTCTACTCCTTACAATTGAAAATAGTCTCATTAATTCTATTTTTATTTCAGCTTGTTTTCATTCTGGCTTAGCAATGAAAAAAAAAAAAAAAAAAAAAAAAAAAAAAAAAAATATATATATATATATATATATATATATATATATATATATATATATATATATATATATATATATATATATACAGATAAGATAGGGCTACCCGAACAGAGTGATTTTGATTGTGGTTGGAGGCAGTACTGCACCAAGTCGTTTGCCCAACGCCCCCAACAAATTTTGAGAAGAACAAAACGTCAAAGAACATATCATTTTTTAGGATTATTTGTTATGTTCATTTTTTGATTAACCGGCTAGGATTAATCATTCATTTTGACAACACTGTCTACTGTATACAGGCAGCTAAAATTGAATTGAATTGAATTGAAAGCTATACAAGGCTAATTGTTGTTGTGTTGTGGGTAATGCACTCATTTTAATGTCCCCTTTTGTTATTTTACATCTGTTGCCCTCATGAATTCCTGCTGTTCCGCTTGGATGTTCATTTACATTCCAATAATAACAAATACAAGTTTATTGATAATATGTCTCTTAAGTTTGACTTTTCTCACCAACACTTATACGTAACCAGACATCAGATTTTCTACTCCATGAAAACCATGTTGAGGCTTAGTATTGCCCCTATATGGAGCTTTGATATATTTGTATTGTACTAAATAGGGTCGGGAATTACTTCTACTTCAATACTTTAAGTAGTTTTATATCTGATACTTTTATACTTTTACTTGAGTAAAAGGTGTGAGTTGATACTTATACTTCTATAGAAGTGTTTTAAAACCCTAGTATCTATAATTCTACTTAAGCAAAGAGATGTGAATGCTTTTGAGACCTCTGACCTTCACCAACTTCACATGTGTTCATGGTGGATATTCTGTTGCTTTGACTCTTCCACCTACCTTACTGTCTGATATATCCAGAACAATCATCACAGTCTTACACTGTGACTTCTCTAAGTTCATGTGTCTTGTGTTGAGGTTTTCATCAAACATCCCTCCTGATAACCTTTGGTCAATCTAAGTTTTACTGTGTGTGTTTATGTTTTCTATCTAGAGGAGCAAACACTTCTGTTGACAAAGCTGGTTCTCATTTCAGAGTTTTTAAGACCCTGATCTGCTGACCAATTTTAGCTGATACCTTCTTTCGTCAGGAACTATAGATATAAAAATAGGTTATATATGCAGAAAATGTGGAACCTATTTACACCTGGATTAGAAACCTAACATCTGATAAAGTGAAAAATGCTTCAGTGAGGAAGTGCCAGGAAAGAATGCATCATCACTCCAGCATTCGAGAGTTGGATACTGAGCCCATGGTTAACATAAAGATGTGTGACAATAGAGAAACATGTAAAACATCAAGGACTGTAAGTCCTGCAGGACCAGGGTTGAGAACTACTGTGTTATTAATATTCATCTCTGGGATTCAGTTAAATATCCAGTAACCACTGGGTTAATTTAGGGCTAAGTTTGTTCAAGCGGTTTTGCTAACAGCTGAACAATACAGATGTTTTATCTTCTGTCATAACTAATGTCCCACAGAGAACATCTCCTGTCACCACAAACCACTTAATTCATGCTTTTAGCAGACAAAACAAATCAATCAACTAGGTTTTCATTCTATGTTTGCTTATGTTCTTGTGTATCAAACTAAATATTAATACAGATATAAAGTCCTTATTTTAACAGCAAATTTATTACTTCCTGAGCAGATTAACAACATCAAGACCAGTTGTTAAATTCATGGTTGAGCCAAGTAAACACCATGATTTGAAGTGGATTGAGAACTAAACCATCCTTTCAAAACTATTGCACTTCAGTTGTTTGGCCAACACCAGTCTTCTCATTAGCTCAAGAGAGATGCACCAGTTGGCAAAACTAATGAGAGTCCATTTTAATCTAATGACACTGGTCAGGTGTGATGATGCTGAAATAAGCCATCTGTGTAGCAGATTTAATTTTATTACACATGGGAAAGTGTCAACCTGCTCCTTTAAATTCTGTGTTCTGTTTTTAAAAGTTGATGTTTTTTTAAATGTAGTTAAATAGAGTTTAGATCCATGTGTAATTGTTAGTTAGCCTGGTCTTCAAAAAAAGAAGTTTCATTTCCCTTCCACTTCTCTGCCCATCTTCCCATCCCATGGAAATATGAAGTAATTTTCCCTTAACCCCGAGTAGAAAAATATTATATCAAAGTGAGCTTGTTGGAAAATTAAGTACATTCAGTGGTTAAAGCCAACAAGCTTGACAGATGTACACCATATCAATGTGCCTCAACAAATGATTTCGCATTTGATCAAGAGTCTGCCCAGGATAATTTTCAAGCAAAGACGGTACATTGAAAGTACAAGAACATAATATATTTGGTGCTGCTGCAGTATCCAGAAGGATACTGGCCAGAAGGATTCTTTACTGAGAAAATCCTAAAAATTATAGGATCAGTCTGTACATCCATATCAATTCCAGAACCAAAGCTGTATCCAACTGGAACTTATCCTGACAAAATGTCCCAATTCAGCCAAATAAACTACAAAAACTTACAGGAGATCATTCAGCAGCTAAGTTCCTCCTCCTGCTGCCTTGATGTTCTACCCACAGTTTTCTTTAAGAAAGTTTTGCCTGTCATAGCGTCTGATTTGACTCAGATAATAAACATGTCCCTTCTGTCAGGTGTTTTCTCCCAGTCACTACAGCAATTATCAAACCACTGCTGAAAAAGAACAATTTAGACAAACTTCTACTCCAGAACTACAGGCCCATCTCAAACCTCCCCTTTATCAGTAAGATTATTGAAAAAGCTGTGTTTCAACAATTAAACACCTTCTTAACAATGACCAGCCGCTTTGACATTTTCCAGTCAGGTTTCCACGCTCACCACAGTACAGAGACCGCCCTTATCAAGGTGTTTAATGACATCCATATAAATACAGACTGTGGAAGATCCACAGTGCTTGTTCTGTTGGACCTCAGTGCAGCATTCGATACTGTCGATCACTACATCCTGTTAGAACGCCTGGAGAACTGGGTCGGCCTCTCTGGTACAGCTCTCAACTGGTTTAAATCCTACTTAAAGGACAGGGACTTTTTTGTATCAGTAGGTAACTTTACGTCAGAGATGACAAAAATCACATGTGGGGTTCCCCAAGGGTCCATTCTGGGTCCCCTCCTCTTCAATATCTACATGCTCCCCCTAGCTCAGATCATAAAAAATAACAACATCAGCTACCATAACTATGCAGACGACACACAGCTTTACATCACCATGTCACCGGGTGACTATGGACCAATTCAGGCACTGAGTAATTGTCTTGAAGAAATCAATACGTGGATGTGCCAAAATTTTCTTCAATTGAATAAAAACAAAACTGAAGTAATAATCTTTGGACCAATAGAGGAGAGATCAAAGGTTAGCACACAGCTTCAGTCGCTTCAGCTAAAAACCACTAATCAGGCCCGAAATCTGGGAGTAGTGATGGACTCAAACCTGAACCTCCAAAAGCATTTAAAGACAGTTGCAAGGTCGGGTTTCTATCACCTGAAGAACATTTCCAGGATTAAAGGATTAATGTCTCAGCAGAATCTGGAAAAACTAATCCATGCGTTTATTTTTAGTCGAATTGATTACTGCAACGGTGTTTTCACAGGCCTGCCTAAAAAGTGGATCAGACAGCTGCAGCTGATCCAGAACGTAGAGCACATCACCTCAGTTCTAAAGTCCTTCCACTGGCTCCCTGTATCTCAGAGAATAGACTTTAAAATACTTCTGTTAGTCTATAAATCCCTGAATGGCTTAGCACCTAAATACATCACAGACTTGTTAGCAGTGTATCAACCCTCCAGACCACTAAGGTCGTCTGGCTCCAGCCTACTCTGCAGAACCAGAACCAGAACTAAAAGTGGAGCATAGTTCCTATGCTCCACTTATCTGGAACAAACTTCCAGAAAACTGTGAAAGTGTAGAAAGCCTGAGTTCCTTTAAATCAAGATTAAAAACACATTTGTTTAGGACTGCCTTTGACTGTTCTAGTTAAACTGTTCTACTGAAACATCATTAGTTCAACTTTTTTAGTTCAACTGTTTTTAATGTTCTATTTTGTTTCTATATTTTATTCCTACTTGCTTTTATTCTGTTTTATTTTCCTATATTTTAATCATGTAAAGCACTTTGCATTATTTCTGTACTGAATTGTGCTATACAAATAAATTTGCCTTGCCTTGCCTTGCCTTGGCAGAGCAAGAGTGGTCTTTCAAGTCAAACCTGATCTGGTGGATTGATGCAGCCATCAGGCTCAACCAAAGTAAAAAAAAACAAAAAAAAAAACATTGTTTGGTCAAACAAAACTGCATCAAAATAAACAGACAGTTGTAAAACTGTAGTGTCAATAGCCACTAACATAACATGATATTACAGTTACATGAACATTTTGGTCTTGAGTTCATTTCAATTTCAGAAATTCAGCTACAGCATGTCTGACTAGCTGTTAGCTTCCATCTCTGAATATTTCACATTCATTTTCCAACAAGCTTGACATCCATCTCTCCACTGTCACTTCATGCATGTTAAGTATGAGGGATTGCTGCAAAGCAATCAACAATGCATACGACTGTTAACTGTGGCTCTACGCGCTTTCAGGAGGAGTGAATGCTGCTTGTCAAGACTCAATGCAATCTGCTGGGTTTCCTTAGATAGGAAACTTTCTGACCAATCTGTTTGTATGATTTGATTGAATTTGACTTTGTAAATTGCCTTAGATAAGATGTGTAGTGAATAAGCGCTATATAAATAAAATTTTACTGAATGCTACTACTAAGCAAAAGGTTACCTTGATTCTTCATGTCTTAGATTCAAGAAGGTGTAAGAAGAATTTGTAACTAGTGGACATGATAGCATCACAAAGTTGCTGCATATTTGAATCTTCTCTTCCACCCCATCCTAAAAGTGTTTTGTTGGCTTCAGATTGGGTGGGTTTGCAGCCCACTGGAGTATTAAGTACCATTAAGCTTCTATCACCAGCCTGAACCTTGATATCCATGTTTTAATGTTGTTTATATCCATTCTGGGCCTACAGTCTAAATGTTGCAGCTGAAACTAGGAGTCATGGGAACCAGCGACATTATTATTAGTGTACAAGTGTTTTTGAGCTATTGCTGCCTTTCTAACATCTTGGACTAGTTTCTTCATTCACCTTTGACTTTTGACACCAACTGCTACCTATTGGAGTGTCCTCTTTTTAGCAAATCTGAGAGATGGTTGTGTGTTGTTCTGCATTCTCTCCGACATTCTTCCTATAACTGCAATAAAGATCCTCTGATGCACTTGTGAGCTGCCTCCTGCAGCAGTTCAATCAAGTTTATTCCTTTCACCTGTTTTCCTGCCTTTGTATACTGGGTCTCCACAGACAGCCAGCACCAGATTACTGAAAGCCTTGAGCATTTGTCCTATCTGAACTCCTGTTTTGGCCTTGATCACGTTCCATGGATTTTCCTACCTTGCTTATCCCTTGACGGATATCTATGCTGAGCCTTCTGTTTTTCCGGACATGACCGAGACTGTTCTTGCCAAGCCCATCGGATCTGTCTGCATGTGTATGACCCATGCGGTCTGCATGTGTATGAGATCAGTCCTATGGGACTGATCTCTGCCAACCTGCCTGTCATCTTCTGCTGTGAGCACCCTGCACTCAGCATCGCCAGGCTTCTGTACGCTCCAGCAGTGTGGGATTTTCTTCCTGCACCACATTTCTGATTTTTTTTATAAACCTTTTAACGCACAACACTGTGTCTGGCTGAATATCGGGTTCTTTGTTTTGTCTGATATGTAACATTGTGTGTGAAAATTCCAGTAGATTTGCAGGTTCAGAAATGCTCTGACCGGCCACTTAGGTACCAACCTCCATGTCATTTTAAATTTCACTGAAGTCCCCTTCTTGCTTCTGTGGCTCACATTAAACATAAACAAGTTGTCTTCGCTATTTCTACACGCCTAAATCCATTGGAGTTCCTGCCATGTGATTGCCCAATTTGCTATTTGTGTTAACAAGCAATTGATAAGGTGTATCTAATAACAAATGAGTGATGCCAATCTCTCGAAAACAGGGCAGCAGATGGACATGTTTAATGAGATGTTGTTCTTCGCCATGTGACAATGTAACATAAATGCATCCATTCCTTGATTTTCTATAAAATGAAAATGAATAAATTGATCTCATTCTAATCTCGCTTTTAGGATGGTGGATATGTCAATGGTTCATAGTGTGAGACATTATGTGCAACCTGGCCAACTTTCCAATTTATAAAAGGGCAAACAGGTAGACACAAAGAGCAGAGCTCTCCAAAAGGCGGCCAGCATTGGACTCTAAAGGAGATACAGGGGAATTTCTCCAAAGCTTAAAACAGAACAACGCCTCATTAATCTTTTCACAGGAGAGCTACAATCACTTCAGACTGAGTAGTCATTGAATAGCTAATTGTTAAAATTAACCTCTTTGAACATTCAGAGTTTTTTTTAACCATTTGTAGATTTGCTCAGTGTTTACTGCCTGCTTTCCTTAGTTGGCAGTCTGAAAATAGTACATGACTCGAATGCTGCATGGATCCTCCTTGTCATTCAGTACATCATCAATCAAACTGAATTTGAATTTATTGGCATGATAGGAAGCCTTTCATTTTAATCACAGGCTGTGATTAAGTAGAAAAAGTACATCAACTAGGAAGATATAGTAAATGTAAGAGGGCTTTACATACAATTCTTCCCTCTTCTCTACTTTCTTTTTGGGGTGCAGTGTTGGCACTGTCTATTCAGCCTCAGAGTTTAATTAAGCTGTTTCTCTGTAAGGGGAGCTTTTCTCAGGGCCTCTAACAAACTGTTTTATACTGCCTGTAGGATAGAAAACCCTGGCACAACCAGCAATGGTTTTAAGACACTTCACCCATAAGGGGATCAGGCTGAAGAAAGGATTTCTCGTCCCGTTTGCTACCAAGTTAGATGTTGGCTGTACTCATTGATAAAATAGGGCAACTTTGTGGTTCACCTTTAGCTTTCCTATTGAAGTTGATCGTCATTGCTGTTTGGAGGTTTTTTCTATGCTGTTAATACTATAGAGGGCAGGACAACTTTTGGAATGTTGACATTGGACACATGAAAAAGCTGCTGAATTTTTTTTGTAAATACGAAAATATTTCCCATGAAGCACTTTTTTAATTATCAGGTTGCTTCCCTCTCAGCAGATTCACATTACAAGCTCCCCTTGTACAGTCATATTAAATAAATTAGAATCTTTGTTCTGATGAGGCTTGCTTTTCTAGTTAAAAGTAACTTTGAAAATACCAACCTAATCACACCTAATTTTCATTAAGCCCACATTTCTGTAAGCCCACATACATATTTGAAAATATGTATTTTTTGCTTTATTGTAATATTCTATTGTCAAAAATCATGTTTTCATTTGCTCTAAGCAGAAAAATCATCATAATATAAATAAAATATTGAAAACATTCTATGTGGAATTAATTTACATAATGTGTTTAAAAGTGCATAGTGCAAGTTCTGAAGTTAAATAAAATGTATTTTCTTCCTTATACATTCCCTTACAGTTGTCTGTATAGGCTGGATTAGTCAGTTCAAATGAGAGTGATCTAGGCCGAATACTCTGGGCGTGTGTGACGCGATGTGCCCTCTTGTCTACTTTGTTGAGTTTTTGCTGTAATCAATGCATTAGCGAGAGAACATGGGCTAACTTAAATATTTATAACTTTTTTACCTCAGAAGACTTTACGCCTCTAAACAAAAGACCTGTTCAGTCGCAGCGGCAGATACTTTTCCTCTACTTCCATGCACGTGTACAACACTGGTGTCCTTTCAACTTGTTGCCAGAGGGGGCAGGCATGCTGGAACTTGTGCTATGCTCCTTTACCTTAGTGAATTGAGTTACTGAAATAAATTAAGTTTTTAATAATATTCTACTTTATTGAAAATGACTATGTGTGAACTGATGGATATTGTTAATTATTTTAGAGCCCAACTAACACGGATATTTTGAAAAACACAGCTATTCCTGCTGCATTTTCCCCTCCTGCCCCCACACCAAAGATGTTGACTCAAGTTTCAGATTCAGACTCAAGTTCCACTCAAGTCACAAAACAGACTCCATATTCAGCACACACGTGCTCTAAAGATTCTTGCCCTGACTTAGGCTTTGGTCTGACATTCAAGCCTCATCAACAGCCGTTACTTTATGAAACCAAGCCAGGACTCTTAGCTGATAGCTAATGCACTATTATTTCCTTTGAAAGAGTGTGCATGATTTTCCAGCCAGTGACATCCGCAATTATCATGGCTGTAGCTTGATGATAATGTCCACAAAATAAACGTAACCAACATCTGTCGTGTCTCATTTTTAAACTGTTTTGAAAATTCAACATTCATTTTCATTTACCCCCTACACTGAGCTCTGCTCATCATGTCATAATCTAAACCATACCATAAAGCAAACATGTTTACTTTTTACACTTAACAAGTTTAGATTTAGAACATTTCTAATATTAAAAGTTCCCCTACTCAGAATAATGAGAAGACCCTACATTCCTAGTACATATTGAAGTTTATAGTGAAGGGTTTGAGAAAAGGAAAATAGATAAACTGCTATAAATAAAGTTACAACAAAGTCATGTCACACGCAAGACTATATCAAACTACATTGCAGTTCATGAAATGGATGGCAGAGACAAACAAGCTGAAATAACTGACAACCAGACTAACCTCTGCCCAGACAAACCTTGAACTGTCCTCTGTCCCTCTGCAGGATGCTCCGCCTCCTTCTGTTGCCCTCTCACCATGTCAGTACTTCATCATCAAGAGTTGGCAGCAGGAGCCGCCCAGCAGGAGCTGCTCATCTGCTGCCATGAACTAATTGCTTTTTCACTTGCATGAAACCATCGTGCTGCTTCAGTGTGAGAGGGCAAACATCATCAGCACCAGTGCCACTCATTAACAGGGGCACTGGTGTGACAGTGCCGTGGGGATGCATGACTATTTTTAGGGATGACTAAATGGAAAAAAGCTGTGGGGAGTGGGACACAGAGGAAATTATGGATTTCATTCTTTGTCCTTCTCTAACCTTGACACACATGAGCAAGGTGTCCAATTTAGTATTGTTAAACTATGATTATGACTGGGATTATGTTACTAAAACAAATGACAATGATTCTTTTTCTCATTTAAATTCACTTTTATTTTTTAAGCCAAATTCCTGATTTAAATACTCTTCTTTTCATACTCTCCTTTTTCACATTCCACATAATGTAATGTATGATTATGAAGTTGAAGGAAAGTCACTCTTATTTTCTCTTTTTTTTTTTTTTTTTTTTTTTTTTTAGAATAACAAATTCTAAAGTATCCAGCCTACTTTATTCTGATACTGCTAGTTAGTAAATAGAGTACATCTATGTGTAATTTTGATCTAAGTATGACATCTCAGCTGTTCGATTTCTGGCTTCACAGATTTGTTGGAGAACATTAGACAACAAACAGCCTCTCAAAGATTAAGGAACACAGCAGACAGGTCAGGGAGGTAGTTGTAGAAAAGACGGCAGCTTCTTCAGTCACAGTTAATGACATTAGTCCATCATGACTCTGGAAGAGCTGTAGAGACCCATTACTTAGGTTGGAGAATCTGTTGACATCACAATTATTAGTCATGCACTCTACAAATCTGGCTGTGTTTAAAGACCTTCTAAACAGAGCCTGACTCCGCCCACATCTAATATTTGAAAAAAGTGTCCAAAGGAGGCGGTGACCGGCAGACCAGGGAATGTGCGGTGGTTAAGGTGGGGTGGGGAGTGATTGCTGGGTAAGGTCTTGGCAACTAGAAC
The DNA here is from genome assembly GCA_037039145.1 of Fundulus diaphanus. Classification (NCBI taxonomy): domain Eukaryota; kingdom Metazoa; phylum Chordata; class Actinopteri; order Cyprinodontiformes; family Fundulidae; genus Fundulus; species Fundulus diaphanus. Next base: position 49,148,952 of record CM073134.1, read on the forward strand.
AAGATAAATAAATGCTAAATAAACTAAGTGAATGCTAAGCTAATAAAACGCTAACCTGAAAAATTGACAAAAAGATCGCAAAGCTCACTATTCCAAAGACTGTGCCGCTTTTATACCTCAGTGGCAGAGCTACTGACGTCAGTTTTTCTGGGTGACATCACAATATTGTTTGAGTCAATGTCAATACTGATTAAAAATTCAAATGCAGTACACTTGTTCAACATGAGGAGGCTGCCACACAGACACAATTTTAGACACAAAGCAGGATTTCAACAAATGTGCTCAAAGTTGTCAAAATAACGACCGGAACATGTAGGCTGGACTATAAGACATCCATGTATACAGTTTATTGACAAAAAAAGTCAATGTGGGGGTTATTTCTTGAAAGTGTAGCAAAGAGAAAACAGTTGTTCAAAGAAAGTTGTAAGAATACCCTGAACACAATATCCGCATAGCAAAACATGGTAGTAGCAGCTTTGCACTGTGGGGATGTCTTCCTCTAATGTAGTGGTTCTCAAATATTTTCTGTTGTACCCCCTTTGAAGAATGAAAAAAAATCAGGTCCCCCCTACCCAAACAAAATGGATCAGAAATGTAATTTTTATTGTATTCTCTCTTAATGGTTTGAAACTGCCGCTCTGAAAATTACCCAGAATCCCTTTTACATTTTAAAACAGTTAAATACATTCTATAACAACGATTTCTAACAACTAGAACTTTTCAACATCGTCACATTTTATAAAGTATATGATATATATATATATGATTAAAAACAGATTTCTAGCTTCACACATCCCAGCAGTCAAAACAAATGATGAAACTAAACACAGCACCTTCTCTCTCTGGAAAGTAAGGATGGGTACCGAATTCGGTACTTTTATAGGCACCGACTGAATCCCATCGGTACTACTGAGTACCGATTCACGTCAAATCAAATGCTGCCATTTTTCAGTACATAAAAACATCGCTGTGACACTGAGGGAGTGGAAGAGAGGGCGATTTTCCATGCCGAACGCGAACACAGCATAACACGCACAAGAGCGTAATGATGTCAGTAGTCGATTGTAAACAAAACAAGTTTGGCTGATAGAATGCGGTTGAAAGTATGGCTCCGCTTTTCAAAATGAACTGCAGATTACACTACGCTAACGAAGGACAAGGCCAGTGGCGGGAATACTTCTAATCTGAGGAAGCACCTGGTCACAGCTGGGTGGGGGTTGGTTCGATCCGTAATGCTTGACAGGGAAGTGGGGGAGGCGTGCTCAGCTCTTCTGCTACGTCAGGACAGTGTAAGGACCGTGTAAATAGCTCCTGCTGCGTGAAACTTTTTTCCACCATCATAAAAACCTGAAATCGGGGACATCTCCGTGGACAGCTTTTACTGGGGAGAGGGCGTCCAAAATGAAGAATGTTCCTGGAAATCTTGGACGTCTGGTCACCCTACAAACCTATCCCACCCTGATTTACAAAACAGGATAAAATGTGTTTTTAATATAGCTTTTTTTTCTATTCTGATAATGTTGCACTAAAACAATTCCTTGAATTTTGTTCACACGCCTTCAATCCTGTATTCACCTTGTTCATTCTGCGCCTCTGATAACTGTTGTTTTGGTAAAAATTTGTTTCGGCAACGTATTAAAATTCATAAACTATTTAATAAGGTTCATTTGTAGATCCAAACAAGTTTATTTATTGAGAAATAAATGTTAAATTGAAAGATTTTATTAATAAATTAACATTTATTATTACATAAACACACAAAAGTACCGAAAATAGGTACCGTTATTGATCCCGAGGTACTGGGTATCGGTACTGCATTGGATCAAATGTGAAAGGTACCCATCCCTAATTGAAAGACGGCACATGTTCCTTTTAGGTAGGCATGAACCTTATATTATTCATCAACAAATTTTCATAGCTATGTCACAATGCAGTAAATCTGTTTTGCTATGAATAATATAAGCCAGAACTGGTTGTAGTGATTATTTATTGCTCAGTGATTTCACACATCATGAATCTTTAGTATTGGTATAACCCTCAATAAACACAAATTCAAAAATCAGACATTTTAACCACAAATGGTTTATTTCTTGAATAGAGCCCTTAGTAAAAAGTAGTTTATTCAGCTATAATACAAGTATACTTATTTTATACTTAAAATGAGGCAGTGTACTTGAAGTTTACTTTTTGTAAACTATATTTTATATAAAAGTATATTGGAGTATACTTGAGTTATATTGAAAATTATAAACTGAAGTCTAAGACTATTAACACTAAGACTTCAGTTTATAGCCTACTTATACTTAAGTAATAATAAATAATGACTGCAAAGTGTATTATATAACACATCAGTTTCAAACCATACTGTTAACACTGTTAAACACAATTGGCACAGTGCTAACTAGGTGCTAATGTACAGAATAACCATAAAACCACAGAATGTTTTGCAAAAGCAACGTGTTTCCACGCTCAACTCACTATGTTAGACAAGATATCGAAATGTAAATGAGAGGTAATCTGATGGATTTAGTTAGATTTCTAGTGGGATTTAGTGGCAGAATGGTCACTTCTGGGGTCGGCCGAACCACTTCCGGTTTCCCCCGATCCACCGGAATAAATTGTAAAGCTCCCGCATAGCGTGATATGAGTAAATCCTACACATTGCTCTGAGAATTAGTGAGAATACCTTGCTATTCATACTACTGACTGCAGGTTCAGATCAAATGGTCTGACAACAAGGAAAAAGACAAGGCTATTCTTGGGTCCCCCCTGTCATTCCCCAGTATTTGAGAACTACTGCTCTAATGGGAGTTTTGTAAGCCGATTATTATTGATAGGAAAATTGTCATGCTAAAGTCAGAAAACCTGTGAGATGCAGCAGACTATATGACACTGGGGGCAGGTGTTCACCTTCCAGCAGGACAACCATCCGAAACAACCAGCCAGAGGTACAAGGGAATAGTTTAGATCAAAGCATATTCACAAGTTAGAATGGGCCAGTCAAAGAGCAGATCTAAATCGGATTGAAAATCAAAGATGCTGCATCCAATCTGATTGTGATTCAATTATTTTGGAAAGAAAAATGTGTAAAATACACAATTGTCTTACAGTTTTAACTGCAGTGAAAGTTGGTTCTAAAAGGGAGTAGTGAGAGGGGGGCTGAATACATGTACATCCCACATTTTGTTAGATAAAGTAAAAATTAGTAAAGTAGTAGTAATTACTAAAAAATATTTTAAACCAAATAACATTTTTCCACTTCACTGTTGTACATTAATTTGTGTTTGTCTGTCACATTGAATGTCTTTGAAGTACACTGAAGTCTGTGGATGTAAATTGATGAAATGCAAACAATTTCAAGGGGCATGAATACTTTTTCCAGGCACGCTATTTGATAAAAATCACTTTGGAATGCTCCAGAAGCAGTGAGTTTAGCAGAACACCAGCTGTCCTCCAGCCCACAGAATGAAGAAACGTGCACGGATAAATGCTGCCGACCAAAAAAAGCATTGAGGCAGTCTGCCTGTACAGACAATAATAAACCAATACCCTAGATATACTCTAGAGTACAAGCAATGCTATAAGCAACGTTGGGGGAAAAAACATCAACAAACTAATCTGCCATTAAAGAGAGCAACCCTTCTTTAGTTATGTACGTAATGAACAAGATAACCCCACTGTTGCTGTTAAACACATGCTAGACCATATTTAGAGCTGCATACATGGTAATTATCACTCTTGGATTCATTGCTTATTGGCTACATTTGGGGGAAGTTGTACCTGGTTCCAATTTCAGGGATTACTGGGATCAATCCTTCACAGGGGTCACGATTGCACAAGGAGCTGCAAAAATTATGCCTTTTTCACCTCTCCTTCTTTACAATACAACTGAAGTGGGTCAGCATAACCTGAAGAGAGGATATGTAGAGAACCAAGAGAGAACAGATGTGCCCTGAGGTGCCTAAATGATAAAGGTTTGCCCTTGCTGGAGGAGAATGAAACTATACAGGGTGGCTACAGCTCAACAATGTGGACTACAAAACCAAATGTTTATACAGACCATGTAAGGATGGACTAAGATCTCAATATATGTTTTAAATAAGCATGATGTTTTATTCAGCATAAATATGTATCCATTTTCTGCATTTCACAGTACAACCCTAAATTAAAATACAAAATTTGATTTCTTGTAAATGTGCTGAGGTAGTTTATAAATCTGTTTTCAAGAGAGATGAGGAGACAACACTGTTTATGCCACAACTACAACAGATAGCTGTAGAAGGGAGGCAACAGCTGAATGCTGCTGATGTCCATAAATGCACCATCCATTGTCTCCCTCTTATCCGAGATTGTGCCACAGGGGCAACAGGTCCAGCAGAGACACCCAGACATCCCTCTGCCTAATGACCTCCTTCAGCTTATTCTGGAGTTCATCCTAAGGTGCTCTCAGGCCAGAGGGGATATATAGTCCCTCAATGGAGCTCTGGGTCTGCGCCAGGGTCTCCTTCCAGTGGGACAAGCCCAGAAACCCCCCAAAGGGAGGCATCTATGGGCATCCGGATCAGATGTCCAAACCCCCTCAATGGATTCCTTTCGATGTGGAGAAGCATTGGTTCTAATTTGAGCTACTCTGGACAACAGAGCTCCTCAACATATTGTTAAAGGCTGAGCCAAGCCACCCTCCAGAGGAAGCTCATTTCGGCCACTTCTATCTGGGATCTCATTCTTTTGGTCACGATAAGTACCTCATGAAGACTGACTGGTAAATTGAGAGCTTTGCCTTTTGGCTCAGCTCTTCACCACAACAGATTGCAACAGTGCCTACATTACCTCAATCTATCTGTTCACCTCTTGTTCCTTCATACCATGACTTGTGACCAGGATACCATGATACTTAAAACCTTTCACTTGAGGCAGAGACTGTCCCCCCAACCCATGAATCACCTCATTAAATTAAATCAATACACAGTCTCTACAAGGAGTCCCTTTCCCATGGTTTTACTCTTCTTCACGACTTAGCTGCAGCCGCAACCCGTCTTTCCTTACTTTCTGGGCCAAAGAACAAGAGAGTGTTTGACTGCAACTTGTGTCAGATTGTATATCAGTAATTTAACTACTTTCAACTACCAGATATGCAGCACTAGAATGAAGTGACAGCATATAGCAAACCAACCAAAAAGCTGTCAAAACTGTCAGAAATGGAGCAGAAATAATTTCTACCTGAATGCTTCCAGAATTGTAACTTTTTATCATTTTTAGTTGAGTTAAGAGTTTTTGTCATTCATCACTGTTGGGGCCAGCATCATTAGTTTAGAGTCAGAATTATTTTAGACCAGACTCGACTAGATGTGAGTTATTTGAAATCCCTGTGTAGGAATCTGGACTGGCCTCAGAAAACCTTTCTTCTAACTTTCTCCTGCTTAGTGAACTAATCACTATCTACATTTTCACCATATGAACTCACATGTGAGCTTGGCTCTTAGCTGTCACTATTTCTGTTTTTGTTGATCATTGTTTCATTTTCCATACAAAATCTTCAAGACTTTTCTGGTACCTTCAGGCGTATTTTGTGCTGCTTTGTGCTCTCTATCCTTCATTCACACCTTTTTAGATATTGTTACATTTTATGTATTAAAATAAAACTATTGTGAACCCCGAACTTGAACACAATTGTAGGACAAAAGCTGTAAAAATTATGAACGCCTATTAAAATACAGCAAACAAACAAACACATCACAATATATTTAATCACTGGATTGTAATGATGTGAAATGTAGCGTGAGTTTTGATTTAAAACAACACAATTCATTACAATACAGCCTGACAAAACAATAAATATTTCCATATAATTCAGTATAACCATTTTAAAAAGCTACCATTTAGAAACCAGCCTTACCTTATAATTCCAGTAATGTTTCATAACAGGTGGTTTATATGCCTTTTCTTTAATATGACCAGAAAAAATATTATACATTTTCCTAAGAGACCCTAAAACCCATTTGTAAACACTTTTTCAATTCCAAACGTTGCTTTTTCTCTTAATTTATTGCACTAAATTGAATTGAGACATGGTGAGGTAGAGCTTGACCCCCTGCTACTGTAAGCTTGTAATGTTGGTGATTGAGGATTTAAGCTCATTCTGTCTGAACTCAGCGGAAGCTGATCTGGATAATAAGATCAGACTAATTCATGAAATGTAAATGTTCTGTAAATACTAGAAAGACCCTGATGAAACCCACCAAGGTCTTTTTTGTGTGTGCCAACATCTATCTAAAGCAGTTCTCCATTCACCTGCTTAGATCCAAACCACAAGTAGGTGAATGAAAAAGAAAAGGAGTGTATCGGCCCTTTTAGTGATGAGGACTTTCTCCTACCCATGTCCTCGATGAAGGCCTTTTATCGATGGTCTTTTACTGCATAGCTTTTTTTTTTGTAGCTTTTCTATGGCCCTTTAGATGAGGGCCATCGAAGGTCTAGGATCAAACACAGACCCCACAGTCTTGCAGCCAGTTGATAAGTGGATGCCAAATCCACTGGCTCTCCACAAGTTTCTCTACAGGGGCTTCACATTTTTTCTGCAACATGCTATATATACTTTTGACAGGAGAGGTCCTGTCAAAAGTATTGTGAGCCACCTGGATCAGCCGCCATCATCCATTACATAGTTTTGAGGAGCTGCAACCACAGATGATAAGCGAGAGCAGAGGGTGGGTCACCAAGGTGGCAGAATGCCAGACAGCCATCAACAGGGACAATATGGCTGCCCCATAGTGCCATCCTTCATCCCTCACACACTCAGAAATGAGAGGAGAGCCAAATGAAGAGGAGGATTAAACAAAACCCTTAAGGGGTGAAAAAGAAAGAGGGAAGACAGCAGATGAATAAAGCTGTGCCACTGCCATGAAAACGGTTAACAAAACATGCAACAGCAGAAAAGATGTAAAGAAGGAACGAAGATGAGAGATTAAAAGCTGAGACGAGCAAAGCAAAACGAGTAAAAACATTTAAATAGTAAAAATAAAGGTCTTAGCTTGACGGAATACACTGAAAGAAACATTTTTAACATGCCAACTCCTACCAACCTCAGGGCCTGCAATAAACCACGGCAGACATGCTCAGACAAGGTGAAGGTCTTCATGCTTTCTGCTCACAAACAGAGCTGTGATAAAGTATTTGGCCCCATTGCAGATTTTTTGTTTTTATTTTTGTGTCACATTACATGTTTCTGATCATCCTATTAATTTTACCATCAGGCAACGGTAAACTGAGTAAATACAAAAGGCAGTTTGCAAGAGATGATTTCATTTGTCGAGGAAAAAAGCTACACCACCCAGCCTTATATAGTAACTGGGACCATGTCAAAATAGGAATTAATTGTGGTCATCCAGAACAGCTCAGTTCAGTTTCACTAAACACAGACCGGATTACTGCCAGACCAGTAGGATAACCAAATCACTTAAATAGAGCATTTCTGACTGTAGTACCTGTACCTGTAGTGACTAAAAAAATCTGATAAACCACCACATCATGGCACAATCTAAAGAAATTAAAGAACAGGTGAGAAACACATTTGTCAGGCTGAAAAGGATTATACAGACATTTCTAAGGCTTTGTGACTCCAGAGAACTGCAGTGGGAACCATTATCCATAAACGAACAAAATATGGAACATTGCAGAACCTTCCAAGAAGTGTCTCTTCATACACTTTTAAAGCACATAGCTGCACTAATAAGTGATGCTCCAGGACATTGTAGGAGTCATGAGTAAATCAGACCCTGCAGAACACAAAAAAGTGGGTACCATCTTACTTTTTGCCCCATCTTTTATTTGTTCCTCAGGAAGTCTGTATCATGATTTACAATGGATCATTTGGGTACAACTGCTCGGGGTGTAAATATCCGTCTATTCATAAAAAGCATACACGATCTAACAGCAAGAAGAAACTCCTAATTTACTGGGTTATGTCTGCAAGCAAGGCTGCTCTCCCCCTAAATCCACTAAAAACAGCATTCACATGTAACAACATTGTATTGTCTTTATTCTTATGCTGTTCTAATTTCATAAACGCACTTAAAAGATATGTAAAAACTCGGATTAACGTAAATAAAGTCTCATCTTCACTTTATGTGCGTAGAACATAACAGCATGTTTGGTATTAAAGCCTTGTTCCTACCACTTCAACCTGTGCACCCTTCTCTAACAGGGACACTAGAGGAACAAGGGAAGCCAGCTGGTACACCGGATGTTTAAGCAATTTGCTGAATATTTCAGGCTGCACTACTAAGATACGTACACCTACCTTTAAGGTGGGCAACTCAGTAAAACATCTACCCTATTTCATTATAGCAAAATATCAACCACAAGTAGCCATGGATTAGTATTAGATTCTGACGGTATGATAATTTTAGGCTAAAATATTACGGTTTTACGGTATGATGGTATTATGATTACAGCTCTGAGTGTGTTACTTTAAAATGTCTGACTTAAAAACAATTTAAAAAAAATTTAGGTTGGTTTTTAATCAATATATAAACATGGAACATAATACAAGTTTATTTAAAATAAATAATGATAATAACTGAATTCTTTCTACATTAATAAACATCATTAATGTGTTGTCATAGTCAACCTTAACTGTCAAAAGAAGGTGTTCTGAGATCACAGGCATCATTCCAAAATTTCACTCTTCTGCAGGGTCTTAATCACCTTTAGTTCATGTTCATACTTATGATTTCTATATCAACAAAATAACAAAAACATGGTTACAAAATCTAAAACAATAATGTTTACAACTGATATAATCACTGCGTTTCTGCTGCTTTAATTGCCAAGACAAATCAGAGTCTACTGCGCTACAAGACAGTCGTCTTTTCATTGAAGTGATGTATCACGTTGGGAGATTTGATTATGTTTTAGATTCCGAAGCAGTGTTTGATGTACAGAAGAATATATATAATGCCTTTTGTGCACACAGAAACAAGAGAAATCGGAAGTATGAACGAGTGAATACGTAATGCACGGTTAGCTAAAGATCTTTCACTCAAAGCTAGTAAAATACACAATCCAACAACAACTCAAAAACGCTTTCAAGAACACCAAAATCACTAAGCTGTCTGCCTCAGTAACACAGTGATAGTATTTGTTTAACTAATAGGTCATACATTTCAAGACAGCATTAACTTTACATTGAAACTGTGCCTTTTTCATATCGCGGGTATACTGTATCCTTAAATTATAACAGTGCTGAAGGAAAAACAAAGCCTTATGATAAGACTACAGACCTAAACAACACTGTACAAGTAGAACTGAACCGACTGTGGACATATTGTGCCGTAAACTGTAAAGTCTGAGAGAGCTGTACAGTACTCAAAGAGGCCTGAGAACAGAGATGGGAGTTGCAAAGAAATGGGAGGGGGGGATAGGCTGGGGATGTTGAGGAAGACTAATGAAAGAAGGAGTGCTGCTTAACCTGCACTCCAATCTCTCTGTGAGGCCTCCTGGCTTGAAGAACCCCCCAAATTCTCCACCCTTCTCTCCCACCCATTCATGCAGCCCACTCTCCCACCCATTCACCCTCACTGTGCTCTCACACTTCTGCCCCAGCTTCACACTGTCGCAACGTCTCGTCCTTTTTACAAAGACTGGCACTGAGACAAATTGCCATGTTATCATGCGTCACGCCTGACATCAGCTTAACTTTATAGGATCTGGTTATTGAATTACAACACTTTGTGAGTACTGTGTTCATCTCATGGACTTGATAAAAGGTCAGTTTTAAAATTTGGAAAATAAAGGTTAAGATCTAATAAAGAATTTTTCAAAAGATTTTTTACCCCAGATTGTACTTTTTCCCTGAGAATTATTGTCAGTCTTTGTAACACAAAGAAAGTTTGATTAGGCAGAATATTTAGAATATTTAAAATATAGTGTATATAGTGTATATTAATATCCAATGCCGGACGATCCAAGCAAGCGTTTGCTGTGAACTTATATATAAACACACATATATATATATATATATATATATATATATATAGTATTGAATTTTGCATTTTAATTTAAATAAAAGCAATTAGGAAAGTGGTTGTCGAAATGTTTATAACGAGTACCATCACAAAAAATTATAATTTGTCTGAGTACCACCAAAGTGACATTAAAACAGCAGCACTGTAGTGGTTTGACTGTCAGAATGTGGTGTTCTTTCATAATTGCAAACTCCAAATAAGAATTCTTTTCATTTATTTGTCTTTTACGTTTACTCACAAGTTGAAATCCCAGCATCTCCACTCGAAAATATAATGAAAAGATCAACAAAGGTCAGAATGACAGGTGGCAAAGTGAGTTCTTTTTTACTAACCTCAATCCTAAAGATCCAATATGACTGCCTTGCACACTTAAACACTTAAAAACCATTATAAAATTATGTGTTTACACTTCTGAAGAGTTCTAACTCATTAAAATGTCTACTGTCTTTAGCAGGTTTAGCTCCAGGTGGTTGTAGGTGCACCAGTGGACCAGCTGATCCAATTCCTGTCTGTATGTCGACTCATCACCATCCTAGATCACAGCAATGACAGTGGTGTTGTTCGCAAACATCAGATGTTTCACAGATGGGTCAACAGATGTGGACATTAGTGTACAGAGAGAAGAGCAGAGGGGTGAGAACATATCCCTGGGGGACGCTGGTGTTGATTGTTCTTGGCCGGGAGAAGATGCTCCCCAGCATCACCTGCTACTGGCAGTCGGTCAGGATGCTGGTTATCATTTGTGGAGAAACAACTCTATTTTCTCACTGGAATGTCTTTTTTGCTAGCTTGATGTCCTTTGCCATCTTATTTCTAATCTGCTTATACAAGGCCAGGACTCCACAGTGGAAAGCTTCATCTTTGGTGTGACGCAGTTTCCTCAAATGTGAGGAAAACCATGGTTTGTTGTTAAAACTGTAGATGGTCTTAGTCTGCATGGACTTGTCCTCACAGAAGCAGATGTATGATGTCACTACCTCAGTTAGTTGGTGTAGGTCAGAGGTTGAAGCTTCAAAAACATTCCAATTAGTGCAGTCCATGCAGTTCTGTTGCCTCAACTTTGACTGGTCATCAATCCATTTTTTAACAATCCAAAGGCTTAGAGGTTTTAAATTTATGTTTTCAGGTTGGAATGAGGTGGAGCAGTCAATGGTCAGAGAGTCCAAGCACTGCACGAGAGACAGCACTGTATGTCTCCTTTAAAACAGTGTGAGAATGATCATGAGAGCGTCACTGTTTTTTCTCCATGCCTGTTCTCAGGTCAGCAAGCTCTCTTTCCGCCTCAGATGTGCAGGATGGGGTGGATAAGCTCTGACCAAAATAAAAAAGAACTCCCTTAGTGAATAAAATGGTTTACAGTTAATAGAGAGTTATTCTAGGGGAGGACTACATGATATCTGTAAGTGTAACATCTGAGCTTCAGTCTTTGTTAATATAAAAGCAAATCCCACGTCTTTTGTTTTTCCCGGGAAGCTCAGCGCTGCGATCAGCACAAAACCGCTGGAACCATGGTAGTGGTGGAGAGTTGTCAGGGACGTGCTTGACCAGCCATGTCTTGGTGAACCAGAGTGCAGCAGATCGGTGAAAATCTGGGTTCTTTGTGCAGAGAAGGAGCAGTTTGTTCCTTTTGTTCAACAGGGAATGGACGTTTGGCAGGTAAATTCCATATCCATTGTTCCGTGAGTTGATCGTTGGTGAGGATCTACTGCCGGGGGGCAGTAGATCCTCATGCTCGGCCCTGGAAAGACGAAAGCTGCTCTAGATGCAATCCTCATCCACAAAAAAGCTACGGGGTAGTACTCACCAAACCGGGTTCGTCCATGGAGGACATGGTGGACCTAGGGGCGCCGACGCTGTTGTTCGGCTTTCCACATTACATACGGCACTGTGACTCGCTCAGTAAAATCCATCTCCACTTCTCTGTGAGTAGAACAGGCAGGAGGGATCGCAAGTGGATAGACACTCATACTATCTGATGGCGCAGTGAAGCGGGCGCTGGGAAATGGTTGCGTTGTTGGCGTGGATTGTTTTAGAGACAGACAAAATGTCAAATATCCAATGCCGGACGATCCAAGCAAGCGTTTGCTGTGAACTTACCATGAGGTAGGACTAGGCCGAAACTCGGCTTTTTAAGATAAAACTGACAGACATTCTATAAAATAATATACCTAAAGTTTTAGGCGGCATTACAGCAAAAAGATCATTCCTATGCATCCTAACTCTCAAGGAGCTCAAACCAGGATTTATGATTAATGTTTTTAATGTAAATCTACTACATGCTGTTTAAAATCAGAGCAATGGCCTTATATTTTTCTGTTGAATATATAAGGTGTAAAGTTCCAAGTAGGTCTAAACAGAGCTACACAGTTTCAGTCATCAACACTTTTAAAATAAAGTTTTTAGATTCTCATTAATAAAATCCTTAAAAATATACACAGTGCATTAGTATGTTCTAATTTACCAATGACACTAGACAACTCTAAAAAACTTTCAAAATAGAATCAATAGGATCAAAAATACTCTTTAATAAATATTAAAACCCTTAATATTTCACACTGCAGATAATTGCAGCACTGGACTTAACACAACTGCTGTAATTCAAACAATGGGACTGCTATGGCCTTTTAAAACTATAGTGGACGATATTATTTCGGCTTCAAGTTATGAGGGGATCACCTTAACTATTGGTTGTCCCACATGCCAATCATTGTAATCCACTCACCTAATGCCAATGTGTGTGTTTGTTCTTTGCTAGTTTCCTCTTGCTGTGTTTTTGGGAGATTTCTTTCACACGATCCCCTTGAGGAGTGGAAGAGCAGGTAGGATGGTGTTGCTATTCAAAATGTGGTTTGGGTGTTTCTTACAGAATCAGAATCAGAATCAGACATATTTTAATAATCCCAGAGGGAACATACTTTTGTTACACGCTCCAGATATACAAACATTTTTATATATATATTTACAACATTCCAAGGCAGGAATGATTTCCTGTGGCGCTCTGTGGTGCATCTGGGTAAGAGGAGTCTTCTGCTGAAGGAGCTCCTCTGCTGGGCCAGTGTGTCGTGGAGAGGGTGTGAGACATTGTCTAAGATGGACTGAAGCCTGGACAGCATCCTCCTCTCTGCTATGGTCCAGTTCCTCCCCCACAACATCACCGGCCCTCCTGATCAGTTTGTTTAGTCTGTTGTTGTCAGCAACCCTCAGCCTACTGCCCCAGCATGTGACAGCAAAGAAGATCATGCTGGCAACAACAGACTCATAAAACATCCTCAGCATCATCCCATAGATGTTAAAAGACCTCAGCCTCCTCAGGAAAAAGAGTCGGCTTTGGCCCTTTTTGTAGACCGCCTCTGTGTTTCTGGTCCAGTCCAGCTTATTGTTAAAGTACACTCCAAGGTACTTCTACTCCTCCACAGTGTCAACAGGGACCCCCTGGATGGAAACAGGGGTCACAGGTGTTTTTGTCCTCCTCAGATCCACTATTAGCTCCTTAGTCTTAGTCACGTTGAGCTGCAGATGGTTCAGCTCACTCCAAGTGACAAAGTTGCCCACCACAGTCCTATATTCACTCTCATCACCCTTTTCAATGCAGCCAACTATTGCTGAGTCATCAGAAAACTTCTGAAGGTGGCAGGACTCAGTGCAGTAGTTGAAGTCTGAGGTGAAAAGGGTGAAGAGGAAGGGGGAGAGGACAGTCCCCTGAGGGGCCCCAGTGTTGCTGACCACCCTGTCAGACACACAGTTCTGTAGGCGTACATACTGTGGTCTGCCCGTCAGGTAATCAACAATCCAGGACACGATGGGGGCCTCCACCTGCATCGCCGTCATCTTCTCACCCACCTACATTTTTGGAAAAATTGTCCACTATATCTTTAAAGTAAGGCCTACTAAAAAATTTAAAATAAAAGCCTAAATTTTCCATAGTTACCATTTACATTTTAAACTTTCAATTTCTGCATAGTTCTTACATTCAGGAAATACAACAATGGGATTCCCTTTGCCAAACAAATTCCTCTTACTGCCACACAAAGTAAGTGTATGTTCAGACAAGATGAACAGCGATTGTCAGGAACACATGTTGATGATGGCTTTGCATTAATATCGGTCTTGTATTTCCAAACTGCTGATCAGACTGACTCAGATATTTATGTACCGACTACTCTTTGCCTTAACAAGAGGGTGGAACACACAAAAGAACTTTCATGAAAAGCCTGTATGACACAAGAATACCTATTGGGTCATTTTCATGGAACTGACAGAGAGAGATACACAAACAGAGTTATTTTAAGCTTTTCAAACTTTTCAAGGTCAACCCTGGTACACATTTGGACTAACTCAGCCACAGAATCGTTGGCTCTGGTCCAAGTAATGCACCAAGCAGCAGGCCCCTTCAAAATTTCTTCAGAATTTTTCTTTCTTGTTTTAACAATGCAACTGGCAGGTACAGACAACATGAAAGGAAAAAGCAGCTCCGTGGTGTTTGGGTTTTTAAAATGTTGCACTGCCAGGGGCCTCCAAAAGTTTCCCAGGGTATTCTTCTTCATTAAGAAATTTGTGATAAGAAATGTAGCAAAGTCTATAAAATCTCTTGCCAGGCTGTTTTGTCTTTCTCACATGTCAGTCAGAGTGAAACTAGATATCCTAAGCACCTCCTTGGACTGTTGCAAAGATAAAATGGGAATAAGAGTAACAATGACTAATTTCTTACTGGTATAAAGTCTTCTATTGGTTATTTAACTCTGGATCACGTGATATCATTCATACGCAGTGAGAGTCTGTGAAGCACTGGAGGAGTACGGCCGTTGTTTCAGTCCGATTAGGAGCATCTGACAGCCTTAATGAACAAGTGAGACCGCGTCCAAACCACTTTTTCATGCTTGACAGCTCCGCTTTAGAGCTGATACGAGACCTTCTGCTCCTCCCAACATTTTAATCCATCATCCCACAGAACCACAGGGTGATCCCAACAAAAAACACAGGAGATATCACACACACACACACACACACACACACACACACACACACACACACACACACACACACACACATATGAAATCAAGAAGGAGAGAGAGGTAGCGTCGTCGCTTTACTTTGTTTCTAGTGCAACTGCGCACCTGGATCCGCTGCGCAATAACCTTAAAGTTGACCGGCGTATATATATATATATATATATATATATATATATATATATATATATATATATATATATATATATATATATATATATATATATATATATATACATTCAGCTAAATCTCAATATAAACACAATACGCAAATGTGCCAAGTGAGGACATCCCGCAGCATGTCTTACCTTGTTGACAGATAAGGATAGAGTGCGCAGCCAGAAACAGCCAGCAGCCTTTAAGGTCCATATTGAGGGAGGAACGCACGTAGCTTGGAGAAGTAACTGAAAACAAAGTGGGATCGTTTGATGGGGAACTGGTCCCGGGCAGTCCCAGGTCCTTACAGCTCCATGCTGCTCTAACTGCGGTGCTGCTCGTTGTTGTGATTTGGCTGCTTGTGTGAGTGTGTGTGTCTGTGTCCTCCCTCCGCTCTAACTGAAGAGCAGCCGCCAGACTGAAGCGCCGCACCGCCCACAGTTCGAGGTCACGCCGGCTCCATTTCTTTCACACAACAAGCCCGAGCAGCGCTTCTCACACTCATAATGCACAGCCAAGCTGATAGCTAATGGAGGGAAATAAAGAACCAAAACAATAGATGTACAAATAAAGAAGAGAGACAGAAGAGCCAAGGAAACAGGAGACGGGGACAGGCAAAGAGGAAGAAAGGAAATAAGTAGAAGAGAGATAGACTAGGGTGTGCTATGAAGGACAGAAAATCGAAAGAAAAAGCTGGGTTATTGATGGAAAAAAAGTCAAAGACTGACATAAATGAATAAATTAATAAATAAACGATAAGAAATGCTTTTGTTTCTCAAGCACAACCACTTGTCTTTGTCAGAGATGTGAGCTGTGGCCACCTAACGTTGGGTTACTTACCTAATGTAATCCCTGGTTCTTTGATAACAGAGTGAGGAATTTCACTACGGGAATCGCCTTGGCGTGACCAATTATGGAAGCTCCAATGACATCACGTCTGTCAATGACAGACAGGTTGAGCGGTGTCCATGGCTCCACCCACCAACCATTACCACGGCCAAGTACCCCACTCATCTCATTCTAGGCAGGTTTCTTTTCGTGTCCATGCAAGAAGGGATGTGTTGGTGAAACACCTCACTCTGTTATCATAGAACCAGGGATTACGTTAAGTACCCCAATGTTCCAAAAAAGTAAAAAAACAAAAAAAACAACTGGACTTTTTTTCCGAAGTTTGAAGACTAAACAAACTGATCAGGAGGGCCGGTGATGTTGTGGGGGAGGAGCTGGACACTCTGACGACCGTGGCAGAGAGGAGGGTGCTGTCCAGGCTCCAGTCCATCTTAGACAATTGTCTCACACCCTCTGTCTGCACCCAGGCCAGACAGGTTTAACCATATGCCTCTTTCCCCTGAGACAGCCAGACCCATGACACGACCACAACTGCACCTCTAGAGGAGCGTAAGATGAGATCATTCGCCACACAAATCTCATCCCATAGACTGGGGTCCCATCTCCTCCAGGATTTTGCCTTGGTATGCAGACAACAGTGTAACAGCGTTGAGCGAGTACACTGACTGACCAGCATATTTATACATACTTTGGTAAATGGAGGCGGTGAGGTGATCCATTTTACCTGGGAACGAGATGTTCAAAGATGCTGAAACCAATCTGCGGTTAGGGTAGAGGTGGTAAGTCACTGAATGCTCCACTGCTGGGGGTTCAGCCAGCCCCAACTCACCCATGCCCTGTATCTCCAGCTTAGAGAAGCCCTTGGTGGGAAGTTTGTTTATAAATGGGCTGAACCAGAAACGGCTCATTTCTCGCATCAAGCAGCAACGGCTGGTAGAAGCTGCTTTGCTGATGGTAAAACAGGTGGAAGCCTTTTACCATCATACAAGTCCAATTCTGTTCCTCCTGAATGGTGAGCTGCTGGCCAGGGGAAGATCAGCTTTGAAACCGCCCGTCTGCACACATCGTACGGGTCACTGTCCCCTGGGGAGGTGACTTCTGCCCCGCTTGGTGGCCTGGAGTGTTGACCCGGGAAGGTCAAGTCATCTTCCTCCTCCTCCATGTCCTCTCAAGGAGATCGGAGTTAGCGTCACCCTCTGTTTCCTCGATGCCTGCATTGAATTTCCCACTGCCCATAAGACCCTCAAACAGGGGAGGCATGGATGTGTACTCCTCCTCCATCATGTCCGCCAAGCTCTTAGAAGCTCATGGCTGATGGTTTGCACCCGTACCCAGCACGGTACAGGCCTGTCCTGGTCCTGCATTCAGCAACGTTTTCCTTAACTGAACACCTAAGAACCATTAAACAGGTCCAAGCTAGAGTGCGCTGAGGGAGCTCAGCTTATCTTCACACGGGAAGAAAGCGAGAATGAGTTGATGAGTTGAGGGGGGTAGGTTGGCCTTGATAATGGTTGATGGGTGGAGCCACGGACAGGGCTCAACCTGTCTACAGACAGACGTGATGTCATTGGAGTTTCCATAGTTGGTCACGCCGAGGCGATTCCTATAGTGAAACATCGAGCGAAGTTAGAAAAAGAACATAAATACAGAACAATCAAAACATAACATTTAAAACATGAGTGGACTAGTTAATTCCAGGTTTGATTAGTCTAAATTAATCTATTCACACTTGTCTCAATCAGTACCAAGAAAGCATAAACTTTTTTATGTTTGCAAAAAGAAAAAAACTGGGTTCATACATCAGTTCAGTGTAGAAATTGTGTA
This sequence comes from Fundulus diaphanus, assembly GCA_037039145.1. Lineage (NCBI taxonomy): Eukaryota > Metazoa > Chordata > Actinopteri > Cyprinodontiformes > Fundulidae > Fundulus > Fundulus diaphanus. Next base: position 49,166,812 of record CM073134.1, read on the forward strand.
GTTTTAACAGTTTTAATGTCATATTTTAAACTAGAGATGGTCAAATTTATTCCAGGCTTATATAAAACACTCAGCCATAAATACTGAGTCCGACAGCAACAGCAGTGTCATCATCATAGCTATAACAAATAATAAATAATGGTAGGGTTTTCAAAATTTAAAATAGTCAATATTTTGATACACTTGAAATAAAAAAATACTTTGAAGATACTAATTTCTATCAAAATCCATTCTACCCAAGCCATTTAAGCTGGTCCACAGATTCATGTAGCAGAGCTCCCAGAATATGGACTGACTCTGACATAATCAAAAATAAATAAGAACACTCTTTTTAACTTTTTTAACCAAAGTTCAACATCTTTATTTCCACAACTAGATGGCTGGAAATGAGATGGAGCCGACTGGATCCGCTGCTCCAGCTCAAATCAAACTTCGAGTACAGAGGCTGTAGTTCTGTCGGGAGAACTGGCACAATACCTGCCGACATCTGCGTCCATGTGAGCCGCTGATTGAAACAGATGTTCAGTCAGAGCATTCATACGACAGATAATAAAGTCTGGAATAACTGTTGTTTTCAAATCAAGTTGTTAAATGCCTCAGCTCACTGATACCCTTGTAGCCACTGTCACAGCTCTCGGTAGCTGCAGCATGAAGATTCCAGCTATGGAAGGCTGATGCTAACCACTCAGATGTCCCCTTAAACCGGTTATGAAGCGTCCGTCAGTTTGACTTAACCTTCCGTATATATATAGCAAAATATGAAAAAATAACTATACCACCGATTTTTAAAAAAAAAAAAATCACATTTAAGAGAAAATCGTTAAAGATTCTGATAACTTTTCATGCGCCCTCCAACCCGGAAGTGGTGACGTCATGTCGTGAATGTTCATCTCAACATGGCGGATTACTGCACTACGACGACTCGACGACAAGAAGTCTGAAAGTGAAATTTCGACTTCAACCGAGCGATTCCTACCAGGTGACGATTCTGATGTGTCGGAGGAAGAATGTTTGTTTCTCGAGCCTCACATGTTCGACCCAGACGTTTCAGATGAAGAGAAGGCAGCGGACGAACTACAGCCTTCCGAGTCGGACAAGGAGTGGAGATTGGACGTCGGCAGATTAGATGAATGGTAGGACACGTTTTTTCTTTTAACTACGCAGTTCAAATATTTATTCGTTTGTTGACATCATTTTCTTTTAGGCACCATAGATATTTAATGGCTAAAATGCCGGTGTTGTGCGAAATTCAGTTCCCGTGTGAAAATCTGTCCCCCCCTCCCTTTGTCGGGAGCGCGCATTGCTGCCGTTTTCACGGCTCGTATAATTGATTTTTCGGTAAAACGCATATAATCGTGTCAAGGTTGTAACATTCAGTTTAATCGGCAGTTGTTTACAATATTATAAAATAAAAATAAATAAACAAGGTCTTCTTGCGCTGTTTTGTGTTATTTTAAACGCCAAGATAATCGGTCTTTTTCCAACTTTTGTCACTTTTACTGAGCCGACGTGACAAGCGAATTTCTCCACTGTGAGATCAATAAAGTCTATCTTATCTTAAATGAAGAGATGAGGACAAAATGTATCACTACAATGAATGAGGATGTATTCACAGCTAAAAATGAATTTATGCCATGGCCTAGTTAGGCCCAATGATGAGGTGCTACTTATCATAAAGAATAACTTGACAACAATTTATAAACAGTATCGGTACATATAATTATATTTAGCCTACCTACATGCTAGCATAACAAAAGTCAAAAATAATAATATATCAAAAAAATACACTGAGTAATATTGAGGCCTAAAGATTTCCTTAATGTAAATCCATTTCCAACTTACCATAAATGCATTAATAGTGAATTTAGCAAATCAGTTATGGTGTGTAATTCATATACAAATATACAATTAATCAATCTTATTTTTTAGGTGTTCCTGTTCTCACTGCCAAATATGGATTCTGCGAGAGAGTGCATCTGTTGCCAGGAAATCGGCTTGGTTGTTGCTAAGATGGAAGAAGCCAGAGAGGAGATGGATGGAGAAATCCCTGGCTGTATCACAGACCATCCTGACATGGAAGCGGTGTGTCTAAATGCTTGGACATTGCAGGTTGCTTGGTCCCAATACAAGCAACAACGTAGGCATATAGCCTGTAGACAATTTGTGAGATGGTGTTGGGACTATTTAGGCAAAGATACCAGGGCTGTGATACCCTCGTGTGCAGTCAGCTGTATAAGGGCCCACTTCCCACCCCCAGGACTTGAAGATGACTTTACCTGTTGGCAGTTAAAAAAAAATACCCAAGCTGAAAGAATAAAATCTAAAACAGGCATGTAAACAAAATTGTTGTGGTTATTATGTAATATAAGCAATTACTAATAAAATGATTTCATGGTCTTTTTGAAAATCGACTGAATGAGAGATTGATGGCATCATCTTTTGTTGGTTTCACAAATGAACTTGTCAGTGATGGGGGCTCTGACGCTGCATCAACCTGCTTAGTTTTTATTTTCTCCAGCTCTGCTAGCAGCGACTCCAAACAGTCGTCTACATGGTCTGAAACAAAAAGCAGCAGTGAGTAAAATTTGTCATAAATTTTTTTTTGATTGCTGGGATGCATTTACACACAAATAAACAGATACAGGAAAGTAAGAGACAAAACACATGTAGACATACATACATGAAAATAAAAAGACAAAGAGTGAAGCAACTAGTATAGCAGTGGTGATTCCTGACAAAGATTATTTCAAAAAGAACATCTAATTATCTCAGTATATATGCAGTAGAATTATGTGCTAAGCTTATATTATTAGCTTGAGAATGGGTGGAGGATACTAATATAAAGATCTGTTGAGTAGGACAAGATGTTGTTATCCCAATAGATACCTGATGCACCGACGAGACACTGTGGCCATCAAGTGGGTAATGGCATCCCTTGGGTTCTCAAGTGGGCGCCCTCCTTCTTGGGTGTTTCGCTGATAGGCCCACGACACCTCCAGAGGGTTCAGCAGTGAATCCCAGCGTCCCAGGTTCACTCCCATCAACCATCACACACTTGAGCCCCAGGCCAGGTCCTTCCTCTTGGCCCACAGCCACTGGCTCCCCTTTTCAGCGGCCTTGGAGAGGTCCTTGATTGCCTGCCTGTAGGCCTTCCCTTGCACCCCCATCTCCCTGAGTAACCTAGATGTTGAGGTGGCTATGAATCCCCTACAGCCTACTTCCACCGGGCGTACCTTCACGTTCCATCCTTTTTGTTGGGCGTCTGCTGCAAGATTGGTGTATCTCAGCTTCTTCCTCTCAAAGGCTTCCTCTACGGCACCCTCCCAGGGTACCGTGAGCTCGATGATGTACACCAGCTTGAGTGAGGAAGACCACAGAACGAGGTCTGGACGCAGGTTGGTGGATGCAATTTCCGGTGGAAAGTACAGCTTTTTGTCCAGGTCTGCCAGCATCTTCCAGTCCTGTGTTCTGCCCAGCTGCCCAATGTCAGTCCTACTGGTGATGGTAAAACCAGCTTGACCCTCACGAACAAAATGTATTCGCTGCCGATGGGGTGGAGAGGGGGGGTGCACATTTGCACTCATCCGCTGGCATTCCAGCACTGCTGCAAGACTTCTGAGCACCTGGTTGTGTCGCCAGGTGTAGCGACCTTGGGTAAGGCTGGTCTTGCATCCCACTAAGATGTGCTTTAGTGTTGCTGGGCTTGGGCACAAGGAGCATGTGGGGTCGTCGCCATACCATTGGCTTAGGTTTACAGGTGACGGTAAAACATCATAAGTAGTTCTGATGGTAAAGCTTGCCGTGAATGCCTCCATGTCCCATAGATCTTTCCAGGAGAGCTTTCTTTTCTCAACTCCTTCCCATGCCATCCACTGCCCTTGCTTCGCCTGTGCCACGGCTTGTGTGCGCCTTGCTGCTTCCTGTTCTCGCCGTACCTCTTGGACCACTAGCTTGCGCTAAAATAATTTGTAGTGATTATCTGCATTGAGTATTCAAAATGGATGTACACATAATCATCAAAATATATTATGAGGTTATGGCTGTTCATCATAGAATATGTGAACAAAATAAAAATGTAATATTATTTTGGACTCCTGCCCATGTAGGTATTTTGGGTAATGAAAGAGCAGATAGGTTGGCTAAGGAGGCTATTAAAAAAGAATATATTGATTTGCCAGTAAAGTTATCCAAATCTGAAGGCAAAAGTATAGTTTGGAGAGAAAGCAAGAAGATATGGAAAGTTAGGTGGGATAATTAAATAAATGGAAGGCACTTATATAGGATTCAAAATACAGTTGATGTAGTAAGGATTAGAGGAATAAACAGGAGGGAGGAAATAATTATAAATAGAATAAGAACCGGTCACAGGAAACATCTTACTGGTTTTTGTAGTTGGTGTCATGATGTAGAAACAATAGAACATGTTTTTATTAATTGTAGAAGATATGTAAATCAAAGATTATTAAAAACGGAATTAGGTTTTAATAGGAATTTAGATTTGAGAATGTGGTTTATAAGCTAAATAGTATTTAGGGGAAAAAGAAGATTTTTAGGTTTAAAAAAAATACTGAGATCAGAGAATTTGAGGAATAGATATTACGATCCAATAGATGGCAGTAGTGCAACAATAATGGATGCAAGCTGCCGTTAAAATCTACAGAGGAAGAGCCAAAGACCCCCTCCCCCAGAGCACCGAGGCAGTCGTCTTTAAAATGACGAGCCACAAACGGGCTCTAAGTGTGTCTTTTGGCCACTCATGCAATCTTCATTTTAACAGTACATAGCGACACAACGACGAGGCATCTTGTAAAAAAAGCCGTGAAAGCAAAACAACGTTATCAATTTAGTACTCAGACAGTACAGCGGGTGCCGGCTTCCAGGTTTGTGACTCCCGCTATGACGTCAGTGGGAAAGTCCGCCTAGCGAGATCGTTTTGATCCCATGGATTTTGCGAACGCAAAAAACGACAGATGCAGGTAGGAGACCGGAAAAAAATTATCAGAATTAATAAATAACTATGTGGACATCATCTGTGAGAAAAATCTCTCTGATCTGCCACTTGAAAGATTAATGCTTCATAACCGGTTTAAGACCCGCCACTCCTAATTTGCATAATGAGGCAGAAATGCATACAGGAATTAAAAAAAAGGACAGGCATAAATAAATAGCGTTGAAGAAATAAACGGGGTAAAAATATAGAAAGGAAGGATAAAACAGTCATAAATAAATACATTTAAAAATAGTATTAAATAAAGTTGTCAATTATAATTAAAAATAAATAAATGAGGGGATTATTAAAAAGAGGCATAAATAAATAAGCTAATTAAAATAGATATTTACATTTATGTCTCATTGTATAATTTAATTACTGCTTACCTTTATTTGCTGTACTTTTGTGTATTTATTTTATGCTTATATATTTATTGAGCATGTATTTATTTTTATATGTCTATATTTATTTTTGATTATGTCAGAGTCAGTACTTCATACCAGAAGAGGCTCACTTTAACAATCATGGCTAAGAATCAAGCCAGTGTGTCGCTGCTGGAAATTTAGAATTCCAATATTATTGCAAGAGCATCTGAAGTACTGAAGTACTTTGCCTATGACTCAGACAAATACAGGAAAAGCTGAAAGATGCTGTTAGGACGTTTTACTTTATGTACTATTGTTAAAACTGGTCCTGGTGTTTGAGCAATTTAAAAATATTACACTGCTCAAAAAATGAAGGAATCGCTAAAATAACACATCCTAGATTTGAATAAAATAAAATATTCTTATTAAATACTTTGTTCTTTACATAGTTGAATGTGCTGACAACAAAATCACACAAAAATTATCAACGGAAATCCAATTTATTAACCCATGGAGGTCTGGATTTGGAGCCACACTACGGGCAGATCCAACTTTGATGTAATGTCATTAAAACAAGTCAAAATGAGGCTCAGCAGCGTGTTGGCCTCCACGGGCCTGTATGACTTCTCTACAATGTCTGGGCATGCTCCTGATGAGGTGGTGGATGGTCTCCTGATGGATCACCTCCCAGACCTGGACTAACGCATCCGGCAACTCCTGGTCAGTCTGTGGTGCTGTTGGTGGATGGAGCGACACATGATGTCCTGGACATGCTCAATTGTATCCAGGTCTGGGGAACAATACAAATTAGAGAACAGTAGGAGAAAAATAGAACCTGATGTCCTCCAGCAGCCTAAGCCTATAGCAGCATAACTAAAGAGATAGCTCAGGGTAATCCAAGCCACTTTAACTATAGGTTTTATCAAAAAGGAACATTTTAAGCCTAGTCTTGAAAGTAGACAGGGTGTCTGCCTCACGGACCAAAACTGGGAGTTGGTTCCCCAGGATAGGGGCATGATCAGATCTCTGATATGATGGAGCTTGATTATTAAGGGCTTTATACATGAGAAGGAGAATTTTAAATTCTATTCTTGATTTAACAGGAAGCCAATGAAGGGAAGCTAAAATAAGTGAAATATGATCCCTGTTGTTGATTTTCATCAGAACTCTTGCAGCAGCATTTTGGATCAGCTGAAGGCTTTGAACTGCATTTTGTGGACTTCCTGATAGTAAAGAATTACAATAGTCCAGCCTTGAAGTAACAAATGCATGGACTAGTTTTTCAAAGTCACTCCTGAACAAAATATTTCTAATTTTGGCAATATTCTGGAGGTGAAAACAAGGAAAGGAAACAGTGGAAACCTGTTTAGTACGGGATTTAAATGACATGTCTTGGTCAAAAATAACACCAAGGTTTTTTACTTTATTACCAGAGGCCAATTTAATGCCATCCAGATTAAGTGATGGATTAAGAAGTTTATTTTTTTAGGACTCTGGTCCAAAGATTACAACTTCGGTCTTGTCAGAATTTAATAGCAGAAAATTTAAAGTTATGATGTCATCAAGACATGCCTGTAGTGATGTTTTAAGTAATTTCCCTCTGGGATTATTAAAGTATGTCTGATTCTGATAGTCAAAGTAAGTGATTGGATTCATCAGGATTTATGGATAAATATAGCTGGTGTCCTCAGCATAAAAGTGGAAATTAATCCCATGCTGTCTAATAATTTTACCAATCGGAAACATACAGGACTGTCTCAGAAAATTAGAATATCGTGATAAAGTTCTTTATTTTCTGTAATGCAATTAAAAAACATGAAATGTCATTCTGGATTCATTACAAATCAACTAAAATATCGCAAGCCTTTTATTGTTTTAATATCGCTGATTATGGCGTACAGCTGAAGAAAAATCAAAAATCCTATCTAAAAATATTAGAATATTTCCTTAGACCAAGTAAAAAAAAATTATAACAGCAAAACAAAATCAAACATTTGAAAATGTCCATTAATGCACTCAGTACTTGGTTGGGAATCCTTTTGCACAGATTACTGCATCAATGCGGCGTGGCATGGAGGCAATCAGCCTGTGGCATTGCTGAGGTGTTATGGATGCCCAGGATGCTTCAATAGCGGCCTTTAGCTCATTTGCATTGTTGGGTCTGGTGTCTTTCAGCTTCTTCTTCACAATACCCCACAAATTCTCGATGGGGTTCAGGTCAGGGGAATTGGCAGGCCAATCAAGGACAGTAATGCCATGGTCAGTACACCAGTTACTGGTGGTTTTGGCACTGTGGGCAGGTGCCAGATCTTGGTTGTGCAGCGTTTCCTGCCACATTTCCCCCTTCCAACACACTTTTTGTGAATGTGCTTTGAAACTGCACTCTGTGAACAGCCTGCTCTTTGAGAAATTTCTTTTTGTGTCTTACCCTCCTGATGGAGGGTGTCATTGAGGGTCTTCTGGACAGCAGTCAGATCAGCAGTCTTCCCCATACTTGTGATTTAGTTTACTGAACCAAGCTGAGTGTTTTTCAAGGCTCAGGAAACCCTTGCAGGTGTTTCGAGTTAATTAGACGATTCAAGTGATTAGTTGAATAGCCTACTAGTATACTTTTTCACGATATTCTAATTTTCTGAGACAGTCCTGTATGTATAGTAAAGAGAACTGGCCCAAGGACTGAACCCTGTGGTACTCCACAAGTGACCCTAGAGTTTGAAGAAGATTTACTATTAACATGAACAAACTGGAATCTATCAGACAGTTACGATTTAAACCAGCTTTTCCCCTAATCCCTACAGTATGTTCAAGTATTGAAAGCAGTACTGAGATCTAACAAGACAAGTACAGACAAGTCCATTATCTGAGGCCATGGGAATATCATTAGTAATATCATCATGAGCTCTGAAGCCTGACTGAAACTCTACAAATAGGTCATTACTTTGTAAATGTTCACATAATTGATTAGCAACTACTTTCTCAAGAAATTGTAATGATTTGTGATCAGAATTTGAACCCGGTATTCAGCCAGACACTTGAGTTTATGGTTAACAGCATTTATTGAAGGGGAGGATCAGGCAGGTATACAGAAAACAATCCACAGCCAGGTACCAAGCAGACATCCAAGCGAGGTGAAAACAAAAACTGACAGGAACCGGGCAGACTCAAAAATAGGCAACGGGAACAGGGCAGGACATTAGACAGACAGACAGACAGACAGATAACAAGAATGCTGTAGGGCTCTTACCAGTGGACAGGTGAATGAGAAAAGACGTTCTGGCAGGGAAGTGCTGGCAGAGGCAGGCTTAAATAGGCTGGGGCACAGGTGAGCAGAGTGAAAACTAATTAAGCAGAACAGGTGGAAATGATCAAGGAATTGGCTGAAGGGCTGACAGGACAAGTGGCAGGAAACAGAAGCTAAGCTGGACTGAACAGAACACAAGCACATAATGGAAACCAGAACTACTACTAAGACAGGATACAGAACATAAATAACCACTAAGACTATGTCAGGGTGCGGTATGTGTGTTCCTGCTCTGAGTTTTTTCCACAGGTGGTGGTGGTGTCTGAGGGGGCGTGCCTCACACCTGCGGCTCGTCAGTGGCAGATTCCTCTCACTTCTTAAGCAGCGCACAGACAGACGGAAGATGCCAGAGCCTTAAACCAGTCGTGGTTTAAGGACGACGTGGCCTCTGACCTAGCCTTGGATTCTGCCTACTGTGAGTTTTGCCTTCTCTGACTTTGGACTAATTTTGATCTCCTGTTTTTTGTCACAGTTTTGTGTGCATGGATGCACTCACCCGTCTTGGAGTTCTGAAGAGGATTGTGTACCAGTGGAGTTCTCTGCTCAGATTTTGCTCTGGCGTTTCCCCTCTGACTCCCTTGGCATTACCAAGTCGGGCCTGAGGTTCCCCCTCCCGGATCCCACTGGCATCCACAAGCCTCCCGTACTCTAGTTAATCCGTCTGTTCGCTCCTGCCTGCTGTGGTTGTCTCGGATCTCTCACCAGCTCCATCTGCCGCCCTTCAGCCACCACCCACCTACTAGAGTAGGCACACTCGTTCTCTCAGCACTTACTCTTCCCCGGTTAGGTCTCTTTGACTAATGGTAAGCAACGCACGTTCTGGCAAATTCCTGGTTCTAGCTTTTGACTTATCATTCCCCTTCTTTTTCAGTCATCCCCGCCCCGACGTTCAGGCCTCGTTCCAGGCTACTTATAGCTTTGTTCTCCGTTCTGCATATTCCTTTAAAATAAACATCTTAAAACTGTGTACTGGTCTCCCGTACGTGTCTGCATGTGGGCTAAGCATTTGAAAAACATGACGGACTAAAACTAATAATATGCCAGGGTAAACTAAAACAATACGCAAGCTATAATAGAAACCAAACAAGACAGAACTCAAGACAGAAATAGAACCTAAGACAGGGGAGCAAACTGACTAATCAAATAACAAACATAAAACAAAACAAAACCCAGAATATGACAGAAATTTAGATAGGAAAAGAAGATTAGATATACATTTGTAATTTATTAAATCATCTTGAGCAAGAGAGGGTTTCTTAAGTAAAGGTTTAATACCAGCTACTTTAAAAGCCTGTGGTACCTATCCATTTACAAAGGATAGATTAATCATGTCTAAAATGGGGGTATTTATCAAACGGAATACTTCCTTAGATAACTTTATAAAAAATTTTACATAACTCAGAAAGCTCTACTGCGTCTAAACAGCTCAAACACCGATCAGGTTTTAAAGATTCCTCCAACGCTGACTCACTTACTGAGGACGAGGTAATCATGATTGGGAGTGTTACAGGTCCCAAATATGGGACTGTAATAACAAATTTAAATATCCTGAAAGACAGGTGAAATAAAAGGAGATTTAGACACAGCAGCTTTCCATGTTTTCTCCAAATTGGATCTGAGTTATTTATTCAGAATAAACCACAAAACACCTATGCATCAACTGTCTCGCTCAAGCTCCAGTGTGGTGCACAACACACAAAGCACACAATACACAAATATACAATAGTAGATAGCAATCTTATCCCCAATGCATACATAACAATTCATACAAAACATTGCCATATTGCCATCTCCCAATATAACAGAATATCACATATCCTATACTCTATATTCATCTTTCAACATATCAGTTATCCAAGGCCACTGTGGCTTCATAGAGTGCTTTAACATGGCTACAAGATACAAGAATCACTTTAAATCACTTAAACTAAACAGCAATGACAATTTACAAAACCCTTTGTAAACCCTGTTTGTGCGGACTAATTCCTACTTGTTCAAGTTGGCAAAATAACCGTTTCTAAAAACAGTGTGTACTTATACATCTTCACCCGTGTGTATTTGCTAAATCATAGTCATTAAACTTGTCAACATAACCGCCTCTAACAAGCAGAGTGTCGGAGCTCAAAATGCTATGTTACGTGAACATGGACCAAGAGACGGCAGCTAGCCGTCTGCAGTACCGTTATTCCAGTTTGCCGTTACAGCTTGTTCGCGAGACGGTAGCTACTAGCTAACGGTTTACAGTAGCCTACCTCAGCTAGCTGCCTTGATCAACGGCAAACTTTCTATTTATACTTTTATTGTTAGATTATAAACAACACTACAATCAGTTATCAAACAGACATGTAAAGATGGACAGTTTGTCCATTACTGACCTGAAAGACAGGTGAAATAAAAGGAGATTTAGACACAGCAGCTTTCCATGTTTTCTCCAAATTGGATCTGAGAGCAAGCGGAGGTCCGTTCCCATAGCAACCGGAACGCAACTGCTTGTGCCATTCCTTAAAGCGACAGTGTAAATATATATATATATTAGGGCTGGGCAAGTTAACGCGTTAATTTCGCGTTAATTCATTAGACTATTAACGGCGATATTTACTTTAACGCGCATTAACGCATGTTGCTCACATGCTTTTATTTTGTGAAGGTCTGTTGCTGCGGTGTAGGGGTTTGAATCAGAACAGTAGGTGGCGATAATGCGCCAATGACCTCGCTGTCAGCCCAGCCTCGGATTCAAAGAGGAAGAAAGCTGCTGGCCGGAAAAAAACAGCGGACATGGGGAAGGCGGTGTTTCCCGCAGGAATTTGCTTAGGCGAGGCGGTGAGTTGGCGGCCGGTGTTATGCCGAAAAGTGCATCCCTGCCAAGATATGCATCCCCTGTCGCGGAAGCGCGCCTCGCTCTGTAAAGCTGAATATCGACGAAGAAAACGGATTAAAATGTGACCAACGGAGTTACTTGTTCTTACATTAGTGATATCAAAACGTTTGAATATACCTCTTGCGTGAAAAAAACGGTGTTTATTTGGCAGATTCGTTTACAAAAGTACGGCTGTAATGAACACCATTGAATCCAAAGTTTTTATCTGAGGTACGGCTGATTTATTTGTTGTGGTCTCTTGTCATTCACATACAACAATAAACCGTGAGAACCGACGTGAGTTTTGAAACTGCAAAGCTTTGTCTTAAACGGAAGATCAAACGTGCATCTACAGTAAACAGCACAGCGTTCATAGACCAGTGTGATGCATTCGCGACTGTCAGAAAGCTATGGTGCATTCAGGGGCATGGGACATTTCAAACTTACAAGGAAAGAGGCATAAAACGGAAAAGAACTTAACTTATACAATAATGTATTTTTCCAGAAAATAGCGTGACCTTTCTAACAATACTGAATGCTCTATACTTGTATTTATGATTTTTTTTTTTGATTATGCACATCTGCTAGCTTTTTATTCTGAAAATTCTATAATATTACAGCAGCAAATTATCAAAGTTGTTCAAAAGCCTGTTTAAAAGTCATTGTTTTAAAGGGCAGAATTTGCATTTGCTGACCCTTATCCTTTAACTACAGATGGATATACAGGAATAAAGTCATACAAGTGCCAACCCCTCATAGATAGCAGGGGGTGCGGTTTTTGGCAAGGGGCTGCCGAAAAGAATCCCCCTGGTTTTTAATCTAAAAATTGTCCCACACACATGAAATTCATACTGGTAGCTCAGAACAAACGAGTAAACATGTAGGAAATGTTAATTTAGCTACAAGTGTATATTTAAGTAAAATAGCAGGGGGTGCGTTTTTTGGCAAATGGCTGCCGAAAAATGCACCCCCTATGTTTTTAATCTAAAAATTGTCCCCGAATCATGAAATTTATACTGGTAGCTCCAATGACATGTGTAAACATGTAGGAAATGTTAATTCAGCTACAAGTGTATATTTAAGTAAAATAGCAGGGGGTGCGTTTTTTTCGGCAGCCATTTGCCAAAAAAAATTTCCCCATAAGGAGAATTTCCTGTCAGTGGCAATAAGCTTTAATTTATTATTATTGCTATTTTTTGTTTTACATGTTTAAGTTGAGCTTTACACTAAATATGTGTTTCTGATAAGTGCTACAAATGTTACAACACTTTTGTTCATATGGCAGCAGAACATTAAAATAAAAGTGCTCTTTACACTACTTTTGAATTCATTCTTGGAGTTTGCGCATACAATGCGATTAATCATGATTAATCGGGCAAATTATGCGATTAATCGCGATTAAAGATTTTAATCGTTGCCCAGCCCTAATATATATATATATATATATATATATATATATATATATATATATATATATATATACATAGAGATCATATTCATTTACTAATAAACATATGACCAATGTGGTCACCTGTTTTGGGTGCGCCACAGGAGGATGCCAATGATTTTATTTTTATTAGAATCAATTTTATTTATGAAGAATCCCATGAAGTTATTACTGCTGAGAGCTAAGGGAATGGATGGATCAACAGAGCTCTGACTCTGTAAGTTTGGCAAATGTGCTAGAAAGAAACCTAGGATTATTTTTATTATTGTCCTCTGTTAATGATGAAATATAACTTGCTCTAACTCTGCGAAGGGTCTTTTTATACAACAGTCGACTGTTTTTCAAGATTAGCTAATATTCGTCTAAATGTGTAGAGCCCCATTTTCTCCAATTACCTAACGTTGTGCTTGAAAGAATGCAGCTCTAAATTAAATCAGGAAGCCAGCTTCCTGTGAATAATCACTTTCTTTTTCAAGGGGGTTACATATTCTGATGCAAAACACAATGAGGAAGTGACACCATCAACAGAAGTGTCAATTTGTGAATAGACCCTTTTCACATGACGTCACTCAACTTCCGTTTTGAAGCGGAGCAGGGTATCTTTACTTCCGGCTACATGCTTTTACATAGAAAATTCGGGAGGTGAAGAGGTGTTTCACTGATAATCAGCGCGATTTCATAAGGTAAGACTGAGACCACAATGTGTCGCATTGACTATCTTTATTTTCCTTAGTATTGGTAGCGATCATTGCTGTTATATAGATGCTTTGATCGGGACAGTAACATGTAGATCAAAGCTAACATGCAGCAGCTTGTTAGCTTACCTTACCAAACTTTTACCTATCAGTAATCAGCGTGATTTCATTAAGTAAGACTGAGAGCACAATATTAAACGTGTCTTATTGACTATCTTTATTTTCCTTAGTATTTGTAGCGACCATTGCTGTTATATAGATGCTTTGATTGGGACTGTAACATGAAGATCAAAGCTAACATGCAGCACCTTGTTAGCTTACTTTACCCGTCATTAATCTGATGTAGATGTTATAAAATGATTACTGTAGCTTTGCTATTATAGAAATAAATCTTGTTCACGGAGTGAAAAAAGAGACATTTATCTGCTACATTGTTCCCCTTACTTGATTATGGTGACGTGTTATATATAATTGCAGTCACTGAATTAAAAAGATCTTATTCCATTTTAATATTTTTGTTCATTCCTAAAAAAATTACCGTGGGTCTATTGGACAGTACTTCTGTTTCTGAATTTTCTGTGTATTATAATGAATTTTCTTATTATTTGCACTTATATTAATGCACTTTTTTTTTTAGTTTTTGTGCAAAATACTGTATATTTTAAGTAGAAGCCTGAAATTGTTTTATTATACTGTATTAGTAATGACATGTGCTGCTGACCTCTTAGTCAGATCAACCTTTAAAAAAGAGATCTTAATCTCAATGGGAGTTTATCTGGTTAAATAAAGGTTTTAAAAAGTATTATAATTAATCTATTTTTTCTCCCCTTGTGTCCATCTCTCAGCAGCATCATATCCACCAAGCATGGCACAATAACAGAGAAACTGTTACTGCAGTGTCCCACAGTGTTCGAACAACAAAAAAAACTTTCCATATCTCAGTTTTCACGACTTCCCGGCTGATGCTGAGACTGGAGCCTATTGGGTGACAGCAATAAGAAGAGACGAGGGGCCAAATTTTCAAATCCTTCGCAGCAGCACTTACGCCTGCAGTCAGCACTTCTCTTCCGAGGACACCTATGTTTCTGCAAGTGGTCTTTAACAAATTAAACATCTTTATTTCTTAAAGATAATTGAGTTATAAGTTAATTTAGCTATTCCCAAGATAATTTCAGTGGCTCACCACGTAAATTTTTATTAGAGCTGTCAAAATCAATTTGTTAATGAAAGGAAATTAATCTGAGAAATTAATTTCTGCACATACAAATGGTTTTTAAAAATACTCACCTGTACACTGATCGCACACCGTCTCTTTCTCCTGCATTGTTTACATTTCAATTGTTTACTGTTAAATCACTGCTGCACTTTATCCTGTAATTTACTGTAATTCTCAAGCTGTATGCAAACGGAATTTCGTTCTGTACACACTCTGTGCATACATAATGACAAATAAAGTTGTCTAAGTCTAATTTGTCTATGGATGAACCCAGAACCACACACACGGGACTTAAAATGAAAGTCTTTATTGAAGGTTTGATGGGATGGAGGGTGATGTAACCAGCGAGGTAGAACTGCACGGGAACAAGGTGATGGTGTTGGCAGGAGCTGACGGCCCGGAGAGAGACTTCTTGGAACCAGGAACAGGCAGCAGGGTCCACAGTTCGGCAGAGAATTGACAGTTCAGGGGAGAACCCACCAAAGCTCGGCAGCAGGCTCTTCTGTAAGGCAGAGGGGAACCGGAGCAAGGCAGCAGGATAAACAGGACAAGTAAAAGGTAAAATGGACAGAGCTGCTATGAAGTATCTATGTAATAAATAACTAAAATATATGAAGTGTGATGTCTGAACTTTTTTAAAATCCATGTTTTTTTGGTCAGTTCCTGAAAAATAACAGTATAGGACACAAAGGGTTTGCCCCGACAGCAGCATAATCCATAAATACTATAGTGAACTGATTATTAGTGTGCATTCAACATTATTGACAGCGTCTTTCTCAGTCTATGATGTCCTAAACTATCACAGTTTTAACAGGAATGGGCAGAATTATTTTATTAATTGAGGCTCCAAATGTACTGACGAGACTGAGAAACACACTGAACCCACAGAGGAATTTTGAGGGATACTGCAAAGTCTGCAACCTCAGTAAAATACTACACAAAAAAAAAAAAAAACGGGAGGGAATGAGGCTCCTCATTTTTATTCAGAGGTGTGACAGCATGCTCTAACTGTGACCAAGTGGCCAAAAGCATTGACACTGTTCCAAAACAAAGTATGAACAGGCTCAACATTATACATCAACTATATCCCTGGTGAGACTCATTGGCTAAAAGCTGTGAAACAGATAAGCTGATATAGCAATAAAGCTAGCGTAGCAATATAATGGAGAAATAGAAAACTAATAAATGACAAAAGTCCTGTTGGTAGCATTGCTATCATTATCCTAGCATCTATGCTAACAACAGAGCTAAGAAGACAAAGCTCTTACCTTCATAATCGAAAAGGTATTGTTCCACAAAGAACTTGTCATCTTTGTCGAGTTTGGAGGCTGGTGTGGTCGAAAGCTTTTGTGCCAGTCTGTGCACGTCTCCCAAACGAAATTTGGGTAGATTGGTGAGGGACTGTGTGAATTCCCTATGTAAAAACACTGCTCGCGGAGAAAGCGGAAGTAAAGATACCCTGCTTCACCGCAGAACGGAAGTTGCATGACGTCACTGTGAAAAGGGTCTATTGGAAGAAACAACATTGTTGCCATCTGCTGGGTATTTCTGTGATATTGAGGAAATTAAAAGGGGTATAGACTCTTTAAAGTTTGATACAGCATTATCTGATACAGATCTACTATAATGAGAATTCTGGGTGGAGAATTCTGTTAAATTTAACTCAAAGGTTATTAAAAATGGTCAGATAGGATAGGGTTGCGAGGAAATACTGTTGCGAGGAAATACTGTTAATTCTTCGCAATCAAGGCCATTTGTCCGCACAAGGTCCAAAGTATGAAGGCAAGAGTGCGTCGGTTTATGCACATTTTGAGCAAAACCAATTAAATGTAGGATAGTGTTAAAAGCTACATTAAGATTATCACATTCAGTGTCAATATGAATGTTAAAATCCCCCACTATAATAACCTTGTCAGTGTTTAACACTAAATCAGAGAAGTCTGAGAACTGATCTAAAGACTGAAAGTAAGGGCCTGGTGGATGATACAAAACAACAACAAGAAGAGGTTTTATTGCTTTGCAGTTTGGATGATGGAAACTGAGGCTTAAATGTTCAAAAGAATTATATTTATTAATTGGCCTGGGACTAATTAATAAATCAGACTGAAAGATGATTGCTACTCCTTCTGGTTCTGTAATTCTGGGAATGTGGAAATTTAAGTAATTAGAGGGAGTTGACTCATTTATACTAACATAATCCCCTTACAGCCAGGTTTCTGTGAGACAAAAATCAATCAATCTGATTATCAGAAATCAAGTCATTAACTAACAAAGTCTTTGGAGGGAGAGACCTTATATTTAATAAACCACATTTTTGGTTCAAGTTGAGTCGTACTGATTTTTATGAGATTTTTATGATTTGCTACTTTTAGATCAGTTTTTAATCTGTTTAGTTTTGAGCATGGGAAAGACACTGTCTCAATGAGGTAATGGGTGAGTAACAGTACAGAAGCTGCAGAGAGGTGTGTTAAACTCTGCTTCCTGGTCTGGACCCTGGGTTGTCAGCATTTTGGAAAACTAATAAATCCAGCCAAAGTAGGATGGATGCTGTCTCTCTGGATCAGACCAGATTTTCCCTAGAAAGTTTGCCAGTTATCCATGTAGACAACCAGCGGTTGAATGATGACATGCAGCTAAACATGTCATCACTGATTAAATCAGGCATGGGACTAGAGAAAATTATGGAGTCCGACATTGTTTTAGCAAATTTACACACCGAAGAAACACTAACTTTAGTGACTTCTGATTGGTGTAATCGGGCATCATTACCGTCAGCGTGAATAACAATCGTACTGTTTTTCTGCTTATCCTTAGCAGTTTCAGGTAGGATTTGATGTTGCCTGTTATGGCCCCTGGCAGGCATTTGACTATGGTCCCTGGTGTCTCTAATGCCACGTTTCTGACTATGGAGCTGCCAATTACCAGAGTCGGTTTCTCAGCGGGTGTGTCGCTGAGTGGGGAAAGTCTGTTAAAATCTATGTATTGTCACCCAGCCGGCCTGGTTACCCTACTGTATGGGTACTGCTGGGGGACCGCTACGTGAAGCTAAACTCTGTGGCTCTGCGCTGAAGATCGGCTATCTGCTGTTTTTTTAACAGTACTGAGCTGGGCTTCCAATTCTGACACCCTCGTCTCCAAAGCTACAAAAACACTAAATTTTTTACACGTACCTTTATGACTGAAGGGGGCAGAGGAATAACTAAACATCAGGCACAGAGAGCAGGAGAGAGGGGGAGACTTAGAGACGGAGAAGCTGATGGAAGGATATGGTAGGAAGCCATTGTAAGGCTAAAGCTAGGCCAGGCTAGCGACTAGTGATGTTACGTGATGTGCCGAGGCTTCGAGGCGTGTGTCGAGTAATGGAAGGGGCGTTTCCATGAAGCGCGTATCGAAGCTTGCTTCATTTAGGGGAGGAGCCGAAAACGATGACGTCCGAAGCCTCGCTGCCCGGCTGTACCACGTGACTGCTTCGGGAAGTGGTTCAGATTTTGCCAGATGACCGGTTCATTCAGAACCAGTCATGGCTGCACGCTGGATCATAAAACAGTTCTGCTAACCAGATGCAGTTTAAAACGCCACTTAGTCTGTTTATAAGTTTCGTTTTTATTAATTCTGCATTTTTTAACTACATGCACCGTATTTCTGTGCCTCAGCGCTTGCTCCTCTCCCCCCTCCTTTCCCTCGGAGCAGGTGCTTTTATCACCGTTCACCATTCAAAACGTGAATCATTACATTTAATGTCCTCACATCGGCAGCAACGTGTGCCAGTTAAAGTCAATAGGAGAGTTAGTAGCTGTGTTTCATGCTCTTGTTTTTAACAACATAGAATCAGTGGCGCTTCGGTGGGCGTGCTGTCTCGCGCTTTATTTCAGGTGCGCACTTTTAAGGGTCATTTTAAAGAACTTGTAACATCAGGGGTTTTATCTCAGATCTGTCAGTACCCCTGTTCCCTTTATAGAAGCCCTTTACAGTATTTAGGCATTTTCCCCACTGTTTATCCGTCGCACGCAGCGCACCAACGGGGGTAAAATCCGCCCACCTCACCGCCGCACTGACGAGAGCAATAGAGATTTGTCTGGTCAGCGCGGCGACTGACTGAGAAACCTGTTGCTGTGAAAGGTGATGAGAATGTTATAAACTGTAACAGTCTAGAAGTGCATTGAGCTGAAAAGATGGAGACATCAGCAGCAGGATTGTGCGTAAAGACGCAGTGTGAACCTCTGTGTGCTTCAGTGTTGCTGCTGAGGGGAAATTGTTGACATTAATCCCCCCCCCGCCCCCAAAATTAGCATAATCTCACTCTTAACTTTTGATCAAAATTGAGAGGTCTGATTATTACACACCATGCCATATCACATGACACTACTATTTTGGGAATAATTACACACAGAGAATACATTCAAACAATATTTTATTATACACATATGTGTATACATAATTTATGTAGATAAATGATTTCGTCCTACACCTTTTGTGAAGTCATTCCCAAGAGCCATAATAGACAAAAAATCAATGCATCACACGTGTTAAGATAGAGCTGGCTGTGATTATACACCTCGCCAGTAGGTGGTTTCGTGTGCACATGAAGCTCCAAGAAATGATCCCTTTCTCGAACCAGTTGGCTCAAGTGGTTCAATGCCTCATGAGGCTTCATCTCGCCATCACTACTAGCGACCTCTCATCATGCAGAGAAAAGCAAACTGTGAGAAACACGAGGAGTTCCGAAACAAGAAGTGCAGCAACAAAGAATGTGTTTTAAATGTATTTATATGCTAGAAACAGAGAGATGTCACAGCAAAGAGGTTTAAGATAAAATCGAGAGAGTCTGGAACACCAAACCACAATCCACACCGCAGCAACAGAAAACAGGAAGTGACGCAATACGCCTTACCGCAATCTCAGCAAACCTTCTTGTCACAGCACATTGATGTGCCATCCTGGAGGAGCTGCACAAACTGAGCCACTTGTGTGGGTTGTCGACTCCATCTTATGCTACCACTAGAGTGAAAGCACCGCCAGCATTCAAAAGTGACCAAAACATCAACCAGAAAGCATAGCAACTGAGAAGTGGTCTGCAGAACCACTCCTTTATTGGGGGTGTCTTGCTAATTGCCTATAGTTTCCACCTGTTGTCTATTCCATTTCCACAACAGCATGTGAAATTGATTGTGAATCAGTGTTGCTCCTTAAGTGGACAGTTTGATATCACAGAAGTGTGATGCACTTGGAGTTATATTGTGTTGTTTAAGTGTTCCCTTTATTTTTTTGAGCAGTGTATTAACACTCTTGTATCACTGAATGAGTAAATACATCAGACAGTATAAGCTACTGTTATCTTTTCAAATATTTGCTATTGAAAGATAAAGTCGCCGATTTTTCCAGAAGTTTCCCCAAGTCGCTTTTTGAATATCTGTACATGCTCCTCAGGGGAGGAAGTCAAAACCCAAATCCACTCTGGTCTTATTTCTTTCTACAGAGTCCTTTCTTTTCTTCTCATAAACTGTTATGTGGTTTGCTTCTTGGACTATCAGCCATCTTCAAAGCATACGGTGAGAGCAGCTGAGCTTCAATGAACGGCTAACAGGATACTTTAACACTAGAAGTGGGCATGTGCAGCCAGCAAGACAAAACTTGCAAGGATCCTGCACGCACACTGGCTTTATATGAGCACGTCACAACGATTGCATGTAGGACATCCAATAGATAAGATGACCCCCCAGAACTCAAAATTATTTTTGTTAAAAAATATAAATTATTGTACTTGAAGTATACTTCACTCATTTATTTTTATGTGTGCAGAGTTTGTTTTTAGAGAATGCAAGTGCTTAAGTCCCTCTTTCACCTTTTGTCCTAATATTAATGCTATATTGAACTGATATTCACATACCTGACAGAACAAGTGCTGTTTGATTAAATATCAAATAACTTAAAAGCATTTAATTGCACAACATTTTCATAATTCAGTCATAAACCTGCTTCCTTAGAACCTCCTTGCTAAAACTGGCATTGACATATTACTGTATACCACTTGATTTGACATTGGTAAAAGTGTTTTTTTCATGAAGTTAATGGAGTTAATCAATAGAACAGTTGGTTCAGAGTATTTCAAGCCACAATTAGCACAAAGACTGGAAATAGAGGAACTGTGCACTTTGTGACTTACAGTATTGCATGTTTTTTTAGTTTGGCCCTGCTCTCTGATTTATATGTGCCAGGCCAAATACAGATAATTGGGCACAGCTGATTCCACTCTGCAGTCAGACTGGAGCAGAGCATAACACTGGAAAAGGACCTTCTTTCTCTGCCAGTGGGCCACTTAGCAGTCTGCTGGCTGAATTAGTTGTGTTGTTAGGTTTTTGTTTAGCGTTACTTGCTTTTGACTAGTAGAGTTGTACTGTTTCAGCTGGAAGCAAGCTAAGCTGGTGGCTTTTAATGGTTGTTACTCCTTTTGGTTCTTTACCTTTTTCTTCCTTAGACTTAGGTTTTTGTTTGTTGGTTGCTTTTCAGGCTTTCACTTTGTTTATGATTTCACTTGTCAAAACTACTCAGTTTTTACCCTAAAGCTGTCTTTATTATATTATTTATTTTTGACACTAGTAAGCTACAATCCATCAGCTCCATACCCACCCTGAAGTCATGCAATCACAGAAATCTGAGGGATAAAAACATGCAGGATCTAGAAATGCCTGTACTACAATGAAAGAAATTATTTAATTTCCTATGTGAGGTGGTTGAAAGCTGCCATAAGTCATATCTTTTTATTTCTGAGATCACAGAACACACAACCTGTTGCACTGAGTATGCTCAATTGCCAACTTGAGCGGTGCCACTGACAAATGAGTTAAACCCTCCCTGATGTGACCACAAACCCGTATGTGCTCAATAATGTTCCTGCAGGGCTTTAAACCTGCCAGTTGATTGTTACCAGTTCCAGAGCCTGGCCTACAACTTATGGAGGGTGCTGGGGGGTTTAACAAGGGTAGGTAATGACGTTTGGTCTGTTTTGTGTAACATGACCTCAATACCTCAATCTATGAATTGATTGGTGGGGGAAAAGGTGGGGGACATGGGTGGAGTTGGCCCCACTGACCTTCTTCATTTCTAACAAAATTGGTGTGAAACATTTGCACTAGTTTGTGCTGAAAAAAATGTGCTTTTCCCGCCATCATTTTAAAAATATTAACAGTTTCCAATGGGCATGAAACGTCAACCAGCTGCCTAACATTAAGGAAATCAAACAAAACTGGTGTCACTCACTTTTGTGATGGATTGTTACAAAGGGGACAGTTTGTGTCTCCACTGCAATAGGCACAACTGATGTTACATAGTGTTTGTCTCATCCATTATAACAGACAAATGACGTTTATTAACGTCCTTTCTGATCTCCCATCACTTCAGCAAAAGCAGTTATCAGGTTGTTTTCAATCCCACATCCCTCTAAACACTTTTATCAGAGGACGGGTGGTAATGTAGGTCTGTGTTGCAATCAGCAATTAAATTAAGAAGTTCAACATAGTTTCCTCGTCTTTTGGTTTCACAGCTTTCACCATGTCCTGAAAATGAAAATTCCTGCTTGCCCCCTAAGAACCCCCTATTTTTATTTGACTTTTTGTTTTGGAGCCTCTTTTCCCTGTGCACCTGCTTGCTCAGCTGTAGATTCCCTCAGGTTCCCTCAGGTTCCCTCAAAGGTTGGATAGCACTGTTGCTTTTTAGTGTCTGCCAGTATTTTATGTTGCTTTCCTGCCTTGGTTAGGTAAGTAGAATTCACAACTCCACCAATCACCATGTCTATAAATGGCAAATAACAAGTCCACTTGTAGTTAGTCGACTGAAAGTGGGGGACAAATCTTTTGCTTCGTTGTGACAGGGTGGATAGTTTTGGAGTGGCCTGACCTTTCTTAACAATGTCAGGCTTTGCTAAAAACGTCAGTCTGGAAAATGGCGTAGACAATAAATCTGCCAACACATCCATTTCTTATGCCATTGTGGGTTGACAAAACAGCTATAACATCAACACAGCTACATCAACACGGAGGCTGTCACACAGCTTGCTACAGACGCAGTTTGCCAGCTCTGGCTAGTCCACTAACTTTTAAATACTGCACCCATGCTAGGTGAGGTGGCCATTACCATAACACCAGAAAGGAGGACACTTTTCAAGACTCAACAAAACTAGCATAAAAACTGAAATATAATATCAAACCCATAACATAGTATGACTCTGTTGTACTCACCAAAGATAGTAAGATTTACTTCTTATATATATATATATTTATTTTTTTTTACCTTTTCTGGCTGTTTCCAATAGCTTTTTGTTTGAGAGAAATTTCCTGTGCATGTCTGTGCATTCCAACACAAAGTTGATATTTTGTATGTCGAGACAATTTTCTCATGAATCATTTCTCCGTGCTGAGGTCATCATTGAAATGGCGCGCTCTGTATGTGCATTGCTGCATGGAATGGAGAAGATGTAAGCACTGACTTTTCTCAAGTTCACCAGTGGGACATCAGCTTTGGAAAACAACTTCAGATATCGCTCCTCACTGTGGCATCCTTCCATTTTTGGGGAGCTGAGAATAGCTTTCACTATGCCATATTCCTCATAGAGTCCACCCATATGAATGTTTTTCAGTTTATAGGCCTGGACTGCATCACTGTACTCTTCCTAAGACACAGCAGTTGTAAGGTGGATTTTAACATTTTGCTGTGAAAGTTGTTCACTGAGAAGTCATACCTCTCACTCAAATATTTATTTGCTCTTTCATGGAAATTAATGAAATCAGCCCCACATTTCTTTGTCAAATCAGTAGTTAGCTGTTTAAGTCTGATGTTCACAACAAAGCCTAAACAAATGGTCCTCCAGCTTCCTCTCGATTTTACCTTCAAGTTCAGTCATCACTTTTCAAGACAGATGCCATGCTGAATGAGTTAGCCTCAAGTGCTTCGATGCAGTCTGAGAACACCTTAAGAATGTGACTGAGGAAAAGGAAGTACATTGCAGACACTTTGGTGCTGTCCTCTGCAAAGCACCTCCACCAAATATAAGGACATTCTTCATCACCCAGGCTCTGAAAATAGCTGGTCAGAGGCTTCCAACACTTGGTCGATGGACAGCAACAGAGACAGCCACCTTGTGATGACGCGCCAGAGCAGGTAGCACTCACCTGTCTCCTCAAACTCTCATCCTCATACTGCAAAGGGTAGCGCCTTTGGAAAAAGACAGAAAAGCCTCAGTGAACCATCTACCCATGTTTGTCTTTCTCTTGATGGGTTGTACTGAAATGTAATTTCCCCCACATGGGACAATTAAGCAATTCAATTCAATTCAAATCTCTTTTAGCTACGCTGTTCTACTGACTGTAACCCATAAAATGTTTGCTATTTCTTCTTGTTTCTTTTTTCTTTTCTTTTTTCCAACTTGTCCTGTCTGACAGTGTAGCATTAAGAATTGCTGTCTTAATGCCAAAGAGAGGCCAACAGATTTTACTTTCACAAGTGGAGCCTTACTGCTTTTGCAATAGTGCTCCACTTGATTTATATATGCCAAAAGCTTTATTAGACTTTATTCTGGGACTATTTATTGTTCAATGGACACAAAAGCAGGAAGGTAGAAGAGAAAAAGATGAGACAAAATGCTAGAAGGGAGAAAAGGTGACAAAAATACATGAGAGGAAAAGGAGACAACCAGATAACATCCTCGGAGTCTGCTTCTACACCTGCAAAGAGAGATATAAAAAGAACGGCAAACCAAACTGATAAAGTATTACGTGTACAAACAACCAAGACCTTGATAACATCACTGAAAAATACACAGTGTTATTTAATACAAGATTTATAAAGTGACATCTATGTTAACAATAGAGGTTTTCTGTATAGAAATGAGTCTGTAAGCACCTGGATCCAAGCACCTGTAGGAGTTTGCGAGAATGCACTTGTGTATGTAAACCCCAGGGAGGAGCAGACCAGAGCCCCAGGAAACCCCCGAATATCCACAGTGCCGAAGCCCCCGGCAGCTGTGGCAACGAGCCTGTGGGCTTTGCCGGCAGTCTGCTACACTGTAGCGGATCCAGCCATGGGCGCAGAGACCCGAGACCCTGGAGCGCCCTGTCTCTTGGCGTGGCCCCGACAGAGCCACGAGCCACGGGCCTCAGGCCCCGCAAAGCAGCTGCCAGGGGTGAGCCAGCACACACCCGATTACCCAGCCCCTGACACCGAGGTGCCAGCCAAAGGACGGGAACCAGATTGGTGGTATGGGCTCCACACTTAGTGGAGACCTGAGATGTCCCAGGAGAGGGGGCAGTCCAAACCCAACCTAACAAAAAGACAAACATAAAACCAGTTACACAGTCATATTCACACATCCCCACCCTAGTGCCACCACATGCATACACTCTTACCCACAAAAAAGGGGATTCAGTACACACATTTGCACTCACCACACACATCCTATAGTCTCAGGTCCAGGTACCAGCACCCCAAAGGGGGAGATCAACAACAAACCCAACAGTTCCCACAGCCCAACCTACCTGGTTAATACTCTGGCCCTAGCCCCCCACCCTAATCCCTGCTCAGATGACATGGGCCCATCCACCCGGAAATGGGCCAACAGGAACCGAACGGGCCAGCCAACCAGAGTCCACCCCATGAACTGGTAGGCACTGCCTCCGCCATACCCTACCCTCCATACTTAATTCCTAGACCCATATTCTTGGGGAGGGCAGAGGTGCCAGCTGGCCCCCGGGACCCAACGGCCATTACCCGCTCAGACCCCGACCAGGTCAATCGGAGAACAAGGATGTGAGAAAGACCTCGAGTCTGCCTTGTTCTCAAGTGCAATTAAAACTGGGAGGGCCAAATGCTCTAAGGAGCGTTTCCGCAGGTCATTCCTCCTAGCTGCTGTTAGACTTTATAATCTCGGCTGCTCACAAGAGACTCAATAACTGTTAACATCGTGCTAATGGTTGCATGGGTTCTGATCCGACCATTAATCATTGACACTGTTTGCCATATGCTAGATGCCTTAGCTATGTCAGTTTGCTGCTGCACTATCATGCATATTGCATATTATATTATCGTGTGTCTATAAATAGGCTGGAGTCCTTTCAACTGCTTTGTGCAGTATCTACTCTTGTATTTACTTTTTATATTCTTGGTGTTTCTTTAGAGCTAATTTTTAGATTAGACAAGTTTGTTATTTTTTCTTCTTTTTATTACCAATAGTTGTGTGTAACTCTTGTGTCTTTGCCGCTGTCACGTCCGAATGTCCCCATTGTTGTAGTAATCCTGTCTGTCAGATCCTGCATGCAGTGACATTGACGTCACTCCCTGCCTACTCAGCTCTGATCTGAAGAACAATATAATTTCTATTGTAATTAAAATTGGTCCCAAAAGCACAAGCCTTGGACATAATTACAGTGGCTTGCAAAAGTATTCACACCCCTTGAACTTTTCTACATATTGTAAAATTATAAGAACAAACATTGTGGAAGTAGGAAATTATACAATATTTCTTTTCTTTTTTTACAAATAAAAACTGAAAAAGGGATTGTGTGAAGGTTGTGAGCCCCCCTGAGTCAATACTTTGTGAAACCACCTTTTTGCTGCAACCACAGCTGCAAGTCTTTTAGGATATGTCTCCACAAGCCTTGCACATATAGTGACTGAAGTTTTTGTCCATTCTTCTTTGCAAACAGCTCAAATTCAGTCGGATTAGAAGGAGAGTGTCACGAAACCAGAGACAGAGGACCCAGTATTCAGGCCAGACAAGCAGATGAGCTTTAGAGGAGTTTATTAAAGGCAGTCTGGTAAGACAGGGACAGGCAGGCTCAGTGGTCAGAGTACAATCCAAGGTCGGTACACCAGTAGAGCAGAATAAACAAGCAGGGATCAGGCAGACTCAGAAACTCCAAAAACAGAAAGTGGTCAGGTAATACAAGCAGGCAGTCAGAACAGGGCAGGAAAAATCAGGTACAGGGTTCAGGCTGGCTCAGAAATCCGGAGGCTAATTGGATCAGGTCAATAGGCAAACAAACAGAACAGGGAATGCTGGACTAGACTCACCAAAAGGCTCAAAAGACAATGATCTGGCCGAGTGCAGGAGACAGAGGCAGGTATAAATAGGGGAGTGAGCAGGTGAATTGAGTAGACACTAATTACAGGAAAACAGGTGGAACTAATCAGAGGCAGGGAAGTGACTGACAGAACCGAACTGATAGGTTGGTGACTGCTGACAGGGGAGTGACAAACTGGTTGGGTGAAAACAGGGAGGTGAGCTGGCAGGTGAACAGAACTGAACTAAAAACTTGCAGAACCCTGACTGATAATATAAAACGAAGAACAAAAGCAAACCACAACAAAACTCAAACTATTCCATAAACCAAAACTAAGACACAACCTAAACCTAAGACAGAATCGGTAAAATAGAAAGAAGTACAAAACAAACCAATAACAAAACTCCAATCATGACAGAGAGCGACTGTGAACAGCAGTTTTCAAATACTGCCACAAATTCTCGATTGGGTTTAGGTCTGTACATTGACTGGGCCATTCTACCACATGCATATGTTTTGTTTTAAACTATTCCATTTTAGCCCTGGCTTTATGTTTAGGGTCATTGTCCTGCTGGAAGGTGAACCTCCGCCCCAGTTTTAAGTCTTTTACAGACTCCAACAGGTTTTCTTCCAAGATTGCCCTGTATTTGGTTACATCCATCTTCCCATCAATCCTTACTATCTTTTCTGTCCCTGCTGAAGAGAAGCACCCCCAGAGCATGATGCTGCCACCACCATATTTGACAGTGGGGATGGTGTGTTCAGAGTGATGTAGAGTGTTAGTTCTCCGCCATACATAGAATTTAGCATTTTGGCCAAAAAGTTCAATTTTGGTCTCGTCTGACCAAAGCACCTTCTTCCACCATGTTTGCTGTGTCACCAACATGGCTTCTGGCAAACTGCAAACAGGACTTCTAATGGTTTTGTTTTGACAATGGCTTTCTTCTTGTCACTCTTCTATAAAGACCACATTTGTCTAGTGCATGAGTAATAGTTGTACTGTGGACAGACTCCCCCACCTGAGCTGTGGATCTCATCCAGTTCATCCAGAATCACCATGGGCATCTTAGCTGCATCTCTGATCAGTGCTCTCCTTGTTCAGCCTGTACGTTTAGGTAGACGGCCTTGTCTTGGTAGGTTTACAGATGGATTGAACAGTGCTCTGTGAGATGTTCAAAGCTTGGGAACTATTTTTGTAGCCTAAGCCCTCTTTAAACTTCTCTAAAACTTTATCCCTGACCTATCTGGTGTGTTTCTCTAACTTCATGATGCTGTTTACTCCCCAAAATTCTCTTGACATACCTCTATGACAAAAAGTGGAAAGGTTCATGGGGTGTGAATACTTTTGCAAGCCACTTTACAAAGCTACATATTAGTCACTGTCCTGACCAGCACCAGCAAACCGGATCATATGCCACCAGTCATTAAATCACTGTACTGACTCACTGATTGTAACAGAACAGAATAAAATCTTGTTTATGGTCAATAAGGCACTCCACTTAAACACAGTTCACATTTTGTTTCAGGTGTCAACCATGTAAACACATCAGGTCATAAGAGACCTGTTTACTAAGAATCCCAATCAGCCTCAGATCTCTGAAAACCTGAGCTGTGCAGGAACATTTAATGTCTAAAATCTTGGTTTATCTCAATGTTTCCCTTAAACTGGGTAGAGAGGTGAGTGCAGAAGTCCAATACAGCTTTTTTTCATCTGAGATAGCAAGCCAAGGTAAAGCTATACCTTCCAGCTGATATCTTTGAGCATGTCATTGATCTGTTTGTTACCTGCAGATTGGACTACTGCAACTCTCTATACTTTGGCATGGGCTTGGTTTGTCGTCTCCAGTTTGTCCAATCCAGTTCGTTTGCTGACTGGTACTAAACGTAAGGAACATATCACCCCAGTGCTGTCACTTACAAGATCCACTTTAAAAGTTTACCTTTATTTTTTAAATTATTACATTGTCATGCCCCTTGTCATCTGTCTGAGTTGCTTTTTATTCATGCTCCGAAAAGAACAATCTCCTGTAAGTAAAAGCTATAAAATGAAAAAAAAATAATAATGCAGACTGGTATATAGTCTGCTCAAATTTTATTGCTGTGTTAAGAAAATGGCATCAAGGAGGACAGCTAAGCAGTGTCCCTCAGTTCAGCAAAATCTGTGGTTACCTGCAGCAACCACTGACATTACTGGATGTCGGTCCCCAACTAACAACAAAATCCATTAGTTCATTACACTGTCCAGTTTTTGTCAGGGTTCAGTTTTTGCCGTCTAACCTTGGACAGTTCCAGATCCTTCCACCATTCACTCAGCCCAGTTCCACTCCATGTCTGATCAGTTCTGCTGCAATAATCAAGCCAAGACTCATTCCACCTGTCCAACCTCCCTATAAAAGCTCTCCTCAGTCAGCTCTTCCCCGCCGGATCGTCTTCACCCAAACCACGTCTGCCAGTCGGAGCTTCCCACGTCTGCCTGTTAGAGTTCCCTATGTCTGCCTGCCAGAGTTCCCTTCGTCTATGCCTGCCTGCCCGCCTGCAAGTACCCTCTCTGCTGTGCTGCTGGTTCTGCTGCTACTCAGCGCTCCAAGTACTCTCTCTGCTGTGCTGCTGGTTCTGCTGCTACTCAGCGCTCCAAGTACTCTCTCTGCTGTGCTGCTGGTTATGCTGCTACTCAGTGCTCCCAGTAATCTCTCTGCTGTGCTGCCAGCTTTACCTCCAACCCCAAGAGTTCCAAGAACTCTCTCTGCTGTGCCGTCGGCTCTGCCTCTACCCCAGCGCTCTCCCACCTCCTCTGGAGGCTTCTTGGTTCCTCAGCGCAGCACCCGCTCCAGCTCTCGCTCCAGTCCTCCAGCTCCTGCCTTCATCATTCACCTGCTCCAGCCCGGTACAGACCGTCGGTTTTCATCCTCCACTACTCATTAACTTTCAATAAACCTCCAGAAACTAAGCTCAGTGTGTGGTTGTGTTCGGGTTCATCAAAACATTATATGACAGTTTTATGTTGTCAGTGGCTTCCAGGTGGTTTCTTTGTGCTCTCTCCCCTCATCTGCCTAAAGCTGTCAGCTTTCATCAAAGCAAGCCAACTCTGCCAGGTAGGTACAATTATTTTATGGATTTTTTCATGTACTTTTGATGTAAGTTTGGCAAAATGTAGGTGTGTGAGTGGGCAGTAGCCATGAGGCACCTATCAGAATTTCTTCAGAATTTCTTTAGTTATGACCTGTAGTGATTATGTGTCAGTGTGCTTCCTTGCAGAAGTAAGTGCATTATTGTCAGTTGGAGCACTAATAAGCACTACTTTGCTCCATAATAGTGAAATAGATCTGATGTTTCCTGAAGTCCCCTCCACTCAAGAGGCTTGAGTATAGCATTTTGTTTTGAAGCTGGAATGCAGAGAGCAGCCCTGGTGCACAAAGGTGTCGGTAATAACAGTTAATCTTCTAAAGGATTGGATCGTTGCCAACTAACCAGCTGGTCAAAGAAACAGAGTGTGATTCCAAATCTTCTGAACAAAGGCATGAAAGCATAAAAGCAAGAGTGAAGCGGTGTGTCTCCACCACATAAATTAACAAGGCCTCTCAGAAAGTAAAATCAACCTTGCAATTGTGACAATTGTGCATTCCAAGATTAAGAAATTTGAAGAATGTATGTGTCACTGTGGATGGAATGACTATCACATTCTTCATAAAAATTAGCTCATGTGCTGTTTTGTAGAATGAGGACTCAAATTCAGAACCTAGTAGAAATTAAGTGGATATTTAGCAGAAGAAAACTGAGCTTACAGCATGGATCACAGGCAGTGATTCAAACTGGAGCACAAATGGGCAAGGAACAAAAGTTGTAGTAAACAGGAAAAACCAGTGAGAAGATCATGAAACCATACTGCTTAAAGTGTAACTCATCCCAATATTAAAGCATAACCCCGTTTTCAAAAATGTCACCAAATGGGACAAAGAACAAAACCACAGTTCAGGAGGCTGGTGGTGCAGGAGGAACCTTGGAGGCCTGCAACCCTGAGGGAACCTTGGAGGCCTGCTATAAATTGGAATCATAGTGGGACCCCAGAGACTTTAGGCTATGGCAGAGCCTGGGAGAGTGGAACACCTGGACTCCCTAATCAAGTAACTGATATGCATTAATGTAAGCCAGGATGATTGTGGTGATGCTCAAGATGAAAGTTGAGGCAAGTGTATAGATGGTGAAGATCTAGATGCTAATTAATGCTTGTTACATTTTCCATGAGAACAAAGTTTTTTTTCTTGTAGTCGAGGTGGAAGAGCACGAAAAGAGTTAGTTTTGGCTCTGTCAATTGATAATGCATGAGACGCTCAGCTGCAGAAGTTTTCCCCACGTCACGTCAGACCTGGCAGTTAGACAGGTGAGGGGGAGCCGAGCACGCGGAGAGCTGAAAATTGAGAGGGCGGGAATACCCCACAGGGATAATGTATAAAGTAAAGCCAACGTTGCAAGTGAGCGACATTGGCATTTTCGACCACGTGACTGCAGTTCCACAGATGTCTGAGACAGTTCCACTTCTCCAACCTAAACCACCCTATCTAATCTCTTCAGTCACAGTACAGTAGTTGGTCACCCCTTGAGAAAGAAGTTCTGCTCAGACTTTGTGTCGAGAACAAACAGGGAGACCCTCCAAGACAGGGCTGAAAAAACAAAACAATTGTCATTTACTGCTTCTCATTTCATAATAGGAAGAGATATTGAATCATCTAGTTTAGACAGTGTCCTGTATAATTTAGACAATAGTTTTGGGGGGTTTAGATCAAGGAACTCTAATACATTTATTATAATTTCTAAACCACCTTTAATGAGCTTACATTTTTTTCTTATTATAGATTTAATTTGTTGATATTCTAAGGATTTATTTTTGTCAATACCATATTGTATATTTAACCTATCAAATGTGATAAATTCAGTTCCTTCAAATATATGTCCCAGATATTGAATACCTTTACTCTTCCAGTAAGGAAGGTTTATCATATTATGTTTTTGTAGGATGTCAAATTATTTCAGCTGGGTGTATGGCTGCACAGGATAAATGATAACTCCATCATTTTAAGAAGTTCCCATGATGCTGTCCGAGAAGAGCTGATGTTGATATGCCATTTTATGTCTGAGCTTATAAATGGAACATCAGAAATCTTGAAATCATCACATATTTTATTTTCTGTGTCTAGCCAGGACTCATCTAAGGGATTATGTATTAACCATTTTGAGATGTATTGTTACCTATTTGCTAACTAGTAGTGATGGAAGTCAGGAAGATCTAGTGTTCCTATATCTTTAGTCTTCTGTAGCATCTTTAAGCTGATACGGGGGGAGAGGGCGTATTAAATAGTAATGTACATTCTTCAGTGACGGCATCAAGGCATGAGTTGCTTGTACCTGTAATACTTTAATGGTTGGTTTTGCATTTATGTCTCTCTTTGCAGGTGTAGAAGCAGACTCAGAGGATGTTATATTGCTCTCTCCCTTTCATGTCCTCTTTTTCTTTCACTTTTTCTCCATTTTAGCATTTTGCCTCATCTGTTTCTCTTCTTTTTTCCTCTTGTACCTTCTCGTTTCTGTGTCAGTTGAACATGAAATAATCCCAGCATAAAATCTAATAAAGCTTTTTGCATATATAAATCAAGCAGAGCACTTTGGCGAAAGCAGTAAAGCTCCATTTGTGAAAATAAAATCTGTAGGGCTCTCTTTTGCATTAAGACAACAATTCTTAATGCCAGACAGGACACACAATAAATATATAAATAAATAAATAAATAAATAAAATAACCTCATTCTGTGAACAGTAATCCATCATTACTCTTTAAAAATGTCTCCTCTGTTCATTTAAGTGCTTCATACAGCTTTAGATAAATATAGTCTGAGACCTTAAACCTGTTTCATACAATTAACATTTGTTTTATTGATCATACACACACAATTTCACTATTAATTATTAGTCCATTATTATCAATATTTTTCCTACAGATCTTCTGAAGTAAGGCTGCAGTGTTCGTGAAAGTTCATCACCCAGTGATCCTTAATTTCTTACATTATGTTTGTACACTATATATTGCCACAGCAGATCAATCATGTCCATAAATTAAAAGTTTTGTCCAAACCTAAAAATGCCGTTTATGTTTCCATTATCATTCAGTTTATTGAGAATATTGAAGTTTTGTAACTGCTCATAAACCTTTAAATATTGATCACCTATTTTTATAACTTTATTAATTTTGTCCCTCTTTTAATTCTCAGTGCAGCCCTAGGAGCTGCATTTTTAAATGGTGGATTAAATGAGTTCTTGTACGAACACATCTCTGTGTCCATATGTCTGGACCTCTGTAATTGGATTTTTGTGTTTTGTGCGCGGACCTGGTCAGGACAAGAAAGTTTTTCTCTGATGCATCCTCTTTTGGCAACCCCAGCAAACCCCAAAAACCATTTACAGGTTTCAGTTAATCCATGTGGGACCACCTTGTCGTCTCTTTTGTCCCACCTGGTCCCAAGTGCCTCAGCCGTGGAAACACGTTCCCCACTTGTGATAACTTCATAACAGGTTCAAACCACAGCAGCTCGTCCTGGGTCTCTCCACACCCCCTGTGTGTGAAATGTCTCTCCACATCATCCCCTTGGAGCAGCTACGTTCGCACCTTCTCACAGGCTGAATTATGAAGCAGAGTTGTGAGCACAGGACATCTCCTAATGTCCTGTTAAATGTCCTGCTTCAGATCCCATTTACCCCAAGATGCATGCTGCTGAATCACCATATTTAAATGTTCTTCCCTTTAGAGTCTAAGAGTTTGTTCTATCTGGGTTCCCTGAACGCCAATCCGTCCAGGTCACATTTATGAAACCGTGCAGGTCAAGTCAAACACCTGAAAAGCAAAACAGCCATGCATAGTCCTGTTCAAAATGTTCTCCCCACAGCATGTGTGCCAATGTTGGGTGCCATTGCAGTTTTAATGTCCCTCAGAGTCAACCTTCATTCATCAAGTTCTTAGTGTAGGTAAGAGGAAAATCATTAACTAATCCTGGTTTAAAAGACCCCTAGGCAAAGAGTTGGTTAAACTCAATAATATGTTTACTCTTTCATAAGGATGTTTTAACATCTGGTTAAAAGGAGAAATCTTTGGTTATTCGTGCCCGAGCGGAGGGATATTAAATCCCATGAAACCCTGCAGGTGACTGCGTGTAATTCTACCTCCTTCCGTATTTCTATTATTATTTTCTGTATTCACTTTTAATCCACATTCTCCCATTGTTAGTTAATATGGTGAGTCATCATGCTAAGTTTTTATCATTTTGAGTGTGTGATCTTTGTGGTGCTTTATTGATGTCTGCCGGTGTGGCAGATTTAACATACTTCCTAATTGTGTTTCTTACTTGTGCCTCTACTTATTTCAAGATTTCTAGTAAATGCAGTTTCTACAATGTCTTCTTTGCATCAGCAGGTAGTGTAAATTTGAAAGTTTATTGTGCTTATATGGAAATACTCACTTTATTATCTATTCATTCATTCATTCATTACCTGTTGATGTAACGTTCACTTCAACTGCTTCACCAACAAGTTTTTCGTATTAATTATCGTTTATGTATAAATATTCTCTTTTCTAATAGCTTCTGAAATACAAGTGTAGACGGCTCTCCTATATGTCTTTCCTTCTTGTCATATTAATCAGTGCATTCTAACTAGGTAATTGGTAAAAAAAAAATAAAAATTAAAAATTAAAGTTTTTACTTATTTGTCTATACTACCTCCTTGTAGACATGGTGTTCGATCCATTTCAAGTCAGGTTGAATCAGTCTGTGTTCAAACTATTTTGATATATTCACCTCGATGCGACAATTACCAATATTCAGACATTATTAAGCCTGGTTATTGTCATATTATTTATAAAATTGGTCTATGCTTCCATCATGTAAATGAACATTGTGGTGCAAAAAAATGTCTTAGCGGTTAGCGGTGTCCTTCCATCCATCCATCGTCTTCCGCTTATTATCCGGGGTCGGGTCGCGGGGGTAGCAGCTTCAGTAGGGAGGCCCAGACGTCCCGCTCCCCAGCCACTTGGGCCAGCTTCTCCGGGGGAATCCCAAGGCGTTCCCAGGCCAGCCAAGAAACATAGTCCCTCCAGCGTGTCCTGGGTCTTCCCCTGGGTCTCCTCCCGGTGGGACGTGCCCGGAACACCTCACCAGGGAGGTGTCCAGGAGGCATCCTAACCAGTTGCCCGAGCCACCTCAACTGGCTCCTCTCGACGTGGAGGAAAAGCAGCACTACTCTGAGTTCCCCCCAGATGACTGAGCTCCTCACCCTATCTCCCTTAGGGGAGAGCCCAGACACACTATGGAGAAAACTCATTTCGGCCGCTTGTATCCGGGATCTCGTTCTTTCGGTCATGACCCAAAGCTCATGACCATAGATGAGGGTAGGAACGTAGATCGACCGGTAAATCGAGACCTTTGCCTTTTGGCTCAGCACTCTCTTCACCACAAGGGACCGGTACAGCGCCCGCTTTACAGTAGATGCCGCACCAATCCGCCTGTCGATCTCCCGCTCCATCTTCCCCTCATTTTTGAACAAGACTCAAATATCCTCCCCAACCTGGAGAAGGCACTTTACCCTTTTCCGGCTCAAGACCATGGTCTCGGATTTGGAGGCACTGATTCTCATCCCGGCTGCTTCACACTCAGCTGCGAACCGCTCTACTGAGAGCTGTAGATCACATCCTGATGAAGCCAATAGGACCACGTCATCCGCAAATAGCAGAGACGCAATCCTAAGGCCACCAAAACGGATCCGCTCAACACCTTGGCTGCGCCTAGAAATTCT
This sequence comes from Fundulus diaphanus, assembly GCA_037039145.1. Lineage (NCBI taxonomy): Eukaryota > Metazoa > Chordata > Actinopteri > Cyprinodontiformes > Fundulidae > Fundulus > Fundulus diaphanus. Next base: position 49,202,563 of record CM073134.1, read on the forward strand.
GTCCATAAAAGTTATGAACAGAATCGGTGCCAAAGGGCAACCTTGGCGGAGTCCAAGTCTCACCGCAAACGAGTCCGACTTACTGCCGGCAATGCGGACCAGAGTCTGACATGGTCATACAGAGACCTAACAGCCCTTATTAAAGGACCCGGTACTCCATACTCCCGGAGTACCCCCCACAGGACCCCCCGAGGGACACGGCTGAATGCCTTTTCCAGATCCCCAAAGCACATGTAGACTGGTTGAGCAAACTCCCATGCACCCTCCAAGATCCTGCTGAGGGTGTAGAACTGATCCAGTGTTCCACGGCCAGGACGAAAATCACACTGCTCTTCCTGAATCCGAGATTCGACTATCCGACGGACCCTCCTGTCCAGAACTCCGGAATAGACCTTACCAGGGAGGCTCAAGAGTGTGATTCCTCTGTAGTTGGAACACATCCTCCGGTCCCCCTTTTTAAATTGGGGCACCACCACCCCAGTCTGCCAATCCAGGGGAACTGCCCCCGATGTCCACGCAATGCTGCAGAGCCGCGTTAACCAACACAGCCCCACAATATCCAGAGCCTTAAGGTACTCAGGGAAGAATCTCATTCACCCACGGGGCCTTGCCATTGAGGAGCTTTTTAACCACCTCAGCAACCTCAGCACCAGAGATGGGAGAACCCGACCCAGATTCGGCGTGTTGGTGGGATTAACGAGGTCTTCAAAGTATTCCGACCACAGACGCACAACGTCCCGAGTCGAGGTCAGCAGCACACCACCCCCACTATAAACAGTGTTGGTACTGCATTGCTTCCCCCTCCTGAGACGCCGGATAGTGGACCAGAATCGCTTCAAAGCCATACGAAAGTCTTTCTCCATGGCTTCTCCGCACTCTTCTCACGCCCCAGTTTTTGCCTCAGCGACCAGCCGAGCCGCCTGCCGCTTTGACTGCCGGTACATATCAGCTGCTTCCGGAGTCCCACAGGCCAATAAAGCCCAATAGGACTCCTTCTTCAGCTTGACAGCTTCCCTCACCGCTGGTGTCCACCAGCGTGTTTGAGGGTTGCCGCCGCGACATGGACCGACAACCTTGTGGCCACAGCTCCGACTAGTCGCCTGAACAATAGAGGCGCGGAACATGATCTACTCAGACTCAATGTCCCCCGCCTCACTCGGGACATTTTCAAAGCTCTCCCGGAGGTGGGAGTTAAAGCTCCGTCTCACGGGGGACTCTGCCAGACGTTCCCAGCAAACCCTCACAATACATTTGGGCCTGCCAGGTCTGACCGGCTTCCTCCCCCACCATTGGATCCAGCTCACCACCAGGTAGTGGTCGGTTGAGAGCTCCGCCCCCTCTCTTCACCCAAGTGTCCAAGACATGCGGCCACAGGTCAGATGAAACGACAACAAAGTCTATCGTTGAACTACGACCATCCTTGAACATGGTGTTCGTTAGGGACAATCCATGACGAGCACAGAAGTCCAACAACAGAACACCACTCGAGTTCAGATCAGGTGGGCATTCCTCCCAACCATGCCCCTCCAGGTTCCGACTGTCATTGCCCACTTGAGCGTTGAAGTCCCCCAGCAAAATGAGGGAGTCCCCAGTAGGGGCACTCTCCAGTACCCCCTCCAAAGACTCCAAAAAGGGTGGGTAATCCGAGCTGCTGTTTGGCACATAAGCACAAACAACAGTCAGAACCCGTCCCCCCACACGTATGCGGAGGGAGGCCACTCTCTCGTTCACCGGGGTGAACCCCAACGTACAGTCACCGAGATGAGGGGCAACGAGTATGCCCACTCCAGCTCGGCGCCTCTCACCAGGGGCAACTCCAGTTGGAGTTGGAAGAATGTCCAACCCCTCTCAAGGAGACTGGTTCCAGAGCCAGAGCAATGTGTCGAGGTAAGTCCGACTATGTCTAGTCGGAACCTCTCAACCTCGCACACTAGCTCAGGCTCCTTCCCCACCAGAGAGGTGACATTCCACGTCCCAAGAGCCAGCTTCTGCAGCCGAGGATTGGAACGCCAAGGTCCCTGCCCTCGACTGCCACCCATTTCGCAACGCACCCGACCCCTTTGGCCCCTTCTATAGGTGGTGAGCCTATCTGAAGGGGGACCCATGTCTTTCGTGCCCCCCTACCCCTGTCTGCATTCTGGACAACTGCAGAGTGCCTTCTCATGAAGACCAATTTCCATGAACCCCCATTCTCCAGTTCTCATCTCTGAAAGCAGAATGCAATCTGCCAGCATCTTTGTCAATGGAAATCTTTGCAATATGACATTATCTAATATAAACATTGTCCATCTTCTTCATCCATAGTGTAGTCCGAGGCTCGGCCTGATGTCACCGCGGACACTCTTGTTAGTCAGGCTGATGCCACCGCAGTTTCTCTGGTGAGTCAGGCTAGGTGTTCCACAGTTTCCTGTTGCCTCTGTCACCACCTCCACAATTCACAGCTTGCTCCACATATAAGAACTTCCAGACCTGTTCTGAAGACCACTCATCTACAAGCCAAAGCTCCTCATCTCAAGGAGTCTCTTCTGTGGGACTTTTTCTATGGTGACAGAGAACATATATTCCCCTTTTCGGCTGCTCCAGTTACTACTTCCGCCTCTCTGTCAGTAACAGCTGTTTTTTCTCCGTGTGCGCCTGGATCTGAAGCTTAGCCAGGAGCCGCTCAGATGCCCCGAGCTGAGATTGTAGCTTATCCAGTCAATGTCTATGACTACATCTCCTGTTCACACCAGAAATAACATTTCTGTGCCCGTCTACATTGAAGTGGACACTTCGGGTCCGGTTCCCGTCGTCTTGGGTCTGGCGACACCTCGGGTCTGCCGACACCTCGGGTCTGCCGACACCTCAGGTCTGCCGACACCTCGGGTCCTGTTCCAGTCGCCTCAGGGTTGGCCAATGCCTCGGTTTCTGCTCCTGTCGCCTCGGGTCTGGCTGACGCCTCGGGTCCTGTTCCTGTCGCCTTCAGTCTGGCAGATGCCTCAGGTCCTGTTCCAGTTGCCTCGGGTCTGGTAGACACCTCAAGTCCTGTTCCTGTTGCCTCGGATCTGGCCAACGCCTCGGATCCTATTCCTGTTGCCGAGGGTCTGGCCGACGCCTCGGTTTCCTGCTCCAGTCGCCGAGGGTCTGCAGACGCCTCGGGTCCTGCTCCAGTCGCCGAGGGTCTGGCCAATACCTCGGGTCCTGCTCCAGTCACCGAGGGTCTGGCTTGCACCTCGGGTCCTGCTCCAGTCGCCGAGGGTCTGGCCGACGCCTCGGGTCCTGCTCCAGTCGCCGAAGGTCTGGCCGACGCCTCGGGTCCTGCTCCAGTCGCCTCGTGTCTGGCCGACGCCTTCATCTGGCCGACGCCACAGGTCTGGCTGACGCTTCGGGTCTGGCCGACGCCTCGGGTCCTGTTCCTGTCACTGAGGGTCAGGAACCCTGCACCAACAGCCCTGCACTGTCACCGACGCCCTGCACCAAGGGTCCTGCTCTGTCGCCGGCCACCAAGGATCCTGCTCCATCGCCAGCCGCCAGGCCGGTCAAGGCCTCAGGAGCTGCTACTACACCGAGGTCCACCTTCTCGTGGTGTTTTTTCTATGGATTTTTGGACTCTAGGCCTCCCTCTGCCTGCTCTGTCTGGGTTGTTTTTTGTAAGGATTTTTGAACTTTTGAGACTTTTCACCAGTGTTGTATAAAGTACTGAAATCTCGGAGTCAAGTAAAAGTATAAGTACCTCTCCAAAATATGACTTTGGTAAAAGTCCAAGTCACTGACTGAAATGTTACTTGAGTAAAAGTCTTAAAGTATCTGAAATGTCTTGTACTTAAGTATGAAAATTACTGTAAAAATAGATGTACTCAAGTAATGTAATAAAACGTATAAGTAAAAAGTAAAACAAAGCATATGCAGTTTGAATTACATTTTTTAGATGTTGGTAAACCTTGAAAGTCAAATTCCCTTAAAATAATATAAACAACCAAGTGAAGGACAAATTTAGACTAAGTTTAGACAGAAAATACAACCTTTTTGTAAGCTTTCAGTTTTCCTTCTTCAAGTAAGGTCAGTGCTAATCACTTTAAAAGTGTACACAACCAAGTGCAGGCAAAGGGGGTGTATACTAAGAACATGGTTAAGTGATAAAGTGATAGTTAACCTACAGGAAGTGGTAAACTTGCTAATAGATACACCTGCGGTTGCAGGTATCATTTAGTTAAGAAAATTAGGACTCCCGGCTCTACTATTAGATGCTCTACCTATACCTTTACTACTGAACCAGCTTCTTATCCTGTTGGTGGTGATCAGGGGCAATTCTAGGATCTGACCTTTAGGGGTGCTCAGCCCCCAGTGTTGACTATGATTCCTGGAATGAACAGGCTTTCCACTTTTAGTCCAGATGTAAGATTCTTAGAGTTGACACACTTTTGAGCTAAAGCTCATCAAACAAGCTACAATATAGGCCCATCCAAAAGCAGTGACAAACAGATTGAAATGTTTTCACTCGATAAAACCTTGTGCATTTTCAAAACCTGCATGATGGCAATAGTTAAACTAGCTATATTGATAAAAGTGAGGAATCATTTGCCTAAAGACACAAAACTAGGGTTAGGGCACTGATGCACAAGGGTTGCTATTACTACATTTAATAGCAATTGTCTCTCTTGCTTACAAGAGACATAAGCCTGCCATATATTATGGCAGTCTCATGACCAGTCCATGTCTTCTGTCAAGCAAATTGCTAATAAGTTAGTAAATCCCTACAGATATCCTTTATGAATTTGCATACTGAACTTTTTTTTTTTTTTTTTTAAACTCAGATTAAGAGAAACAGTTCAGATTTAACTTTTCAGACAGGCATTCTGAATCCACGACTGCATCTACTGAGCTCATGTTTATAAACAATTCATTAGAACAGCTGAAGTGCTTCGGACACAGATGCCACATGTGCAGAAAAAAATATAGCTGCAGATGTAAAATGCTCGAATAGAAATAGATCAAAATGGCAAGAATAGTTGAGTTCTGTTTTTTTTAGCAACTAAAAATATATGTGGTCCCATCATGGTCTGATTTTGAAACAAAGATGCAAGGGCGTAGGTTTGATTTGAACTTTGGTAGGGACACCTACAAACAAACCTTCCCTGGTCTGACGTCATTGGTCCTACGCCATATGCATGCTCCTATCTTTTGATGCTTGACTTGAGCATCAGGGTGCGTTTCGTCTGTCTAAAGAGAAAAGCAGTATTTCTTGCTACATTTATACAAAGTTTATAACCACGAAACACACTAAATGCTGTTTGTTAACGTTTAAAGCATCACAGGATCTGATGAATGTCAAATTGGGACTTTTTTCCATTTGAACAACCAGCAACAGAGACAGACGGTAAAGATGTGCCTACTAAACCAAATATAGTCTAAATATGTCTGTTGTCTAGATTTATCCTGTATTTTCTTTAGAATATATATAAATGCACAGAGATAAACCCCATCCTCATTTTTGTTATCTAAGATACTCTGTCTGAATTATAAAACAGCAAAATTATACATTCAATTATACATTTGACAGATACATTTATTGTATTTACTTTGCACTGGAAGTAGAAGTGTAACTGATACTAACAGCATTTCAATCTGAAAAACTCACACAGAAAGAAGAGACAATTAGAAGAATTTATTGATACAATATTTTAAGACTTTGGCGCTCAGACCTCGGCAGGAAACATTCACGCTGAATTATACTTCAATATGCATAAGCAGGTGTATGAGAATAGGAATGATCCTCCAGGCCTGAAACTGGTGGTGGAGTGGAGATAGAAGAAGTTTGTTCAGTCCATGTGATGATCTGTTTGAGCTAGATGTCCAATTTGATAAACACAGGTTTGCATGACTGTCCATGATGAGCAAGCTTGAAGCGACTGTGGAGAGGAAAAACTCCCCTTTGGGAAGAAACCTCTGGCAGAACCAGGCTCAGCATGTCGGTCTCTGCCGGACCGATTGAGATATGACAGGGAATTCTGTAGAGTCCAGGAGGAATTACACTCTAATAGGAACAAGGTTGTAGGAGCACATAGGAAAGCCAGATGAAGCTGCTATGATGGTGGAGAAGGGGATGGAGGTGGGTTGAATCCGGTCATCAGAGTCCAGATCGGACATCGCACAGCGACTGCTTGCTTGCTGGGTAGAAGTTGAGCTGGATTTAAAGTTCTTTTAAGACTGATCCAGGACACTGATTGGCTTCGAGGAGGAGCAGTTCAAAGCTGATTGGCTTGCGTCGGAGGCGAATGAGTCCCTGATTGATGGAGGTAAGCAATGAGATTCTTCAGTCTGAATTTCCGCATTTAGCTCCATTTCAATCTGAAAAACTCACACAGAAAGAAGAGACAATTGGAAGAATTTATTGATACAATATTTTAAGACTTTGGCGCTCAGACCTCGGCAGGAAACATTCACGCTGAATTATACTTCAATATGCATAAGCAGGTGTATGACAATAGGAATGATCCCCCAAAAATTGCCGAGGTCTGAGCATCTGTATGCTCATAAGCCGGGTGACTATAGCGAAGGATAATAGGATGAATAAGTGAACTGCCAAGAAGGTTTGCAAACAGCTTACCAAGTCAGGCCGTGGTTATGAAGGCCTGCGAGCAGGCCGTTGCAGTGAAGGCTTACCCAAGTACAGCGAGATGAATGGGAGATGATGATTAGGTGAACGATAAGGTAAAGATGAATTTATCAGGGATGCTTGATGAATGATTTCTTGCGGATGATGCACATAGATAAATGAGTGATCATGAAGAGATCCGAGACAGGTGAAAGGACACATGACAGGATGCAACGAAATGCATAACGGATGCCTGTCGGTATGCATGAAAGGTATGTGACAGGGTGCATGATAGGAAGAACACAAATAACTGCAAATAATATGAGTGAGTTTTGAACCAACACCAGTATTTGAAGTTGAAATACCTTAAAGCTGATAGAGCATTGAGCATGAAAGGACCAATGTGTGCCCAGAAAGCAGAGAACTTGAATTGATAACAAAACAGGGCCGTTGCCACGAAGACTTACCAAAGTTCTGTGAGATGAATGGAATGTTTATGATGCTTTCTTGTGGATGCTTTCTTGCGGATGCTTTTAAAGTTATGTGAGATGAATGGAATGTTTATGATGCGTTTCTTGCTGATGCGTTTCTTGCGGATGATGCACATAGATAAATGAGTGATCAAGACGAGATGCGAGAGGTGACAGGACACATGACAGGATGCAACGAAATGCATAACAGGATGCTTGTCGGAATGCATGAAAGGTACAAGACAGGGTGCATGATAGGAAGAACAGGTCTGCAAATAATATGAGTGAGTTTTGAGTTGAATACCTTAAAGCTGATAGAGCATTGAGCATGAAAGGACCCATGTATGCCCAGAAAGCAGAGAACTTGAATTGATAAAACAGGGCCTTTGCCACAAAGACTTACCAAAACGGGCCGTTGCCACTAGGCTTACCAAAGTTATGTGTGATGAATGGAATGTTTATGATGCATTTCTTGCTGATGCACAACTTGCTGATGCACAACTTGCTGATGTGCAACTTGCTGATGCGCAACTTGCTGATGCGCAACTTGCTGATGATGCACATAAATAAACGAGTGATCATGACGAGATGCAAGACAGGTGACAGGACACATAGATGCATGACAGGATGCATAGGAGAATGCATAACGGAATGCATGAAGGGATGTATGACAAGACGCAGGACCAGACGCGACAAGACGAGTGATCATGACGAGATGCAAGACAGGTCACGGGACACGACAGGATGCAATGGTATGCATAATAGAATGCATGACGGTATGCATAAGAGAACACATGACAAGACGCAGGACCAGACGCGACACCGAGTGATCATGACGAGTTGCAAGACAAAAGACAGGACACAGGACAGGATGCAACGGGATGCATAACAGCAAGCATATCGGTATGCATGAAAGGACGCAACAAACGCAAGACCAGACGCGACCCCGAGTGATCATGACGAGATGCAAGACAAATGTCAGGACACATGACACGATGCAACGGGATGCATAACATGATGCATGACAGAATGCATGAAAGGACGCATGACATGACGCAAGACCAGACACGACCAGACGCACAAGAAATGCATGACAGAATGCATTACAAATACGAAAAGAATGCATGAAAGGGTACGTGACAGAACGCATGATAGAAAGAACACAGGTCTACAAATAATATGAATGAGTTTTGAACCACCACCAGTATTTGTAGTTGAATTACTTAAATTTAGAGGGCATTGAGCAGCTAAAATGAATGGATGCCCAGAATGATATGCGAGGCATGATGGTGACCATGCCCATTTGTTGGAGTGATCAGGAATCTGAGAACCAACAATTACATAGAACTCCCCCAAAACCTACGGATGGCAGCATCCATAAAATCTTAAAACATATCTACGACAGAACACGTTATAGAAATATATATTTCCGATCCAGGCGAGAAGCAGACCAGACTAGAAGTTCAGAACGCAGCTCTCAACCAGAGTATTCTGTTCAAGCAGGAAAGAAACAAAATTAGTTAACTTGAGCTGCCTGGAAATAAAGCGTGCCTCTGGCGATGATGCATCTGCGAGACTGAGCTGAACGAGCAAAGAGGGCAGCTAACGGAAACACTGATATGGAATGAGACTAATATCATGCGAATTCGAGAGCTTAAATGCAGGCAGGAAGCCATGATGAAACTAAGTTGAGATCCATACCTAGAACTCAATTTGCAGGTTGACAGGTTTAATTTGAGAAAGGACAACTGGGAATAGCGAAAGAAAATCTATGAGAGGAAAGTGACCATTCAGTTTCTACCCTCTGGTTCCCGTTTTAAATATCCACCAGCCCGGACAAATAGATACAAACATTCTTTTCTTCCCTTTGCCGTCCAGTTGCTAAACACTACCAGGAAAAGCAGATAGTCACACGTTGCATACATACAGGCCTTCGCTTTATTCATTCTCTGCGCTGCACATATTATTCACCTTACTTTATATTTTATGTGTGAAGTGTGAATGTTTATTATTACTACTGCACATATTGGGACAAATAAAAGTTACTACTACTACATAAGATAAATGAATGAAGACGGGCAACACTTCTTAAGACATAATTATCAAATAATATTTGCTTAACTCATGAATGCGTAGAATGCCGAACACATACTAAATGCTGTCATGAATCGATTAAGCTTATTTAGCTCATCCCATGGTGTTTGAATTGATTTTAATACTTTAACTCAGATTCTGGACTGCATTCTGACAAAACTGATGATCTTCCATGTTTATTAGCTTAATTATCCTCACCAGCCTGCAGACAAGCTCCGTAATTGAAATACTATCACCAGACAACAGCACCCACAGTGATGTTCTCCGGATGTTCATCTTAAAATAAATTCTTGAACCTGAAAAAAAGAAAATGTCAATCCCTAAAACAAGAGCAAATGGCTGTTAAAAGATCGCCAATACTCGAATCATTCCCCAACAGCCAACATGACGTCAGCTCCCAGCTGACGTTCAGACAATACCTACGAACAAAAGCATTAAATAACTTTAACATGTATAATTTCACAACACCTGAAGTAATTGATTGGCAAAACTTTGAAATGACCACTGAAATGACGAGAGTGACAAAAGTGGCCTAGTCAGCATGAATAAAAGTCTGAATCCAGTACAGACCGGTCCAAACGGACGCCGAATTGCACCAGAGTTGCAGCGGTTTTAACAACTGGTATTAATTACTGGATTTAAAATGCACTTCTGAAATAAAATGGGGTAAGTATCAACTCAACCCTACTGTCCGGTTAAACAGAACATAAATGACATTGAAGGTGCTTGCGGAAGGATTGCCAATAGTTAGTCTTTGAATGACAAATCAGAGGTTTGAAAATGCTGAGATATTGTTAGTACAGCCTGCAGGTTGATAATAAAGGGGAGACGTGAAGACGTTACCATATCAAAAGGTAGTAAGAGAACACGGAATGGGAAATTAAATAGAAAGGAGGAGAGTGATAACAAGGTTAAGATTTAAGCCTACCAAACTTAATTTACACTTAAAATCAAAGCATACCATGGGCAAGAAATTACGGTAGAAAATATGAACAATGAGTTAAATTAGAATGATACAATTATGAAATAAGAGAAGATATATGGAGTCCATCACGAACCATACTCCAACCAGTAGGTGGCAGTAATGCTACTACAAGCCTGTTGCCACCGCCAAACTAGAAGAAGAAGAAAAAATGACGACAACAACATTAGATTGTATGGGATACGTTCTGCCTAAATAGACGGACATCCAGAAGCGTAATGAGCGAAACGCGTGCAATATGAATGAAAACATGAGTGGATACATATTACCTTGAGCTGCTCGGACCGGGGATGAGAGAGGAGATCCATCCGAAAGTTGCGGCAGGATGATACGGGAAGGTGGGCCTCGCAAAGCCGATCGAAACCAGAGAAGGTCCCACGGTGACGCGGAGCCCACCCCAGCGCGCTACGAAGCGGAGCGGGACCTGAGCCGAAGCAGAGCTGAGACGGCGTCTGCGCCAGGAATTGGGTTGGGTGACGGAATGAGATGCCACAGGCGGAAGAAGGCTAGCTAAGAGAGCGAGTCCAGGTCAGCGCTGTTTAAGATATGCTGGAGTGAATACAGCAGTCGGAGATGATGGATGCGCGGCTAGATGCGTTCCCAGAAGCAGGAGGATTTGAGGATAAGTTGTTATCGTCTTGAATCCGGTCATCAGAGTCCAGATCAGACATCGCACAGCGACTGCTTGCTTGCTGGGTAGAAGTTGAGCTGGATTTAAAGTTCTTTTAAGACTGACCCAGGACACTGATTGGCTTCGAGGAGGAGCAGTTCAAAGCTGATTGGCTTGCGTCGGAGGCGAATGAGTCCCTGATTGATGGAGGTAAGCAATGAGTTTCTTCAGTCTGAATTTCCGCATTTAGCTCCATTTCAAATATTAAATTCAAATTTCAACAAATGTACAATTGGGTTGTAGTTGCTCTGTGTAGCCCATTTCATGTAATTTATCTTAACATTCCAAACACATTTCTTATATCATATATCTGAAATGTAGATAACAGCTTCTCCTTACCTACATCCTCTCAGACAACTAATTATTTCCCTAACAATAGTGAGTTATCAATGTTTAAATGTGCAGTAAATCTTAATAATACATAAGGAGCATGGAGGACCCAATACTGTACTTTGAGTAAGATGGGTGACGCAAAGACTGAATTGTTACATGAGTGGGTGTCCATTTCATCATTGAAATGAGAACATATTAATATACTATCAGAATATACTAGTGGCTTGATGGGTTGAGTAGTCGTCTGGCAATCAGAAGATTGTGGGTTCGATTCCAGCTTCCCCTTGCCACATGTCGATGTGCCCCTGGGCAAGGCACTTAACCCCAAATTGCCTACCGAGCTGCGTCTCGGTGTATAAATGTGTGTGCGTTAGTGAGAGCGACTGGGTGAATGTGACTATAGTGTACAGCGCTTTGGGTGGTCAGCATGACTGGAAAAGCGCTATATAAGTTCAGTCCATTTACCATTTATACTGTATATTATGCAAAAAAATAACACCTGCTATTTATGCCTGAACTGCCTCAAATGGGCGACAATAAATGAAAGCAATAATAACAATGAAATATTGGTAAAAGCGAAACCCTCATCTTTTCTTTTTCAGAAGGCTGTGGCTAAGAATCAATATTTTTAACAACCTGCAGTCTTTGCTTTTCCATCTTTCCAGCAGTCTTCAGAACTCCTGCCTGGCACAGAATATTTAGTTTTATAAAAGAGATTAGATTTTTGTTGGTAAAATGTGTTATACTTCAGAATTAAATGCTATTTTGAGATATTAACGTTGGTTACTTACATTTCTCAAGTTCAACAAATCAAAACTCTGTCTCCTGCTTCTGTTCAGAACTGCACTCAGCAGCCTTGCAGATAATATTTAGTTTCTTAACTGGGACTAGTTTCGTAGTCTAGTTTTAATTGTGGTAACGGCAGTATCCCAGTATGAATCAAAACTGAAATCTCTCGCGCTCCAAGCACGCACGCACATGCACGCACACACACACAATAGAAAACAGCCAATCAGGAAGAGGGAAGGCGGGACTTAAGGCAGCACAACCAATGAGAGTGGAGTTAAAGGGGGGTGTCTACCTTGTCAATCAAAGGCCAGGCGCATTAGTGATTGGCTGCGTGGAGCGCCAGGCCCCGCCCCCGCTGGCCCACAGCAGCGCTTCGGGCGAACCTGTGCATGTACGCACGTCTGGCACGTCTTTCTCTCTCTCTTTTTTTTGTAACGAGTAACTAAACCAAACATTGAAAATGTATCGGAGTAAAAGTATGCAATTAAGTTTGGAAATATAGTGAAGTAAAAGTAAAAGTTATCAAAAAATTTTATCCTCGATAAAAGTATAAAGTACTCCAAAATATACTTAAGTACAGTAGTGAAGTATTTTTACTTCGTTACTATACAACACGGCGTCTGGTATCCTGGTTCCTACTGCTGCTCCTGTCATCTTGCCTGATCACGTCCCCATTTTTGCATCCCAGGACTACGCATCGTTATTGCTCTGGTTCCTGCATCCCCCAGTGTTCTGTCTGTTTAGATTGTGCATTAAATTCACATTTAACGGCTTCCTTCTTTGATCTTTCTGCTTTTGGGTCCTACAACAAGCTCTACCAAAACATGACACTTCTGTTGTAAGAAAGGTGGCATTTCAGGATCTCCATCCAGCTTCTGGAAAGCAATAGCTCAAAAAAAAATGCTAGTATTTCGGTAAGGCATACAGTCTATAGCAAACAACACATTTTCTTTCCTTTTGTTTTTGTAATTTTGTTTTAAAACATTCTCTGTCAAATTATCTGCATAACTACCTTGACTTTAGTTATTTTATGTTACTGGAGATGCCAAAAATAAAAGAAAATAAAAATTAACAAAAAATAACCAAAATACAAGGAAAATGTCTCCCAAGGAGTACAATTATGTTTGTTTCATTAATACAAAGGGGTATTAACGTATTTCTGACTGTTGATTTATTTCTGGTCCTTTTTACCAAGTGAATTCACTGCTAGTATTTCCTTCAGATATATGCCACTTTTCAAATCCTAGTTGATTTGAGGTAAAACCTTTAAGTGAATTGATTTACACTTTGTCCAACATAGTTATTCATCACCATCAATGATTTTCTTTTTACGTTCATGGGCATCTTGTGTTTTTTTGCAAATATTATAGTTTTCCCCTAGCACATTGAGAACACTGTCTAACCCAAAGCTAAGGGTCAATATTTGATATACAGATAAATGAAAATAAATATCAGAATTTTAACCCTTCAGATCTGAAGCTTCCACCATTTTGCTAAAGCCAGAACTTCCGCCCAAGAACATTGTCTGACCTTCATGCCTAACAATCCACAACTCTATAAATAAAACACAAAAACCTGATTATCATTATACTCAGCATTGAGTCTGGAATAAACATCCTATCTACAAAAAGGAACTTCCAAGCAGCAAGCCTTGAGGTGTATTTACAATCAAAGTGTCGGGGTCTAGGAAACTTTGTCCTTCTGTGTGGTAGTCTTCTTCTTCCACCACTAGATGGCATCCAGTGAGCATGGTGACTGCATGAGGCACAAGTATTCTCCATCAGACCTCATCAGCAGGGGGATAAGAGGAGCTGGCTGCCAGCACTTCTTCAAGTTCCAGCTGGAAGCCTCCGGGCTTTGTGGCTTTAGTCCTCCTGTGATTGCCTGCCTCCTGGAACAGACCCCATTCATTCCTCCCTGGCGGATCTCCACCTCAACCCCAAGTCTCTGCTGCCTTTTTCCAGTCACTAGATCAATCCTTAAAAGATGAATTAGCTCCTCTTAACAAACCGGAGACTTTAAATGAAATGATAGCTCTCGCCATGCAAATAGATAACAGAATAAGAGAAAGATGTAGATCTAGATTACAAAGAGCTGCTGTGAGACCCCATCCACTGCAAATATATACAACTCCTTCTCGACCATCTCCTAGTTCCACTAACCCGGAGCCTGAACCCATGCAAATCGACCGGACCCATTTATCCCCAGAGGAACGTCAGCACGGAAGACAAGCCAACCAGTGTATTGACTGTGGATCCCCTGGTCACTGCTTCGTGTCCAACCGGGCCAAAACAGAGAGTCCGCCAGTTGTAGTGGCGAAACTGGCAGACCGTCCAGTCCATATTAAGTCCCCTCGCTTCTCCCTACCTGCAGTTCTCCCTTTCCACAATACCAGTCTCAGCCTCTCCGCACCAATTAATTCAGGGTGTGAACAGAACCTGACAGATCAAAGATTAGTCATTCAAGCAGGAATCAAGACCATCTCGTTGGCTACCCCTCTCAATGTTTCAGCTTTGGATGGAAAGGCTCTTCCCAAGATTACCCACCAAACCAAGCCTCTGAAATTGGTCATCTCAGGCAATCACAGAGAACATATTTTGTCTTCCCATAACACTTCGTCTTCCCCATAACACAATCATCCATCGTCTTAGGCTTTGACTGGTTACAACGCCACAGGAAACATCTCAACTGGTCAGATCTCTGCATCGATTGTTGGTCCACTAACTCTCTCTCCACCTGTTTACAGTCTGCTGTTCCGCCAAGTCTACCCCCGGAGTCATCTAATGATGTTGACCCCATTGATCTCACCCATGTACCCGAGGAATATTATGATTTAAAACAAGTTTGTACTAAAGGTAGGGCCCAATCTCTACCTCCTCACCACCCATGCAACTGTGCCATAGTTCTTCTGCCTGGAGCACCGCTCCCATCGAGCAAATTATACATTTCTCGCCCAGAATGTCAGAAAATGGAGACTTCCATCCATCCATTGTCTAACACGTCTATCCCTTGTGGGGTCACGAGGGGTGATGGTACCTATCTCCAGCTGTCAATGAACGAGAAGCGGGGTACACCCTGGACAGGTCGCCAGTCTATCGCAGGGCAGCAATGGAGACTTACATAAATGAATCCCTAAACGCTGGAATAAAATGCCACTCATCGTCTCTGCTGGGGGCAAGCATCTTCTCTTTCAGCAATAAGGATGGCTCCCTCCACCCATGCATAGACTATCGAGGCCTAAATCCTATTATGGTCAAGAACAATTATCCTCTTCCTCTCATTTCGTCAGCCTTTGAACCCATCCATGACTCAACCATCTTCACTAAACTGGATCTCCGTAATGCATATCATCTAGTCAGAATCCGCCAGGGGGATGAATGGAAGACAGCCTTCAAGACTCCCATAGGTCACTTTGAATACCTGGTCGTGCCTTTTGGTCTCTGTAATGCCCCCGCAGTTTACCAAGCCCTAGTGAATGATGTACTCCAAGATTTCCGCAACGTCTTCGTATATCTTAATGACATCCTCATATGCTCCAAGAACCTATGTTACGGCTGTAAGTGTTTGCTCCAACAACAACCTATCTGAACACTGGGAGCAGTTCTCTCCCAACGCTCAGAGTTAGATGGGAAACTTCGCCCATGTGCCTACTCGACCGTTGATCCCTGCCGAAAAGAAATACAATATAGGAGGCCGAGATCTTCTTCCCATAAAAATGGCTCTGGAAGAATGCTGTCACTGGCTGGAGGGTGCTGAACATCCCATGCTGGGTTGGACTGAGGATAAGAACCTCTCATATATCCAATCAGCTAAACATCTGAACGCCCGGCCATCTCTTATCATCCCGGTTCCAGGATCATCAAACCAGATGCCCTCTCACGTCAGTATTCACCAGATGACTCAGATGACTCAGACCAGAACTACCACCCAGTTGCACCATTGGAGCTCTAACTTGGGAGATTGAGGATCTAGTCAACCAAGCACTACAACATGAACCCAACCCTGGTACTGGTCTGTCCAACAGAACATAGGTTCCGATTTCAGTCAGTTCCTGTCTCATCCATTGATTTTATTCCACTAAATTTTCAGCTCTTCCAGGAACAAGTAGAACCATAAGTCTCCTCTCCAGACATTTCTGGTGGCCTTCTCTCCACAAAGACACCAAGGAATATGTTTTGGCCTGCCCTATTTGTGCTCATAACAAGTCTTCCCACCAACCACCAGCTGGATATCCTGCAACCACTTCCAATACCAAAACATCACACATTGCTCTTGATTTTTTTCACCAGACTACCTACGTCACAAGGTATGACCACCATTCTCACCATCATTAACAGTTTTTCTAAGGCTTGTCACCTTGTCCCTCTCAGAAAGTTATCCTCTGCATTCCAGACAGCTAAGCTCCTGGTCAAGCACGTTTTCCGACTCCATGGTGTCCTTCAGGATATCCTGTCAGATCGCGGTCCTCAATTCATCTCTCGGGTTTGGAGACAGTTTTGCTCAGCCCTCGATGCCAAGGTTTCACTAACTTCTGGTTATCATCCTCAGGTCAGACTGAAAGCATGAACCAAGAATTGGAATCCACTCTCAGATGTCTAACCTTCACGAACCCAACTGACTCGTGCAAGTTTATTCCCTGGGTTGAGTATACCCACAATTCACTTGTTTCCTCAGCTACTTGTCTGTCTCCCTTCAATATCTCTTTGGGCTATCAACCTCCACTATTCCCATCCGATGAGAAGGATATCGCTGTCACTTCAGTTCGTCATCGTATCCGACGCTGTAAGAACATCTGATCCAAGACCATCCCTGTGCTTCATTGCACAACTGAACAAAACCGCAAGTATGCTAACAAGAAACACACTCCCGCTCCACAGTACTTCCCTGGACAGAAGGTATGGCTCTCCTCCTGAGATATTCCTATAAGATCATTTACCAAGAAACTCTCCCTCCCTCGTTACATTGGTCCTTATGAAATCGAAACTCTGGTCAGTCCTACATTCACCCACCTTCGCCTGCCTCCTAGCCTCCGTGTTCACCCCACGTTACATGTGTCCCAGATTAAGCCTGTCCAGACCAGTATGTTGTGCCCTCCGGCCTAGCCCCCTCCACCCTCCCGGGACTTTGAGGGGCACCCTGTGTACGTGGTCTGAAGAATTGTGGACTCCCATTGGTGGGGTCGTGGTTGCCAGTAACACGTTGATTGGGAGGGCTATGGTCATGAGGACCATTCTCGGGTGCCGTGTTCTTTTATCAGTGACCTGTCCTTCATTTCTGATTATGAGTCTTCCCTTCCGTCCACCTCATCTGGGCCGCCAGGAGGCGGCCATTGAGGGGGTATGATCTCGGGGTCTGAGAAATTTTGTCATTCTATGTGGTAGTCTTCTTCTTCCTCCACTAGATGGTGTCCAGTGAGCATGGTGGCTGGTTGAGGCACAGGTGTTCTCCGTCAGACCTAATCAGCAGGAGGATAAGAGGAGCCGGCTGCCAGCACTTCTTCACCAGGGTGTTAATTCTCAGTAGTACCTCTAGCCTCTGAAACTCCTGGTGCTTGAGCATAAGTTTTACTCTTATAGCCTTGTGCTCTGTTTCCCAGATTCTATCATGTGCGCTCCTGATCCTGTTCCAGCTCAGTTCCCTGCGCCCGAACCCACCTGCAAACCTTGCAGAAGACTCCGAGGTTCTCAAGTTCCAGCTGGCAGCCTCCAGGCTTTGTGGCCTTAGTCTTCCTGTTATCGCGCCCTGCTCACCCTCCACCATGCTCCCTTTTCAAGATCCAGATCCGTTTGAAGACTCACCTGCCTCCTGGAACATATACCGCTCATTCATATGTATATAATAATCATATGTTTTTTGACCCTAGCAGAGTAACTGACCCTGTGCTTAGCATAACTAGATACCTTCAAATGATTATGTGATAGATGACATGTTTAACGAGGCCTTTTGATATCCTGAAGCCAATCAAATTTCCTCTTTTAGCTGTATTAAAATTCTGTTAAAAAGCTTCCCTCCAAAAAAGCTTGATATAATTCAATTTCATACACTTTTGATTTAGGCTAAAGCATTCATTTCACATGTTTTTTATACATTTATCAAAATCAAAAGACAACGAGCCTGGTTTTTAATTTGTCATTACCTGTTAATCATCTCATGTATTGCTTCTTAAAGTTTATTTTATGCCTCTCTTTAAACAGACTGGTTTGTGATGAGTCATTTTTGTTACAAACAATTTCCTATTATGTTATTTTTCATTTTACCTCAGGCTAAAATCTACGGTGGCCCTGAGGTGCAAAGCACTACAACATTAACAAAAGCACTACAACATTAACAAAAACATTACAACATTAACAAAAGCACGACAATATTAACAAAAACATTACAACATTAACAAAAGCACTACAACTTTAATGAAAGCACTACAACATTAACAAAACGGAAGAGGTACGTCCCAGTGGGAGACCTAAGAAATCGTTGATTGGACTACAGCTCATTTTTACTTTTGAACCAAAAGTTATTCTGGCTTTAATTTGTTTTTTAAAAACATGAATGTTCTCGGTGATCCAAACCGTACTACTACTGTTCGAGAGTACATTGACCGTGCGACACACGCATTTCACTAACTTCACACACTCGCAACACATGGCATTTTTCACGCATAAAAATAAAGCCCATCTGGCATGCAGATGATCCGTTCACAGCTCCATCCAGAGCTCAGTCTAAACCCGCCTTCTGCGGAGCTGAAGTTCATGTATTTCTGCTGCAGTTCATATTAACAGAGCAGATCAGAGTCATGATTTTTTGGTCTTAACCAGCGGTGAAAGTGCGAAGCAGGAGGGAAGGGGGGAGAGCGGCTCCCAGATGAAGGCTTCATTCAGAACCAGTCATGGCTGCACGCTGGATCAGAAAACAGATCTGCTAACCAGATGCAGTCTAAAACATCGTTTTTATTAATTCTGCTTTTTTTTAACTACGTGCGCTGTGTTTCTGTGCATCAGCGCTCTAACTGCTCTTCTCCCCTCCCTTCCCTCGGACCCAGGGGCTTTTATCAGCGGCCAGCCTTATCACTACGTTTAATGTCCTTCCACTCGTACCAAAATGTTCCAATTAAAATCAATAGGAGAGTCAGTAGCTGTGTTTCATTCTCTTTTCTTTTTAACGACACAGAATCAGTGGTGCTTCGGTGGGCGTGGTGCCTTGGCTTGAATTCAGGTGCGCAAAATGATGTTACATGCGCACTTTTAAGGGTCATTTCAAGAAACCTGTAGCATCAGGGGCTTCAGCTCAGACCCATTATTCCTTCTATTCCCTCTAAAGGAGCCCTTTACAGTCTTTATTTATGCATTTTCCCCCACTGTTTATCGCCTCGCTCGCAGCGCACGAGGGTAAAATCCAGCAGCTGGATCATACGTAAAGACGCAGCGTGAACCCTTGCATGCTTTAAGGGTTGCAGCTGAGGGGAAAAGTTTGGACCGTATAGGCTTGATGAAACTCCGCCTCATTCACAAATGAGACCAACATGGATAGAATAATGATAAGCTGTAGTGTTTTCATTGCCTGGATGTGAATCGGATCATTCATATTGTGCCTTTTATTATCAACTACAATAACATAAAAAAGAAAAAAAATTGGTTGCAGTTACAACAACACAACCATCATAAAAAAGGTTGTGGAAATAAAATTCAATCTGAAAAACTCACAGAGAACGAAATGGCAATTAGAAGGATTTTATTGACACAATAATTTAAGTCTTTGGCGCTCAGACCCCGGCAGGAACATTAATGCTGAATTATACTTTAATATGCATAAGTAGATGTATGAGAACAGGGATGTTCCTAACCTGACAACAGCCAGCTGTATGTCGCTCCGCCTAGCTCCACTCACATACATCTGGGACTCCGCCATAGAAATTGCATTTACAGAAGGCTGGGCCTTATCAAAAATTCTTGCATATGATTGGATAAGCCACTTGTCTGTCATCTTTATTGACGTGCTATTTCAACCACTCACACCGAAGCTAACCCGTGACGCTGATGATAGCGATGCAGGAAAAAAAAAAAAAAAAAATAATAATGTGTTTGCGGCTCTAGTGGCACGCGTTTTATTGACAGTGAGCTGACAGGAAGAGGGGGGAAGACAGGCGGCAAAGCGCCGCGGGTCGGAGTCGATTCCGGGCCGACCGCGTTGAGGACTAAAGGCCTCCTAACATGGTTAGCGCTAACCGCTAACCGCTCCGGGGCGCGTCCGCGTCTGCACGTCCGCTGGCCCCGGAAAACAAAACTTGCCAAATCCGGTCGGGAGAAGGGCGAAAACATGGTTTCCACCAACAAAAGCCTTCAGAGGCGTTCTCTGATGTTCTTTTAATGAAACAATATTAGGTAGATTGGACAACACGGTAGAAATAGCAGCATCAATGCTAACGCTTGCTTCCTCGACGAGCCGCCATTGCTATCAAAACAGTCTCACATCATGGTCGCGTCTCCACTACGTCACATATATGAAACTCCAGCCCTGCGTCCTGATTGGCCAGACCATAAAATTGGTTGGAGAAATCATTCTCTATCGGCGGTGTCCCAGATATATGTGAGTGGAGCTAGGCGGAGCGACATACAGCTGGCTGTTGTCAGGTTAGGATGTTCCCCCCCCAGGTCTGAAACTGGTGGTGGAGTGGAGATAGAAGAAGTTTGTTCAGTCCATATGATGATCTGTTTAAGATAGATGTCCAACTTGATAAACACAGGTTTGCATGAACTGTCCATGATGAGCAAGCTTGAAGCGACTGTGGAGAGGAAAAACTCCCCTTTGGGAAGAAACCTCTGGCAGAACCGGGCCCAACATGGTGGTCTTCTGCCGGACCAATAACAAGGTGATAGGGAGTGATGAAGACTGGGAGAAAACACTCTGATGGGTTGAGGATGGAGGAACGTCTTGGAAGCTAGATGAACTCAGCTACGATGGTGGAGAAGGGGTTGGGGGTGGGTTTCTTGCGGAAGTTGTCTTGCGTATGCTTTCTTGCGGAAGTTGTCTTGCGTATGCTTTCTTGCAGATGATGCACCTAGAGAAATGAGTGATCATGACAAGATGCAACACAGGTGACAGGACACATGACAGGATGCATAACAGAATGCATGACGCATGCATGAGAGAACACATGACAAGACGCAGGACCAGATGCGACGCACGAGAGAATGCATGACAGGATACATAAAGAATGCATGACAGATGCATGAAAGGATACATAACAGAATGAGTGACAGGATAAAGGAGAGGATAAACTGACAATATGAGTTGCGATATGAATGAAAGTATACATGTGATGAATGATAATATGAAAGAAGCATGAAAGATCAACTATATGAGAGGAGAGTTACAGGAGTGTGATGATTATGAATGATACACTCAATTTGAAAGAGTGAAACATGAAGGGTCTTGCGAGACATGTGAATAGTTTCAATCCACCACCAGTATTTGCAGTTAGATTACCTTAAAGCTGAGAGGGCATTGAGCAGCTAAAATGAATGGATGCTCAGAATGATGTGTGAGGCATGATGATGATGATGATGATGACCATGGCCCATTGTTTGAGTGATCAGGAATCTGCGAAACGATTATAACCCCCCCCCCCAAAAAAAAACCTACGGATGGCAGTATCCGTAAATTTTTAAACACATCTACGACAGAAAAACATTATAGAAATATATTTCGATCCAGGCGAGAAGCAGCTAACGGTTGGAAATAACTGATATGGAATGAGACTGATATCTTGTGAATTCGAGAGCTGAACTGCAGGCAGGAAGCCGTGCTGGAACCAAGTTGAGATCAATACCTAGAACTCAATTTGCAGGCTGACGGGTTTAATTTGAGAAAGGACAAACTGAGAATAGTGAAAGGAAGATCTATGAGAGGAAGTGACCACAAAATGAATGAATGAAGAGGATGAAGATGGGTAACATGTCTTAAGACATAATTTATCAAATAATGTTTGCTTAACTCATGAATGCATAAACTGCCGAACGCATACTAAATGCTGTCATGAACGCATTAAGCCATTAGCTCATTCCATGATGTTTGAAATGAAATTAATACTTTATTAAGATTCTGCACTACATTCTGATAAAACTGATGATCTTCATTACTTATTAGCTTAATTAGCCTCACCAGTCTGCAGACAGGATCCGTAATTGAAAACTAATGTTATGCAATAACGGCATGATAAATAATTGATCTCGGATTGAATTCTGAACTGTGGTATGGGAAAGGTAACAGGAATTCTGTCCTGCTGCAACATGAGACCCTCAAGGCTTGGACGGCCTTTCTTCCCACCAGGGGTCCCGCTGAGAACCCTCCTTACAAATAAAAACCTTCCTCCCACAGACAAATAGCTCTCTTTCTTCAGCAGCTCTCTCAGAGCAGACAAAGAAGGCCAAACCATGAGGCCTGGTCGGCCCTGACCAACACACAAGCCAGCAGCTGAGGGAAGGTGCCTGCCAGCCATGCTTGATCCAGGGTCTGCTAGACTCAACTGCCTGCTTCAGCATCTGGAGAGGCTCTCATCGCCTGGGGAACATGTCCGGGCAAATACAGAGCTAAGTTGCTGTCCTAACCTCACAACTGGTAGCAGGAGCAAAGATCCTGCATGCGAAACAGCTCTGTGTATTTCTTCTCAGCCTGTACCGAGGAGCGAACCCAGAGGGAGCGGAAAGCTGTGGAATTCTGAAGAAAACCCCTGCTCAAATCGGACCGCAACCGGTTCAGAGAATGTGCTCACACCAGGCCTCCGACCCGACCATATGGCAGCAAAGCCATTATTTCAACAAATAATGTTCTGTTTAACTTGGGCCCCGTATTGTGAATGGATTGAAATACATGCAAATGTCTCAACTCCATTCCATGTCTTGAATCAGACCCTCAGTGAACAAGAATTCACCGAGTTATCCTGATCATGATCAACCACCCTTGTTTGTCCTTTGTTTCTTGCAAATAGTTCCTTAGCTTAGCCTCTTTCTATCTTCATTTTGCCCAGTCAAGTCTCACCAGCCTAGCAGAGAGGATTCACCAATCGAACATTGTGCTAATTCAGGCAAACAGCATCACATAGTGATGCTCTCCGGATGTTCATTTTACCCGTTATTAAATTCTTGAACCCGAAAAGAAGCTGTTACTCCTTTACCCTGTGTGTGCAGGTTCTACTGTCAAAAGACTGCCAGTGCTCGAACTCATCCCCCTCAACCATTGTCTCGATATCAGCCCAAAAGCCGATCATCACCAGACAATACCCAACAGACAGAGAGTTATTTTTGAACATTAAATAACTTTAAACAATGTATAATTGCACAACACTATCAACCAGACAACAGCACCCACTGTGATGCTCTCCGGATGTTCATCTTAAAATAAATTCTTGAACCTGAAAAAGAAAATTGTCAATCCCTAAAATACATGAGCAATTACTGTTAAAAGATCGCCAATACTCAAATCATCCCCCACAGCCATCCCGACGTCAGCTCCCAGCTGACATCCATCTGACAATACCTACAAACAAGAACATTTAAATAACTTTAACATGTATAATTTCACAACACCTGAAGTAATTGATTAACAAAACATTAAACTGACCGATAAAATGACAAGAGTGACAAAATGGCCTGGTCAGCATGAATAAGAGGTCTGAACCAGTACAGACCGTTCCAAACGAACACCGAATTGCACCAGAGTTAATTAATTAATTAAGTTATAAATCGCTGGATTTAAAATGCACTTCTGAAATAAAATGGTTAAGTAACAACTCAACCCTACTGTCCTGTAAACTGAACGTGAATGACATTGAAGGTACTTAATGCGGAAGGATTGCCAATAGTAAGTCTTTGGATGACAAATCAGAGATTTTAAAAAGCTGAGACATTTGCTAATACACCTGCAGGTTAATGATAAAGGGGAAATGTGAAGAACGTTACCATATCAAAGATAGTAAGAGAACACAGAAAAGGGAAAAAACAAAAGAAAAGAGGGGAATGATAACAAGGTTAACATTTCAGCCTACAAACTTAACACTTAACATCAAAGCATACTATGGACAAGAAATGACTGTAGAAAATATGAACAATGAGTTAAATTAGAATGACATAATTATGAAATAAGAGAAGATATATGGAGTCCATCACGAACCATACTGCAACCAGTAGGTGGCAGTAATGCAACTACAAGCCTGTTGCCAACCGCCAAAACCAGAAGAAGAAGAAAATGAAAACAAACATTCGAATGGATGGGATACTTCTGCCTAAATAGACAGACAGTTCAGCAGCATGATGAGCGAAATGCATGTAATATGAATGAAAACATGAGTGGATACATGTTACCTTGAGCTGCTAGGAGCGGGCATGAGAGGAGATCCGGCTGAAAGTTGCGCAGGGATGATACGGGAGGATGGGCCTCTCAGTGCTACGAAGCGGAGCGGGACCGGAGCTGAGGTAGAGTTGGGACGGCATCTGCGTCGCTTGCGAGAGGCGGGGATTTGCAAGTTCATTGCGCCAGGAATCGGAGCTGATGGAAACAAAGGTTGGGTGACGGAATGAGACGCCACAGCGGAAGAAGCCAGCTAATAGCTGGGTTTCAGTCACGTAATGATTATGACGCGGCCAGGGGGCGCAATTTCAGATGGAGGGCAGGACGTCTATGAAGTTAGCGTAAACATGGAGGACACCGTTACCGAGAGCCCGTATTGTATGGAGTTAGAGCCTGTTTCAAGACATAGATACAAGGAGTTGATTGACAGATATGTTGGACGTGACCCGTACCTCATGAAGATGAGTGAGTTTTTGGTGGACCTTAAAGATTTGCCGACAGTGGAGGCCGTTGACATAACAAACTATCTGGTCCTTCAGACATCGTATATAAAAGTATGGAGGCATATAACTTCTTTGTCAGCGGGTGGGTCCACAACCTCGACACCAAACGTCTCCACGACGATCATCGTTTAGTGTTCGCCAGGGTGAGTGTTTGTTCTTATTGTTTTATGTGTTAAAAGATGCTAGCGTTAGCAGTAGCGGCTATAATGTCAACTCTGCACATTCCGACCGGCTTTGTTGATCTTCTTTGAGCTTCATCCTCTTCTCTCGTTAAAGAGATGCTTCTGATTTGGGCTTAGTTTTTTGGTAACCGAGGTTGACCGTCGGAGCCCAGTCTACCGACTCAACGTAACCCAAAGCGCTAGGACAGCCTAAACAGTCCCAATGAAGTCCATATTAGACTACCGGTAACCTATTAATCATTACTAAGTAAATGAGCATTTAATGACAACCTTATGCTATATAAACACAACCACAAAAACAAGTTAGCTAGCTAACATAACGTTATAGCTTACCTCCGATGAAGTGGTCGCTGCAGACACGGGCGTTGGCAGACTCTGCTCCTCCAGACCGCAGACGTACGTTTAAAGTCCATTTTTTACGCCGTTGTTCTGTGAGCTTTTTAAAATTTTCACCTTTATGAACGACAATCTTTGGTACTCTGTAAAAGCTCTTTTCCTTTTCTCGGTTCGAACGATTGGAGCAGCCGTAAACTACACAAAACATAGGCATTATTTCAGACGGCTGATCCTCAGCTACTTCACTTCCTGCCCTCCATCTGAATTTCGCGGTGTCGCGCAGCAGCACTGTGACGTCACGTGAAACCCAGCTATAGAGTGAATCCAGGTCAGTGCTGGTTAAGATATGCTGGAGTGAATACAGAGATCAGAGAGGATGGATGCGCGGCTAGATGACGTTCCTATGAGCAGCAGGATTTGAGGATAAGTTGTTATCTTCTTGAATTGGACATCTGATTCGAAATCCGACATGATGCGATGCTGTTTGCGCTTGCTGGTTAGCAGGCTGAGACGTGGATTTGAAGTTGCTTTTAAGATGAGCGCGGGATGCTGATTGGGCTTCATGGAGGTGCGGTTCGTAGGTGATTGGCTCACATCAGAGGCGAATCGGCCTCTTATTGAATGAGGCAGGCGATGAGTTTCTTCAATTGAACTTGCGCTTTAGCTTCATTTAGCGCGTCTACCTCTAATATCCCCCCCAGCAGCAGTGGAGGCGCTCACACCCCTGCTGAACCCGGTAGAGTCACAGCACCATGAGCAGCGCTGTTTGTAGGCGCTGCGCGATCGAAAGAGAGACTGTGTCACTCAATTTAATCTTGTAAATAACACTTTCGGCCCAAATTCAATTTTCCCTCTACAGACGTAAACGGCGTGAAGCGAGGAGAGAGATAGAAAATTTCTGATTCCCACTCGTTGACTTCTCCCAGATCCGTTGCAATTCTCTCGTCTGTTGCCTCAGTTTCCCTGGTTTCAGTCAATTGAGCATATTTGCGAGAATGAATGAAGTACAAGCTAGGTGCGCATATGAAGCACAATGCATAGAAGAAGATAACTTCATCTTAAAATGAAGCATAGAAGACTTTTCAAAATAAATTGATTTTCGATGTGAATACATTTTATTTATTTATTAAATTTGCAGTTTTTGATTTCAATTTTTTTTAAAAGGAAATGTTTATTTACACGTCTTTTCGATGTGAATACATTTTATTTATTTATTACATTTTCAGTTTTTGATTTGAATTTTTTTAAAAAGTAAATGTTTATTTACACGTCTTTATGGTGTGGGGAAAAAAATGTGTCAAACCACCATTACATTTTTAATCTCGCGCTTTGGGAATCCCTGGTCTAAGGTAGTACCGCTTGCTTTCTTTCTCATTAAAACGAAGCACACCAGAATAACTTCCGGTTCAAAAGTAAAACGAGCTGTAGTCCAATCAGCGATTTCTTAGGTCTCCCACTGGGACGTTCCTCTTCCGTTTTGTTAATGTTGTAGTGCTATCGTTAATATTGTAGTGCTTTCCAGTAAAAGGGCTATCAAAATACCTGTTGATCCTATTCATCTTGGTCACAGGTTATACAGAGTTTTACCTTCACGCTGGCACTACAGAGCGCTGATGGCTAAAATGAGCTGACACAGAGTCAGTTTCTACCCTAGCCAGTTGCTAAGGTAGTTACTGTCTGCTTACTGTTACTTGTCTTGGGTTCCTTACATAGTCCTTACACAGTCCAAACATGACTGTTAGGTAAATTGGTCTCTCTAAATGGCCTAGGTTTGAGAGTGTGCGTGCATGGTTATTTGTCCTGTGTTGCCCTATGGTGGAGTGGCAACCTGTCCAGGGTGTACTCTGTGTCGCACCCACTGGAGATAGGCACCAGCCCCCGCTGCATGGATAAGTGGGATTAGATAATGGATAGATAGTTTGTAAGGGATTCGGCTTGAAGCACTCAGGCTATTTTTTGTTGTTGGATACGGAGTAGGTTTATGACTGCTACTTGCAGGAGAGTGAGTGCTGCTGTCTTCAAAATTTAGGCTATTTAAAAAAGTATTTTAGCTTGTTTTTCAGGTGGGTGCTATTTCAGTGCGGTCTGTATCTGCTAGTGGAAGTGTGTGTGCACGCGTTGCGTGTGTTTGGGTAGGCCAGAACACCACAGTAATTGATACAGAGAGGGCAAAATTGGCACATCAATGTGTCAGGGTGCTCTGTTTTCCGTGCTCTCATTCTGCTCCACAGATGGTTCTAGTTGGCTGGGGGGCGTGGCCCACACCTGCGGCTCGTTCGGAGCGGCTTCCTCTGGCTTCTTAAGGAGAGCTCAGACAGATGGAAGACGCCAGAGCCTTAACTCAGTCGTGGTACGACGTGGCCTCTGACCAAGATCCTGAACCTGTGAGTCCTTTTTCACACTCTGAACTTTGACTAACGTTGAGTCTCCTGCTTGTCTCTAGTTAATGCCTTTGGATTACTCACCCGCCTCGAAGTCTCGTTCGAAGAACCAGCACCTCAAGAATCGCCGACGCTCAGATATTGCTCTGGCACTCCATTCATACTTTCTGGATATTACCCAGTTGGGCTTGAGACCCTTTCCCTGGATTCTGCTGGTGCACTCACTGTGGTCATCCATCTGTCCCTCCTGTCTGCTGAGGCGCGCTCCGGATCCCTCGCCAGCTTACCATCTGTCCGCCCTCCAGCTACTAGCCACCGTTCATCCACTGAGAGCTTCGGTCACAGAGTTTCCCTGTCACTACTTCCCCGGTTAGGTTAGCTCGACTAAATGGTAAGCGGCACAGCTTCTGGTAGATTTTCCCTGGTTTGATCTCTAGTAATAATTTCCTCTTTCTTCCGCAGTAACTTCAGCCCTGACGTTCAGACCTCGACCGATCCTCCAGCTTGTCGATCGCCTGTAGTCTGTACCCTCAAATTAACATCTTAAAAGTGTGCTTGTCTTCCGTTCGTATCTGCATGTGGGCTAAACACTTGAAAAACATGACACCATGTAGGCAAGAATTAGAAGTGTTGTGAAAATGAGATGAAATATAAAATCTGCTCACAGCAGATTTAGATCCCATGTTTTTGTCTTCCACTTAGTTAGCACATAAAGTTAAATACTTTGGCATAAAGATTTCTAAAAATCCCAAATTACTCTTTAAATTCAGTTTCATGGAAGGTCTAAAAGACTTAGACAACAATACAGAAAAATGGAGAACATTATATCTGTCTTTAATAGTGTGCATAAATAGTATCAAAATAGTTGACTTGGAAAAAAATGTGTACTTATTTGAAAATTTACCAATGTTTATTTGAAAGTTAGATTTCAAATGAATAGACTCCTCCATTCTACCTTTTATATGGGGATATAAGGCACATAGAATATCAAAAAGTCCTCTTCATAAATCAAGGGATCAAGGAGGCCTAGGCTTCCCATGTTTTTTAAAATATATAATTGGGTCACCTAAATCCTAGCACTGGTATATTGGCAATTACCCCAAAGTAACCCACTGGCAGATGTATACCCATGGCTGGTGACACCATCAACCTCATTGTTAGGGTTGCTATCACCTTGGTCCGTAATCTTGTACAAAGAAGTATACTTTTCTACATATAATTTCCAAAAACATCTGGCTGCATGTAATGATTCTGCCTGGTCCTGTCTGTGAGATCCCTGCCTGCAGTGATTGTGACATCACTCTGTCTGCTCAGCTCTGGCAATCAGGTCTGGCGAGTTACACCTGCAGCAGCTTTAATTAAGCAGAGTCACTGCACCTGGGGAGACCACTATATATTCCAGCCTCTCTCAGTATCTACTACCTTTGCGCGAGTAGATTCTTTTTGCCAATGCAAAAATAATCTTTGATCTTTAGCGGTTATTAGAATTATGGAGCTTGGCTTCGAGCCAAACAAAAGGTTCTGCCAGCCTGTGTGGGACCATTTTGATCTCATATTGGGGAAAAAAAGGCCAAGCTTCCAGGAAGCAGATGCTGGATGAGGCTCTGCTGAATTTCGCCCTGAAGGACTGCCAGTCCTTCAGCATTGTGGAGAATGAAGGGTTCAGGGAACTGGTTCAGGTCATTCAGCCCTCATGTTTTGCTACTGAGAGGTTTGTGTGGAAATTATCTAAAGTAGATTATTTATCCAATTTGTTTCATCTTTAATTTAAATATATTGATTTGCAGTTGGTTTGACTTGGTATGGTTTTCAAACTATCAAACAAATGTTGGCCAAAAAGTACAAGGAGGAACAGGAACGAGTGAAAATGGAAGGACAGCAGGCTGTGGCAGTGAGTATAACCGCTGACATCTGTAAACATGGAGGCTTACTTGGCTCTTATCTGTCACTACATTAATGAAAATTTGCAGCTGTGTACATCTGTGCTGGGTGTGCAATACTTTCCACAAAGTCACACTGCTGACAATTTGACCCAAGTAAAAAAGGGCCATGATGGAGGACTGGGCCACAACCAGTAAAGTAAATTGTCTTGTAACCGACACAGCACCAAATGTGATTGCATGTGCTAGACAGCTCAAAATTTGGCACTTCCAATTTGGAGTCATTAAGTGTGTTGACCCTGGCAACACTTCTAGACCCCAGATTTAAATCACTCTGGTTCCGCACCTTTTGGCAACATCTTGACATCGAAGTGGGCAGGCAGACCAAAAGTCCACAGCTGAAGCCATCCAGGAGGTGCACAGATACTTGGCAGAGAGCAATATTGCTAGGTCCCAGGATCCATGATATACTGGAAAAACCAATAGACAGTCTATCCAAACCTCTTCCGCCTTTCATTACAATTTCTCTGCACCCCAGCATCATCTGTGCCGTGTGAGTGGGTGTTTTCTACAGCTGGAGAAATGGTATCAAAAAAGTGTAACATACTCATTTTCAAAACATTGGAACAACTTATTTTTTTTCTTAATAAAATGTGTAAAAAAAAAAAAGCCAATCCACAAGCATCCTCATTCACAACATGTTTACTTGGAGGTTATTATGTTATAATACAGGTTCACATTATTTGACTGTATCTAAAGAAAAAAAATCAAAGATATTAAATGAAAATATAAAATAATACAATGCAACATACAATGACTTAAATTGTATTGTGTATATTAGGTCATCAAATCAGTGTCAGTTAACTCTGTCAACTAGTAAAAAACAAGGCAACTGGACTTGTTATCCGTAGTAGAAGACGTTTCGCTTCCTCTCCAGGAAGCTTTCTCAATTCAAAAAGTCTGGAGTAATGTGGAGTAACAGAGGAGTGGACCAGTTTCGGTCCAATCTGATGGCTTAATGGCTTTAACGACCGCCCATTACTAAGGGGTGGACCTGTTTCGGTTGAATTTGCATGTTATCTAAGCCATTACAAGGCCTTTGTATAAAGCTGGTTACTCCACATTACTCCAGACTTTTTGAATTGAGAAAGCTTCCTGGAGAGGAAGCGAAACGTCTTCTACTACGGATAACAAGTCCAGTTGCCTTGTTTTTTACTTTTTTTTGGAATGACCATGACCTGGATGACTGAGAATCTTCACCAGCATCTGTCAACTAGGTTGTCTGTAGGGGTTTTTAAGGTCCAGCGGGTGTCAGTATTCAGTGACACAGTATCAATACAGTTTGGCAACGTGTTGAAACGCTTCATGTCGCCTCATCTACCCATCACTAATATGACCCAAGCGTGTACTGCGGATTTCCTTTGCGTCTCTACTCTGCACATAATCTGCCTGAAAGGGATCATTTATTCAGTGAATCAGATTACTCAAATGGAGCCCTGGGACCCACCGATCAAGACCAGTGAAATATAAGGGAACTAGAAAAATTTGCATTTCCTGCGAAAATGCACTGTGAATGCAGATAGCTGAATGATTGAGCAAAAGATGCCGAAAATCTTTGAAGAAGAGAAAAAATAGCTGAAAAGCATTGAAGAAGTTGAAAAAGTTGAAGAAGTTGAAAAAGTTGAAGAATTTGAACATGAAAGAACAATAGCTGAATGATTAGAAGAAGAAAAAACTGAGGGTAAGGCACCAAACATTTCCTAACTCATTCTAAACACTGAATCATTTAACAAAGCAGAAGTAGAATTTCAAACTTGAATATACTGTAGCCATATGTGGGCCTGCATTTCTAGGGAGTATAAGGGGTTTTGCCCCCATTGAAAAGCATTGGATGTTTGACACCTCCTAGCTTGGAGATGCTTTACGTGACGTGGCCCAAATTTATAGTGGAGCATTCTGTATAAAGGAGGTACAGACTCTGTAAAGCAGAAGTTTGTAGGACCTTCCTAGAGCTACTACCGGTTAGCAACATGCTAACAGTTAGCCGCTAACAGGGTTATGTTCAGTATCACCAGGTGAGTGTACTCTGTCAGTTTGGTCAAAATCCTGTACTGGGAAGTGCCTCAAAAAGGGTGCCAATACTTAATGTCACCAAAGGTCACCAAAGGTCATGAGTCAGATTGGCCTCCTTTAGCAACTCAGCCTCACCACATCTGGGCCCAGAACTCAACATTTGACCAAAATGGTCAGTAGCGCCATTTCCCACATGTGGGTGGTGCTGTATTGGCCAATTATGTCGTGTCTGGGCATCATGCCAGATCCTGTTGGAAGCAAAGGCCCAATAGGAAAGCATGTGAAATCCAAAATGGGACAGAAAAGTGACACATGGCTGAAAGTCACTTGAAAATTTAAAAATGTTAAGAGGAAGTGACTGTGCGAATTTCAGATTCCTACATTAATCACAGCCGCTGCAGCGGGCGTCGAAAGTTGCCATTGTATCCCAATGGAGCTTCTCCCTCTGGCCCTCAGAGTTCCGTCGTCATGGAAACTCACTCACACCTCTGCTGCAGGCCAGTCTACCAAAGTGCAGAGACTTTGCTCACAATAAGTCCCATTGGATTATAATGGAGAACTTTGCCCCGAACAACGCTCTATATCTCCTGATCCGTAAATGGTAGAGACGTAATTTTTTCTGCGTTTATTTCGTAACGGATAGGGGAAGAAGACAGGGTATCGGTTTTTGCTGGAAAAAGTTTAATAAAGGCGTGAAAAATTATGATATAAAAGTGATTTTTATGGACTTTCAGAAATCCTCTAAAAACGGTCCCGAACAAATCGCTGTAGCTGAAAAAGTATAAGAGATATCAAAATAATTCTTTCACTATGAGTATCAGCAGGCTTTTGAGGACTATGGTGCCCATTTTCATGTTTGTACAAAAATCGGTGTAGGCACAGCGACGATGTAAAAAAGTGGATGATGTGGGAAAATGCAGCTGAAAAGCGTTTTCAGGAATTTGCACATTCGCTACTCCCGAACAAATTGTTCCTGCGGTAAAACCGTAACAGTTATCCAAACAATTCCTTTTTTATGAGTGCCAGAAGGGTCGGGACATTCATGTGTGAAAGTCTCATGCTTGTACATGAAACGGTTTCGGAGTAGCGACGATGCGAAAACGTGTGATGTTTTCAATTTTCAGGCGTCATTTTTCAAAACCGCTCCATAGGAAATGAATGGGGGAGGTTTCGGGTTTGTGTCGCTCTGAGGTGATTTGCGAAAAATCTATAAATGCTACAGCAATGAGGGTTACATTTCCTGAATCCAGACAAAAATTCCTACGTTTTGATGTATAATTTATGTGGATAGGTGGAAAATTGAGCGACTGAGAAGAAGTTGTTCGGAGTAGAAGAATTAGTTGAATTTCTAGAGTGCGCACTCTACCAACTGCCACTTGACGACCATAGCAACGCATGTTATTTGCTGAATTTCTTGAAAAGCCAAAATTATTTTAAGGAGGTACTATATGAAAATGGTAAAAGATATGAAAAAGCTGAAATATACCATAATAGCTGAAAGATATCACTACATTTTAAAAGTTGAATGGCGTTTCTAGCTGAAAGTAGGCTGAAGCAGTAAGCTTTTAAAAAGCAGCTGAAATGAGCGGAATTTTAGTGAATTACATTCATTTTCTATTGGAGAAAAAAAAGCTGAAAATTTGCAGAAAAAGCTGAATATTTTAAAAAGTTGAAAAGTTAAAAGTACAAAAAGATATAGCCATCCATTCCAGAAGAAGCTGAATAGTTTAAAAGTTGAACGGTTGAAATCGGACAAAAACTGTAGGAGGAGAAGCGAATCAAACTTTAAACAGTAAAAACGCGAAAGAGGATCTCAAGAACTGTGAATGCCTACTGCATTCACAGTAATTACACAAAGACAAAGACAAAATTTCCACCTGTTTGAA
The DNA here is from genome assembly GCA_037039145.1 of Fundulus diaphanus. Taxonomy (NCBI): domain Eukaryota; kingdom Metazoa; phylum Chordata; class Actinopteri; order Cyprinodontiformes; family Fundulidae; genus Fundulus; species Fundulus diaphanus. The sequence continues at coordinate 49,236,055 of CM073134.1, forward strand.
TCTTTACCTGAAGATGGTGACTTATTCAAAGTTATACAAGGCCCACTGGAAGCTAAAGGCTTGATTTCAACCTGATTATATTTTGAAAATTATACAGATTACAGTATTTAATATTTGATACCGTGATTGGCTAAAACCAACCTTTGGTAGCTCACTAGGTGTCGCTTTGCCCAATCACCTGAGTTCTGTTGAAATTCCCTACTTTCCCCAGACGGATTCAAATGGAGCAGTCCCACCTTGATAATGTGCTGAACCAGAGTGCTACACATTATCAATCTGGCAGGTTGTCTGTGTGATACGTGCATTATAATTTGCAGCAAATTTGCACACCAGTTTTGGCAGTCAAGAGCTTCAACATTTCTGCCATTCAATATTCTGATGGCACCCTTCTGTGTTTAATGTAAACCTGACCCTGAAATTGCTCTGCTTGGCTTTAGCGGCACATAAATTCCTGATTCCTCACTTCAGTTTGAAGTTTGGTTAAAGGAAATGGTAAGAGTTTTTCTTAGATATGATTGAAGTGTCCATCGAACCACAGAGATTTCACAAAGTATGGACACCCATTCTAGAATATTTAAAGCTGTAAATAACACCTGTAAAACACACTCTGTAAGGATCTTTGTGGTGAGTAGTGATGTCAGATACACACCAATATCGTATGTCCCTGAGTAGTGTCTTTTTTTCTTTTTGTTTGTTTTCCCATTACAAACAATTTAAATAACTTTGGTTCAACATCACTAACCAGATTAACTGCTGTTTCCTGTATAAATTGTATTTATACTGTATTATATATTAGAATAATAGAAAACCAGCAGACCAAACGAGTCAAATTTCTTGATAGAGCATATTTCATATGAGAATCATAGACTTGATGCACTACAGTCACAACATGCCTTCTGCTGATTGTGTGTAACTGAATGCCTAATAAAACATGGTGTGTTTAAAAATAATAGCAATGTTGGTTTAATCAGTGAGCTTATTCATGCTGTGAAAAGCAGGGTTCAAACAGGTGGCTCTTATGAGAATGACTGTTAAACTTTGTGGTTATATTGCATTCCGCCTTGGGTAAAATAATTATCACTCTAGACATTGTTCATAATGACAGTGTACTTTACTAAAAGGTTAAGGGGAGTGGGAAAAACCTACAGCATGAAGAAGTAAAGAACGTGATTGTATCAGCTAATAATATTTCAATTTAAATTTGAAACCAAAACCAAAAAGAGCTAAAAGACAAATCAGTGCCAATGGAAAGAAAAGACTCAACCAATGATTAGCTCCAGGTAGTCAAAGAACCAGTTACTTATGAGTACTTTAACAGAAGTACAGTTCTGTTTTGTTTTTAACACTTTTGTGAAAAAAACATGCTGAAGAGATTACTATTTTGATTTGGGAAATGTTCCTGATTGTAACCATTGTTAAAATTGTTAAGTTTTTCTCACTTTGTTGAAGTCTATGGTTTTATTTTTAGTACAACTATTTGTACCATAAATCTTTCATAGGGCAACAAATCAAATACCACATTTGTAACCAACGGTTCATCCTCAAGGCAATCTGATACAGAATAATATAGCAAAAAGATTGTTTCCTGATTTATTAAACTGTATGACTAGTGTCTAAAGCAGTTTAGCTTCCCATACACATCAAACACTTGATAAATGCATTTATCAATACCTTAAATTTAGTTCAACCGATTCTGTTGTAAATGAGACAAAACAGATCAATATTTCTGTGAACTGTCTCTGAATAAAACCTCCACTGGGATAAATGGAGTGTTTTGCTGGTAAGTTCAAGCATAAAACATCCACCTGACAGAGCCGCCCACCAGCAGAAATTGACCTCACTGCCTTCTGAAAGCTGCTTTATTCGTTTTGCGCCTGCAGTCGGGAGAGAAGAGAAGAAAAGTCCTGAAGAAAAAGAGTCTGTAAAGTGCAACCCTGAGCTGTAACTCTGAGTTTCCTAGCAACATGTTCTGTGAAATGAAACAAAACTCCCAGCAATCTGTTTTTTTTATTTGGTGCTGGTTTATCTTTCCTTTCACTCAGGCATGGTTCTTTTGGGGTAAAGCTGGGGTTTCTGTTTTTCTAATTGAACAGGTTCCTGTTAGTATGCATAATCCCTTCAAATTAACCAGCAAACACATCTTTCACTCCGTTCTTTTGAACGACAGCATCTGGTGAACAATTTGCATGTGTTCTCACTGTAATCTCTCTTTGCCTCAGACCTGTTGAATGTTAAAGCCCATAGCTCTGTCATTCGCCCTTCTTAAAAAAGCCAAAAGAAGACAAAAGCATGAATGCATAATTAATATAGTGAAGCTGCGTTTTTAATTGTTGCTGCTCTTCAAAGTTGCTCTGTGGCATTGTCTCTTCTTTCAGGCCGGCTGCTTCCGAAGGCAGAACTTCATTCACATCTTTTTAGGACTGGAGCACTGCCGAAGCACCGTGAGACAACAGCTCCAAGCTCGCCTTTTTTGGGGGGGGTGTCTGCCTGTACAATGGACTTCCTTACCCGCCACACAAAAGAGGCTGGTGAATGAAAAAAGAAACACCCAAATTCAATGGCATTCCTTTTCACAATGACCTCTGAGAACATGTGCCTCTCCCTCTTTCACTCTGCCTCCATTCCCCTTTAGTGCCGTGTGATGTTTCAGGATGATGTTGGAGAATCAGGAAGTAATACGCTCTGGCATCAAAATAAAACAAACTTTATGTGTATAAGTGCCCTTCCAATTCTTTTGTGGCTATGTTAGATTTCATTAAGACATAATGACACTAAAACATGTTCACCTAGAACTGAAAATCCAGTTTGCTTTTGAATATATTCAAATAAAGGACCATATGTAGAACACTATAGAGTCTTGAGGATTTAAACATGAGTCATAAAACTATTTCAAATTTAGATAGCCTTTTCTAATTTTTCACAGCCAAGATGAAATCCACATTGTTCCTAGTAAATACAAAGTTTTGCAATTGGTTGGAGCAACCCTTCCAACACCCTTGAACGTTTTCCTTCATAGCCTGAGATGTGTAATGTTACCAAGCTGAAACAATCCTCCAGTCCCCTTTCTAAAGCCCCAGTTCCACCGGCTCAGTTTGGCCATGCACCACTTGGCTGTTTGAGGAGCAGTTTTTTTTTAAGGGCCAGTTCGGGTTTCTCCGGCCCTACTCAAGAGCAGGGTCAAACAGAGCTGACTCAAAAGGAGTTTTGAGTGAACACCGACTTTTCAGTGATTGGCTGAGGGGCGAGGTGAAATGAGAAGTTTTTCTTCAAGGAAGTCTTCCAGAAAAACTTACTGACATTAATATTTAGGACCACTATGAAAAGAGTGGGTCAATTTGAAATATAATTTTACTATTTACAAACCATAAACCAGACCTGAAGGGGAAAAAATAAAATAAAAAGGAAACTGAAACTTTCTACATGCAGATCCAATGTATCAGATCTGTGGAGTTCTCTCATTGTACACACACTGAATGGACACATCTTTCTCTGAGGCAAGGCAAGTTTATTTGTATATATCACATTTCACATTCACTATCATTCAAACATGAGAAAAGAAAACATAGGAAAACACATTGCAGTGGAATAGTAGCAGCAGGTCAAGATAAAAGACAAGTTGGACTACAAACTTCAACATTAGGCAAGGCAAGTTTATTTATAAAGCACTTTTCACTAATAAGACGATTCAAAGTACTGTACATGAACAAAATAAAAAAGGAAGGAAAGAAAAGCATTTCAGAGAGAGAGGGAAAACATTACAGAGGCATACACATTGCATTGGAATAGTAGCAGCAGGTCAGATACAAGTTGAACTGGAAACTTCAATATTAACATTTAAAGGCTATGCGCTATTCTTTTAATAAAATTGTTTGGAGATCCTCTACTATATTTAGCAGACAAATGTCCTTCAATGCTTCTGATTTTTTTCCCCACGTCACCCAAGATTTCATGGTGTACTGTGAGTTTTTCCGGGGTCAGGTGCTCTTTTATGATCTCTGGAAGGATATCTGCGATATCAGACACCAGGTTATAGCTACAGATCATCACTTCTGTGTTATTGTTGTTACAGAAGTGTTTAATCCCATGTAAATAACTGGACTATACCATGTGAATGGTATAGTCCAGTTATAGACAGTATAGTATGGTATGGACCATCCAGTCTAATGAGTACTTTCATCAGCAAAATTCATGATAGGGATAGCATTGGCTGTACCTCCCCAAGTCCACTTCTTCCTAATAATTGTCAAAAAATGATGAATCACGTTGCTGCACTGACACGCACACTCAAGAAACATTTTAATGTTTTACAATTTTATGAATAATGTTTTTGAGAATGGACATGCTGAAATAGCTCCAGCTTTACAACAGAATGAGGAATGCTGGTATCTACCTTTCTTTGGGGTGTATTATTCTCAGAAGCCCAGACAAGTAAGGGTGGTTTTTGACTCAAGTGCCCGACACTACAGTGTATCCCTTAGTGATGATGTGCTCCTCACGAGTCCAAACAGTAGCGTTTTTTGGCACAGGCGAACCCGACAGCCGACCGGGGCGGCCCTATGTTCAATGAATAATTTTTATTTTTTTATTTATTTATTTAACAGGGACAGTGTACATTAATTAGTATTCCTGCAAATGCACCAGAATTAGCCAAAAGGCTATTTTTCATCTGTTGTTCCTGGACAGATCTTAAAATTGTCTACTTAAAAACACAACAGTAAGAATCTTATAGTGAACAATACAAATAAAAAAACTATATAACTTAAACTTAAACTGTAACTCTATTAAACTTGTTTAAAAATACAGAGTTCATTTTTGCTAGACTACAGATTTCAGGTTAATAAAAATAGAATAAAACATTCAAATAAAAATAATTATACTATATACATATATATATATATATATATATATATATATATATACACCCAGCAGAGACACAAGTGGCAGCATGGTTTGGTTATGGAAGACACATTCAATTAATGCTGACATGTTTGATGTGTTATGAGCCAGTTTTTTAGATGCCTTTTGAAAAGAGTGTATGTTGGGGGAGTGGCACGAGCAGTTAAAAAAGCAGTTAAAAAAAAAATCTGTGACCCAAAAGCACCAATTCCTCACAGTCTGCAGCTAAAGGTGCCCTGCTTGCTGTGAGAAGATGCTGCAGCCCTGAACACTGCACAGAGGCTGGAGGCTTATGAGACAAGGAATGGCCTTGGGAAGGAGCACTTCACTTCTGGGTCTCTCAAATGGGACTGCGGGGGATCCACTCTACAGTGGAATTGTCTCACGGAATTAGTGGATGAAGTCAGTCACACAAAGGGGCAGGGTGGCCAGGGAGGTTCGGTCGGTCTGTCTCAGGCCAAGAAGGTTGGTGGTCGAAGTCGAACAGCTTTTTTTCTCTTTCTACCCAATAATAAAACGCAGCCGCAGTGATGCGCGAAGCTGCTGTTAGACTGCTGTACAACAATATCATCTCTTTTTGATTCTGAGAATAAAAAGTCCAACCATTATAAAGAAAGACCCAAAAACATAGTGTGACACATAATATACCTCCTACTGAAATTGATTACTTTGAAAGTCGGGACTAAACATTTAAATTCTTTAAAAATGCTTGCTTTTTAGAGTGATGGCAGTAGATTATACGGTGTTCTAGATGTATCAGAACCAGGATGTCGTTTAGGGTGGTGGAATAACATTGGCTTGACCGAGTTGGAAGCAACAAGTTGATGGGGTTTGCCCAAGTATTGTTAGGGTGCACATTTGGCCTTTACTGCATCCTGGCCAAAAGCTTTCCATTCCAATGCTTTTGACAAGCACAAAAGTCCACTGCTGTGGAGAGTTACCAAGACCTTTTTCAAGAACCACGGCCTAATCCTCTGCCCCAAACATCTGAGCGGGTTTTACTAGAAGAACAAGACCCCTTTTTTCTTCCACACTCTGTCCTCCACTGCTTCAAGCTCCACCTTCTTTGCTGTTGTTTATGTTCGCCAGCGAGAAAAGGGAACGTCTTTTGTAGTAGGCCATAGTGTCACGCAGACACAAGACCAGAGGCTACCAGTCGTCAAATGGAAGCTCTATTTAAGGCTTTTCACTGCATTCACTTTGCTCATGTCGACACAGGGAGAAGGGGGAAAACTCTTATATTCACACATAAAAAGCCTATGGACAGCGAACATAAAAGCCACCTCTTCACATCAGACACAATTGACACTCAAAGCCAGAGTTTCTGTGAAAGTGGAAGGGAGTGTTTGATGGGCTGTTGGCTTAGAGTTTAACTGAATCAGGCCATCAGTAAGTCTGAAACAAGCAGTTACACAAAATCAGTTAGTCTTTTTCGACAACTGAGGTTAACATACTAATGAAGGGTTAGAACACAGTAAATGTTGAGTGATTGAATAATCTAAACTTTCAAACGATAGCTGTCAAAAATAACTGTTAAAAATCGTACTATTTTTAAAAATATATAAAAACAATTCCTGAATACAAACTATTCTCATCTCGTAGTATGCTCCATGGCACCTAAAAAGCTTTAAAAAGAACAAATATTTTGGCAAGTAGTCCGAAAACCTCAGTAACCAATTTTTTACTTTGGGAATATATGGCCATATAATTTCATATAATGAATAATAATAATAACAACAACAATAACAACACACTATTATTCCAAAAGCAGAGGGGAGATAGTAGTGGAGACAAATAAATATTCATGCATAAATGATGTATGAAAATATTAAAATATAAGTTGTTGATGACGTCATACATTTTAATTTCACACAGATCACACATTACAATAATCAGGTCTGCCTTGCCTGTTATTGCTCAACAATTTATTATCACAACTCACGAGTTTATAAAAAGGCATTATGCCCTGTGATTGGCGACCTGTCCAGGTTGGACCCTGTGTCCCCGCCTCTCGCCCATTTACTACTGGAAAGTCACCAGCCCCCACACGACCATGTTACGTTGAGCCACGTTTCCCCATCAGATACGGCTTGACGTAATACCTGTACAGAAAAGTCTATGTTGTAGCTGAAATTTATTTTTTTTGATGTAGTTTCCTTTATAATCTGTATGCATCAAAATCCTTGTCATTTTACTTAACAAGTGTCTTGGTGCGCAGCGGCTCATGAGGTGGACGCTGCTGCATATTGACTGACAAATTATGGGACACCTCATACTGGCAGATGTCCGCTTTGCAAAGACCTGCCCTACTCTCTTTCTGATTGGCTAATGTCCCAGCTCTGCCAGTTTTCATTGGTTGAGAGCAGCTTCAGTTTAAAACCTTGAATAAAAAGTCTAAACGGAACCAAGTGGATCTATTTTTTGTGCTCATTTTCCAATTGACGTAAATTTGTCGCAGCGAGAACTTTTACCCACCTACTCATGTCAAGTGCATGGAGATTTTAATTAAAACATTGTCATGTAAGTGTGTTACAGAAACGGAATAACAATGCTGCTTATGCAAATTTTCAGTTATCCGGGTCATCACAACAGAAAACAGGCTTAAATCGGAGGCAAGTGAACTTTCGCTCAGTTCTTTCTGAAAACGTTTCGACACCTATCCAGGAGTTCAATTCTGGATGGGTTTTTGAAACATCCACTTGCCTCCGATTTAAGCCTGTTTTCTGTAACAACAATACTGTTTTCAAAAGGTTTGTTTATCTGCTTTTGCAGTCTAGGATGACTGTTATGCCAACCAGCAGCTGGTATGTGTCTCCTCTGGTGTTTTTGACATGTTCACCTATTGCCAGTGTGCATGCAGATTTCTAGTTTCCTCTTGCTGCACGTTGTGCTCTAGTGCCTGCATGTCAGTGGGTGGCTCCTTGCTGTCCCTGAGTTATGTGTACTCCTGGAATTAGGTGCCTGCAGCATGGAGAGTGCAGCTATTTGCACTTTGCCTTGACGAGCAGAGCATAAACCTGGGAGAGGAGCAGGTCTCATTGCCAGCTGGCCATTTTGGCAGCATGTGGGCTGTTTGAGGCTTGAGTAGGATTGGTGGAAGCGGTTTTCCTGAAGGAGGTGTTTTGTTTCCATTGTGGGAAGACTAATCTTGATTTGTGTTGTGGCTGAGCACATGACTCGTGTTGAAGAGGGAGTTTTAACTTTTGTTCCTGGTGAATCCTTTAGCCTGTGGCTTGTTTTTTTAGTTGTCTTTACTGCAGTCCAGTTAGCTTAAACCTGGTTCTTTAAGTTGCAATTAACCCACTCTTTTCTTCTAGGTTCTCCTTAAGTTACTTTATCTTTGTAAATACAAGAGCATTTAAGCTACCAACCTGCTGAGTCTTCTTCCACACCCCCTCCCCTTGACTGCCTTTGGGGAATGTAACACTGCACACTTCTAGTATTTATGTATCCTGTGAGCTTCGGTTTAAGTCATTTCTTGTAGCTCTGCTGCTCTCACTCTATACTTCACTAAATCATTGAGAGTTGCAAGAAGCAAACTCTCTTATACTCTGGTCTTATTTCTTTGTTCTGAGAACTTCCTCTTCTCATAAACTTGTATTCAGGAGATTTTGTCACGTCATCCCCCTGAGGAGTGGAAGAGGAAGTAGGATGGTCCTGCGCATGCGGAGTTATTCAAAAAGTGAATTGGACATTTCTTACCTATATTTCTGGAAAAATCGTCCACCCTACCTTTAAATTAAAACCCTAAAAAAATAGACAAATAGAGGACGATGATTGTGTCTCCATATCCGGGGTTCATGTATCATCATCCCAGTCAATTCTTTAGAAAGTACTTTCTGTGTGAGTTTCAGTAACAACTAGTACAAAGACCCTCAAAGCAATTATACTTACATAGAATATTTTTAGACTGTTGAAGGCATCTTCTCCAATATCAACAAGATTCACACTGGTCGAGGGTCTTTAAAGGGATCCACGATTGGTTGCAACAATGAACTTTGATAAATATTTGTTTTATGATCCCATTGTAAAAACAATACAGTAAAAATACTGTAAGCTGTTTCATTTTTATAAATTTATATAAAATATTTTTACATGGACATCGCCATCTTGTTTACGCTGCAATGCATTCTGGGTAAATGACATATCGCTAGTTCCGTCCAGCCAAAACAGCAATGAGTAACGTTAAACCCTTTCCGTTTGAACCAGAGCGAGTTAAAACTGATGACAATGTAGTAATGTAGTAATAATAATAATAATAATAATAATAATAATAATAAATGAAACGAAGAATGACACGCACCACCCGTAAGACTGTGCGATCTGGCAAGTAGTGCTCTGGGTCCTGTGTCAGGTCCTATAACACTTGCTTAGGATCTGATCGGTCCAGTCTTCGGTTTGTTAACAACTGTTTAGAGTCTAGTCTTGGGTTCGATGTTGGGTCTGTGATTTCACATTTGGTACCTGCGGCAGTAGCTTTGTTATTTAAAAAGGCTTCCGGTGTTGCCTGTCTCTGATGTTTCTCCCAGTGTCTTTACCTCACAAGGCGGCGAGGTTTAGGCGCTTTATGGATAAAAAAATTGGCAGCTTGTTTTAGCTTGCGAGGGTAACAGCCACCTGTTGTCATCAATTTTGTTGGTAAAAATTACTGAAAATTTCAGAACAGAAGTGTCGAGAGCACAAATGTGGGTCCTTCGGAAGTTGTCTTTTTCCAACGGCTTTTTCCTATTGTGCTTTTCTTTGGCTGTTTCTCAATATGCGTACTTGAGCGTTCTCGTGTGCTTGTGACACCTCAACAGCCTCAGCCCCAGCACTGTTCCAATTCCTGAACAGATCTGCAGAACCAGACCTGTGATAAAAAAACATTCAGGTTTGGACAGAAGAAACCTGTTCAGCTCTACAGGGCTGTTTTGGAAACAGTGACTGGGATGTATTTAAAGAGGGCGCTGACTTAGAAAGCTGCACATCATCTGTGCCTTCTTATATCCACTTCTGCACTGATGCTGTCTTACCCACAAAGACAATCAGAGTGTTTCCTAACCAGAAACCATGGGTGGACAGCTTGGTGCGGTCCTTGCTGAAGGCCCGGGATGCAGTGTTCAGATCTGGAGACAGAGTGGCCTACAGCAGGGCTAGAAGCATACACAAAAAAGGCATCCAGAAGGCCAAGCAAAGGTACAAGCAGCGCATCGAGGTCTCATCTCCAATAATGATGAATCCCACTACAGGGATAAGGTCAGCAATCTCACACAGTGGTGCTCCAGGAACAACCTGATTCTGAACACCAGCTAGACCAAGGAGGTAATAATAGACTACAGGAGGTCCAGGAGGACTGAACACGCTCCTCTCTACATACAGGGGGAGGTAGTGGAGCGCGTGGAAAGCGTTAGGTTCCTGGGCATTCACATCTCCTCCGACCTCTCTCGGACTGCGAACACCTCCCACCTGGTGAAGAAGGCCCAACAACAACTGAAAAGGACTGGACTTTCCACTAAGCTGCTAAAGAACTTCTACAGAGCTACCATAGAGAGTGTTTTATGTATCAGCATAACTGTATGGTATGGGAACTGCACAGTCCAGGAGAGGAAGGACTTAGCACGGGTTGGGAGAACAGCGCAAGGGATTGTGGGATGCCGTCTGCAGGATCTGGACTCAATTTATGCAGAACTAGTCCAAACAAGGGCCAGACACCTCTCCACTGATCCCACCCACCCAGGCAATGCGCTGTTTGCCCCTCTCCCATCAGGTAAACGCTTCAGAAGCCTCAAAGCCAAAACAAATAAGCTTAGAAACAGCTTCTTCCCAAGAGTTGTGAGGGCAATCGCCTCCTGATAGGAGACTGCAGTCCAACGCTTTTACCCCACTGTTACTAGCCCATCATATGTTACAATCACCTTAATGTTATTGCCTATTGCACACTATCATCTCATTTCTGTAAACGAAGCATCAATTATCATTGTTCAATAAGCACCCTCCTACCTCCTTTTCTTTATCTGTGACTTTCCTGAACGCTAAAAAACACTGTTTTCATTGGATGTTTGTCTGTCATGTTTTTTTTGCCTTCATCATATGTAATGTGAACTGTAATGTGAACAGGAGTAGACAAAGAGAAATTTCTCTGTGGTGACAAATAAAATATTCTTGATTCTTCTTCTTGATTGTTATCTATTTGCATCTTAGCTTGCAGCATAAAATTTATATCCAATGGGAGGAGGATTGAGAGGAGGAGATCTCGGAGGAGCTGTGGGATGCTATTTGTGTCGCGTTCATGCCTCGTTTATTTGTGCAAGACATGGTTTTTAGATGTTCTGAAGATTTGCAGTTCTGAGTTTAGTACTGATAAAACTAGCAGGTGTTATTTAAACTCTTGGTATGAGCTCAACAGTCTGTTCATAATCAAATGTTGATGTTTTGACACAATGTTTTGTATTCAATGTAGAAGTCTCGGCCATGTCCTTCAGAAGGATTTAGAGGATTGATGGTTCTCTGCAGTTCTTCAGGGGTGTCCTCGTCCAGTGGGCACTTGACCTCAGGGAACACAACTGCACGGTTGTCTTCTTGGAGCACAGCACTCTCCCAGTAAATTCCTGGGTCCCGAAGGTCCTTCAAGCCCAGACACAGGAGCAGTAATCAAAACAATGACAAAAGTGATTTGTTTGAATTTGGTTTTAGCATCTATTTGGGTATTGTTGAAAAGAATGCACCAGAAGAGCACCTACTGTGATGTTTAACTTTATTTTGTTATTTTTGAAGTTTACAGCATATGACTGTTTTGATTTGTTACATACCTACATCACCACCGTTTAATTTAGAATAATTATTGATTTTAGATGAAGAAGTAGACCACTTGTTTTCACCTAAAAATTCACAAGACAAATTGATGCAGACATTGTGGTTTTTGAGCTTTAGACAAAGTATTTGATACAATCACATGTCATCTTAGTTAACCACAAAGTAATTGCAGGATTCATCAGATCCATATCCTTTATAATACCATAATTAATGGAAAACTGGGTTAATATATATATATATATATACAGGGGTTGGACAATGAAACTGAAACACCTCTCATTTTAGTGTGGGAGGTTTCATGGCTAAATTGGACCAGCCTGGTGGCCAATCTTCATTAATTGCACATTGAACCAATAAGAGCAGAGTGTGAAGGTCCAATTAGCAGGGTAAGAGCACAGTTTTGCTCAAAATATTGCAATGCACACAACATTATTGGTGACATACTAGAGTTCAAAAGAGGACAAATTGTTGGTGCACGTCTTGTTGGCGCATCTGTGACCAAGACAGCAAGTCTTTGTGATGTATCAAGAGCCACGGTATCCAGGGTAATGTCAGCATACCACCAGGAAGGACGAACCACATCCAACAGGATTAACTGTGGACTTAAGAGGAAGCTGTCTGAAAGGGATGTTCGGGTGCTAACCCGGATTGTATCCAAAAAACATAAAACCACGGCTCCCCAAATCATGGCAAAATTAAATGTGCACCTCAACTCTCTTGTTTCCACCAAAACTGTCCGTCGGGAGCTCCACAGGGTCAATATCCACGGCCGGGCTGCTATAGCCAAACCTTTGGTCACTCGTGCCAATGCCAAACGTCGGTTTCAATGGTGCAAGGAGCGCAAATCTTGGGCTGTGGACAATTTGAAACATGTATTGTTCTCTGATGAGTCCACCTTTACTGTTTTCCCCACATCCGGGAGAGTTACGGTGTGGAGAAGTCACAAAGAAGCGTACCACCCAGACTGTTGCATACCCAGAGTGAAGTATGGGGGTGGATCAGTGATGGTTTGGGCTGCCATATCATGGCATTCCCATGGCCCCATACTTGTGCTAGATGGGCGCGTCACTGCCAAGGACTACCGAACCATTCTGGAGGACCATGTGCATCCAATGGTTCAAACATTGTATCCTGAAGGAGGTGCCGTGTATCAGGATGACAATGCACCAATACACACAGCAAGACTGGTGAAAGATTGGTTTGATGAACATGAAAGTGAAGTTGAACATCTCCCATGGCCTGCACAGTCACCAGATCTAAATATTATTGAGCCACTTTGGGGTGTTTTGGAGGAGCGAGCCAGGAAACATTTTCCTCCACCAGCAAGAAGAATGGCTTAAAATCCCTCTGACCACTGTGCAGGACTTGTATATGTCATTCCCAAGATGAATTGACGCTGTATTGGCCGCAAAAGGAGGCCCTACACCATACTAATAAATGATTGTGGTCTAAAACCAGGTGTTTCAGTTTCATTGTCCAGCCCCTGTATATATATATATATATATATATAATGCATTTTTAATCCATTAATTAGTACAGCTATTGAAATTATTAGCATTTACCTCAAGCCTCTCCCCCTCATCTAGATCTTCCACAGCTTTTCAGGGTTTAGTCTTCCTTCTGTCCGTAAAGGATGGTTGTTCCATCCTTCCATAAAGGTTTCAAGGTCTACCTTCAGTCGTGGGACAAAGATGTAGTGCACACCAAATAGCTGGAGAACATCAGAAGCGTCAAGTACACCATTCTCCTCGAAGGAATGTAGAATGTGATGGTACTTTCTGGTAACTGCAACGCATACATCTCTCCAGAGTCATTCAATTCTGTAATTATTCATGCGATTAAAATATTTATGTAGCTTTGCATTTGCAACAGTAAAGTCAGTTGATTTTTAGAAAATGACCCTCTGATTATAAACACTCTTCCTGTTCCCCGTTTGGCAAACATAAAACGTGTAATGTCCACATTCTCAACACCCTGATCTGCTCGAACTCTAAAATAAAAATGAGATTTTATGCCATTTTGTCAGATTTACTGCAGCTTGAAAATATTAATGCAATGTTGAAGTATATAAATCAGGGGATAATACCTTTATGGTAACCCATAAAACTGTATTTGCTCTGTTGTCTGTTGCTGCATCCAAATACAAAATCTGCAAGAGAATAATATAAAAAAATTATGATAATTTTTAAACCATTATGTTGTAAATCATTTTACATGTTGCCTTGTAGTTAATCCTTATTTTCTGCTAAAGTAAATTGTTTTAGTTGATCAAAAACACAGCATAAGGGCTGTGCAGTAGGTGCGTGGTCAGGTACATCTTGATTAGGTTGCTGCCTCAGCATCCTTTGGATGCAGGTTTTTCAAAAATTACCTTTCCTCATTTCATGTCGGTCTCCACATGTATAAAGAGAGGCAAAATGCTACCAGCAAAACTTAAAGAGATCAGTTTAAGCCATTGTGATTTGCACAGTCCTACTTTGATACTTAAAGAATGATACATTTTTTGGTGAGAAATTACCTTTCTAGAGTAGCCATCCACTCCACCAAAGATCACAATGTTATATCTTGTCCAGGAGGGAGAAGACATTTTCTTTAGTATTTACTACAGTTTAATTTTTCTTAAGCTCAGTTTTGTATGTGTGAGACAATAGGGGGGGGGGGGGGTAAGGCACACAGGTTTATAAACTGAGAGGCAAAAGCTCAAATTAACAACTTTATTTTACAAAGTCAATCTTAAAATCACATTCACATAAAACATAGCTGGGCCAGGAGTTGTGGTCAACAGGGGAGCAGTGGAAGCAACTGGAGGGAAACTAAAATATAAAAACACACAACACCATGAAACAATCAATGCACCTCAAGCCAAGAAGAAACCACCACCAAAGGATCCACCACCACAGCCGTGACAATCAGCTCCTAGAAAACACAGTACATGTTAAAATATAGTGTGAACAATACAAAAACTAATGTTCATTGGGTAATTTTAATATGGCCTTTCAGTGGCAGCTGAACTGGGTCCCGCTTAGCTCCAGAAAGTAAACAATCTTTGGGGAATCACACCACGCAGCAGGGCAAGCACATGCCCACAACAACTAAGGCAGCAGGTAACAGCAGCAATGCAAAATAAGCAGGGCAGAACAGCAGAATCACTGCAAGCACACTAAAACACAAAAGCAAAACAATTATTAATACTTTAAATCATGAAGCCATAACATGCAGAACAGACACTACTCACCACTTTGAGCTGGACTACAGCTCTTTGGAGGGGAAGCCTCTGGACCTTTGCCCAAGTCTCCTATTTCAATGCAGGAAGCCATGTAAGCGTTAGTCTGAGCTAAGGGCCAAATCAGTGCTCGCGCTTACTGTCACTTATGAGTTGTGCTGATCTGTGGTTCGGTATGCAACGATCCGTGCTGCCATAAGGCACAGACAAACATGGAAGTAAACAGCCAGGGACAACCCATGCCTGAAGTCAGAGAGGTGCACATCAGCAGAACAGAGGCTTTTTATAGAAAACCAGCCGATGTGAGGGACCAATCAAAAGTAAGATCGTGATTGGAAATCTACCTTCCACTCTATACTGCCACGTGTATATCTACTTGACTTAAAATTAGGTAAAAATGGTCTATTGCAACAATATTCTGTCATTATTATTTACATTACTTATTATGAGCATATCAACTATTAATATTATTGACAGTACACAGGACATGGTTTACTGTAGTCCATGTCCTGTGTTTACATCGCATACATTGAGCGCAGCACTGTAAAGTGCTTATTTTAATTTTATCACTCATTAGTCAGGACGTTATCAAACTTACATTATTTTCTGTACTAGAATAAACAACTGTGATGTATATTCATTTCTTTAATTAGTCATAAATGTGGAGAAAAGCTGTATTGGCGTTGCCAGCTGATATTTTACACAGAGACGCTCTCTGGAGCTAGCCACTGTCAATAGTCCTGAAACAATTACCATCAATTCAGCTTTTCACAGTTGGATTTTAAAACCACTTGCATAAAGGTAATAGTAAGGTCTTCTTTTTGCAGAATTGCAGCCAATATTTTTCTGCATTTTTGAGTACCTTAAATAAATGCTTCATTTTGAAAGTGTTCGTCTCCTCACTTTAGCCAGTTGTAAACGTGTTATAGCTGTTGCAAATTGTGATTAATAACTTTGGTATGAAAAAGAGGTACTAGAAGTGTAAAATACATAACAAAGAGTAGGGTGTTCACAGTTACATTTATTACAAAGTGTATCAATGTAATCACACTGTGTATTGTTCCAAAGATTTTAACCTAACATAAGCATTTTAAAGTTACAGGTCTATTTGTGCTGACAGGAAGAATGCAAATCTTTATCAGTAGGATAGCTATATTTTCATTGTGACGTGGTTGTTGTCTTTTGACAAACTAATCACTGAAGATAGTACATTACAGTCATAGGTGAAATTGAGATAGGGTAAATATATTTGTCGACTAAGGGTAAAATCAAGGTACAATGTTTTAAAAAGAAATTATATTTTGTATATATATATATATATATATATATATATATATATATATATATATATATATTTGCACATAAGAACATAAGACATGGACTTTCCTCAACTTTATCTCAACTCACTTTATAATATTCTGAAAGCACAGCTGCACAAGTGATTTGTCCCAGTAGTCACATATTGCTCAGAAGTTGTATCCAGTACTCCATTGCTTCTTTGTGCAGCAGGCCCCACTAACTCTCAATCCTTTCATTTGCTGTGTTTGTGATATTTTCCATGTTATTGGTAATGGATTTGATATTGTAGTATTGTGAAAACCCTAGTTCATGGACATAATTTCATTTAAAGATGTACACATGGAACCCCTAAAGTTATTTATTGGCTATGCTGATGCCCATAGATTTTTTTTTTTTTTTACTCCAATGTCTACACCAAGGGTCACCAACATGGTGCCCACGGGCACCAGGTAGCCCCCAAGGACCTCATGTGGTGCCCTCAAGCCTGTTCTAAAACTAGCACAACCCTCAAGTGAGTTGCATCTAAAATGATATTTTAGTCTGTTGCTCTACTTTTGTAATCACACTTGCATTTATATAGACTTAAAAATGACAATATCTAAAAAAAAAAAATAATTACTGCAAATATGTTTATTGGTGAGCGCTGACTTTTCTAGTTCAAAGGTCAGTACTGGTAGCCCTTTGTGTGACACAGTACCAATGAAGTAGCTCTCAGTGTCAAAAAGGTTGGTGACCCCTGGTCTATACCTATTCACGATACTGCAACTTACAAATACTTTTAAGAAAAGCAGTTATGCATAAACCAGTGCTTGATGCAAAAAAGACATCTCCCAAATTAGCTCTCTGACCCAATATATAACTGCTGTGTTCTTTGACATTTTTTCACGCTTTTAGTTTTACATCCATATCCTACTAGCTCTGGACTGAGTACCAGAAATCCAAAGGTATTTCCCACTGATGACTAAAGGCAAGCAGGTATAATATTTTCATCTACTCAATTTCTGTCATTGAACCTCCCAGCCAATATGTGAATGTGGGCTACATATGGATATGCTCAGCTTCTTATATGAGATCCAATGAAGATGACTAAATACAATCTGCATCGACAAAACCAGCTGTACACTCAATGTAGTTAATAGCTGCCCCTCAAATGGATATTAAGATAATCGGCTCATGTGCTACAAAATGTTTCTTTGTCAGACTTCCTCAGCATATTCTCCTTACTGATTAGTATGCTTAATTCTGTGGCAGGAACCACAAACACAAAACATATAAGTGACTAACACTGTGAAAACTGTCTGACTTTTTTCCCCATTGGATTTATCAGAACAAATATATCAAAGAAAGCAAACAGATAAAATTTTAGAGATCGTCATGATCAAGATTTCTCCATTTTTATGCATTTAACTGAAGTGGACTGACTGTAATAAATAACATAGCTCTAAACTTGGGCTGTGAGGCTGTTGATTCAAACAGCTGCACAGATTGAGCAAAAAAAAAATTTAAAGCTCAAGTTTATCTATTATGTAAGCAGAAGAACAATAGTAAAGATACTGTTGCACTGGCGTTAAAATGTTCTAGTTTTAACTCATTTACTGCTTGGGACTGTCAAGGGTTTTTACTGCATTTTTATCCTGTACTGTAATTCACTGCAAGGTATCCTGTAGAGTTACTGCAATTTTTCTGAGCTGTATGAAAACGAAATTTCGTTCTTTATGCACTCTGTGCATACAAAATGACAATAAAGAAAGTCTAAGTCTAAGTCTAAGTCTAAGGACTGTCAAGGGTGTTAGTCATTTAAATGTTAGTGCACCATCTAGTGGAGGTAAATTTAAACTGCAGGTGTGTCAAATCCTACAAAACGAAAACAGGCACCGGTTAAAATAAAATATCAAAATAATAATGACTGTAATGAATATTTATCTATGTGATTTGACTAAAGGTTGAGCTAGAAATGAGTCAGTTATGCGTTTCTTATACATGTGTAAACAATGTAATGACATGTTTGCTCGAAATACAGCAAATAAATAAATAAAATAACAGGGCAGAAGAGGGGCTTCACCAGACAAAGAGGCGTGTTTGTTGCAGGCTGGTCTTGCAGTACACACACACACACACACACACACACACACACACACACACACACACACACACACACACACACATGCGTGCGAGCGTATGCATATATGTGTGCGTGTGTTTATTGAAATGGTAAATACACAGATCAAAATACTTTTAAGTTAACTGAAAACCACTATATTGTGCTACCATTGTTTTACTTTGTTAGTAATTTGTTGGGGCAAGTGCATATTAAATAATTCAAATAATATTGGTTATCTGTTTAGTTCTATTGCGTTTTTGTGTCCACATTTTGGGACCAATTTGGCATTATCCATGTTTTGATGTGTAGTTTGATGTGAAAGTCAACACATGTCAGGACATTAACGTGGAAGTCTCAATGATTTTATTGAAAGCAACATTGTCTAAAACGTATTGTTTACTTTTTTAGATTGTATGAATGACTGCTGTACAAACTAAGCCACACTTATTGCATTTCTATTGAAAATAAAATAATAAAAAAAACTGGCTGACATTTCTGTTTACATTGTAGACAAAGTCATGAAAATAGTCTTACCACTTGACAGATCACCCATGTTCTTCAGCGTGATGTAGTTTTCTACAGCAGCTTCCCATTGAAGAGGTGGCAACAAACCACTTTGTTGCTGCAGTTCCATCTAGCAAGTTACCTGTTCGTGTTCATGACCTGGAGTTGCTGGTGAGGGCATGAGGACCTCAAACTGGCTCAAGGTTTGTGCAGATGTAGGGAATCCACAATTTCTGCCTTGTAATCTAGGAGGAAGTGTTAAATCAGCATTCACTGAAAATCACAAAAACTAAAGCCTACTTTCCTTACATGCACAATTTAGTTTTAATGCCATTCCATCCATCTCCATTGTTTGTCACAGGACAAGGATATGCAGAGACCCTTAGATGACTTCATATTAAATGTCATTAGCATCTGAAGTAACAAAACAGAGCAAAGTACTACTAATTGTATTTGTTGTTTGCAAATCTGTAGTTTCAGTGGCAGCAAGATATTTCAAAGAGACAGAAATGTCCATTCTGGTAGTGTTGACATTCATTTTGGAGTGTTTGCTTAATGGTATGGGGACAAAGACTGGCAGTGCGAAGAGTTACTGCGTGTGTGCACTATGCGTGTATGCATTTCGGGTTTAACATAAAAATTAAATACTCACCTGTAAGAGAGGTGATACATAGCCTCTGGTTTACCAGATGGACACTGTGATTGGCGAACAGGACTTATAGAGTGACTGTTCCACAGTTGCTTGTATTTGTCCAGTTCTCTCTGCAGGAAGCAGTATCGCACCAAACTTGTGTGTTGTCTGTTGCAATAGAACAGGTCCTTTCCCTGAAGTCAATGAAATTATTCACCCAAAACTGACTTCTTGTTAAAATACACACATCTTATAATGTTGGAGTTTTGCCATAAGAAAACACTCAACAATGGTTAAAGTTGCTTTAAAGATGTACTGCAAATTAAAGAAGCTGTTCTGTGTGAGCAATTTTAAAGTGAGCACAAGTAGTGTCAATTTGATGCTCGTATATATGATAAAGCACCAAGTAATTGTGAGTATAGCTCTACAGTACAGTCACATGCAATAAATACAGAAATGTCAAGTAGATGGAGCATAAATCCATGATAACTTAAACAATGAAGAATTGGTATTTGACCAAAACCTTTGTTTCCGAAAGTAGGGCCATCAGCTTTCTATGTGTTACATGGATGTTGAAGTACCTTACATTCGACTTTTGACTCCTGTAAATTTATCTGTATGGAATGATCTCAAGGAACAGTGCGTAACTGCCATCAGTGCATTTTCTGTGCCGCAATCTGTGCAGAGGCGCATTGGAAAAACTCAGAACTATAAAATATATATTGAGCAATGATCCTAGGATAATTGTTGGACTTTCCACATGATTTTTCTGGAGAGCCCATCAATGCAGCCACTTATTGCAATTCAATAGGGTGTTAGTTTGTCATACCCATTAATGTGCCAGATTCCTTTGGATCCCACTGAATGATCTGCTCTCCAGACAAGTCTTAATCTAGAATGATTTTTTACTCCAGATGTATCCAATTCTCGCATTCACATATTCTCTTCTGACTACAAGAGTTGCTTCTGTTTTAGCGTCTGCCACATCCTTCGGTAACCCAGGAATTGGCCTGATCCCTTAAGTTAATCAGAAATAGTTACCCGGCTGCACAGTAGCAATTGCTGTGTAGTTTGTCCTCCTGGCCAGTCCTAAATCTTGTAGCCTTCTTTTTAAAGTTCTAAGACTCAGTGAAATATTGT
The DNA here is from genome assembly GCA_037039145.1 of Fundulus diaphanus. Taxonomy (NCBI): domain Eukaryota; kingdom Metazoa; phylum Chordata; class Actinopteri; order Cyprinodontiformes; family Fundulidae; genus Fundulus; species Fundulus diaphanus. The sequence continues at coordinate 49,256,641 of CM073134.1, forward strand.
GTTTGGCTGAAAGTAAGTCTATTATTACTTCATAACTCTGGCCCTCTGCGAAATACTTCAAGATACGTTCATCTGTCATTGTGGTTTCAGCATCTGAGGGGAAGGGATGAGACACTAGATCTAAGAATAAAACATGCACCGTATTCTAAACTTTGTTTTCATCTATATTTACTAAATGGTGACTACATAGTACAAAGTCAGTAATTTATATGATATCACCAGCTTTCAGAGCAAAATATACCTTCATCCGGATTCCTTCAAAACTGAATATTTCTTCCACATGAGCCACAATGTGAAAGAACAGATTTAAGGTTTCCACCACAAAATAGACAAAACATGAGCCGGTAAAAGACGAAGCAGTCACTCTTTAGGCAACTTTTGCATTATACGGTTGTACTGGTACATAAAACTCAGTGTATTTGCAACATGATTATAAATAATGTACACCATAACACTGAATTCCATCTTGGCTTAAAATCTTGTGTTCCGTACATGGCAAAAACCTGATTTATGAGGCACTTAACACACAAAGGAAAAAGTTGCTTTCACTGAAGACGCTGGACTGTAAAAAACAACACAGAGAGTCTGTGGTTACCACAGCTTCAATAGTTTTGCCAAAGCATACAATGAAGTTGAAGTTAGATTCCAATTTGGCAGCAAAGGGGTAGTTAGCAAGTGTTTCAAAGCTATCACATCTGTTTTGTGCACCGTACTGTCGCTCAGCTAAGTAAGTTATCAGAAATGGCTTAAGTCATTTCCCTGGTAACCATTGACTCACAAATTGAAAACACATTGTTTCCCGCTTCCCAGGGTTAAATATCTTGCAGTGTTTATAAACCCACTTTGTCGGATAGTAGTACACCTGCATCATCATTAGCTAAAGAAAAACATTTCTCTTACTCACCAAACAGTCAAAACTAAGCTCTTCTTCCCACAGTTTTTGCTAAAGTATTCAGTCCCTCTGAGTCAACCTTTTTGCTGCAATTACAACTGCAAGTCTTTTAGGGCATGTATCAACTAGCTTTGTATATCTAGTGATGTTTGCCCATTCTTCTTTGCAAAACAGCTCAAGCTCAGTCAGATTAGATGAAGAGCGTTTGTGAACAGCAGTTTTCAGATCTTGCCATTGATTCCCGATTGGGTTTAGGTCTTGACTTTGACTGGGCCATTCTAACACATGAATATGTTTTTCTTTAAACCATTGCATCGTAGCCCTGACTTTATGTTTAGGGGCGGTGGTCGTGCTGGAAGGTGAATCTCTGCCCCAGTCTCAAGTCTTTTGCAGACTCCATCAGGTTGTCTTCATCTCCATCCATCTACCCATCAACTCCGACCATCTTCCCTGTCCCTCTTGGCTGTATCTCTGATCAGGGCTCTCCTTGTTCGGCCTGTAAGTTTAGGTGAAGGACCTTGTCTTGGTAGGTTTACAGTTGTGCCCTTCTCTTTTCATTTCCAGATGACAGATTTAACAGTGCTCCGTGAGATGTTCAAAGCTTGGAAAATCTGTCCATGGCCTAAGCCATGCTCACAGAGCAGCTGTATTTGTACTGAGATAAGATTACACACAGGTAGACTCCTTTCAGCCATTAGCAGTCATCTGGCAACTTCTGAAGGCGACTGGTTGCACTCAGAGAAAAAGGGGCCGAATGCTTTTGCATTCAGCCCCCAAACTGTCCAAAACCGTCAAATGTGTTAACTCTACAAACCAGAAAACTGAGAAATGGCTAGTATTTTCTCAACTAATCGTGGTTTGTGAGGCATTTCTGCAAACAACTTGTTGTTGTCAGACTTGAACTAAACCCCCTCCTTCAATCTTCTCTATTTTGGGTTAAAGTTCAAACTAGCTAGGGTTCTAAAGACCTCTGAATCTAACACGTATTACTCTGCTTAGACTTCCTATGAGACCTTTTTAGCTAGATAAGTAGGACATGACCGATATACCAACCACCTCTCTCCTAAGGTCACACACTTCTCCGTAGACAAGTTAGGCAACCTAATAGCCTGAGGCCACCTATTTCTTGTCCGCCGCCTTAGTTAACCGGGGCTCCTACTCTTATACAACGGCACTTGTTATTGGATCTGTCATGAAACGGGGACAGGTGGACCCAGTATTCAGGGCGTACAAAAAGAATGATATTTTAAAGGGATTTATTAAACAGAAAACAATCAGGTGGAAACAAAAGGGGTATCAAGCCAAAAACGGGAGGACTGTGTCCAAGAACCAAAAATAGTCCAGAGTCAAAAAACAGGAAAACCAGAATAGCAAGAGTATCCAGAGGAGAATCCAAAAGCAGTGTCCAAGAACAGGTCCGAGGTCGGCAACGAATAAACTAAGCAGGAGAACTAGGAACAGACGAGCTCTACTAGTCAGGAACAGAATCAGGTCGGGTAAACAGGAATCAGGTAACAGGAGGGCTCAGAAGTCAAGCAGGCAAATTGGGTCAGGTCAACAGGCAAACAATACAGAGATCAGAGCATGCTGGACTAGACTCACCAATAGGCACGGAAAGACAATGATCTGGCAGAGTGCAGGAGACAGAGGCAGGTATAAGTAGAGGAGTGAGCAGGTGAACGGAGTGAAACTAATTACCAGAATGGGTGGAGCTGATCAGGAGGGAAAAAGTGGCTGGAAGTAAACTGAAGCTGATTGGATGGTGACTGGTGAAGGGGAGTGACAGGCAAACAGACAGGATGTTACTGAGATGTGAAACTGAATGACTGGCGGGTGAAAAACAGATAAACTAAAACAGTTTTAGGATAAATCAAGACAAAACCAAAATAAAACAGAAACTAAACCTATGACAGAATTGGTTAAATGAAGATAATCACTAAACCAAAGCAAATAATAAAAACCAGAGCAAATACTAAGAAAGGAGAGAAAACTAATAATCAAATAACAAACATAAACTATAACAAAACCCAAATCATGACAGGATCGGTGAAGTTTTAGTGACTCAAAAGTCCCTAAGGGTGTTGTTTATTAAATTTTGCTACAGGCAATCTTTAAAGACCAAAATATTTTTTAGAACCATGCACCATGTCTTTTTTACAACCATTATAGAACTCAATACTCTGCTGCTTTAGAACTAATTTATTACTATTACTGGATTAGATTAGATAGTTTTTTGATTTCTATAAACGGTGCGTAACTCTGTGTATGTCTTTACCACTGTCATGTCCAAATTTCCCAATTGTGGAAAAATAAAGGATTTCTTATCTCATTGTCTACACTCCCTGAACAAAAATTAAAAAAATATTATGCATACTTTTGCTAGAAATGTCATCAAAATCTATGTAATTGCAGATGTGATCTTAAAATGTTGTATTTCCTGCTAAAAAATATGGGAAATATTGGCACAGATCACATACTAAATGGAAAACGGCCCTGCTATAGCTGTAGCAACAGCAGCATCCATAACAACAGCCCTAATGTAGAACACATGACATTCTGACGTTTTTTTAAGGACATGCTGAATTCTTCAGCAAAGCTAATAAATTAAAGATTGTCTACATATCCTAATGAAGATTTTGAAAATATTAGCACACGTTTGCTAGACATTCCATCAAAATGTATACAATTGTAGATGCTATCTTAAAATGTTGAATTGAATTGAATAAACTGCTGGAAATATGGGGAATGTCAACACAGATCACAAACAAATGGAACACAGCCCTGCTATAGCGACAGCAGCATCCATAGCAACCAATTTAACAATAGTAAAAAATTCTGACGTTGTTTATGGGCCATGACTGTGTGCACATCAAGGAATTTGACTTAAGTTACAGGGAGTACAGAGATTATGTATAAATATGAAAGCACTAGTACATACAGCTGTGGTTTTATTGTATTTGATATGTAAAATCATAAAATAGTTGGAAAACAAAACAACAGCGTCCATATTCAAGAGTCTCAGAGTCCACTCAGAGAGCTCCTACCTTAGCCTTAAAACTCTTACTTAGGCGTTTTAGCTTCAGAGTGATTCAAATCGCTGCTGAGAGCGACTCTGAGTAAGGAGATGACAGAGTGGTTGATCAACTCCCCGAAGGTGTGATGCTGTCTTTTAAGAGCTGTGATTGGAGGAGGATAAAGGAGAAAGGTAAATTGGTCCCTGAATCATGGCGCAAATATGCAGACTTTGTGGAATGCAGCAGATCCATTCATATTTTTCTCTCTGCGTCTACACACCAGTCTGGAAAGTGAGAAGCACTCACTGCAACAATAAAAAGCGAGGAGATATATAGAACAAGCAAACCTCTAGATTACCATTTAAGATACTGGCATAATTATGCAATACAGAAAATACTTTCTCACCTCTTTATATTATTTGTAAAGTTCTCAACATTTTTTCATAATTATTCAATATTTTTCCTAATATTTATTTATCCACAGTAAAAGTGTGTTACAAGAGCCGCACCTTTAATCCGTCGGGCAGCTGAAACAAATTAATTTCCGTCTATGGGGATGATAAAGTTTATGCGTTATATGACTATTATAAAAGTTGTGTGTTCATTTCCTCCACTGTTTAGGTGGTGGATCAGCCAATCAGTTCTCTCTGCTTTCACCATCTTCCCTTCTTAAGGCACTCAGAGGCTCACTGAAAGTCCTCCTTAATACTCCTAACATTTTCTTTACTTTAGGAGCTCTCTCAAGGACTAAGATGCTTTGTGAATAACTTTTATCTTACCGAGGTAAAATTCTAAAATGACGTCACTAAGAGCTACTTAATCTTAGGATTCTTTATGAATGCAGGCACTGGACTATCGTTCTTGTAGTTGGAAACGTTTCGCACTTCATCCGAAGGGCTTTCTGAGATCAATGCTAGTGAGTGAGCGATTCCAGGCTCGTAGCTGAAATGCTTTCAAGTGATGAAAGAATAATGGTTAGTGAAAGAATTCAGATTTTTTCAACTTGTCCATCGCCTGTCAGAAAATTGTCAAATTTGGTCCCGGCTGATTGGCTAGTGCAGGGGTCTGCAACCAGTGGCTCTGGAGCCGCAAGTGGCTCTTTGGACCTTCCACAATGGCTCATAATAACTTTGGCTACAAATTCTATTTTTATTATGGTATTTAAATGTAATAACGATAATAAATGCAGGTTTTAGACGTTTTTCTTGGAACAATGGCTTTTAATTTTCACAACAGAATGATGCTAAAAGTGCCCAGTAATATTTAATTTTAAATCAATATTTTTTCATTATGTATTTTTTTACATCACTATCAACATCCCGTCCATCTTTTTTTTTAAAACCTCAAAATAGACATGAAAAGGCGTTTCCTTAACGATGACAACATATTTCCTACAGTAGATCTTTATCAAAAATTACAACTTGTCTTTTTTTCAAAAGGCCAGGCAACATTTGCGGCTCTGAACGAGTTTAATTTAAGTGGATTGAGGCAAAATGGCTTTTTAGACTGTAAAGGTTGCAGACCCCTGGGCTAGTGCATCAGTAATAGCAAAGGAAATAAACATTGTTTATTAAAGAACTACTTGAAAAGCTCATTAGGGCATGTTATATTTGATTATCTTTAACTAATTATAATAAAGTGTCATCACATCACGCTTCATCCGTTTAATGGTTGTGGCTTGCTAATTTATATTAGACTTTTAGACACACAGAACTCAGAGTCAATTGCCTTTTTTACATGGACTGTTAAAGGATTCCCCAGGAAAACTGTCAGGCATATGTTTCAAAACCCATAAACAATCGAGGCATGTGACTACAAGAATGTTTTACTATAATGGGCACTTTGATGCAAAATATGCATTGATATAAAATCAAAATGCTTATCTCATCTTCTAAATCTTTGTATGTTTGTTCATTCTAAATTTAATAAGCATCTACAATGTAAAGTATTAAATGTGTACTTTGACAACTGTAAGCAAAGCTTGAAGAGCTGCTGTTTGAAAAGTTAAGGAACTGTATGTGAACACAAACACCACTTTGTTCACTTTACTGTGAGAATTGACTTTTGAACCCTCAATGTTGCTTCTAGTTAAACATATGTTATCCTTTGGGAGCCTGACAGCCTGTGCTCCGAGGTCTCCACTTCCTTCCTTTGCATGATTCTTTAAAAGTCTAAAAATATACTGACAAGCGGATGTCTCTGCTGTGTTATATAAACTTGGAGGATTAAAGTGTTAAGAAAGAGAGGTTGCACAGAAATTTTCTGGATATTGTTTCTTGTAAAATAAACAGTCTTTAGAAATGGAACAGTTTCCTGGAACTGTTTCACAGAAGAGAGTTTATGTCGTTTAATGTTTTGGTCATTTTTTAATACACTTGAGGAAAATGTTTTTGGTTTCTCATGGTTCCTTTCAAAAGCTAACATACAAAAATGTTGTCACTTGCTGACATTGTCACACTAAGCAAAAGAGCAATATAGTTAAAAAGAAAGGTTTCCTCATAATGTCTTCACAAAATCTTTGTTCCACATTTTTTACCAATGTGGGGTTTGTTGGGTAGTGCTGCTGTATGATGATGTCTTTGTATGTCTTTTATAACAACTAAATAATAGGGACATATTAAAATGTGGTGCATGTAATTAAATCAAGAACGTTTCCATTTTGGCTTACAGTCATGTGAAAAATTAAAACACCCCATGTTCAAACCTTGATGTCAAATCTTTGCTTTTATTCATCTCTGGGAAAGAAAGTGATTTAACAGTGGGTAACCACCAAAAATTAACCCTATTTTAAGCAAACAAGCAAAAGACATCAACAAAAATGTGTTTCCTAGTTGAGGAACAAATCTACTCCCTAAACTTGTGTTATCCCCTTTGGTTGAAATAACTTTAGTGACAAGCTTCTTGTGGCCATTTGCCGGTCTCTGACATCGGTCTGAGCACAGTTTTTCCTACTCCTCAATTTGAACTGGGAGATATTTGAGCCCTTTCTTACATGTTCAGTCTATTTCAGGTCAGACTTCAGCATCTCAATTAAATCAAGATCTGGGCATTGACTCAGCCCGAATTTGTATTTCTCACAATACTAGATTCAATATCTAAACTTGAAACTGACCCCAAGAAAAACACTAGATAATCTATACCATATTTGATACCACAACAGCATATTTTGAAGGCACAAGGTTAGCTGAGAGCAAAAAGTGTGATTAATTACAATAAGACAAATTTCTTAAGGGGGAAACCAATAAGTAAAGGACAATGCAACCCTTGTTTAGAGAAATAGATTTATTCATTTAAGTATCACGTCCCTGTTTGGCTAAAAACAGTAGATCAGATAACATAGGTGTTAATATCCTTTTATCGAAGTATGGTCCTCAGTTGTGCAATTATTTTATTTTATTATAAATGCTTATATTTAGTATGCAACAATGTGCTTCCATTTGCCTTTCAAATTTTTATTGACAAAAAAAATGTTACTACTGAGGGACAAATTTTAACTAATTCTAAATTAAAATAAACAAAACAAACATGGATCTGGAGCCTACAAAATATTTTTCACAGTGTAACTAAGGATCTGGTCCATGCAAATATTATCAGCAGTAGCACTTGTAAAGTATGTGTCTTTCTGGTCATTTTGCATTATTTTTTCTTTACTGATCAACTACAGCAGACAAACTATGACAAAAGATTAGTTAGGGAGTTCATCTTGCAATTGGGTGGGTTGCCGGTTCAATCCCCTTCAACTGTCTCAGTCAATGTGTCCTTGGGCAAGACACCGAGATTGCCTGCTGGCGGTGGTCCTGGATGAATGACTGACTGTAGTGTAAAGCACTTTGGGGGCGTCAGACTAGTTACAGCAAGTCATTTACCATTTGGCTGTAGTTGCCATGTTAGTTTAAAACTTCTAGCAGTAGGTCATTCTATAGAGCAGTTACAGGGAGGGGAGTCTTTCTCATTCAAATCCTATTGCAGCACTCGCTGGAGTGTGGAAGTGTAACAATTGGGGCAATGCAGGTCTGGAGACTGACTAGGCCACTCTAGGACCTTGAAATGTTTTTTTCAGAAGCCACTCCTTTGTTGCCCAGCATTGTGTTTGGGATCACTGTCATGCTGGAAGACCCAGTCAGGTTACATCTTCAATGCTTTCACTGATAGAAGGAGGTTTTGGCTTAAAATCTCACCATTTAATTATTTTAGTCTGTATCGTTGCTCTCCTCATAGTGCCTTGCATTTTCAGTGTCCTCTTTAACTTTGCAGAACATGATTTTGTTTCTGCCTGAATGCATTACTACTCATGCTTGCTGCTCTGCTCCTGATTCCAACAAGGCACACATTTTCTTCTCTTCCTTTCTAAGCCTTTGGGAAGAGCTTTATCTCTAGCAGCTGTAATGAGACCTATTTCCTGTTTATTTTATCCACAGCCTCTTTGAAGTAAACACTATACAAATAATTTTTATTTTAAAGTTTAAGCTTATTCACTCAAGGTCTTTAAGATTTTTGTTTTCTTTGTTTCATTACCTTATCATTTTCTATCTTTAGCCATGTTTTACTAATGGCCTTGTCATGAGCTCTCTGCTTGGGCTGATGACATGCACCTGTCTCTGCTCTGCTCCCGTCAACCTGCCAGCTGCTCTGCATTTTCTGATTACCACCTCTTGTATATAAGGCCCAGTTTTTCACTCCACATTTGTCAGATCGTCTGCAACCTTGCATATGTAACCTGTCTGCCTGTTTGTTACTCTGACTCCCACCAGTGATCCAGAACCGAGATTCCTGCTTTCTACCTCCAGATACTTATTAAACCTTTGGACTAAACTGTGCTATTGGGTCCTCCTCTGTCCGCACTGACAGAACGATCTGACCAAACACATGGATCCAGCGCATGTTCAACCCAGCATGGAGACCAACGGACCGGATCAACCTACTGCCATGCAACGCCTGGAGCAAACAGAGCGAGAGGTGAACCGCATGGCTGGCGACATGGCCTCCATGCTTCAGATTGGTCATCAACAGCAACAGCAGTTCCAGCAGCAACAGCAACAAATTCAGCAGCAGCAACAACAACTCGCAATGATAATTCAACTTCTCACCAACCTAAACCCTCGTCTGCGTCCACCAGCTCTGTTCCAGCTAGTCAACCCAGCAGCCCAGCGTTAGCCAGTCCGCCTGTCGACCAAGCTCCAGCTGCTTTATCATCTGGTCCAGCTCCTGAATCACCAGTTCTGGTCATGGCCGCTGCTGCTGAAGCCCCTGAACCCAAGATTGGCAATCCAGAGCGGTTCAACGGCGATCCAACTCAGGTACGGGCGTTTCTGACAAGCTGTCGTGTCCAGTTTTCCCTGCAACCCAGAACCTTTGCCACTGAAGGGGCTAAAGTCGGCTATGTGATTACACACCTGACGGGACGAGCTCGACTGTGGGGAACGGCAGAGTTTGAGCGCCAGACGCCTGCGTGTGCTACCTTTAATCAGTTTTCTGAAGAAATGCTCAAGGTCTTCGACTTGGAGTCCACAACTACTGAGGCATCACGGACTATGATGTGCATTCGCCAAGGGCGGAGGTCAGTGGCAGATCATTCAATTGATTTTAGAACCGTGGCGAGTCGGAGCTCCTGGAATGGGGATGCATTGGTGGACGCCTTCCTTCACAGTCTGGCAGACTACATCAAGGATGAACTGGTTGCCCACGATCAACCCTCCACCCTCGACGAAGCCATTGCCCTGGCTGTTCGCATCGACCATAGGATCCAGGCCCGCCGTCGTGAGAGAGGTCGCCACAATCCGTCCACCAGTGCATGGAGCGATTCAGCTGCTTTTCCATCTTCCTCTGCCACAAGATCTAACCAGCTAGACCAGTCTGAACCGATGGAGATCGGCCGTGCCTCTTTAACACTTACTGAGCGCCAGCGACGCATCACGTCCAACCTGTGCGGAGATGGACATCGAGTCGCCACCTGTCCAGCAAAAGCCAAAGCTCACCAGATGTAGGAGGAGTCTGGGTGAGCTCAATGAACTTTCAGTCCTCCGTCAGTCGTAAACTTCTGATCCAAGTTGATCTTCACACGTCTAATACTGTCCGCACTCTTGCAGCCCTGGTGGACTCTGGTGCCGAAGCAAACATCATGGATACTGAACTAGCTCGTCAGCTGGGCGTAGAAAGCCACCAGTTGCCCGCCCCCATTCCAGTCCGGACCCTGGAAGGTCATATGATCGGAATCGTCACCCACATCACTGTTCCCATATTGATGTTGTTGTCAGGCAACCACCAAGAGACCATCCGCTTCCATCTGCTCAGGTCTCCCAGCCAACCCCTGATCCTGGGATATCCATGGCTCCGTCTCCACAATCCCCACCTCGACTGGGTCTCCGGAACGGTCATGGAGTGGGGAAATGACTGCCACCTGACCTGTCTGCGTGCTGCCTCGTTGCCTGCCAGCTCAGTACCTCCCAGCGCCACTCCTGACATTTCAAATGTCCCAGAATGCTACCATGGCCTCCGGGAAGTGTTCAACAAGACCAGAGCCACTTCTCTGCCCCCACATCGTCCGTACGACTGTGCGATTGACCTCCTCCCAGGTACGGCTCCTCCCAAGGGTCACCTATATTCGTTGTCTTCCCCTGAAAGAAAGGCCATGGAGGAGTATGTCAGGGATTCCCTCACAGCTGGGATCATCCGCCCGTCTTCGTCTCCTGCTGGTGCCGGGTTCGTCTTTGTGGGGAAGAAGGATGGTTCTCTTCGGCCCTGCATTGATTATCGAGGTCTGAACAACATCACGGTGAAGAACAGGTACCCTCTGCCTTTACTAACCTCTGCTTTTGAGTTGCTCCAGGGATCCACAATCTTCACCAAACTGGACCTTAGAAATGCTTACCACTTAGTGCGCATACGAGAAGGTGACGAGTGGAAAACCGCATTCAACACTCATACGGGTCACCATGAGTACCTGGTTATGCCATTTGGTCTCACCAACGCTCCAGGGGTGTTCCAGGCTCTAGTGAATGATGTGCTGCGTGACATGCTGAATAAATTTGTTTTTGTGTACCTGGACGACATCTTGATTTTTTTCTAAGACTCTGGCTGAACACATTCATCATGTCCAGCTGGTCCTCCGCCGCCTGCTGGAGAACTCGCTCTATGTCAAAGCAGAGAAATGCGAATTTCATGCTCGGACTGTGTCATTCCTGGGTTATGTGGTGGGAGAAGGAAACATCCAGATGGACCCCGCAAAGGTTTCCGCGGTCACTTCCTGGCCAGTTCCAGAAAACAGGAAGAAGTTGCAGCAGTTCCTTGGCTTCGCCAATTTTTACAGGAGATTCATCAGGAACTACAGCACAGTTGCCGCTCCCCTCACCGCATTGACCAGGATCAAACACCCTTTTGTTTGGAACCCAGAGGCTAACAAAGCTAGTCAAATCCTCAAAACCCGTTTCACCACTGCTCCCATCCTTCAGATGCCAGATACAGACCGACAGTTTGTCATAGAGGTGGATGCCTCGGATGTGGGGATTGGGGCTATACTCTCCCAACGGGCAGTGGAGGACAACAAGCTGCGCCCTTGCGCATTTTTTTCACGCCGGCTTTCACCCGCGGAGCGCAATTATGATGTCGGGGATCGAGAGCTGCTGGCTGTCAAGCTTGCCCTGGAGGAGTGGCGTCACTGGCTGGAGGGGTCCACAGTTCCATTCCTGGTTTGGACGGATCACAAAAACCTTGAATACATCCGCAGTGCCAAGCGTCTTAACCCAGACAATCCCGCTGGGCCTTGTTTTTCACCAGATTCAACTTTACCTTGTCATACCATCCGGGTTCTCGTAACACCAAACCAGATGCTCTCTCCCGCCAGTTCCAGAAGGGTGACGTCCCATCCCAGGAACCTGCATCCATTCTGCCCGGTTCCTGCATCGTAGCAGCCCTGACCTGGGATGTTGAGAAAGAGGTCCAAGAGGCCCTCCGTGATCAACCAGGCCCCAGCGCATGGCCTGATGGCCGTCTCTTCGTTCCAGAGAATTTAAGATCCCGGGTCATACAGTGGGGACACAACTCCCGCCTTGCTTGCCACCCGGGTTCAACCCGCACCTGCCATCTCCTTGCTCAGCGGTTCTGGTGGCCTTCCTTGAGAGGGGATGTCAGGGAATTTGTTCGTGCTTGCCCCACCTGCAACCAGAACAAGTCCCCCAACCAACCACCTGCTGGACTACTCCAGCCTCTGCCTGTGCCCACACGACCTTGGTCCCACATTTCACTGGACTTTGTAACAGGCCTGCCCCCATCGGATGGAATGACTGTCATTCTCACTGTGGTTGACCGGTTCAGTAAGATGGCACATTTTATTCCTCTTCCAAAGCTGCCATCGGCCAGAGAGACGGCCCGGGTTGTTATGGATCATGTGTTCCGCCTACACGGGTTACCCAGGGATGTCGTCTCAGACAGAGAGCCCCAATTCACTTCCACATTCTGGAAAGAATTCTGCCATCTTCTAGGGGCCACGGCCAGCCTCACCTCTGGTTTCCACCCCCAGTCCAACGGCCAGTCAGAGCGGGCAAACCAAGAGCTGGAGAAGGCGCTCCGATGCATGGTATCCCGTAAACCCCAGGCTTGGGCACGACAACTGACATGGATAGAGTACGCCCATAACGCTCTCACCTGCTCTGCCACAGGTATGTCTCCTTTCCAATGTGTATATGGATACCAGCCCCCTCTGTTTTCCAGCCAGGAAGGAGAAGTGTCTTGCCCGTCTGCCCTCGCCTGTGTTCGCCGGTGCCGCCGCATCTGGTCTCAAGCCCGCGCTACACTATTAAAATCAGCCACCAGCTATGCCACTGGGGCTAATCGTCGGAGGACGCCGGCACCCACTTACCGCGTTGGCCAGAAGGTGTGGTTGTCAGCAAAGGACCTCCCGCTGCGGGTAGAGTCACGCAAACTGGCCCCTCGGTTCCTCGGCCCATTCCTTATCCAGAGGGTCATCAGTCCAACAGCGATCCGCCTCCAGTTACCAGCTTCCATGAAGGTACACCCGACTTTCCACGTTTCGAGAGTTAAACCAGTGCATGTAACCCCGCTAGTTCCAGCTACAACTCCTCCTCCTCCTCCTCGTCTCATTGACGGTGGGTTGGTGTACACCGTCCGACGCCTGCTTCGGTCCAGACGGAGAGGTAGAGGACTTCAATATCTTGTTGACTGGGAGGGCTATGGACCCCAGGAGAGAACTTGGGTTCCGGCCAATTATTGACCGGACTCTCATCACTGAATTCCACCGCCGACACCCGGACCAAAATGCCGCCAAAAGAGGTCGTCCAAAGGGGTCCCGTCACGTCTCAAACTCAGCCCCTGTGTCTGACTCAGATTCTGATCGGGACCTTGCCCCTGATGGCGTCTCACAGGTCCTTTTGGAGGACGGGGCCACTGAGTCGGATCGTTCAGAGGAGTATTGAACTTCCACTGCCTCCCTCTCCGCCCACCCTATGTGATGTCGTTTTGGGGACTTCTGGGGCCGTCCCTTAGGGGGGGGTTCTGTCATGAGCTCTCTGCTTGGGCTGATGACATGCACCTGTCTCTGCTCTGCTCCCGTCAACCTGCCAGCTGCTCTGCATTTTCTGATTACCACCTCTTGTATATAAGGCCCAGTTTTTCACTCCACATTTGTCAGATCGTCTGCAACCTTGCATATGTAACCTGTCTGCCTGTTTGTTACTCTGACTCCCACCAGTGATCCAGAACCGAGATTCCTGCTTTCTACCTCCAGATACTTATTAAACCTTTGGACTAAACTGTGCTATTGGGTCCTCCTCTGTCCGCACTGACAGGCCTGTTGGCTAATGACCTAAATTGTGATAACCAGATTGATGTGTTTTGTCTCACAGAAACCTGGCTGGAGCAAGAGAATCAGGGCCGTTCTGTGCCTTTGCCGCCCCGGCGAGACGGACAAAATAACACAAAGAGCCAAGAACTGGAAGCCACGTCCTCCTAGACACTGCTGGTAACTGATGAGAAACAGGCGTGCTCCTCCACACCTGTTCAGCTCCAAGCCCCCATGCACCGGTCACACAGGAAGATGGTGCCTTCCATAAGAAACCTAAATCACACAAAACCTCCCATGTCCTTACAAAATGTGGCCTTTAATGCTTTATTAGACTCAATTTGTTTTGCTCAAAATATGTGCAGATTATGTAGCATTGTGAAGAAATAGGAATATTTGTCATGAGTTTAGGTGTAGCGGCAGGACCGAAAGGTGTGCAGAAGCCTGGAGTAATCATAATCAAACACAAATTTATCATAGGAACAAAGGAAACTTATAGAAGACAAGGAACTGTACAGGTAGTTGGAATAACGGAGGGTAGCATAACGAAGGCTCTAACAAAGAAGATGAGGAACTGCCAATTTAAATAGGGGAGGAAATAACAGAAAGCAAGAGGGCTGGTAAAAGTAATTAACAGGACAACCAACAGGTGAACGACATGAAGGAGCTGTCAGGGCAGAAATTGAAAAACAGAAACCTAACTGAAACAGGATACCAAAGAGACTAACAGAAGCATCCAACTAAATTCATGATGTACAGAATAACCAGGCAGAGCCGGAGAGAAACGGACCTCTAACTAAATAACACTAAGAATAAAAACAGAGAGGATTATGAGGGAACGTGAGGGACATTGTTCTGAATTTGCTCTCATACACACTACTGAAATGATGCAAGCTCTTATACACACTACTGAAATGCTCTCATATATACAACTGAAACGCTACAAGCATTTATACACACTACTGAAATGCTGTTAAATATACTATTGAAACACTCTCACACGCACTACTGAAACGCCCTTTTGCACACTACTGAAACACTCTCACACATACTTACTATGATTTGAGTTTATTTCAGTTGAAATGGAAGGTATTTAAGTAGTGTGCAATTATACACTGTTTAAAGTTATTAAATGTTTAATAAATAACTCTCTGTCGGTTACGTATTGTCTGATGATAATCAGCTCTTAAGCTGATATCAAGACAATGGTTGAAAGGGATGAATTCGAGCACTAGCGATCTTTTAACAGCAAAACCTGCACACACATAGAATAAAGGAGTGACAACTTCTTCAAGTTCAAGAATTTAATACCAGAAATAAAATGAACATCCAGAGAACATCACTATGTAATGCTGTTTATCTGAATTAACACAATATTTCGATTAACAAATCCTCTCTACTAGGCTAGTGAAACTTAACTAAACTACCAAGCAAAATGAAAATAAAAAGAAGCTAAGCTAAGGAACTATTTACATGCAAACCAACAAAAGACAAAACAAAAGTGGTTGGTCATAATCAGAATACTTCAGTGAATCCTTGTTCACTGAAGATCTGATTCCAAAAAGCATGGAATGGAGTTAAAAAAAACATTTGGCATGTGTTTCAACCCATTCACAATGCAAAGCCCAAGTTGAACAAAACATTATTTGATGAAATAATATTTGTTTAAGTTAAAGAACCAAAGTTCACCTTAGAGAATGTGAATCGTGGTTAAATTAGCTTAACTAATTCAGAACAACATTTGACATGTGTTTCAACCCATTCACAATGCAAAGCACAAGTTAACCAGAACATTATTTTGAGAAAATAACTTTCTGGTTACTGATTTGTCCCGTAAAATCATTTAAACCCTTACGACCGAGTTTGTTAATGCGATTCTCCCTCCGGGCGTCTGGGGTCGCTGTAGCAAATCGGTGGCTAAGAGGTTACAACATAAAGTTATCAAAATTGCCTTTACCAACATTAATATTCGATAGTAATGCGGGGATAAGGCTCTTAGCACCATCGAAGGATGGCGGAGCTGAACGATTAAGCTTTGTGCTTTAAAACAAGCTCCTTTGAATGTCCGGGACCGGATGTTAGCGAGGCTAATAGCATTAAGGCTAGCGTGAGCTACCTGTTAGCCCTTTTGTTCTAAACACTATGTGTCCAACGGTTTACAAAACATTTCACAATAAATCTTTTAACTTCACCCTCAGCTCGCTGCCCAACCTGTTGATACCTCATGTGTGAGTTTTGTCCACTTTGGCCGTTCCAGGAAGAAGCGTTGGAAGCAGGGAAGTCGTTGGTTTGCCTCTTGGCAGGCTAGCGCTTAGCTTTGCAGCAGCATGTGGGCTAACCACAGCGTGTGGAGGGAATGGAGGCCTGTAGGTCCTCCAGGCAGTCTCTGACTCCGTTGCAGTTCGACTTAAGCAGATTTCTCCCCAGCTTGGGGGAAGTGGCTCCTGTGCCGGCTTTTCAGCTCTGCGTTGCCTGGAACCAGCTCCGTCTGGGGTCACTTCCCGGTACAGGCTGAGAAAACAAAACAAAGCTGGCATAGACGGATTCCTTCTCGTCGGCATCTGTTTTTAAGCAGAAGTGAGACACTTATCTTTGAATCGGCTGGCAGTTTCTCCCTATGCCAGGGAGGACCTGAGTTTCAGAAAGGCTCATTCTCACTCAGCTCGTGGCCTCTCCCAGGGCCCATGCATGGCTCCTGCAGGCTTCCAGTCACATGGCTGCTGAGTAAGGTGACCAGATTTCTGAAATCAAATCTGGCGACATTTCTTGCTCGTACATAAAAAATCAATACATCTCATCAAGATGAAATTAGGAAACGGGGACAGTAATGGTTTCATTTATTTTTACATATTTATTAATATTTAAACAACAAAAATCAAGTGTAAAAGCCAGGAATGTGCCTCTCTACACTTTTAGTATATCCTAAGATTAATAGAATGAATAAATCAGTAGTGTTATTAATAGAAAACTAGAACTGTGTCTCTGGGTTGGGGCAAAGTGGTGGGGGTGGGAGTGGAGGGGTCAAGGGTGGTTTTTTCAATTTTGTGGGGCCCAAAGAGCTCTGCCGCCTCCTAAGGGGGGAGTGACATGAGGAAAAGAAAAAACAGTAAATACAAACATTTAGCCTGTGGCTGTCTGTGGAGACAGAGTTCCCCCACCTTTTCAAAAAAGTGCAACAAATACTTATTCTGTTCACGTCTACATACCTATGAGAAATAGGTTTTTCTGCATTAACATCAAAAAGAAGTAGCCACAGCTGGGGAAGTGCAGTGAAACTCATGTTCAGTGCAGAGACTCAGAAAGAGGTTATATCCTCAGACAATTGGGCTTCTCAACTCAAACCTGAGTATATCATGTCAGCGCTTTATCACTTGAACTTTATTAATACTGTAAGTAAATTTTTCTCCCTTCTCATCAATTGTTCTTTCCATCAGTGTTCCTATTTTCCTCCAATCTCATTTAATCTCCTGTCTTCCTATCTTCTTCCTCTCTCCTCTTGTATCAATCTTACATTATTCTAAAACAGAGACATTATATATTTAAAATCACTTCCAAAAACATTAGAATGTACAACATGAAAACTTCCAATTATTATTATTATTATTATATCTGATTAAATACTACAAATCTAATTACCACACTATTTGGAGCTACAAGCAAAAACAACATAATAAATGGACATTAAACAGGTGGTTATCTCTTACTCCATCGTTCTCAGATCATGCAGATCTTGTCTCATTCAGTTCTCCTGTTACTGACTCCTATTTCTTAATAAGGAACTTTCATATATCCAAATTGAGCAGTAGAAAAGCTAAACCTAAGCCCGGAGGTCTATGCTCATGAATCACAACCATAAATCAGCAAAACAACTTGTAATACTCTACTTATAATAACTAACTATCTGAAATATAAACTAAAGGTCACCAATCAGTTCTAAAACATCTTTAGACAAACCCTTGTTGATTCCTGGAGAACCAGCGTACCAGATTAGCGCCTTACAAAGAGTTTTCAATCATTCTGTTCTGTCATTTTGTCTAAATGTCTTTTACTGATGTGAGCAGCAACTCGTGGTCTTGTCTTACTTTTTATTGATTATTTTTTAACCTGGACACAAACCAAACATTTATCACAGGATCAGCCTGATCCAAATAAAATGAATCGATTAACACACTTACCATAACTCAGGGCAGCTCCTCATCAGTTGCCACCGGTTGACAACGAATTTCCACTTCTTCTTCTTCTGTTTTAAAAGTGGTGCGCTCTTCTTCTTCTTCTTCATGTTTTAATGGCATCTGACATCCAAAAGGATCATTACCGCCATCTAGTGGTGTGCTCTGTTCCTCGTCTTTATATTATCAGTAGCGCAACCAGCTACCGTAACACTTTTTCCCCCTCGGTAACATCGGGGACATTTCCGTGGGCAGCTTTAGCCGGGGACAGGTGGTCCAAAACGGGGACAGTCCCCGGAAATCGGGGACGTCTGGTCACCCTACTGCTGAGGCTCCTTGAGTGCTGGTCGTCTGTTGATGGAGGAGTGTGAGAAGTCGCAGGAGAGAAGAGAGAGTCTGTGTCTGTGGGAGGAAGGTTTTATAGCAAGAGAGAGAACCCCTGCTGGGAAGAAGGGCCGTCCTAGCTGTGAGAGTCTCATATTGCAGCCAGAGTGGAATTCCTTTGTTAAACAGGGTTTCCGCGGGTCATTAAAAGTCATGAAAAGTCATTAAATCATTTTCTTTAAAATTAAGGCCTTAATTAGCATTAAAAGTCATTAAATGTGATTATCGGTGGCATTAAATGTCTTATTATTTTTTAATACGTTTATAAAACAGTTTTGTCAGATATATTATATGAGATATAACTGGTTCCGCCAAACACGCTGAACCTCTTCCGGTTGAACGTAAAGCCATATGTTCGGAAAAGAAACTCGAGGCGGAGAAAAAGCTACAAAATGGGCAAATGCAAATTTCAGCAGAAGTGGTTGGAAGACGCGGAATTCGGGGCATGGCTGAAGCCTGTCGATGGTAACGACGATGAAGGTTTTTGCCGTGTGTGCAAAAAAAAAATTAGGCTTTGCACAATGGGAGTCAACGCTTTAAGATCACACATGAAGTTGGAGAGCCACAGATCCGCTACACGGTGCAGACAACAGCTAACCATGTCGAGCTACTTTTCTGTGACCGACACAGTAACGTCGGCAGTAGCTACCGGAACCAGCACAGTAGCAGCTGGAGCCAGCTCTACCGCCGGGAAATCAGACGGTCTGCGAACATTTGGATCCAATGCAACGCTGAATGCGGAGGTGCTCTGGTGTCTGAACACGGCCATGCAACACCACTCATACGCTTCTAATGAAGGTGTATCCGAATTGTTTCAGGCAATGTTTCCAGATTCGGAAATAGCTAAATCTTTCGCCTGTGGAAAGGACAAAACTGGCTACATTTTAAAGTTTGGACTCGCCCCCCACTTCATAAATGAACTGATTTCAGCAGTTAACAACGCAGGACCATTTGTGCTGATGTTTGATGAAAGCTTCAACCAATCAACAAAAAATAAACAACTAGACGTGCATGTTCGGTTTTGGGAGGCTGGTTTTGTCCAGTCGCGTTTTTTTGGATCACAGTTCATGGGGCATTCAAAGGCACAAGATCTACTGCACCATTTCAAAGTGAGTATAATTGTACCTATTCTTAATTTAATTTTATTTGAATGAACTAAAGATACAAGTTAATTTGTAAATTAACTTGTATCTTGTAAATACTGCTCTTAAAAGGACCAATATTCTCAGTGCAGATTTGTGGTAAAACATGCTGGATAATTTTTGTTTTACTTTCCCTTTTCCCTTTTAAAAAAAATTATTAAATATTTTATTTTTTAGAATTGTGTGCGTCAACTCGACATGAAGAATCTTCTTTCCATTGGTATGGATGGACCAAATGTGAACTTAAAGTTCCTCAACGATTTCCAACAAGAACATGCGGAAGTACATGGAGGTCGGCAGTTAATTAATGTTGGGAGCTGTGGATTGCACACCCTGCACAATTCACTCAAAACTGGCTTCTCTATATGGAACATTGAGAAACTGTTAAGAGCAATGCACTTTGTTTTTCACAATGTACCTGCACGAAGAGAAGATTATACAAAACATACTGGTTCATCCATCTTTCCACTCCCATTCTGTGGACACCGATGGGTGGAAAATCTTCCGGTTGCAGAGAGAGCCATCGAGGTATGGCCAAAACTTAAGGAGTATGTGAAGGCAGTACATAGAAAAGAGCTACCAAACCCTGGAACTTCCTCTTTTGACACCATTCAAGTAGCAAATGAAGATCAACTCATTTTGGCCAAGCTTCATTTTTTTGCAGCAATCTCCAGAACCTTTAGTCCATTCCTGAAGAAATATCAAACTGATGAACCAGTCCTGCCCTTTCTGTGCAGAGACTTGACTGAGTTGATGATGGTAAGATTGGCTTCCTTTAATTCTCTTTAAAAAAAAAGATAGTAATTGTACAAAGGTTTTTCTAATTTCATAGAACCTGGTGAGACGATTCATCAAAAGGGAGCTGCTCCAAGACATCACTCCATTTCAACTGACCAAACTTGACCCTGATGACCAGAAAAACTGGATCAGTGCAAGCAAAGCTGACATTGGCTTGGGTGCTGAGTCTGTACTCAAGGTAATGCTTTGCACCACTATATATATATATATATATATATATATATATATATATATATATATATATATATATATATATATATATATATACTTAAACATAAAATAAACATAAATAATGTCCTATGATACTTATGTCCTATCCCTCTTTGCTAGGCTCTTCAAAGCAAATCAAGTAACAAAGTAGGCGATCTCACTGCCCTTGAGTTTAGAAGGGACTGCATAAGGTGCCTCTCCAGAATAGTAAAGAAAGTGCAAGAAAAGAGCCCCTTGAAATACCCAACTGTCAGGCAGCTAGCATGCTTGGACCCTTCCATTATGAGCAGAGATCCAGAATGGTGCCAGGGACAAATGAGGTCACTTGTTCAACGATTTCTGCAGGACAGGCAGTTGTCAGGAGGGATTTCTGCTGGTAGGGATTTTATTAGGGATAGTTTCTTATAATTATTACACAGCTTTTTATGTCTGAAGTGTACCTACTTTGATCTTAAAGGCCTATTAGAGAAGATCTTTCTTTCAATATTACCTTTAATGTTCTAGGAAATTATTAGTAGCACATAGAGCTCTCATATGTTGTTTACTGTAGGCAGCCCAGGGGTCCGTTCTTCGTACGTTGCTTAAAACATCCAAGATCAAATGAGACATCCAAGATGATTTCATCCGGCTAATCATGATCCAGCTAATTGGGTTCTTCGAACACACCTGTTGTTTACAATTAGTATCACTGGATTGAGTTATCTGAGACAACTGCGCGTTCATGCGTTTGTTTAAAAGGGGAAATGTATCGATAGTAGAAACATTGATCAACAACGCTGCTATTGGCTGTTCAGCATGGCCAAAGAACGCCCACAGTTTTTTTTCCCAGCAGAACAAGAGCTTTTAAAAGAAGGTTATGCGAATTTGAGTCAATAAAACGACAGGGAACACCTCAAAGTCTGCTAAAACCAGGAGAGAGGGCTGGCAAACAGCAGCAGACAAATTAAATTGTAAATACTGTCCATGATAGATGTTTCTATCACTTTCTACAGTATATATTTTTGCATTTTAATAATTTCATAAGTACTTTGTTCTTGTATGTCAGAGCCTCCATGGGAGCCGCTAGAACATGGGGAAAAAAGTGAAGTACAAGAATATTCTACAAAATGGTAGCCTTTAATTATTATACTGTATTTTAAAAAGCAACTTCTTCCTTTTTTTAAAAAACAGCCACTGTTAAATTATGTGTTTGTCTGTTTTTAATAGCCACCAATAAGAAGGCTGAAAAAAATCGGGTTCTTTTTACTTTTACATGTTTAACCCTTTTTTTTCTTCACAAAATGACTCAAGGTGCCATCTGTTCCCTATATTAACGGCATCTTCAACAAAAGAAAAAGTATTTTGACCTGAAAATAAAAATACAAATTAAGATGAGAAATTGAACTCTACAACGTGAAAAAGAGAAAAACTGCACTAGAGATCGAGTTGCTTCAAAAGGACCTTCAGAGTAAATTCTAATACACCATTTTACACATAGTAGTATTACTGACTTTTGTACACCCACACAATGGCTGAGAAGAATATTAGCCCCTTTTTCAGTTTTCTTTTTTTTTTTTTTTTTGAGTGGTTAGGTTTTCCAAAACAAAATTTATGTAGAGCAGCAAACAAAAATTCGTGGTAACTCTATCAAATGCTTTTTCTGTCTTTAAAGACAATGTATTGGAGTCAATATTTTTACTATAGGAATAATCTTTTAAATTAAGCAATCTGCGTGCATTTATGGATGACTGCATTACTTTAGTGGAACCAGCTTGATCACGGTGTATTATGAGAGGAGTGACTTTATCTAATCACTTTGCAATAGCTTTACAGATTATTTTAATAACAACGTTGTCATGATTTAGGTTTTTGTTTGCTTTGTTCTGGACTAATTCGTTTCCACTCTCCTCAGCAAACAGCTCCTGTCACCTCCCTGTCCACACTTCAGTCTCCAGTCAGCCCAGTCATCTGCCCAGACCATTTCCACCTGCTGTCACTAATTAGTTCCAACACTGCTCACCTGTTCATCTGCCTTCATATACCTGCCTCACTGATCCACTCGCTGCCAGATTGTCATTCAATTCAATTCAATTCAATTTTATTTATATAGCGCCAATTCATGAAACATGTCATCTCAAGGCACTTTACAAAGTCAAATTCAATAATATTATACAGATTGGTCAAAAATTTTCTATATAAGGGAACCAGTTGATTGCATCAAAGTCCCGACAAGCAACATTCACTCCTGGAGAAGCGTAGAGCTACAGGAAGAGTCGTCTGCATTGTCCATGGCTTTGCAGCAATCTCTCATACTGAGCAAGCATGAAGCGACAGCGGAAAGAAAAACTCCCCATTAACGGGAAGGAAAAACCTCCAGCAGAACTGGGCTCAGTATGAACGGTCATCTGCCTTGACCGACTAGGGGTTACAGAAGACAGAGCAGAGACACAAGACACACAAAAAGCACAGAAGCACACATTGATCCAGTAATCTGTTCTAAATTAGATGGTAGTAGCGGGTTTCTAATTTTGGCGATGTTTCTGAGGTGCAAAAAAAGGAAACTCTGGAAACCTGTTTAATATGGGATTTAAATGACATGTTTCTGAGGTGCAAAAAAAGGAAACTCTGGAAACCTGTTTAATATGGGATTTAAATGACATGTCTTGGTCAAAAACAACACCAAGATTTTTTACTTTATTACCAGAGGCCAAGTTAATGTTAAACCTGTTTAACATGAAAACCTTCTCAGTGTTTTCAGCATCACCCCTGGACAGAATGTTTCTAATTTTGGCGATGTTTCTGAGGTGCAAAAAAAGGAAACTCTGGAAACCTGTTTAATATGGGATTTAAATGACATGTCTTGGTCAAAAACAACACCAAGATTTTTTACTTTATTACCAGAGGCCAAGTTAATGTTAAACCTGTTTAACATGAATGTTGAAATCCCCCACTATAATAACCTTCTCAGTGTTTTCAGCATCACCCCTGGACAGAATGTTTCTAATTTTGGCGATGTTTCTGAGGTGCAAAAAAAGGAAACTCTGGAAACCTGTTTAATATGGGATTTAAATGACATGTCTTGGTCAAAAACAACACCAAGATTTTTTACTTTATTACCAGAGGCCAAGTTAATGCCATACAGATTAAGTGATTCATTAAGAAGTTTATTTTTGAAGACTCTGGTCCAAAGATTACAACTTCTGTCTTGTCAGAATTTAAGTGCAGGAAATTTAAAGTCATCCAGCTTTTGATGTCATCAAGACATGACTGCAGTCGAAGTAATTGATTGGATTCATCACGATTTATGGATAAATATAGTTGAGTGTCATCAGCATAATAGTGAAAATTAATCCCATGATGTCTGATAATTTTGCCAATCGGAAGCATATATATAGTAAAGAGAATTGGTCCAAGGACTGAACCCTGTGGTACTCCACAAGTGACCCTAAAGTTTAAAGAAGATTTATTATTAACATGAACAAACTGGAATCTGTCCGATAGATAAGATTTAAACCAGCCTAATGCTTCCCCCTTAATCCCTACAGTATGCTCAAGTCTTTGTAGGAGAATGTTGTGATCAACTGTATCAAATGCAGCGCTGAGATCTAACAGGACAAGTATTGACACAAGTCCATTATCTAAGGCCATGAGAATATCATTGGTGACCTTCACCAGAGCTGTTTCAGTGCTATGATGAGCTCTGAAGCCTGACTGAAACTCCTCAAGTAGATCATTACTTGAGGAGTAAATGTTCACAAAGTTGATTAGCAACTACTTTCTCAATAATTTTAGATAATAGAAGAAGATTAGATATAGGTCTGTAATTTACTAACTCATCTTGATCAAGAGATGGTTTCTTAAGTAAAGGTTTAATAACAGCTACTTTAAAAGCCTGTGGTACATATCCATTTACTAAGGATAGATTAATCATGTCTAAAATAGTGCCACTGATCAAAGGGAATATCTCTTTAAACAACTTGGTTGGGATTGAGTCTAACATACAGGTAGAAGGTTTAGATGAAGCTAGAATTTTAGATAGCTCAGAAAGCTCTACTGCTTCTAAACTGTTCAGACACTGTGCAGGTTCTAAAGATTCCTCCAATGCTGCCTCACTTACTGAGGACAAGGTAATCATGTTTGGGAGGATGCCAATTATTTTATTTTTAATGGAATCAATTTTATTTATGAAGAATCCCATAAAATCATTACTGGTAAGAGCTAATGGAATGGATGGATCAACAGAGCTATGACTCTGTAAGTTTGGCAACTGTACTGAAGAGAAATCTAGTATTATTTTTGTTCTCCTCAATTAATGATGAAAGATATGCTGCTCTAACTCTGTGAAGGGTCTTGTTATACAACAATAGACTGTCCCTCCAGATTAGGTAGGATTCCTCTTGGTGTTTACAGAACGCAGAAACGAATTGCAGAACGCAATGACGAAGTCACACCGTTAACAAAGACACCTATTTGTGAATGGGAAGAAAAAACATTCCTGCTATCTGCAGGGTATTTCTGCAATACTGACGATATTAAAAGGGGGACAGACTCTTTAATGTTTGATGCAGCATTGTCCGATAAAGATCTACTATAATAGAACCCTCTTTTGGGGCTGGAGAACTCAGTTAGATTAAACTCAAAAGTTATTAAAAAATGATCAGATAGGACAGGGTTGTGAGGAAATACTGTTAATTCTTCACAATCAATGCCATATGTCAGCACAAGGTCTAAAGTATGGAGCCAAGAGTGCGTCGGTTTATGCACATTTTGAGCAAAACCAATTGAATCTAGGGTAGTTTTAAAGGCTACACTAAGGTTATCACATTCTGTGTCAACATGAATGTTGAAATCCCCCACTATAATAACCTTCTCAGTGTTTATCACCAAATCAGATAAGAAGTCTGACAACTGATCCAAAAACTGAGAGTAAGGGCCCGGTGGACGATACAAAACAGCAAACAGAAGAGGTTTTATTGCTTTGCAATTTAGATGAGGGAAACTGAGGGTTAAATGTTCAAAAGAACTGTAGTTATTAGTTGGCCTGGGACTAATTAATAAATCAGACTGAAAGATGGTTGCCACTCCTCCTCTTCCCACAGATCTGGGAATGTGGAAATTTGAATAATTGGAGGGAGTTGACTCATTTATACTAACATAGTCCTCTTGTAGCCAGGTTTGTGAGACACAAAATAAATCAATCTGTTTATCAGAAATCAATTTATTAACTAACAAAGTCTTTGGAGGGAGAGACCTTATATTTAATAGAGCACATTTAATTGTTTTATTTTTTTGGTTCAAGGTGAGCCGTATTGATTTTTATCAGATTTTTATGATTTGTTCCTTTTAGATCAGTTTTTGATCTGTTAAGTTTTGGCCGTGGGAAAGACACCGTCTCAATAGGGTAATGGGTGGGTAACAGTCCAGAAGCTGCAGAGGTGTGTTAAACTACGGATCTGCTTCCTGGTCTAGACCCTGGGTTGTCAGCATTTAGGAGAACTAATAAATCCGGCCAGATTCCTAGAAAGAAGAGCTGCACCATCAAAAGTGGGATGGACGCCGTCTCTCCGGATCAGACCAGGTTTTCCCAAGAAAGTTCGCCAGTTATCAATGTAGCCCACGTCGTTTTCAGGACACCACCTAGACAACCAGCGGTTGAATGATGACATGTGGTTAAACATGTCATCACTGGTCATTTCACTCATCATTTCACATCTCCTCACTTGTGCCCTGTCGCCGTGGTTTTTTTCAGTTTATCTTCATGCTCCACCTGCTTGGGCTCAACACTGGTAACACCTGCATCCCCTAGTCTGATTCTGATTTATCTTTTTTCAATAAACCCTTTTTTTGTAACTCTGTGTTCGGCTGAATTTCGGGTTTGCTCCTACAACCGTTACAAATGTTAATAAGCGAAATGGGACAACAGCTGGTAGGAAACACAGGATCTTTGCCTGGTTTAAGCAGAAGACTAATGGTGGCAGAATTCATATTTGCTGGGAATCTGCTATTTTCTTAGTTTCCTGCAACATCCTGTTGAATGTTGGTGCCAGAATATTCCAGAATTCTTTATAAAACTCTGCAATCCATCTGGACCCGGAGCCTTTTTATTGGGCATGCTTTTGAGAGCTTTCTGAATTTCAACTGTTTTCAGCGGTGAATCCATGGTCATGGTGTGACTATCTGATAGGTTAGGAAACTTTATTTTATTCAGGAATTGATTAATGACATCATCTGATGGGTCTGTGATGTGTATAAAGCTTTCTAGAAATCTCAGAAGTTGTTGTTTATACTTTCAGGATCATGTAATGTATTCCCAGTTGAGCCTGTAACCAGAAATATATTTTTTTCTTAATTTATTTTAAGATGATTAGCTAAGAGGCTTCCTTATTTATTGCCATGTTCAACGTTTTCCATTCAAAGTCTCTGTTTTAAAAATGTATTTGGCTTTTCAATATATTCATTTGATTTTAATGTTGCTTACGGATTTTACCCGGAATGCCCTCTTCCTGGGAAGATTCAAGTAAGTTCATGGGAAGTGCTGTCAGTTGTCTTTACTATATATATGCTTCCGATTTGCAAAATTATCAGACAGCGTGGGATTAATTTCCACTGTTATGCTGATGACACTCAGCTATATTTATCCATAAATCCTGATGAATCCAATCAGTTACTTCGACTGCAGTCGTGCCTTGATGACATCAAAAGCTTGATGACTTTAAATTTTCTGCTATTAAATTCTGACAAGACAGAAGTTGTAATCTTTGGACCAGAGTCCTCAAAAAATAAACTTCTTAATCAATCATTTAATCTGGATGCCATTAAATTGGCCTCTGGTAATAAAGTAAAAAACCTTGGTGTTATTTTTAACCAAGACATGTCATTTAAATCCCACATTATGTAACGTTTCTGGCACTGGAGCTGCTAATTGCAATAAGCACACCTGTGCTGTCCCTGCCCTACCTGCTTATAAGCTCTGCGCCTCGCAGTCTCCAGTGCCAGAACGTCTCAAGCCTCACGGTGAGAACTTCCAGCCATTAACCTGAGTATCTGTCTGCCTGTCGACCTGTTTTTGCCCCTGTTTTTTGAGCCAGTCTGACCCCTTTTGGATTTGTCTGCCCGCCTGAGTCCTGTTCTTCAGCCTCAGAGAAGACTGGACTGCCTTCCTGTGTTTCGGACCCCGCCTGCCTGTAAGTTACGGAGATTGCTTGCCCCTTTGACTGTTGTGCTTTTGGATTTGGACTTGGACCTGGACCTGGACCCGTCTCTGGATTCTCCCTTGGATACCTCTGCTGGATTTAACGGATCTCCCCCCTGCCCAAGACCCGGACTGGACCTTGACAAAGAACTGGATTATCCCTTCACAGACCCCGCTGCTTCCTCTAAGCCGGACGCTGCCAAACCAACCGTCCTCGTGCCCCAGGTTAGTGACTCAGCTTCTAGTAATATTCCCTCTGTCCCCGCTGGTCACTAACCCACCACTCTGCCTTCAGGAACCGCCAGAGGCTGTGTGCTGCCGCACAAACTGGGGGGCCCGCGTCGCCACCAACTTTAATAAACTGTTAAAGTTTTACTTACTCGTTTTTGGGTATTTCTTGGGTCCATCCAAATACATTACACATTAAACAGGTTTCCAGAGTTTCCTTTTTTCACCTCCGGAATATCGCCAAAATTAGAAACATTCTGTCCAGGGGTGATGCTGAAAAACTAGTCCATGCATTTGTTACTTCAAGGCTGGGCTATTGTAATTCTTTACTATCAGAAAGTCCACAAAATGCAGTTCAAAGTCTTCATCTGATCCAAAATGCTGCAGCAAGAGTTCTGATGAAAATCAACAAGAGGGATCATATTTCTCCAATTTTTAGTTTAAACCTGGCTACAAGAGGACTATCTTGGTATAAATGAGTCAACTCCCTCCAATTATTCAAATTTCCACATTCCCAGATCTGTGGGAAGAGGAGGAGTGGCAACCATCTTTCAATCTGATTTATTAATTAGTCCCAGGCCACCCCCAAAAGAGGGTTCCACTATAGTAGATCTTTATCAGACAATGCTGCATCAAACATTAAAGAGTCTGTCCCCCTTTTAATATCGTCAGTATTGCAGAAATACCCTGCAGATAGCAGGAATTTTTTCTTCCCATTAACAAATAGGTGTCTTTGTTAAAGGTGTGACTTCGTTCTGCATTAGACAATGTAGCTCCCTTGAAAAAGAAGGTGATTATTCACAGTCTGCTTCATCATCTACAAAGAGAGATGTAAAAAGAACAGCACAACCAACTGATATAGAACTACAGATATAATACAGCAACACCTTGATACCATCACTGAAGTATATGCAGTATTAATCAATATGAAATGTACAAAGAGGTAGCTGAAGATAAGAATTGGTGAGTATGTAAGTAACCGGATCCAAGCACCTGTAGGTGTTTGGGAGAATGCGCTTGTGTGTGTGTAAGGCTTATCCATGGGGAAAATGCTCAATAGTGGTTGTGAAGAGCACCGAGGCAGGCGCCAGGGGACCCAAAACCCCAGATGCCCAAAGGGACCCCCAAAGTAAAGGTGCACAAGTGGGGCCAACACAGGAAATCGCCCCCCACCGAGGGAAGAAGGGAGACGGCACTCAGGAAACCCCCCAGCAGCTGCAATGCCCCCAGGAGCTGCAGGGACGAGCCCGTGGGCTCAGCCGGCAGCCAGCTACGTTGAGGTGGAGCCGGTCATGGGCCCCAGGGGCCCCCAACCGACTGTCAGACTGTTTTGGGCGTCGGATCGGATTTCTGTCATGTGCGTCCCAGCTGGCAGAGAAGACTCTCTCACTCTCCCCCTGCAGCTCTGTAATCAAGATTTTTCCATGCATCTGTGACCCTTTGCCAGCAGCAGCACCAAAATCACGCCAATCCAGTTCACCCTCTATCTCTACACCTGTTCCTCTGTCTTTACATTTTGGGTTCCCACAGCCTCCTGTTGCCAGATTATTGAAAGCCAATCGGTGACTATATGTCCAGCATTTTCCTTTTCTGTTTTGTAAAGTTCTCGACCAAGTTCTTCTCTGGGTTTATCTGTGATGCCTTTCAGACATCTCATTGACTTCTGTGTTTCTGGACATTGACCTGGATTGTTTCATTACCTAACTTTATTGGATCTGTCTCCACATCTTCTGCCTCTCTGTGTAAGACTCAGTCTGCCTCACATAACTTATCTCTGCATGTCACCTTCTGCAGAGGTTTTGCCTACCTGCAATGTGATGTCACATGGATGATTACGCAAATCATCCATGATTCAGATGTGTTTCCACTTTATAATTAAATTTAATTTATCTTTACTTCCTGTCCTGGTTCACGGAAAGATGAAATGGAGCTGTTTTTCATGTGCTGGATGCCAGAAAACCTAAACATATGAAAAGGATAGTTAACTTCTGATAGGTATGTGCTACTTCAATGTCAACATGAAGCATGAAGCAACACAATCGGCTGGAGGCCATATGCCACAGCCATGCTACAGCCATGCCACCTTAAAAACCTCTTCCCCTAGGATAAATGACTGATAATTGATGATAGCCTAATGTAGTGCTGGGCGGTATAGCGGTTTATACCAAATACTGATGTATTTTTTTATGGTATGAATTTTTCATATACTGCAATACCAGTGAGTGTGTACAAAATTTTGGGAAAGCAAAGCGGCTGAACGTTGCGCCACAGGGCATTGTTTGAGAGGGGGCTGGTTTTGCAGTTGCACCAAAAAAGCACCAACGTGAGTTGGAGCACAGCAGCCTGAGTGGTGAGCAAAATGAACAACCCCAGTGAAAGTAGCGAAACTGAAGTTTCAGAACAGGCAGATAATGTAACCGAAGAACTACCAAAATGAGGAGCCATGCCTGTTGTATAGAGGTTTTCGTGCTTTAAAAAATATGACATCGATCAAACTATAATATTATGCAAATGTTGTCAGGCTAAAGTTGTAGTCACAGGAGGGAACACAAGCAATTTGCTTCTCCACCTCAACCCTCATCATGTCCTGGAGTATCAAGAATGCATGAATCTACAATCTGCATCCCCCACATCTGCAGGTAATGCTGGGAGTGCTAGATAAACAACCAGTGAGATGTCAATCAGAGACACGTTTGCTAAGGGACACAGCTTATGACAAGAATAGCAAACGGTGGAACGACATTACAATCACTATCCACTTAGCCAAAAACATGGCACCGCTTAGTACTGTTGAGAAAGATGGGTTCGGGGAGATGATTAGACCTCTGGATTCCAGATATGTTTTACTAAGTCACAAATACATCAGCGAAACAGCAATTCCCACCTTGTACCTAAAGCTCAGATCCAGGCTATAAGTAGATGTGGCTACCATCCCCCACTTCTCAGCAACAACTGATTTATGGTCTAGTCGCTGCATGGAGCCATACCTAAGCCTGACTGTTCATTTTATAAGTGACGACTGGGTGTTGCATGGTCGCTATCTGGAAACAAGCTGTTTCCCTGATGACCACACTGGCAAGTTACTGGCAGCAGGCCTGCAGGACGCAGTTGATTCCTGGGGGCTTTTGGAGCAGAGTTTAGTGGCCATCACAACTGACAGTGAAGGCAACATCATCAAGGCTGTCCAGCTGAATAATTGGACAAGACTCCAGTGCGTTGGTCACAGGCCTCACCTAACCATTGGTAAGTACTAGGTATTACAGTAATTATCAGAAATATTCAACCCCTTCACCTCAAAAGACAGCATAAAAATGTAGATGAAATATTATGACAATAAATGACAAAGAGCTCATAAAACAACAAATAAAAAACATTTATTGGTGCATATCTGAGTTCATTTGACAAACAACTGTCTTCACACATGTGCATGTGCAGTATTATTCAACCACTAGCTACAGTTCCTTGTGGAGCCTACCTTAGCTTTTACAATTTCTAACAAATGTTTTGGGTAGTGCTGACAAGCTTCTTAAACCTCTCCATTCAGATCTTTGTTCATTCTCCACATGTAGTAGAGGCTTCTGATGTTAGATGTTAACAAAATATACTGTTACACACAGATGCCATGTCATTAATTTTCTGTGCTGTTGTTATTATGTTGCACTCAACCCATAAAATGTAATCCTAGACAGGATAAATGCATTTTGACACAACTTGAATTGATAAATCTTTAAAAATATTTTTGTTGGGGCAGTGGTTAAATATTTCTGATTGCCACTTTATATTAATGTCTTGTCATGATGTGAGATTAATTGTCAACTTTCCATTTATGTTTGTGTGTCTTAATTTAGCAATAGCAAATTAACATTGTTAATTTTTTTACAGAGAGGGGTGTGAAAGATGACCACATACAACGTGCAGTTGGAGTCTGCAAAAACATTGCGGCATCCTTTTCATACTCTGGGAAGAAAAGGAGGGACTAGGCTGTGGCTCAGGATGAACTGGGTCTTCCAAAGCAGATACTCACAACTGTGACACCCACCAGGTGGGGATCACGTCAGATGATGATACAAATAATTCTTGAGCACGAGAATATGTCATTTAAATCCCATATTAAACAGGTTTCCAGAGTTTCCTTTTTTCACTTCCGGAATATCGCCAAAATTAGAAACATTCTGTCCAGGGGTGATGCTGAAAAACTAGTCCATGCATTTGTTACTTCAAGGCTGGACTATTGTAATTCTTTACTATCAGGAAGTCCACAAAATGCAGTTCGAAGTCTTCAGCTGATCCAAAATGCTGCGGCAAGAGTTCTGATGATCATATTTCTCCAATTTTAGCTTCCCTTCATTGGCTTCCTGTTAAATCAAGAATAGAATTTAAAATTCTTCTTCTGACGTATAAAGCCCTTAATAACCAAGCTCCATCATATATCAGAGCTCTGATTACCCCGTATGTTCCTAACAGAGCACTTCGCTCTCAGACTGCAGGTCTGCTGGTGGTTCCTAGAGTCTCTAAAAGTAGAATGGGAGGCAGATCCTTTAGCTATCAGGCTCCTCTCCTGTGGAACCAACTCCCAGTTTTGATCCGTGAAGCAGACACCCTGTCTACTTTTAAGACTAATCTTAAAACTTTCCTTTTTGACAAAGCTTATAGTTAGAGTGGCTCATGTTACCCTGAGCTATCTCTATAGTTGTGCTGTGATAGGCCTAGGCTGCTGGAGGACATCAGGGTCTAATTTTCTCACTACTGATTTCTACTGTTCTTCATTCTACGGTTCTCCAGTTTTGCATTGTATTACATTGAAATGACTGTTGTCATTTCAGCTTTAACTTTTTGCTCTCTCTCTTTTTCTTCATAGTAGGTACACCTGGTCTGGCGTTCTGTTAACTTTGACATCATCCAGAGAAGACGGCTCACCCGTTACTACCATCTAATGTAGAACAGATTACTAGATCAATGTGTGCTTCTGTGCTTTTTTGTCTCTCTTGTTGTGTCTCTGCTCTGTCTTCTCTAACCCCCAGTGGGTCGAGGCAGATGACCGTTCATACTGAGCCCGGTTCTGCCGGAGTTTTTTTTTTCCCGTTAATGGGTGGTTTTTCTTCCCACTGTCGCTTCATGCTTGCTCAGTATGAGGGATTGCAGCAAAGCCATGTACAATGCAGACGACTCTCCCTGTGGCTCTACGGTTCCCCAGGAGTGAATGCTGCTTGTCGGGACTTTGATGCAATCAACTGGTTTCCTTATATAGGACATTTTGACCAATCTGTATAATCTGACCCAATCTGTATAATATGATTGAACTTGATTTTGTAAAGTGCCTTGAGATGACATGTTTCATGATTTGGCGCTATATAAATAAAATTGAATTGAATTGAAATTGAATTGAGAGAGTAATTAGTCAGGTTCTGAAAGCTGACAAAAAAATCAAGGCACTTGGTCCTTAGTTGACAAGATATGGTCAACAAAGTGTATGGATGTTTTTTATTTTAAACATAGCTCTTTTTTCCATTCATTTTCTAATCAGTGGATGCACTTGTTTAATTTTATTGTTATGGACATAACAGTAATCTCTCTCTATCTGTCTGAGTCCCCTTCAGGACTTCACAGATGCCCTGTCTGGAGAGCGGTATGTCAGTATGTCCTACATCAAGCCGGTAATTCATCTGTTCAACGCCACCATTCTTGCTGAGGACGAGAACAATACTAAACTAACCAAGGATGTGAAGAGAAACATTCTAGCCTACTTGAACGAGAAATCGTCAGATCCAGACGCAGATAAACTGCTCGATATTGCATCTTTCCTTGGTCCACGATACAGAACCACCTACACAAAGAAAGAAAGGATTGAACACATCATTTCCATAGCAGTCGAAGAGATCAAGTCCCTAAAGGATCAACAGCAAGACCCTTTCCTAGGGCTTCCTGGTGCCGCCACAGCTGGGCCTGTTGCTCCACCTAAAGAAAAAGACCTTGTCCAGCTTTTTCAAAGAGCACAGCAACAGCAGCATGGGCGGCAGCGGTGAACCACTCTTGAGCTGAGAGTCTACTTGCAGACTACAGAGATTGATATTGAAACAGACCCTTTGAATTGGTCGAGATCCCATCAGGCAAATTCCCCCCGTGTTTTAAAAATGTATGTATACTTGCCACCAGTGGCAACATTGTCACATGCCACAGGGCTGCACCTAAACCAGATGCTATGGACCGTCTGGTTTTCCTTGCTCAAAATTTGTAATGGCTGAGATGCTTAACTTATTAAGCTTGTCCATAAAGTTCAGACGTGTAAATATTGTTTCTATGCAATAGGATAATCCTGTAAACCAAGTTGCACTTGTTTTATAGTTCATTACTTGATTTCTACGTACTGTGCCTGGGCTTGAGCAACAGCATTACTAATGCAAGTTGTATACTTTTAGTTTACTATTCATTTGTTTATCCCATATATATATATATATATATATATATATATATATATATATATATATATATATATATGGTACATTTCAAGTCGA
The DNA here is from genome assembly GCA_037039145.1 of Fundulus diaphanus. Classification (NCBI taxonomy): domain Eukaryota; kingdom Metazoa; phylum Chordata; class Actinopteri; order Cyprinodontiformes; family Fundulidae; genus Fundulus; species Fundulus diaphanus. The sequence continues at coordinate 49,290,954 of CM073134.1, forward strand.
CACATTCCACTATGATAATCCACTGAATTCAGAAACAGATCTGATTCCACATTTCTACATTTGACTGAAAAGAAATCAAATTCTGATATGAACAAGAAAAACTAAAACATAAACAGAAAAAATCTGAGTGTGAATAGTTTTTTATTAAAATTAACTTGGAGATTAGGCAAGGCAAGGCAAATTTATTTGTATAGCACAACTCAGTACAGAGACAATGCAAAGTGCTTTACATGATTAAAATACAGGAAAATAAAACAGAATATAAGCAAGTAGGAATAAAATGTAGAAACAAAATAGAACATCAATAAACAGTTGGACTACAAAAGTTGAACTAATGCTGTTTCAGTAGAACAGTTTAACTAGAACAGTCAAAAAACAGTCCTAAATTAGAGCAGGTCAGAAAAGCCCTGTTGTAGTGGCAGGCATTAAAACCCCTAAACATGATACAAACAAGAATGCATCTTATATTAAATAATACTGCATATTTTTTCAGTGATGTTATCAAAGGCATTGATTGTTTGTACCTGTGATACTTTTTTGGTTAGTCTTGCTATTCTTTTTATCTCTTTCTGGTGGTGTAGAAGCAGACTCCAAGGATGCTATCCTGTACTCTCTTTTTCCTCTGCTTCATCTTTGTCATATTTTCTCCCTTTTAAAAATCCAACCTGGCCGTCATTGCAAAGAGTGTTTTATCTGATAAAAAATTAAAGTTTTTGTTTATATTCCAGAGAGAGGGGAGTTTACTGCTTGCTCTCTTTTCACAGCAATTGTTGAGTTATTCCCCACCCCCTCTCTGAGGAAATAAACTGTACTTTTGTAATATTTCTCTCTTCTTCTTGTTAATCTAGCAGTGCAGCACATACGTTTTTTCCCATACTGCTTGTCAGAGAGTGACAATATTTCTTTGGCCATGTGGGTGACTTTTCCCCTGTATGCATGCATAATGTGTTATTTCAATGTGAGCAAACTGAATACTTTCATCAACAGAACAATTTGAGGAGATTTCTTTTTCCTCTGGAAACTGGGGTTTGGATGTTTTGCAGAAATTACTTTAGTGAATCCACTTTTTTACCATAAATCCCAGCTAACATTTTAAAGCAAAAGAGAAAGTTTAACTTTATTTAACAGTTGAAAAAAAATGCCTATTTTAATCCAGCAATAAGATCATTAAAAATAAAAGCAGTAAACTTGCATCTTGTTATACCCTTTTTGGGGACAAGGATTCATCCTTGAAATTTATATTTATTCTTCTTGGGTTTTAGGGTCAAATAGCTTTTTATAACACTGTGAGGTTTAGTGGAATTTCTTTTGAAAGTGATGCTCACATCCGACATCCCATTTGAATGACATAAAGTCACACAATGAAGGAAGTTAGCTTTGAATTGAGGTGTTTGATCCTTTAATTATTAGGCTGAGAAAATACAGAGAGATTGAGGGAGGGAACTTTCTGTTCAGAGGTTTATCGTTGTCTAAGTTTAGATCTTGGCTCACAGACAGTGTCTCAAGTAACAAGGCGGGAGGCTCACTTCTGCGACTTCACATTCCAGATGGAAACACAGTCCCACGGAGAGCTAAAGGGAGACAAGCACAGAAAAGTCGCGAGTCAGAAAAAAGGGAGAGGGTTTATTCATGCACGGTACTGTAACTGGATATTTTACACGGGAGACACACAGAGACACATCAAGCACAACATAGATTATTTGCTCTGAGACTCCTTCCTGTTGGGTGCATGTCTCTATGTTGCCTTAACTATGGCAGAGGAACCAAACTCAGAACTTCAGCAGCCTTCAGCCTCTGGGTCCAGGCAACATTTTCTACGAGATGTCATCTTTCACGGCAAGTTTAGGGTGAGTATCCCTTTAATCAGTGAGAACAGCAGCAATGGTGTTAAAAGTAATATCCTGTTACTAGGCTGGAGAAGGTGCAATATGACAAGGGCTATTTTGTCGTAATACAATTTTCTCCAACCTGGTTTTGTTTATGAGTAATCCAGAGTATTGTTTTCTCTCTCATAGTATGTCAACACATGTATTACGGTTTAGTATTTTTTTATTTTAATGATGTCTGAGTCCAAATTTCCCAGTCCAACAAATTTAAATCCAATCCAGATTTTGTTTATCATATCACAAATACAGTAACAGTATACTGCGAGAGATCCTTCCTCTGAAGAAACCTGCCCTTAAAACCCTATTGTTTTAATTTGTTTTTATTTTCGGCTGGAATTGAACATGGCCACTTCCTGGTCATGACAGCTTTCAGCATTCTCCAGACAGTGTTGATTCCACTAAGATAAACCACTGCAGCCTCAGTAAATAAGCTTGATCTCAGAAGTTCTGTTGTCACACCTCAAATACCTGCAGCCAACCCACATTTCTTGTCAGACCAGGCAAAAATGCCTGGATTCCAGCTGCAGCTACTGGTAGTCAGAGACATTTCCAAATGAGAGGGCACACCATCCTTTAAGTATTTTAAAACAAGGAAGCATAGAGTTCATGCTGATTCTAAAATGTTTTTTTAGACTAAATATAAAAATGTGACTATTTTTGGCAACCTAAATGCAGTCTGTGTCTGTGATTTCTCAAAGGAATCACCAAAGGAGTTCCGACAGACTATTGCATTTGACCCTGTTGGATGAAAACAGCTTAGATTTTTATGTTGAGTGAGTTTATTGCCTTTTGGACACATACAATATTTGCTTGGTATGAGAGGGCAGCTAACAGGAATTTTCACAGTATCCACTAGATGACACCAAAGCGTAAAGGATAGGATAGAAGTTGCTTTAAATGTTTGGCATGTTTGGGTTCTTTCTGAGTGATCCAGTTTCCTCAAACTGTCCAAAAAACGTATTAGGTGACAGGTTGCTGGTGAAGATTCTCAGTCATCCAGGTCATGGTCATTCCAAAAAAAGGTAAAAAACAAAGCAACTGGACTTGTTTTCCGTAGTTGAAGACGTTTCGCTTCCTCTCCCGGAAGCTTTCTCAATTCAAAAAGTCTGGAGTAATGATGAGTAACAAGCTTTATACCATTCCAAACAAAGGCCTGTAATGGCTTAGATAACATGCAAATTCAACCGAAACAGGACCACCCCTTAGTAATGGGCGGTCGTTAAAACCATTAAGCCAGCGGAATGGACCGAAACTGGTCCACTCCTCTGTAACGAGGAGTCGTTAGAGTTGTTATTGGCTTGGCTTAAAGGAACAATGTTTTAATCACCTGAATGAGGGTGAGAGTTAAGTTGACGATTGGCTGGAATTAATCCTATAGCTGTGTTGTAAGTTTTTGAGAGTTGGAACCTAAGGCCTCCTCCTCTGTTTAAGGTTGGTCTTTCTCTCTTGACGTAGATGGCTTCCTTCACACCCCTTTCAAACCATCTGTCTTCTTTGTCCAAAATGTGAACATTTTGGTCCTCAAAAGAGTGTCCTTTGTCCTTTAGGTGTAAGTGGACAGCAGAGTCTTGACCTGAGGAGGTAGCTCTCCTGTGTTGAGCCATGCGTCTGTGGAGAGGTTGTTTGGTTTCTCCAATATAAAGATCAGAACATTCCTCACTGCACTGAACTGCATACACCACTCCGCTCATCTTAGGTTTGGGGGTTTTGTCCTTGGGATGCACCAGCCTCTGTCTGAGGGTCCTGTTTGGTTTGAAATGTACTGGGATTTTATGTTTGGAGAAAATCCTCTTGAGTTTTTCAGAGACTCCAGCAACATATGGGATGACGATGTTTTTGCGTTTATTCTTCTCACCATTATGTTCTGCAGCGGGTCTTTTGGATTTTCTTGCTGATTTGACAAAAGCCCAGTTGTGGGTACCCTAACTGGGCTTTTGTCAAATCAGCAAGAAAATCCAAAAGACCCGCTGCAGAACATAATGGTGAGAAGAATAAACGCAAAAACATCGTCATCCCATATGTTGCTGGAGTCTCTGAAAAACTCAAGAGGATTTTCTCCAAACATAAAATCCCAGTACATTTCAAACCAAACAGGACCCTCAGACAGAGGCTGGTGCATCCCAAGGACAAAACCCCCAAACCTAAGATGAGCGGAGTGGTGTATGCAGTTCAGTGCAGTGAGGAATGTTCTGATCTTTATATTGGAGAAACCAAACAACCTCTCCACAGACGCATGGCTCAACACAGGAGAGCTACCTCCTCAGGTCAAGACTCTGCTGTCCACTTACACCTAAAGGACAAAGGACACTCTTTTGAGGACCAAAATGTTCACATTTTGGACAAAGAAGACAGATGGTTTGAAAGGGGTGTGAAGGAAGCCATCTACGTCAAGAGAGAAAGACCAACCTTAAACAGAGGAGGAGGCCTTAGGTTCCAACTCTCAAAAACTTACAACACAGCTATAGGATTAATTCCAGCCAATCGTCAACTTAACTCTCACCCTCATTCAGGTGATTAAAACATTGTTCCTTTAAGCCAAGCCAATAACAACTCTAACGACTCCTCGTTACAGAGGAGTGGACCAGTTTCGGTCCATTCCGCTGGCTTAATGGTTTTAACGACCGCCCATTACTAAGGGGTGGTCCTGTTTCGGTTGAATTTGCATGTTATCTAAGCCATTACAGGCCTTTGTTTGGAATGGTATAAAGCTTGTTACTCATCATTACTCCAGACTTTTTGAATTGAGAAAGCTTCCGGGAGAGGAAGCGAAACGTCTTCAACTACGGAAAACAAGTCCAGTTGCTTTGTTTTTTACCTTTTTTTGGAATGACCATGACCTGGATGACTGAGAATCTTCACCAGCATATTGCTCGCCAATTTGGGAAAGACACCCTGGGAGTAGTGCGTGAGTATGAGAAATTACTTAGAAAACTTGCAGATTATAAGAACCATCTTCGTTTTAATTTGAGGTGTAGACAGCAAAGCCTCACCCCCAACAGTTTAAGACTGAATTCTAGCATTAAGGGCCACAGGGCAGAAGAGATTCTTAGGAACGCGCAAAACAAACTGCTTAGTGAGAGGATAAGACAGACCCACTTCACTATTGAAGCCCTCTCTTACAAAATAGATCAGACTAGGCAGAAGCTGTTGAGTTTTCTCCCTGAAACCTTGTTTGGGGAGGTTTCCAGCTTTGTTGACAAGGTCCAACTTTCACAGCACCTTAAAACAAAAGAAAGACAAAAAGCCAAATTCAATAGACTGCAACAGAAAGCAGCACCTACACTAGACAACAACATACCCCAGGAGGAGGCCACTAACATCAATGTCCAGGAGAAGTGGGTTAAAAACCTCTCTAGCAGGTCGCTGACGAAGCCGGAGATGGAGGTACTGAGTAAAGGCCTGAATTTTGCCATTTCTCCACAAGAAATACCCATTGTGGAACTGATAACGGCCACGGAATCGGCCATCAAGAACAACAATCTGGCTGAAACAGAGGCAGAAAAACTCAGGATGAAAATAACAGCTACCCTATCTAGCGCCAAACCACCTCCTTCCAATCTCACACCACAGGAAAGGAAAGCCATAACATCGCTTAGCCAGGACCAAAGCATCACCATATTACCAGCAGACAAAGGAAGATGCACCGTGGTCCTCAACACTTCAGACTACCAGGACAAAATTCACACTCTACTGAGTGACACCAACACATATGAGTCTTTGAAAAGGGATCCTACCAACTCCTACAAAAAGAAAATCACTGACTACCTACAACAACTAGAAAAAGACAAGGTAATCAATCGCTCATCTTATTATAGATTATATCCAGGGGAAGACATTCCATGCTTATATGGACTCCCAAAAATTCACAAAGAAGGAATACCACTCAGACCCATTGTCAGCAGCATTAATTCAGTAACATATAACATTGCTAAACAGCTTGCTAGTATTTTAGCCCCCCTGGTGGGGAACACACCACACCACATAGAAAACTCCAAGGACTTTGCTAACAAAGTCAAACATTTAAAGATGGCACCAGGGGAAACTCTGGTGTCTTTCGATGTCACTTCACTTTTCACTTGCATACCTACATCAGAGGCAGTAGAAACAGTCAGGAAACGTCTTCAACAAGATACTGACCTTAATAACAGAACTAATTTCACTCCGGACCAGATCTGTACCCTACTGGACCTTTGTCTTTCTACTACTTATTTCAAGTTCAGCGATCAATTTTACAGACAGAAGCATGGCTGTGCCATGGGATCTCCAGTGTCACCTATTGTAGCCAATCTTTACATGGAAGAAATGGAAAAGAGAGCTTTGGGAACTTTCAGAGGAACACCACCAAGCCACTGGTTTAGATATGTGGATGACACCTTTGTCAAAATCCAGCTAAAAGAAGTGGAAGCGTTCACAAGACACATCAACTCGGTGGACAACAACATCAAGTTTACTCGAGAGGATGCCAATGACAACAAGCTACCTTTTCTCGACTGTTTGGTGAATTTGGAAGGAGATGGAAACCTCAACATTGAAGTGTATAGGAAACCCACCCACACAGACCAATATCTTCTTTTTGACTCACACCACCCACTGGAGCACAAACTTTCCGTCATCAGAACCTTACAACACCGGGCCGAGCATGTCCCGACTAAAACAGAAGGGAAGCACAAGGAACAGAAACACATCAGAGATGCCCTCCAAACCTGTGGGTACCCTAACTGGGCTTTTGTCAAATCAGCAAGAAAATCCAAAAGACCCGCTGCAGAACATAATGGTGAGAAGAATAAACGCAAAAACATCGTCATCCCATATGTTGCTGGAGTCTCTGAAAAACTCAAGAGGATTTTCTCCAAACATAAAATCCCAGTACATTTCAAACCAAACAGGACCCTCAGACAGAGGCTGGTGCATCCCAAGGACAAAACCCCCAAACCTAAGATGAGCGGAGTGGTGTATGCAGTTCAGTGCAGTGAGGAATGTTCTGATCTTTATATTGGAGAAACCAAACAACCTCTCCACAGACGCATGGCTCAACACAGGAGAGCTACCTCCTCAGGTCAAGACTCTGCTGTCCACTTACACCTAAAGGACAAAGGACACTCTTTTGAGGACCAAAATGTTCACATTTTGGACAAAGAAGACAGATGGTTTGAAAGGGGTGTGAAGGAAGCCATCTACGTCAAGAGAGAAAGACCAACCTTAAACAGAGGAGGAGGCCTTAGGTTCCAACTCTCAAAAACTTACAACACAGCTATAGGATTAATTCCAGCCAATCGTCAACTTAACTCTCACCCTCATTCAGGTGATTAAAACATTGTTCCTTTAAGCCAAGCCAATAACAACTCTAACGACTCCTCGTTACAGAGGAGTGGACCAGTTTCGGTCCATTCCGCTGGCTTAATGGTTTTAACGACCGCCCATTACTAAGGGGTGGTCCTGTTTCGGTTGAATTTGCATGTTATCTAAGCCATTACAGGCCTTTGTTTGGAATGGTATAAAGCTTGTTACTCATCATTACTCCAGACTTTTTGAATTGAGAAAGCTTCCGGGAGAGGAAGCGAAACGTCTTCAACTACGGAAAACAAGTCCAGTTGCTTTGTTTTTTACCTTTTTTTGGAATAGGTGACAGGTTATTTGGTTTTAAAACTGGCTTTATGGGTGACTGTGTACATGCATAGTTGTTTGTGTTTACCTTATACTGCACTTTTCAAAAGATGTTATACCCCTTAAGCTTTTTACATTTAGTCATGCAAAAGATGAAACAGTTTTAAAATGCTTTTACAAGTAAAGGTCTAAAATATCTGGCTTGGATTTGTATTCAGCCCCAGCATCAACACCACATGTCACTACAATTAGAGTTTCACGTCATTTGATGTATGTTTTTATCAGTTTTACAAATCTAGAGTCTAGAATTTGTTGCTATTCTTCTTTATAAAATAGCACAGACCCAGTCCAATCTGATGGAGAGTGTCTGGGAACAGTGCAGTACTGTTTGAGTCTTGCCACAGTTTCTCAATCAAGGTCTGGACTTTGACTTGGCCATTCTAATGCATGAACATGCTTTGGTCTACACCAGCTCATTGTACCTCTGGCTGTTTATGGTTGTTGTTTAGGTGGAAGTTAAATCCTCCATCCTAGTCTCAAGTTTTCCCTATAAAATACTTTGAAGATTCTGATTCCAACATAACAAGATCTGAGAACGTCCAAGCGGTGTGAAAACTTTTGCAACACACTAGTATCTAAATATATATAAAGAGATGTGTTCAATTTATCAGTAGCAAATTTCACAGCAGAGATAATAACCCTTGCTGGAGGGACAGAATTTTTTTTTCAGCAGGTTATTGCCTTTAATTATTCATGTTTATTTTATGTTAGCAGTCTGTTTTATTCACTACAGTTTCTGTTGGCCCAACATGATGTTATGTGCTCTGATCTTTTATTTTTCAAAATTGTTTGGGAATTTTTCACTTTTTTATTCTACAAGACGTTCCTGTTTATATTTTACTAGTGAATCACTGGTCTCTTGACAAAACAACTTTTGTCATAGACCAATAAAGATGAGCAGCGTCTGAGCTCTCACCAGCCATTCATAAATAACACATGAGTTGTGAGTTTCCTAAAATATATAGCCAGCAGTATGGAGAGATTGAAGTTTTTATACAATATCATGAATAAAATCTTTATATGTCCCCACACACAATCTTTTCAAAACAAAATGGTAAACAAATTCAGTGTAACGATTGTGTTGTTGGCTGACAAAATGCTTTTGGATTTTAATTATATATCTTAATGTCTTTATCTTCTTGTCAAAAATGACTTTTGAATCTTGGTTATCCTTGTAAATCCTGCGGTTGACTAGGCACACAATTCACATGTTCTCATTACCCACAAAGTCAGCTTGCAAATACACAGAACACACAGAACACACAGAAACACCAAGAAGGCAACTTAAACCTGCTTTGAAGCATTTTGTGAGAGGGGATAGTGTTCCTCCTGGGTCCCACAACATTTTGGTGCATTGATGGAATAAGGTTTGAAAACGTTTCGTATTTTGAGGTGAATTAAACTTTTAAAAATCTTTTTTCACTTCTTCAAGTATATAACAGTGCATGCCCTATAAAATAGATAGCGCCTCTGTTTCTCTTTTGGGAGTTCTTTGTGCCAATGAGTCACACTCTGTGGGTGGGGGTGTTTATCTCTAGTGGACACTGAATGAGAAAGGTCACCCTGGACAATTTGTCCTGAAGACAATTTAGAGAGGATAACAACAAAACAGTCATGCTTCTGAACTGAGGGAGGAAACCAGAGTACCAAGAGACAACCCATGCATGCACTAGGAGAACATGCAAACTCCATACAGTTTTGAACCTGGGATCATCTTGCTGTAAGGCAGCAGTTGCAACCACAGTGCCACCTTGGGGGTTTCAAACATACATAAGTCTGTATGTTATTTATAACATACTTAAATAGCTAAAACTGGCATTTTTAGAACTATTATACATTTTTAAATATTTGTTAAAAATGTCAAGGATGGAAGTAAATAATGGCATTTATACAAAAATATTATTGGAATTTAAAAATACATTAAAAACTTAGCATTAAATATTAAAATAGTGTTGCTTTGTCAAAGGGTGTGAGCAACATTGCAAACAAAGGAAAAAAAACTTCCATATCCGCCAAAGGGTAGAGCATGAAATGGAGGTACTTCCAAGGGCATCTGCAACATCCGTGTAACACCCCAACCCCACCTATTGCTAGATTTGTGCATAAGCACTTGAACTAATCACCATAGCCTGCACCATGCCTACACAGTGCAGTATAGTTTTACTATTTGCCTTTAGTCACCTTCTAGGGGTTCAGCTCAGAAAACTAAAAAGGGCTCTGGAAGCTGTGAGCATTTTTAGGTTGAAAAGATATAGAGGCTTAAAAACCGTCTGCATCTAGCTGAAACTATCAGGAAACATCAGTTGATGAAATGTGAGACTTGAACTTTGAATTAAGGCTTTTGGTACTTCCCAAACCTTATTGAACCACCTCACTCCGAATGGTTTTTAGCACTTTGTTGAATATGCTCAGATTGGCTGAGGCATCACCGTCAGGAGATGTAAGAAGAACATGTGAGGGTATCTTGGTGTCCCATGCAGCATTATGCTAGTTGCTGATATTTTCTTTCCTAGATATTAGGGTCTATGTGATGGGGTCTTACTTATAAATGCTATCAGATTGCTTTCTCAGTGGTTTCACAGACGTGGTAAACACTTTAGACTGCGATCCAAGCAGCCAGTGTTAACCAGCTGCTGTCATGTGGGTATGACTGGTCTTCAGATGTAGCTTTATATTTAGAAATCATAAAGTAAAAGCCAGAACTTATGACAGCTCATAATTTACCTACTATATATGTCCTAGAATTTCTAGGAAGAGCCATGCCAGACAGGATGGATACCTTGACTTATTTGGCACAACACTGCTCTGCAACCTCTGGAATCCATCAATTCACGTTGACTATATCTTCAATCTATGGCTAGATTGTGGATTTATTATTTAAAAGATGTGAAAAAAATGTCAGACAGTCTCAAAGTCAAGTGTGGGATATTTTTGAACCAGAACCACTTAGCTCTACAGCTGGTTTATTTTTTTCTTCAAAGACTCCCACTAATTTTCTACATTGACCAGATATCAAAACTGTTGTATCACATTTAACACGTTCGAGAACATATTGGATTTCTGACAGCTGTTTTACAGAAGAAATATCTTTACGGGCAAAAGTATGGATTAAAGGAGCTTTCTCAGGTTTAAAGGCATCTCCTGGTCTGTTTTTGCTATTTTTCATTAAGTACCTTTTACGTAACCCTGTGTCTGGCTGAATTTTAGGTTCGCCAGTGGTAACCGTTACACACGGCAAGTAAAATTGAATATAGGGTCCCATTAAGTAAAACAGAAATGAAATTAATTATTAAAGATAACATCAAAATATGTCAGGAAAGATAAACAGAGGGAAAAGGATGGCATTCATATAAACTACAAAAGCAGGTAATTGCAGGAAGATGCGGTGTGATGAAGAAGCAAGAGGAAGTGTGGATAATACCATTGAGGATTGAGCAAACAAGTCTAAATAGTGGGTTAAATATTACAGGTAAGCATTCATCAGTGGCTTATGTACATTGTGGTGAAATGGAAAGTGTGGAGCATTTTTTTCTAGAATGCAAAAAATATGCAAGAGAAAGAGAGGAAATGAGAAGTACGATAATACTTCCGATAAATATTAATATACTAAAATGAGTACATTCTACAGGCTATTCCATTCAGAAAATGAAATGTGTATTAAATTCATTCGTTACACAGTCTAATCTATTTAAAGTGTATATTTGTTTTAATTTTGATGATTATAACTGACAACTAATGAAAATCTCAAATTCAGTATCTCAGAAAATTAGAGCATTACTTAAGACCAATAAAAAAAAGGATTTCCAGAAATGTTAGCCCTCTGAAAAGTATGAACATGAAAAGTTTGAGCATGTACAGCACTCAATACTTAGTTAGGGCTCCTTTTCCCTGGATTACTGCAGCAATGCGGTATGGCATGGAGTCGATCAGTCTGTGGCACTGCTCAGGTGTTATGAGAACCCAGGTTGCTCTGATAGTGGCCTTCAGCTATTCTGTATTGTTAGGTCTGGTGTTTTGCATCTCTCTCTTCACAATGACCCATCATTTTTCTATGGGGTTAAGGTCAGGTGAGTTTGCTGGCCAATTAGAACCTGAATCTCATGGTCCTTAAACCAGGTACTGGTAGTTTTGGCATTGTATGCAGGTGCCAAGTCCTGTAGGAAAATTAAATTCGCATTTCCATGAAGTTGGACAGATGCAGGGAGCATGAAGTGCTCTAAAACGTCCTGGTAGATTGCTGCGTTGACCTTGGACCTCAGACAACACAGTGGATCAACACCAGTAGATGACATGGCACCTCAAACCATCACTGACTGTGGAAACTTTACACTGGACCTCAAGCAACGCGGATTCTGTGCCTCTCCTCTTCCTTTCCAAAGGAAATGCAATGACTTTCATCTGAGAGCATAACTTTGGACCACTCAGCAGCAGTCCAGTCCTTTTTGTCTTCAGTCCAGGTAAGACGCATCTGACGCTGTCTCTTGTTCAAGAGTGGCTTGGCACAAGGAATGCGACAGCTGAAACCATGTCTTCCATACGTCTGTGCCTGGTGGTTCTTGAAGCACTGACTCCAGCTGCAGTCTACTCTTTGGGAATCTCCACCACATTTCTGAATGTTTTTTTTTTTACAATCCTCTCCAGGGTGTGATCATCCCTATTGCATGGACACTTTTTTCAACCTCATCTTTTCCTTCCCTTCGCCTCTCTATTAATGTGCTTGGACACAGAGCTCTGTGAACAGCCAGCCTCTTAAGCAATGACCGTTTGTGTCTTGTCCTCCTTGTGCAAGGTGTTGATGGTTGTCTTTTGGACAACTGACAAGTCAGCAGTCTTCCCGATTAGTGCGTAGCCTACAGAACTAGAATGAGAGACAATTTAAAGACCTTTGCAGATGATTTGAATTAATTAGCTGATTAGAGTGTGGCACTAGGTGTCTTCAGTATTGGACCATTTCACAATATTCAAATTTTCTGAGATACTGAATTTGGGGTTTTCATTCGTTTTCAGTTGCAATCATTAAAATTAAAAGAAATAAACCCCTTGAAATATATCACTGTGGGTGTAGTGAATGAATATAATATACACATTTCCCTTTTTGAATGGAAATTACTGAAAAAAAGGATATTCTAATTATATGATCAGCACCTGTATAATTAAAGGACTAGTAAAGTATTTAAGGATACACAACTAGCTGAGGGAATTAGATTTTTTTCTTTTTACTATTAAATGTAAATTAGACTGACGGTTTTATCTTTAGTGAAGTACACCTCAGTCTGACAGAATGCCGTATTGTACAGTGACTGTAAAATAAATAAGAAGACGTTCAGGAGGCCGGTTTGTCTTATGTTTGTTAAAGGCTTAGTTAGTTATGATTTTGAGCCCAGGTTATTGGGTTGACCTCTTATATTGTCCTGCCTGTTCAAGTGTTGTATTTCTTAATAATTTTTCATATTTTTGTGTAAATAAAAATCCACCTTTTGAATTATACACCTGTGTCCTTTATGCTTTATGGCTTGGTCCCTAACACCCTGTGATGGACTGGCAAACTGTCCAGGGTATGCCCCGACTCTTGCTCAATGACTCCTAGAGTTTGGTACCAACCGGCCAATTATAAATAGTGGCAGGATGCAGATACGATTTTGGATGTACACGTGTTGTTGCTGGGGTTTTTTCCTCTAATTAGTCTTTGCAAAATGAAAGAAGAACTTTATAGAGGACATGTCCTGCTTTTAAGTTTTACCTTTTCACATTGAAATCATTCAGTTATGATCTTTATAAAGTGGTACTTATAACCCCCACATTCCTCCTTTTGATCCCTGTTCTGAGGTGCCCGTGAGAGCAACTCATTTTGGTGCAGTCTTCTACTTTAGTGCACTAGCATGATTCTCATTTTACTCTATCATTGTAATATTTGAAAGAAATTCCTTTGGCAACAAACTGAAAAGAATAAAGCTGCTTTTCTACCATATGAATTCTGGGATCTAATGTCTTCTCTCTATCATTGTGTTTCTGAATTTTAGGCTCTCAGTTCAGAGGAAACCACCAGTTGCCATCATGGACTTTTTTTCCTGGATGGTCAGCGGCGTGTCGACTACATTCTCACCTATCCTTTGAGGAAGTCAGGTGGAGGGCGCTCCAGTCGTCAATCAGACCAAAGTCTCACAGAGAACCTTTCTTCGTGCAACCTAAGTCACAGCAAGCAGTTCAAAGGTGGATCCACAGTGGCTGACGTGGAATTGGGATGTCTGGGAGAAACGTTTAACAGCCATGAGGATCAGAAAACTTTAAGGAGGGAGGAGTTTGAGAAACACCTGAAAGACATGGGACTAGAGTTGGAAAAAGATGAGGAAGTGAGTTTACATTTTTACTTTTGTCACCTACTCTTAAAAGTGTTAATGCTGTATTCTCATCACATGCTTCATTTTACGGAGGTAAAACAGTCATTAATGCTTTATCAAACATGTAGAAAGATTCCCACTTAGCAATAAGGCTGATTTCTATGTTGAAGCCGTATTTTGATTAGACTCAACATTAACTCCATACTTACAAGATAAATTATCCACCTATACTAAACTACACCCTACTCTACTAAACGAGTAAAATGTTAACTAAGGGTAAAATGCAAAAATCGCTCAAATAACTAATAAACTGACTGAGCAATTATTCATTTTAAAACCAGCAACATCTGCCTCAACCGACTGGGGGTTACAGAAGACATTAGATGGTAATAGTCGGTGATCTGTCTTCCCTGGATGATGTCACAGCTAACAGAACGCCAGACCAGGTGTACCTACTATGAAGAAAAAAGAGAGAAAACAAAAAAGTTAAAAGCTGAAATGAAAAAAGTCATTTCAATGCAATGTAATGCAAAACTGGAGAACAGTAGAAATCAGTAGAGTGAGAAAAATAGGCCCTGATGTCCTCCAGTAGCCTAAGCCTATAGCAGCATAACTATAGAGGTAGCTCAGGCTAACATGAGCCACTCTAACTATAAGCTTTCTCAAAAAGGAAAGTTTTAAGATTAATCTTAAAAGTAGACAGGGTGTCTGCCCTAACTAATGCAATTAAAATCAACCCCGCTTCCTTCATGGCCGCTTCAAGATCTTGGTAAATGCTCGCCTTTCTTTGTTGTTTTGAATCTAGTATGTTGGTAATACCCTTGTCACGAACTAAATGTAAAAAAACACGCAGTCTCCTCATGAATCCAAACATGCCGCACTATCATCCTGCTACTACATCCTGTCGTCTTCTTCGTCTAATTTACCAGTAGTAACATCCGGTTGTTAATCAAGTGACTCGTGTGTTCCAAAAAAAATCTGTTTCCATTGCAGTTTTGCGAAATATACCAATTTCGATATGGCTGAAAAACCACCTCATCCTAGTGCAAAAACCTTTTATCAAAAAATAGTAGCATTTTGGAAATTGCCATGTTTCCATTAAACAAATTTATTTTCATAATTACAATTTGCGCAATTTGTTGGTCAATGGAAACACGACTACTGACACATAATGTCTCCCACCCCATGCATAGAGCTGTTGCAGACATGGAGAGCTTTCAGTGACCCTATATGCTCAAAGAAGCGCTTCTACAAGTCCTTCCTCCCAGCTGCTGACATTATAATCTCTGTTGCTCACAACACACTCAATAAGCATTTACAACATGCTAATGGTAGCACAGGTTCTGATTTGATCATGAGTCATTTAGACTGTCTTTCAGATGCTGATGTCCATCTGCACACTTTTTGGTTACTCCGAGATGTTGCTGTACAATCATGCATGTTGCATATTTTTCTCACATTGTGTAAATCGGATATTGTTTTTCCTCAGTTTATCTTGAATCTAAAATTCTTTGTCTGAATTTGCCATGTTATCAACAATTTAGCAATTCTTTCTCTAGTTTTATTTTACATTTTTTTGCCTTTCTAAATTCATTCTCTGTTGCTTTAGAACTTCCTTTTAGATTAGATTAGCTTGTTATTTCATTCCTGATTTAGTGTGTAACCCTGTATGTGTTTTGCCACTGTCACGCCCAAATTTCCCCATTGTGGGACATTAAAATTTTTTATTTTGTCTTTAACACAAAAAGAGCAATCTGTAAGGGTTTTTTGTGGTAGTGCTTGTGTCTTATATCTAGGTGTTTACAGCAGGGTGCAGTTCAGCCACTTGTCCTGGAACCTTCCACGCACCTGATCTGCTTTATAATCAGCTGGAGTATAAGAGGAGCTGGCTGCTGGTCATTCGGCACCTGAGTGTTCTCTTTTGTGGTACCTCAAGCCCCAGAATCATTCATATGATTCCTCTCTTGCCCCTCGTGATTTTTCCTGGTCAGTTTTCTTCCATCCTGTTAAAGGTATCTCATGGACTTGTTCCTGGTTTCCATGGCAATCTGCCTGGTTATAATAACTTATAACTGGAAGCCTGACCCTGGACTTGGACCTTCAAAACTCCTCTGTCTCCTGCCTGTGTCCTGTCCGGCCTCCAGCTCCACCATCACACAAGCTTACCCTGCTGCCTTGACTATGCTCTCCCTGGCGTCTCCAACTACACCCACTGTAAGCAAACAGCTCCCGATTCATCTTCATAAATATCTGTGCTGTTACTCATCTCTTCTTTGTTCCTCCATTTGGATCCGGCCCCTGATTCATGGAAGAACTTCCCCGAAACAAGCACAAACCTCAATGCAATTGTCTTGCATGCGGGTCATAAGCCTTAACATGACATAACTGCTCTTCAGTCGACTATAAAGTGGAGGAAATACCGTCTGCCTGGTGAATCTGTGTTCAGATTCAATAACTTTGGGTGGCAGACAGCTATTCCAAGTCTTTTTGTCTGGGAATTAAATGCGTTGGATGCACAAACAGCAAGATTACAAAGCTTTCTTAAGATTCTTATTGAAGGAAAAGAAGGGAGAGGAACAGATCTACCAGGTACATGAACAGCAATATTCTTAGACCGTTCTCAAATTTGTTCTTCAAAGGTTGAAAAGAAGGAGCATGAACAAAAATTGCTCTCAGAAGTCTGTGAACTCCACTCTGTGATATTCCATCAGCCAAGTCGGCAGCTGGAGAGGAAGTAACGTTGTGGATGCACTTCTATATATAACCTCAGTCTAGGACATCAGAACCACAATAAATGCTGGGAGGTGTGTTTTGTCAATCTTTTCTGGTGAGATGGTCCCACATTAGAAATAGAATAAATAAAATATCCGTACCAGAAATCTGATCTGGGAATCATACAAAAATGTCAGGAACTATAACCCTTTCATCATTAATTATTATTTCTTACCAGAAGCATCACAGTTCAGTTCCGTTTTTCTGACCCTGAGCTGCTCCTACTGCACAGTTCTTAAGCAAATCTGTAGGCCAAATCAAGTTTGGAGATCTGTAGTGACTGTCACTGCAGAAAATTGGTGACCTCTGTGCAGTATGCTTCTCAACATCTGGTGCCCCAACTCCATCAGTTTATGTGGCATACCACTTGGTGGTTGAGTTGCTGTTGTTCTCGTTTGCTTCCACTTTGTCATAAAACCCCCATCAGACTCACTAACTTGTCTTAACCATAAATGTACCACACACATACTTACAATATATGTTCTATCTGCTGAACCTCCTGTGCCATTTGAAGGTCAAGTGAAGATACAGTAAACAGTATGTAAGGTCACTGCAAGCACTTTAACCCTTCTAACATGTAAACATTACATAAACAGTATGTGTTGGTTTCAGAAGCTTTAGGTTGTGGAAAAGTGTGATTTAGAAATGTGGGTTTCTTCAGCCTGAAGTTGTTATTTTTTTTCTATTCATCCAATGTCTTTACTCAGTGGGGTAGGTGTCTATCTCCAGCTGTCATTGGGCAATATGTGGGGTAAACCCAAGGCATGTTGCCAGTCAATCACAAGGCATTGTTTTCAATGATGTTATTTGTTTTTACAATTTTTTTGTTTATCATGAATTGAATCACATAAAATCAAACACAGAATTAGTAGTGGAGTAGCCTTTTAACATTCAACTTGAAAAATATTTTGATTAAATTATGGTGTAATATTCAGTAGAGATGCCTCACTTAGAACACTTAGTTTTACATGTGTCTCTGTGTGTATTCCCCTTGAAAACGGAAGCCCTCACTCCGAGTGTTGTCAACATTTTTTAATGTATAATTTCCTCCCTTCAGACCTTACAGACAGAGTTTAAAAACAATGCATAGATGAAAGAACACAAGAAATATGTGAGAAACTAAACACAAAAGAACGGAATTATATGCCAAAACCCTATTCACAATACTAAACAACTAAATATGACACAACCTTTCTGCTATAATAAACCTAGAAATGTTTAGAAAGGAACATTAAATAAAATCAAAACACCAACACCCAAGAATCATAACAATGATAGTGTTTAAATGAAATTAAGGCAGTCTATTTTGAAACACAGTTTTGATTAGTTTTGAGCAATTTGGACTGAGTACTGACTAGTTAAATGTAGAAACTAATTTTTTGTTTGTGTGGCAGGCTATGATTCCCGGTTTGGGCTTTGTAAAGATTCATGCACCCTGGAACGTTCTCTGTCGAGAGGCTGAATTAATGAAGCTAAAGATGCCCACCAAGAAGGTAAGATCAACTGATTCCTAAAGTCGATGAGGTAGTGACACTTCTTTCACTTTTTAACACAGGTTAAACATCTCTATTTCCACAAGTAGTCGTTTGGAAATGAGATGGATTTGACTAGATTCACTGTTCCTTCCAAATGGGGCTACAGTTCCTGTTCAGGACTCAGGGATAAATCTAGTTTGGCACGACACCTTCTCAACCGGCTACATCTGTGTCCATGTGTGCCGCTAACTGAAACACATGTTCTGTCAGTGTCCACACGGCAAATAATAAAGTCAGGAATTACAGCGCTGTAATCGAAAAAGTTGCTAAATGCATAAGCTCACGGGTAACCATCTTTGTTGTGAAGGTGGCCAGTAGCATATATCCCAGTAATGCGGTTTAACCAACCACTAGGCAGAAGTTGTGGGTTTAAGACACACACCCTCCTTATTTTCATGAGGCAAAAAATGCATACAGCAATGTAAAAAGGACAGTCAGAAATAGTGTTGAAGAAATAGAGTAAAAAAAATACACAGGAAGAATAAAACAGAAAAAATTATTAAAACGTACACAGAAATAAATACATTTAAAACTGAGTAATTAATAAAGTAGAAAATTATAACAGTAAATAAATTAGGTAATTATTACAAAGGTTAATAAATAAAGGAGCTAATCAAAAGAGATATACATTCATATATCTCACTGTACACTTTAATTACTGCCTACATTTAGTTACTGCATTTTATGTTCATTTAAATATATGCTTATTTATTTATTGAGAATGTATTTATTTATTTTTAAATCTATGGGCTGATCCTCCATATTTCTTATTTTACTACTTCATTGTTTGTTAGTTGATTCTGTATATAAACAGAACTGTAATGAATGCAGCCTGGACTAAGCCTCTTTCTAACTCTTGGAACAACTTTTCCACCTAGTTTGTGTTAAGTCCCACAAATTACGTAGTTTAACTGTCCACAAGTTAAGATATCTTTTAGTGTGAATTCAGTGGAGCTGAAAAGGGGGTCTACCCACTCATCTGTCATTCACTCTATTCTTGTCCATCTGCAGAGCACTGGATGGGTCCTTGACAGCTGATAGTATTACACCCTTCACAATTACGCATAGCTCTTAACTTTGTTGAATAGAGAGAACATTTATATGCCCCATTCACTAAGACCACTGTGGAACTGACAGAAGAATGCAGCAACTAGTTTAGTAAAGTGTACTGACCCGGCAATACTTCATCTCCATGCAAGTGCAGAAACATTGCCTTCTGCTTTATGTGATTCATTCATCCTGCTTTCCCCAGAAAGAAGCCTGTACCCCTCAAAATTAACCAACAAGGCTATATGCAGCTCTTGAAGTCACTGACTTGCTATTCTGATGTGCTTTTTTTGTAATTCTAGAATTGCACTGCTCAGGGTGGCTGCATGTTGGAGTAGCTTGTTTTTGTTCTGCAGATCTTTTTAAACATCTTCCATTCCTCCTTTTTGTGGATCAAAAGTTGTGTTTTTGGATATTTTTCTCAACTGGTGTTGGATACTTTGCTGCTTGAAAGATTTTTTTAGTTTTTTTCTTCATTTTTGTTACGATGTGTAACCATAGCAACCAGTTGATTTTGTACAACCAGGGGCAGCTGATTAATATCTAAAAAGCTGAAATAATACTTCCAAATATGTCCCCAAATCCCATATGAGCTGAAAATGAGGTGCAGAGGATGCAGAACAGGAGCAAGAAGAAAATTCAATTCAATTCAATTTTATTTATATAGCGCCAATTCATGAAACATGTCATCTCAAGGCACTTTACAAAGTTAAGTTCAATCATATTATACAGATTGGGTCAGATTATACAGATTGGTCAAAAATTTCCTATATAAGGAAACCAGTTGATTGCATCAAAGTCCCGACAAGCAGCATTCACTCCTGGAGAAGCGTAGAGCCACAGGGAGAGTCGTCTGCATTGTACTTGGCTTTGCTGCAATCCCTCATACTGAGCAAGCATGAAGCGACAGTGGGAAGAAAAACTCCCCATTAACGGGAAGGAAAACCTCCGGCAGAACCGGGCTCAGTATGAACGGTCATCTGCCTCGACCGACTGGGGGTTACAGAAGACAGAGCAGAGACACTACAAGAGAGACAAAAAAACACAGAAGCACACATTGATCCAGTAATTTGTTCTACATTAGATGATAAAAAATAGAGGAGGAAATTTAAGTCACCTCTTCCATTGATTTTTATGGCCAATGTGAGGTCTTTGGGAAACAAGTTGGAGGAACTCCAAGCATTAGGAAGGGCCCAGCCATAATATTGGGAATGCAGTATCATGTGTTTCACTGAAACATGGCTGCAGGATCATATTCCTGACTCCAGAGTGCCAGGCTTTCTGACCGTATGAGCAGACAGAGATTTAAAGAAGAGTGGAAAGAGCAAAGGTGGTGGATTGGTGGTGCTGGTGAACAACATATGGTGTCACCCAGGACATGTCAATGCTAACACTTAAATATGCGGACTGGAGAGACAAAACTTCACAGAGAGTTTTCATCCATATTGTTTCACCTAGAGAGTTCACCAGTGTTATTTTCTATGTCTGCTTTCTACTATCAGCTGTTGCCAACATTGTATGTGATGTCATCAGCTCAATTGTGGAAAAGCTACAAACACAACATCCAAGTGCTTTTCTGACAATATCTGGTAATTAGAATCATGCCTCACTCTCTTCTACATTTTCAACATTTTCACAGTTTCTCACCTGCTCTACTAGAGAAAACAAAACTCTGGTCTTGTTTTATGCAAATGTCAAAGACTCAGACTAGGGTGCACTGTGCCAGTCACATGGAGAGAACAATCAATGCCATGACTGAGTGTGTGACTTCTGTTAACAACACCATCCCCACCAGAACAGTGAGGTGCTTCCCCAACACCAAACCATGGATCACCAGTGACCTGAAGAAACTGCTAAAAGAGAAATAAAGCGCCTTCAGGAAGAGAGACAAGGTATCACTGAGGAGTATACAGAAGAAACCTAAAGTCAAGTAAGAGAAAACAAGGAGATGTACAGGAAGAAGCTGATTACAGCAGAACAATATAGGAGATGATCACAGGCTTAAAGCAGAAGGAGGATCTGACGGATGGAAGTCTGTTCAGAGCCAATGAGCTGAACACATTCTTCAACAGGTTTAGTTCAGTTCATCCTCCTTTCCTATCCACAGCTAAACAATCATCACACCCTCCTTTGACAAAAACATCCCTGTTACACCTCATATGCTTTATCTTTTGCCTCAGTCATGGACCCTTCTGCTTCTGCATCTTTGTTCTCAGCAGAAGAAGGTGCTTTTCCCTTTGCCTTCCCCTTGCACGTTTCTGTCTCTAGAAGTCAAGTAAAGAGGCAGCTGTAGAGACTGAACCGGTATAAGGCTGCAGGTCCAGATGGTGTCTACCCCAGAGTCCTGAAGGTCTGTGCAGCAAGGATTTTCACATGGCAGCCCACTGCTCCCCAAGGGTGATGGGTTAAAAGAAGAGAACAAATTTCGTTGTAATGTATGTTTCAATGACAATAAAGATGATATTACTATTGCTAACTGCAGAAGACTCAGGTGGAGGCCTCAACAATCGCCTGGATCAGAGATTACCTGACAAACAGACCACAGTCTGTGTGATTGAAGGATTGTGTGTCTAACCAGGTAGTCAGCAGCTCAGGAGCACCCCAGCGCATCATACCTTCACCATTCATTTTCATTCTTTACACCTCAGACTTCCAATACAAGACAGACTCCAGTCATCTGCAGAAATACTCAGATGACTGTGTAGTTGTTAGATACATCAGAGCTGGACAGGAAGCTGAGTACAGTGAGCTGGTGGAACACTTCGTGGCATAATGTGGAAACAGTCATCTAATCCTGAATGTGAATAAAAAAGGAAACAGAAACAGAAATAGTACCAACTCTATTACCATCCTGGGAGAAGAAGTGGAGGTGGTGCAGGGGTATAAATACCTGAACCGGAGACACAAACTGTGAAGTGTCCACAAGCACAAACAGAACAGACTGTCCTTTGTCAGGAAGATTAGGTCCTTCATGGTTTGCAGCAAGATGTTGCAGGTCTTCTATAAGTTTTTTGCAGAGAGTGTGATCTTCTCTGCCATCATCTGCTGGGGTAGTAGCATCAGAGCAAATGATTTAAGGAAGCTCAACAAGCTAATAAAGAAGTCCAGCTCTGTTCTGGGGACCCACCTATAAGCTATATAGATTACTTTACAAGGAAGGATTCTTCATAAAATTAAGAACATTATGGACAACCCTAAGCATTCTCTTCATCAGACTGTTGTACAACAACAGAGTGTCTTTAGTCATAGACTTCCCTAGATCAGCTGTAAGACAGACCACTACAGGAGAGCCGTCCGGCCTGCCGCCATCACCATCTACAACAACTCAGTGAAGAAACCCCTTTAACATGATTTACACCAGCAATTAAGTTTCCTTTGGGATTGATAAAGTATTTTGACTTTAATTGAATTTAATTGAAAATGCTGGCTGATTTTAATAATATTTTAAAAAATGTCAGCTTTTTGGAAACTTGGGAAACTGCAGAGCGTTTTTATAAAAACAATTGGAGTGTGAGGTGTCATGGTGCAGCTTTGCCTGCTGCACCATGGACATTTTCAGGGGCACTTTCCACCTCCCATACAGCTCCGGTCCCACACCCCAGTAAATACACCTGTCAGCCACTAATCAAGCCAGAACTCAGCACTTCTTCTTCTTCTTCTATTGTGTTTTCTGGCAGTTTACATCCTGTGTGCATTACCGCCATCAACTGGACGGAGATGTAATTTAGAAATATGTTCCTATATATCTTTATATCTTAATGAAACTACATTATATCTATACTTACACATTCACACACACATACACACTAAATCCTCCCAGCTAATTCTGTATCTTTTAAATATTTAATAAGTGCTTTAATTATTTTATCTGATTGATGCTTCCCTAATAAATCAGCCATCTTTACTGAACTCCCCAATACCCTTTCCAGTTCTTTCCTCTCTTTTATATATTTTCTACAATAAATCAACACATGTTCTACTCTTTCGATTTCTCCACAATAAGAACAATTACCTGTTGTATGTTTCCCTATTATTTCTAAACCAGTATTTAAACTAGTATGCCCAATCCTCAACCTGTTTATCCATATTTCCTCTCTTCTATTCATTATACTATTATATCTTATGATAATATCTTTCTGTATTTTATATAAATGTCTTCCTTTTTCTTCTAAATTCCATCTCTCCTGCCATATATTATTTATTTTATCTTTAATAATTATTTTATTTCTGTTCTACTTAGCGGGACATCATATTCAATTTCTCTTGCCTTAACTGCTTCTTTAGCTAACTTATCTACTTTTTCATTACCTAAAATTCCTTTGTGTGCTGGAACCCATGTGAATTGAATACTTATTTTTTGTTGCTTTATACCATATATCAAATAACTGACTTCATCTAAAAGATCTTGACGGCTTTCAGATTTTCCACTTTTAAAACTAATCAGGCAAGACATTGAATCTGAACAGATAACTACATTTCTAGGCTTCACCTCCAGCACCCACTGCAATGCCAAAATAATTGCCAACATCTCTGCTGAAAAAATTGATAAATTATCTGTTGTTCTTCTTTTTATAGAAATATTTTCTTTTGGAATATATACAGAACTCAGCACACCTGTCATCCTCCCTATTTAAGCTCCCTTCAGTCAGCTCTTCCCTATCGGTTCGTCTGTTCATTACTGCTCATTGCTCCTCATCCTTTCCTTGTCCGGACTGCCTCCAAGTAAGCTCTCTGCCTTGCTGCTGGTTCCACCTCTTGCCCAGTGCCACCTACCTGCTCTGAAGGCTTCCTGGCTCCACAGCGCAGCACCCGCAGATCTCCAGCTCTCTCCGGTCCACCTGCTCCTGCCATCTCCATCATCCAGTTACGTTCCAGTACTGACTGTTGGTTTCTTCCTCCACTATCCACAATCTATAATAAAATGTAAAACTAAACTCTGTGTGTGGTTGTGTTCGGGTTCATCTGCAAAATGTGACATGAGGGCAAAGTTCTGAAAGCAATAATTACTACATTTGATCAGATCTTCCGTGCCATACCAAAAGGGTGAAGCTCCCTCATTGCTGATGGAGCTAAAACCCCTCTTTTGCTCCATCCTTCCATTCAACATGTACAACACATGAAGATTATTTAAATCCTATTTTGAGGCAGTGACTCGCACCTCACCCAAAGGGAGCTCTTCACCATTTTTTCTTTCAAAGAAAGGCCATGGCTTCAGATCTTAATTCAGCAGATGCTTGTCTCAGCTGTTAACAACACAATTTCCACAGTCTACCTTGTATTTAGACTTTGTAGGAAACAGATTGAGGTTGAAGTAATTTTGAAGGTTGTTTAAAATGGGTACCACAAAAGGAAAACGTTCTGAATGAATCTTTCTGTTTATAGTAAACTCCCAGAACCAAATTCACATATGCCAGTCATCTTTAATGTGAATGATTATAAATCCCTAGTTGTGGGACACAAAAAAAAAAGAAGTGCCCATAGTTTATTGGAGTGCGATGGCTAACAAGAACAATTTTGGTTTATTATGACACTGGAATTTTCTAAGTTGTAACATGATATTTGGGAAGCACTGTTTGCAACAATATAACATTGACTGAGTTGTGTGGTTTTTCTCAATTTCTAGGTATACGAGGTTAAAGAATCAAGCAGCGTGATGAAGAAAATCAGCTCACTGGTCAATAAAGTGCTGGAACCGCTGCACCCTAATGTTGAGGAACATCATTTCAAGAACATCAAGCACCTGTCACACTCTTTCTCCAGGGAAAAGCAACACTTGTAAGCCCAACTTTATGTCAGGTCAAAAGTCAGCTAAGAAAGGATTTTTTTCTCAGTGAAGGCTCATAATAAAACTTTGACAAACAAAAGTGAACCAAGAACTAAGTCATACATTGTTTGGTCACTTTGAACATTGCAGCATACACAATGTTATCACCAGACCGTTCTGACTGTTATACATATTTTTTTACACATGTTCAAAACATCTGCATCATAAGCACCAAAGCTTTTCCACTATTAGTCTAAACTTAAAAAAGGTTTGTACGTATTAAAAAATGTGTAAACTAAGCATGTTCAAAGCTGATCATCTTCATATTTATTCAGAAGGATGAAGATGGCAGGCAGGAATGGCTGGAGATGACAGGAGATGATTGAAGCAGGTTGATCAGGTGAAGGTGGCAGAAACAGGCAGATGACCAGATGATGTGGGCAGAGACAGGTTTGACCTGGTGATACTGGCAGGAACAGGCAGATGTCCAGACTACACAACCGAATGAGTCCTCAGAGACGGCAGAATGGGCATTATCTGCACAGGAAAACCCAACAGCAGGCAGAGCACACAAGCACTAGAACATAGAACCAGTGAGGGCAAGGCGAGTGCAGGAAAAGCTTGATAGGCCGGTAGCACACCATCACTGAGGCTCGTCCATGTAGGCAGGGAATGAGAGATGTTCAGGCACTTACTGTCTGAGAGTGGCAGACATACTGTATATAGGCGGAATACCAGGTGGAAAGACTTGATGATAATTAGTGGCAGCAGGTGATGCTGATTATGGAGAGTGAATAGTGGCTGAGATGGGCATGGAATGGGGGAAGATCAATCAGTCCCAAAAATACAAAGAAAACCCGAAATCATGACAAGACCTTTTTAGTTTCACTGTAACAAGCTTCATCACTAACCTTCAAAGGTAATTTTTTTCTATTCATACATTAACAAACATACAGAAAGCATAAAATCACAGTACTTAATTGTTTCTATTCATAATAACAAATAAACTAAGTAAATCCTTGGGGGTTTCTGATCTAAATTATTTTTTTCCAACTTTTCTAAGAGCTACAATTAACTAGACTAACTAGACTTCTGTGTTTCTTTGTAATAAAAATAAACTAAGTAAATCCTTAAAGCTACAACTTAAGGTCTCTGATCTGACCTTTCTGACACTACAGCTAAAACAGAAATCAGGAGCAAAGGAAGAAGCACAGCGAACGCGGTGGGCGTACAGCTGTGTTTTAGTGTAATCATGTGTGTATGTGTGTTAGTGTAGCTCCATGAACACTGTCACAGATAGCCCCTGCAACCATAGTCATTGATAGTAATGGAACGTTATCAGGTATTTCAGTAGCATCTGTTTCAGGTCACTGATGTCATAGAACGTGGTGGCAGAGCATCTTGTTTACATAACATCCAGGAGAAATTGAGATTGCGTGCCTTTCAAGACCGGCAAGGCGGAGCCAGTTCAAATAACAGCATTTGTTTTGGGGCGGGCTGCCCCTTTTTCTGTCTGCCTTAAAGTCTGACTGGTACATTTCAGATGGCAAATCCAAACAGCCAAATTTGTGGTCATTTTGCCAAAGCCGAGCTTTCAACTTCTCCAAGATCTATTCCATCCCACCAGTGAGTTCAGGAACTGCAGATGGCCTGTGATTCTGTGCAAGGATTGCATCCAGTTTGTAGTTCTGCTTGCACAGCATTTCAGTGTTGAATTCACAACATATCCCTTACATTGTTCAGGCAGCCTTGACATGGGCTGTAACAGCTGCCGACGTTTTTGGAATTTCTCGATACTCCAGGTTACCACCAGCTCCCAAAAGCAGAGCTCCTGCTTTTGTATAAGTAATTCAATTACTTATGCATTTTCAACATCCTCGACCAACAAAATGGACAGACACATGGTCCTTCTCCCAGGAGTCCACCATGTGTCCAGCTGCAAATGTCCCAAAGGGGCACGAGGGCTCTCCTTTGCCCAGTCTTCTCATTGATTCACTTTCGTGAATCACAAACCCAGCAGATGAAATGTCTCTTTCAGTAGCTGGGCTTGTTGCCAGAATGGCAAGCACATTATGCGCTATCAGTGCTAGGTTCGGGAATATTTTTACACAATCTTTCCACCAAAGCAAAACATCCAAAGCCTCGTCTTCTGGTGTCTTGAATTCAGTGTAAGGTGCCATTTTATGCAGAGGCTGACTTTTATCACTGGAGTCTTCATCGTCAGCCACATAATCCGCTGTTGATTACTGGCAGTGTCTTTTCTATGGAGGTGGGCCTGCTACTGTGACATCTTGCATTGAGCTTCCTTTTGTTCTTGAAAGTAAAGGAGAAAATCAAGATCAGTATTAGTTGTAACGAAAAAAGCAATCCATCTTTACTAAGCGGGGTTAAATCTGCAAAAATAATAATCTTGAAACCTTTGAAAGCATAGTTTTAATAAGCAATATTATTTAAAAATAACTAATTCATTTTACAAATCCCCCACAAGGGATAAAGTGTGTAGGAAAATGGATGGATGGATGGGTGGATGATTCATTTTACAAATGATCAATGTTTTTGTTGTCTTGTTTAATGAATGTGTGTAGCGCTTTACATGGTGCTGGTATTGTACTGATGCATCCGTTATTTGCTATTGGGCTTATTATCTCACATCTAGACAGCGTCTTCAGAATGTAAATGAACTATTAAGTTTGAAAAATGTGAGACAACATGGATTTTGCCCTGAGCTCATTGCTGCACGTTAAAGTGTTGTACTGGGCCACAAGTGTGCTATCACAATGACTTAATTAGGACTGATTTGTTGTAACATCATATTAAATAACCAAACAAGCATAATTCATTTTAAATGTTCAAAAACTGAATATGAATGCATTGTTTTACTAAGAATCTTGATTATTCTTTGTGTTTGCCCTTAAAAATGGATACCAGAGCAGCTATTTTTAACCTTTAATAAGACACCGTGCTTCACTGTGAACCATCATCACATCACCCTGGTCAGAAAGTAACTTGAGATTTTTTAGTTTGGGCTGCAGAAACATCACCAGCTTGTGCAGAAGATGCAGTTGGAATTATCCAACAACATTTTGAGATTTTTCCGTCAATGATGACAAAGTCAAACTTTCAGATGATGATGGCTGCAGATGGCGCTTTAGGCGGTCCAACCAGGCAATGGTTAGGTGGATGGTCAGGGTCTTTGATGCCTCCAGAGCGTTGTTATTAGTTTTTAATGGTGACAGAAATGCAATTTCACTAAGAGTGTCTGTGCTCAGGTTACTGAGTCTGGCTTCCTATCCTTACTCCTCTAGAAGTGTGTGGGCATCTTGTACTGAACACTGACGGAGTCCAGCATTTCATCCAGAGAGTTCCAGTGTATCTCCACAGAGGCTTTCAGTGTTTTATTGAAACGATTCTGGAGGTTTGTCTAAGTTGATCAGAGCAGACACTTTTTCACCAACAATGTCATCACCCGCCAGTTTTCCAAGCGTGGTATGCAGCACTGTGTTTAGATCGTGTGCTGCACACCTGAGTCTCGTAACAGTCTGATGGGCTATTTTTACGCAATGCTTGCATGATGTGAGGTGAGGAGCTGATTTCCATAATGTGCTTTCCCATTCCGATGGGCACAGCACTCACTTAGCTCCCACCTGTCATGGATGTAATGCAATGTCCCACACAAGTAACAGGTTTTATGGTAGTCATCTGTCCACATGTCCAGAGTAACCGCACCCATTGCTTTCAGTCAGCTGCTTTCTCAGCTCTGGGGTGATGCTTTCACAGATGTCCTCAGCAATTTAATCAGTTGACATGACACAAGGGTTGAATCGGGCAAAGGCTGTTGAGCATCCACACAGCCAGCTCTGGCACAGATGTCAATCAAGTCTTGAGCAAGTGCACTAAATTCCTTTCTGCTCAGTCTCAAATGATCTAATATCCAGACACACAAATACACCACTTGGCATCTGCCCGCCACGGCCTGAGTTTACCCTCCAGTTTGAGTTGTTTGCCTGTCATAACTGACTTAAGTATCTTGAATGTCAGTGTCCTTGTCCTCTTGTTTGGGGGTTTGAGGGCTGTGTCCATAGAGAAGTGATCTATTCCTGGAACCTGTGTTCTGGCAGCTGTTGATCTGTTCCCTAATCAAAGATGTATCTAGATTTTTGCTATCAAAATCTAAAAGCTGTTATAATTTTTTACAAGCTGCAAATCCACTGACAATGTTGTTCTCGTGGTCTTGAATGATACCAAATTTCTCCCAAACATCCGACTTGGTCTTGGATGATGTATTGTCTGTTATTTGGTAGTCACCAGTGACCACTATTTTCGCCTTAATTCCCTTCATGACACACCTGCTACGCTGCTAACTGTCCACAGCGCATCACGCTAAACAAATGAGTGATGTAATGCGGTACCGCGCACGTGACGTCACGGCCTTAAGAGTAACACCCCTTTTGCCGCACCGGTAGGGCAAACAGTCGTAGAACGCACATACAAACCAGCCATTACAAGCGCAACAGAACCAGCAATATGACCGACTTTGTAGCCATTAAACTTACCCAAGACGATGTCCCAGGCGCACGGTTTACTGGTCGCACTGTGGAAGAGCACACCAACCTTCAGCTGAAACGGTGGCTTGAGTGTCGAGGGCTCAAAAAAACCGGAAGACGGGCCGAGTTGATTCAACGGTAAGCTTTGTTTTTTTCCCTGCTCGGCGTTCATGCCTTTGTTATGATTTCCACCGTGCTCCGTTCACGTCGGCCTTTTTTGTTTGTTTGCAATCAACGTCCAGGAATCTGTATATCTTGCCAATAGGTAGCTACAAAACGATTGTTCACATCTCAGAATCTTTCGCTTAAGAGATTCAGGGCGTTTGTTTTTGAGTAAGCTATCCCGGTAGCAGGGTACCATGTTAGCGCCTGCTAACATGCTAGCCTATATGCTATCATCACCCTTTCCACCGACAAAATGCTTGCTACATATGTAGGTGAATTTGGTAACTTTTTCCGGGTTGAAATGTTGTGTAGGCCGCCCGCACAAGTGTACCCAACGCACACATTTCTCCTTGGCACTCTTGAGTTTCGGGAAATTAATGAAGAAAACATCCTTCATATGCGGCCGATCAGCGTACCTCGAGTCGCTGTTGCACGTCCCATAGCAACAATGTTTATAAACCATGGTCTTAGATGTTGGAAAAAGCAGTCGTTTACAGAGTAACACCTAGGCTAACGCACGTCTCTTCCACACCAAAACAGCGGCGCGTTTGGGAGTTTGCCCTACTGCGTACCACGTGATGTGACGTCATCGTGACGTTGTGTTTCTAAAAATAGCTCGCGCGCGGTACCGCATTGGGTGATGTAAGATGTGAAAGGTAGCCTTGTGCATGCATAAAGAATAGCTATTATCCGTTCATACTTGAATGAATTCGCTCATAAAATGTAGATTTAATAAATAATAAAATATGAATAATAACTTTCATTCACGTTATAACTCGTTTTATGCTACACTCCCTCATTTTGTTTATTTATGCCCGTGCCCATACCCGTGAAACGGAAACATTACATTTTCTACCCGTACTTGAACATTTTCTGCGGGTACCTGTCAACCTCCCAATGTCATCTCTGACGGTTCCTGTCTGCTGCGATGCAGCTTCCTTATTAGGTCTAGGAAAGTAAGACATGGAGTGCCATCTAGTGTATCTACAAATCCAGGCTGCAGTCAAAATTTAGAACAGAGAGTGTCAAATACATTACACTTCAATTTGGCTCAGAATATGGGACGTCCCAGCTAAAATAGGACAGTTAGCAATCACTGTAAACTTAGTCATAAAAATGACCTGTGGTCCAGGTCCGTCGGCCAGCCTCCTTCATTACACAACAGGGTTTGCCACAGAGGACACGGCTCCATTCACTCACACAGAGAACAGGGGGAAGTGGGATAAACCTGGCTGAAGTCAGCGGTAAAACCTGAAAACTGACTCAGAATGACCTATTCGTAAGTGAAAGCTAATTTCTTATTCATAAGCAAGTCGTAAGGTGGAGGTGGAGCTAACTCTGCACTTGGCTCTGCTGCTGCAGCAGTAAATGCAGCATTTAAAAACAAAGTAATTCATAAATAAAGTTGACATTAATAATGGAAAATAAATAAATGAGGCACCTATTAAAGAGCAATAAATAAATAAGACAGTTCAAATAAATATTTTTATTTAATGTCTCGTATAATTTAATTACTGCTTACATTTATTTATTTGCTGTACTTCTGAGTATTTATTGTTTGTTTATTTATTTTTTTAGCATCTTTTTATAATTAATTATGTCAGTGTTTGTCCATAATAAAGAACTTATTGCTGATGGGGTGTGATGTTTTCATGTTTCTTTGTCTACAGGTTTGACCTCTCAGACAAAGATAACTTCTTTGACAGCAAAACAAGGAGTTGCATAGTAAGTCCCCAACAGCAAGTTCACACTTGACTGTTCTTCAAGAAATATGCTTCTTTTATATATAAACTGTAAATACAAAGCAGAAAGTGAGGTTAGTAAACCTGATAATTATCAAGAACTGTAAATGATGCACTGGCATCCAAATCAGTCAGATTTACCTCAATTGGCTCTCACGATCTGAAAAGAAATTGTCATGTTTAGTAAATGTATCAAAACATTCACCTTTTGTCATTTTATAAATGCATCAACAAAAAGCATAATCTTTAAAGGAGCAATAAGCAAAATTTCCTTATTGTAGATAGAAAGAACTAAAAAATAGGTATGTGAAGAACTAACGGTAATATTCTCTTTGTTTTGTTCTCCAGTCTCTCGTTGACATTGCCGGGCCTGCTGTGCGTGTGTGTCAGTGCACGTGTGTGCGTGTACGTGCATGTGAAGAGCTGCCACTCAGATCTTAGCCCCTCCCTGCCCTAAATTGCCAACATTAGAGCAGCGTAGCATTGGAGCAACATGGCGGAGAGCACCCCAGCAGATCAAAATGTTCTGTTGCTAACAACCATATAAAGTTATGAGTTACTTACTTCTTCACTAGAAACGGTCCTCCGAAAAGTGAGGTTGTTTTGTTATGTTTTTAACCTTTACAAATACGGATAGGAGGCGACACATGAGAAGGGAAAAGAAGGGACCGAGCTGGAGCAGGGTAGAGAAAAGTGCGGCTTGTCACACATCTTGTTTTGGTCTACAAACAGTGCTCAAGCACCACTTAGTGGTGAAATATTGCTTATTGCTCCTTTAACCTAAAGATCTGATAAAAGATAAGGCAAAGGCAAGGCAAATTTATTTATATAGCACAATTCAGTACAGAGACAATGCAAAGTGCTTTACATGATTAAAATATAGGAATAAAAGCAAGTAGGGATAGAATGTAGAAACAAAAAAAGAACATTTATATATATATATATATAGATAATACACCTTTCTCTGTCTTTTTCTATTAAAACCCTACCAGTTGTATAAGTGTATGTAACATTGTTACTGTTTTCAACACAATGCTTATATAACTCTGTTTACTTCATGTCAGGTATTTGAAATATTAAAAAGAACCAAATGCAAGGCTAAGTACAGCATGGGTGAGTGTGAACCTATTTCTGTTCTGCTTCACAACACTAGTCATAACCCAATATTTTGGTATTATATTTTTGTAATGCAGGAATTCAAAACCCTTCACTTTTATCATAAAAAAGTGAAGGGGTTTAAATTTGAACAACAGAGTCTGTAATGTATTTTTAAATAAAGTAATGTTGGGTAAAAGAGAATGGTAACAGCCTTGGCATTTTCAAGAAGCCATACTGACTCACTGACAACACTGACACCATCAAACTAATCATGCAGAACAATGTTGTAAGCAGCATAAAGTTCACCACACCAATGACCCACTGGAGATAAATTTGTAGGGCTCTGGCAGCGCTCATCCTGTTCCTCCTGGCACAAAGTAGCAGATACTGGTCCTGATGATGGGTTAAGGAGTGTAACACACCTTTCTTTTGTTTGTACAGTAAGAATGATATAGCCAACAGGGAGAATTCATAGAGGTTTTTAAGGTGTGGTAATGTGCAGAA